>JAMFLB010000010.1:3306534-3967841 GCA_024611085.1 Exophiala sp. LBMH1013
TTAAGAATCTTTACGTCGGGACTGGATGGTTTTGGTGTTCGTCCCATCATCTCGAGCTGTACGTTTGAAACCAAGACATTTTGTTTGCAGTCAATAGATTGTTAAGGCCATATGTGTCTACTAGAGTTCCAAGAACCGACCACCCTCGCCAATGATCTCGTGGATGGGGCTTTCATGCTCGACCCTGGCGGACGAGAGATAATGGAGCAGCTCCTTGGTGCAAGCGGCAGCAGCAGCGGCAGCATATTTATGCCAGACATCATTCCGGTGAGAATCAGCATAGTCGCAAACGCCCTTGATGACCAGACCCGGGAAGTTGTGCATGAGACCGGGCGCCTCCATCTCGACACACAGGGCGCCATACTTTGAGCGAAGGAATTCGCGGACGCCCGCATCCTTGACGACCTGGTCTCCTGAAGCGATGAGGCCGTAGTGGATGCGCGGGGTGGTGGTGGATCGCTGGGGACGAGTGATTTCGCCATTGTGGATACAGGATTGACAGGTTGGCTGGTTCTTGGGATGGGCATAGTCAGGTCTGAAGAAACGATCATAGGCGGTGCCGGGATAGGAAAAGTCGGATTTGAGGTCTGGGTGGCGGCTGATCATGTCGGTGATGAAGGCAGACATCTGCCGACTGCCGTGGAGCTGGTGTTCGGCCTTTTGAGCGGTCAAGGCTGTCAACATGACGTTGGAGGGCGCGTTGACGATTCCTTTCCTCTCGAAGTTGCCGCCGTGGTAGTTCTTGCCGCGATTGAATTGGATGACCCCGGAATCGGAATCGGTTGGTTGGCCGATAACAACGTCTCCCAGACGGATATCGACGGTGGGTAGGTTGGGGATCCCGCCGGCAATGCCGACTAGTACCATGAAGCGCAGATCGTGGAATGCTCGTATCATGTCTTTGACAACACTCGCTGACGAGACCGGGCCGTCAATCCCAGCTGGGAGGCCGGCTATCACCACGTTATGGTCGTGCATTCGCCCAACCGCGTAGGTGTTGGTATCTGGGCCGTGGCTGCGGATCATGCCGTGGTCTTCGTCGAGCATTGCTCGAGCGGCGACCATGTCGGTGTCCAAGGCACAGATCCAGCCCACTCGGTAGGCTTCCAGTGATGATGGTGGAGGCATGCTGGCGGGGACGGTGTTACGACGACCAGGAGAGTTGATAACACGAGTGTAAGGGTGTTGAGCACAACGAGCACGCTTTCGTCGTGAGGTTGATGACTGGCTTGATTCTTCCGACTGTGGTTGGAGGTCGCTTGCCTTTCGCTTCCTGCAAGAGCTGTCAAAAACAGACATAAGGAGTTGCGGAGTGACTCAACAAGTCAAGAACCTGTGGAAGGAAAAGTACTCATGCTGCGTCCACAGGTCAAATATAAGTACAGAAGAACAAAGACTCGGCAGGTGGAGCTGGCTTGCTTTTCCGATGGACAAGTTTCACGGCGATCGACCTCAATAAACCGTTTTCCACTGAGATCTCAATCACCCGCCATGTCCCGTCCCCGGGTTGAAGATTATGCAGATTGCTAGTTGGAATGAGTGCTGAACCCTGGGGAGGGAGAAACGCAAGATCTCGCCAGAATTCCTCCCGAATGGCTGTTTATCTCGCTAAGCGAGGGCTGAAGTTGCGTTGTCCTTGGAGCATGCGTGAGGCTAGCTGAAAAGGAGGTGTCTTTGTGGTATGTGATTCGTCCGGCTGCAGTATCAAATGAGCGGCGCCATTCTTCGAGTCCGATCACAAGGGTTGACAAGGAAGTGACCAGCGCAGCTGCAATGGCTGCAATGCAATTTGACCAGGTTCCGGTTCGCTTGCATGACACGGGCCATTAGTACCAATTACGGCTGCCCTCCAGTTTGTTGGGTTTCTCTCCTCATGAAGCGTCCGCTTTCTTCCAGTGGACTTGCCTCGCTGGTCTCAATCACTTTTTATCGCGATTGCAAAGTCGAAAGACGTGTTGCTGCCGACTACTTACCCTTGATGCGGTTGTTGATGAAGCAGAGACCCGGCTGCCGACGAACGTCGTGGTGGGAAACTTCGTTAGGTGGAGGTCTAACTGACCTGCTGCCAACTAGGGATACAGATCCTAGTCGATTTGTCCACTAGGAGAGCAGAAGACATATCACATCAGCGGTCCAATGACAAGATGCATATCCCTGGAGTAGTGCTGTTCATGACAGGTTGATGATGGTGTAGGCGTCAAATCAGAGCGCTCCTTGAACCGCCGAATGTTTTTGTCTGCCCAACACCACCACGGACAAGGGTCCTTGACGTGAGACTGCCAATGAATGAAACAAACGTCTGCATACGTTTCTCATCCCACCTCCTGCTCGCTCTGGAAGAAAGGAAAGACCATTGGCTCTTCTTTCGAAGAACTTTCTTTCCCGTCGAATCGGCAAAAGTGGAACAGAAGAGGTGGTGTGTTATCTGGTCGATGCTTTCTTGTCCTGAATAGGTGCGGCCAGGCAAGGGAACTATGTCGGCCGGCTGTGATTCTCGGCTCTGTCAGTTCATCATTTTCTTCAGTGTGGCCTCCTTGACACGATCCCCAGTCTCCGTGGCTTCAGCCTCAACATAGCCGTTCTCCGTCCCAACATATCCCTCCTCATCCACATAGATGCCTGGAGGGATGAACTTGCGCATGACACTATCGACCCAGGTCTGTGGCAATCCTAGTCGAACGGATTCATCGATTGCCCTGTTCATCCTGCCGATATACTCATGTACTATCTTCCCAGGTTTGGTGCGGAACTCATCCACATATACGAGGGCACGGATCGTCGTGTTGTGAGGACCAGGACCATCCCAGTCCGGCACATTGACTCCATACTGATTAGGATCTTGCAGCCACTTGGTGACTGTCACCGGCAAGTAATGCTTATTATAATCCCAGGCCCCCTGCAGATATTGTTTGATATGCTGCGTGGCGGGGTCTGGATTGAGCTCCGGTTCGGGATTCCTTGCTTCATTGTGTCCTTCATACATGTCCAATCTAGCTTCGTCGACGGGATCCATGTTGTATATTACGCCCCATACAGTGTTATCGTCGGTGGCGGCATTGGATGCAGGCAGCGCCACCACATTTGCATACCCTCGTTCGCAGATGATCCAGGCATAGCTATCGAGGCGAGCGATGGCAACAGGGACACTTGAAGAGGGGTTGTGTCGCAGCCGGATGGACATCTGGTAGGGCGAGAGGTTACTCCCGAAAGCAAAGTAGAATGTCCCGGTCTTGGAGGAGGTATTAGGATGGATGATGGCTTGTGCTTGTGCCATTTTGTGAAAAGACCCTGAAGATATGCCGCTCTCTATGAGATGCTGTTTAGAAGACCTTCTGGTTCGCCGGCTTCCAAATAAAATCGCAGGAAGTATGCTGGCTCGGGAACAATTGAGATGGAGGCTGGCTGATCGGCGCGATGTCCTTCCTATCCACTCACAAATGTGAGATTGAAGGTTGCCCACCGGAAATACCACCGGCAAATGGCCGAAGAAGCGGTCTAGCAGAACCCTATCGCGGCGAGCAGGAAGAAGTCGATCTTATGTCCAAGTGAATACCGCTAGTGGCGAATTGACCAGCCGTAAATGGGAAAGAGGAGGAGGTAAACTTAGGTTGAAATGAACGATGGATCGATGCCGGAATGACAGCGTTCTTGATGCCAAGAGTCCAGATACGGCTGTCTATAACAATGACATCAACCTTGACATTCTACTCTGGTGATTGTTTCTAGATCAACCTTCTCTTCGGCAGCTGTTGCCAGTGAAGAGGTGGCCTAGTACTGCGGTGGCTGCACCAAGTCCAAATATCCCATCAGTCGACTCGAGAAGACGGCCGATCGCTTCGACCAGCATCCTAGGGCCGTTTTCGAAGTACCGTCCAGTACCAGTGACCTACTGCACCAACAAACAGGAGGTCGACCCGCCAGCCTTGCAGCCTATTGACGACGTACCATGTCCGTCGGTCCAAAACACCAACCTGCTGCCACATCAGGGAAACAGGAATCTGAAATGCCGCCCCTCCAATTACCGCCCAATCTCAAGTTCGGCCCCTTTCCTGTGTCCCATCAGGTCTTTCATCTCTCCACAGCTCGCCTATCTTATGGCCTGGTGAACCTAAAACCCCTCTTGCCAGGACACACTCTCATCTGTCCCGTACGATGTGTGCCACGTTTATCGCAGCTAAGCCCAGCAGAGACAGCCGACCTATTTCAAACGGTGCAACGGGTCTCGCGGACTCTAGAGCGAGTATACTCAGCTAGTGCCTTCAACGTCGCCGTTCAGGACGGCGTGGAGGCTGGCCAGTCTGTCCCGCATGTCCATGTGCATATCATCCCCAGGCGGAAAGGCGACTACGATGATAAAGGTGGCGGAGACCAGATCTACAATGCGATGGATGGTGAGGAGGGAGATGTAGGCAAAGCCTTTCTCGAGATGCAGCGGCAGAGGAGCGAGTTGGCTAAGCATAGGTCAGATATCGCAAATGGTCCAGACAGCGATAGGAAGCCAAGGAGTGAGGAGGAGATGAGGAAGGAGGCTGAATGGCTGAGGGAGGAGATGGAGAAGGATCGTGTGGACGGCGAAGAGGACGTCTGAGCGGCGATACGAGCAAATCCAGCCACAGCCAAAGTCCGGTGCAACTGTCCTCGCAGGCGCCGGGGCAGGCTAAATCGGAACTGGGGGATGACTAGTGAGGCACTGTGTGTTTGCTCAAGGAGACAGCGCATGGTCCAGTGTGTCCCCAGTCGATCCTCCCCTCGGCACTACCTCGCGTCGCGTCCATCGCCCTGGCAAAGCCAACCATGGTCATGAACATGCAGCAGAATCCGTGCTGCAGCTGTCTCTCAAGAAGAGCTTGTAGAGAAAAGCGACGAGCAGCAGATGCGAAAATCGAGGACAATACCAATCAACAAAAGCAAACTGTAACTCAATAAAGACAGAGCAGTCATAGCCATCTATTGCTTGCCGGGTATCACTGGTTGTAATACAATTCCACCCACATCCGTGACGGTCTTAATCTTCTTCAACCCATCATTACTCCGCATGACCATTCGTTTCTCGTGATCCAGCTGTCTCCGCGTTGCCATTGCCATAGTACTCATCCTGCTGTCCCTTGATTGTCGCCGCTGTTGTGGGTTCGCGAGGCTTCATATCTTTGCTCTCCCATAATCGTGACCGTTCATCTAGGATCTCTTGCGCCCACGCCTTCATTTCTTCAAGGTAGATCTTCCGCGACACCCAGCTGAACTCGCTCAAATCGACCGTGCAGTTACTGGCACGCTCATACTCCACCATCTGCAGGATCAGCTCGATTTTGTCCACGTCGTGAACAAATTTCGATTCCAAAGTCTCGCTATCTTCATACTCCTGCCAGACCGCACGTATGTCTTTGCCGGGGATCCCACCATGGACTTTGCCGAGCAACGAATTTGCAACCCAATCCATCGTTTCGGCCTCACGTCTGCTCTTTTCCACCTTGGGCACACCATCCACGGGAGTCAGGTCCCCAACTAACCCTTCAGCCATATCGTGGATCAAAGCCATCTTTGTACAACGTGGAATGTCCAGTCGAGAGCTCAACTCCGGGGGTGCAAGCATTGTGATCAAGGACATGCGATACATATGGTCGGCCACGGATTCTCCGCCAGAGATGCCAAATCGTCGCCATCCCTCACGCTTCTCTATCTTCAGTCGCTCGACGTAGTGGAAGAATGAGACGGGAGAAGAGGTATCCTCGGAGGGCGGGTTCGGAAGATCCTTAAGGACGGCACGGACAGACCAGGGGTTGGGTTTGGGCAGGAGGGAGGTGTGAGACGACCGAGCAACTGCTGTAGTTTCTGCAAAGATTTAGCTGACATTAGGTAAGAAGTAAGGCAAATCGTGTGTACCTTGAGGCTGATCTGTAGTCATCGTAGCGGCGGCGGTAGAAATTGACCGGTCAATCGCAGAGACAGGAGCAAGGACCAAGTTAGACGTAGGGGTTGAGGAAAAGTGAAACAAGAAGTCTAGACTGTCAGAATCACTTTATACCAGTATCCTCCAAGATGTATGTACCGCAACAAACATGTAAGATAAAGAACAGGAGAAAGTAAAGGCTGCAAGGCGCGTTTGATTGCATGCAAGCAAAGAGAAGAAAAAGCCGATTCTCCTTTCTGGTTGTTTACCAGCTGACGTCGCGTTCCGTCCCGCCCGCCGCACGCCGTTGACTCTTTGTTGTTTAGAATAAGTACAGCCGTAATCTTTGGGAGAGCCGTCATGAAACCACTACAGTTGAGCAGGGCATCGACCATCCCGGGAACATGTCAATAGGGTTCGATGAATCGAGCAAGTCCTCCCAAAGCACTCATCAGATCCAATGGCGATCACGAAGCGACATCGCCATCTTTGTTAGGACTCTGCATCTCTTGGATCTCGACCTACTCCCCGACTTTCCTGGCATATCCGAATCGACCTTCACAAGCAGCGCATCTGCAGCTCCTTCCTCTGCTTCGGTTGCCAGGTCGGCAACAAGCCAGTCGGGTAATCTGCAAAGCCGCATCAAAGCCGTAGAATGGAGTTTCTACCGGCTCCTCGAGATCTACGATGCTGAAGGCATGCGCCGGGCGAAACTGGCAGCCTACTTTCCGCCCACGGCACCTCTCCAATCATTGAACCTCCGTGCTGCAATCTACAAATGGCTGACAGAGCTGAAGAAGGACGGCGTATTGCCCCGCGACATAGTGTTACGGAAAACAATGCTGGATGAATGTAAAGGGGAGAAGTTCGAGGAATTGCTCGCCGCATTCGCCATGCTGGTTTTACGGAAGACTCTGGCCAAAAACGCCGGCAAACGCCAGGGAATGTCCACTATGGAAGCAAAGACACGCCAGATGACGGATCGGGAGGTTTTGATTCCATTGATTCTCGCTCATCGAGTGACACTTCACCGATCCTACGAAAAGCGTCGAGAACTCCATCGAAGCGCTCATTCTCGTGCTCACGGCCTGGGCGTCCTCCGCGACAATATCATGGAGCGGCTAGCGATTGCTCAGCAACCAGCGGATGCACAGGAATTGTCGGCCGAGGAACACGAAGTGTTACAGGATCAAATTAATCATACGTTTGCAGCGGACCGAGACTGGGCAGCTTATCTCTTCCATGGCAACCCTGCCGCCACCTCCCTGTCCACTGCCACAGAACAGGCACTTCAGAGTCTATCTGAGGACTCTTCGCTATCTACGTCTCCCAGGGGGGATCTATCCCAGGACGTACCGCGAAGCCCGCGAGCAGATGGACCAATGCACCAATTGCAACAAACCGTTCTCGAGCACGAAACCCGAGTGAGGCGCCTACAACGCCTTCGCGAGTCTCTGCTTGCCAGTACCGAACGACCACTTTCCGCTTCATCCACGCCTGCATTAGCGCCCGGAAGCGCCGAATCTTGCGGCCAGGCGGAGCGGAAGAAGAGTTCGGCAGGGCCACGATTCAATAGGCATCATACACTCAAACCCACCAGTCTATCAGTGTGATTCTCCCGCATTATCTCCTATACCCACCGTACCCGAACCTCACGGCAATAATACAGAACGTCCAGACACAAGAAATCTCGAGTTGTACAGCGACTGTGCCATATTCGTCTCCGATGCAGAATGGGCCAAGCTTCGATGGGACGACACCGTCAACTCAACAGCGTTACCTGAGTCTGTTTTCCAGAGATCAAACAGACGAGAAATGAAGCATATTATGCCACGGTATGGGAACCAATAGATGACCCGCAGGACCTGGATTCGACGGACCCTGCGGGCAAGGCACCGCGAAGCAAGGCCTCAAAGATCGTACGCTCCATGCCCGCCGAATCAAAAGCCACGCAATGCGCAAGGTTGCCACTCGAGGGAGGGCAGGGAACTACTTAAAACAAGCCTGGTGTGCTATTCTATTCCACAACCGGACGAATATTTCAACGGTGTCTCTACTGTCCCTACTCTCTGGAGACCTTCAGCTTCCAGTCTCCAGCCTCGACCAGAACATGCAGCACTTGAAGCAGAAACACTCCTACAGAGCGGTCCACTCGCTGACAGAGATTCCGGGAATGCAATCTATACAGGGCAATGATGTCTCGTGGGGAAGCCGCTGTGATCTGGCTGAAGAGGTGAACTCGGACCAACATGAACTCTGGGGACCCTAGTCGGGCGCGATCCAAAAACCACACCTTGATGTCTCCTTAGGGAAGCGTTTTCCCTAAGGGAGATTGGGGGATATGCTATTCTCTACCTCTATCGGGCAGCAAGTGCATAGGGAGAGCCACTCTGGACAGAGAGAAAGTACGTATGACATGCCCTGATCTTGGTGCGCATGGACCCCAGTACAGCTCAGTCTCGTATATGAGCTTGAGTTTAAACTTGAATGTGAGCTTGAATATGATCATTTGTGAAAACTGCGTTCAGCAATAGAGATCAGCACGATCATTGACCATTGTACTGTCCAGGGGTGTAGCCGCAAAGCACGCATCATGTCTGTCAATTCCACCAGCCAAAAAGCTGTCGCAATTTTGCGAAGCAACCGTTGCAGCCAGCACACCACTTACAGCCCAGACCAGAATATCTCCTCAGGCCCACACTCCCGGCCGAACATAATCTCTCTCCCTCTCCCGTCTCTCAGAGCCCTTAGCATTTCCATTGCTTTTGGCGTGAACGTAGGCATAGTAACCCTGGTCAACATCCTCGTCCTCGTCCAGATCGACATCAACATCAACACCGTCCGATTCGACTTCAACTCTGGATCCCAATGCCTGCTGCCCTTCTCTGATCATAGCTTGTAGTTGCGCATTGAACCGATTCATCGTCTCATCCTGCTTTGCTTCCTTCCGGCGCAATTTCTGCTCAAACTTGCGGACTTCGGGCGATGGTTTCTGCGAGGCCGAAAGATCAGCCGGCTGGCTGGCGTGTCGACGTGGCGAGGCTAGTGAAGCTCTGCTTTTAGAGGTATTCAGACGTTTCGCGCTGGGAGGGGGTGTATGCACATGTGCAGGAATTTGCAAGTTGGTCATATTCCCGCTGCCATTACTACCAGCATGCGATTGACGTGATCGCAGAGAGGCAGAGAGACTGTGGGTGGTGAGAGAAGAGGTGCGCGGTGAAGCGAATGACGCTGAAGATTTATAGGTGGATGAGCGTGAAGCGAGACGTGGACGAGCTGCGGCGCTGACATGCCTCGTAGGTGTTGGACGAGCATAGAGGTTGGCGGTGCTTGCTCTCGACTTCTTTCGTATCGGGCTGGTTTCTCGCGATGAGTCTTCTTCAGGTCTGTCTACTACAACCCAGTCATTTCGAGCTGACAGAGAAGGAGGGGCTCGGTCATGCATCTGTGCTTGAGATGGGTTAGACATGTAGTCCTCGATGAAGTCGGGTTGTTCGTCTGGGAAGCCGCCGGGAACTGGGGCATGTTCTCTTTCTCGCCTGGCGGGTGGCACGTTGTAGTCGGTGTGAAAGACATCCTTTCGAGTGTCCACTTCTGTCCATATATTTTTAGACTTGACATCAGGTGTGCCAATGTCAAATTGGTACCCGTTTCCTCCACCAGCGTAGAATCCTTTGAAAGTGGTGTTCCAGCAGAAGTTAATGACTTTGCCGGCAATTCCCCCAGTCAAGGCCCATACAGTTTTGCTCCAACCTTTTGGTGAGCTTGATAGTTGTTTCCTTTTTGATCCGCCCAGTTGATCAACACCAGGGGTATATGGAAAGTAGGAGTTCGTTGCATTGTTTTCTGAAGGGGTGGAGGTAAAGCGAGCGTTTGTAGGAGTATCTTCACAAGCAGTATTTGGAAAGTAAGAGTCAATGGACTCGGATGGCTGCTGTGCAAACCTGTTTGGTCGACAGTCCAGTTCAAAGTCGTATTCACGTGCATCCTCCTCCTGTTGGTCCGTAGAGAGTGTTTGCGTGTCAAGACCTCCAGCCATACGGTAGTTTGTGTTGACAAACGGAGGTGGGCTTAAAGCATCACGATTAGGAGGCTGTATTGAAGTGTAGGAGTCATTGTGTGAAGTGTGCTTGTAAGTCCGGACACTGCTAAGCCGAGGTCTCTTGCGACGGTTCTCGTGATCGGTAGGGTTTGAGACCGGTTGGGGCAGGAATGATTTCGAGGTGGGTGTTGCTGAATAGGGACTGTCGTCTGTAGGAGGGAGGAATATGGAAGATCGGTTGCTTGGGCGATCAAAGAGGTTCTCGTGCTCAGGCGCCAAAGACCCTGGTATAGGGACAGGCGATTCCAAGAATGCGGCCATTGTCGCCGCCCTCATCGACGTTGAGAGAGGTTGGCGCGATGCTGAAGGAGATAGATAAACCAGTGTGCGGTCGTGCCAGGGTAGGATTAGCAATCAAGGTACGGGTCAGCGCGAGGTGAGGTGAGGCTTAATAGATGTTATCGATCTCCTTAGGAAGCATAGCGGTAGAAAGATAATAGACTAGGGTGCGCATAAGCAAGCCCATGCTAAACGCCTGTGTTTTCTTGGTTCTTGACTGCGATGTGGAAATTCACAGTCTCGGTCGCACGCACTTAAGGCTCCAGCAAAAGTGAACAAGGCACAAGGCACAAGGCACAATCGAGAATGAGATTCACGCCGCGATGTCAGTGGTGAATAGATAGCGGGGTCAAACTTTACCCGTCACCCAGCAACTGCGAACAAGCGGGTCTAATCAGCTCCGCTGTCATGTGATCCAGATCACGTGAACCATATCGAAAGAATATATTTTCACGTGACCATGACCTGTCTCGCAGGGCACTACAGTCAGCTCTATAGATGTACAAGTCTACTCTATATCGTCTCGTTCCCTATGACCTACATAGGGATCCTGCAGCCTGCTGATGGGCCCATTCAAGTACTCTAGTACTGCATAATCATCATCTCAATCAAATGAACTGAAGTGGCCACAACTCGATTCCTGTGGTCCTCAGATTTATCAAATACCCGGAAACCAGGTCTTGTGCCTCGACCGGCACCCCCATGAACCTATCCCTTCCGGTCCATTGTCCGCTATGAGAGAAGACGCACAGACACCGTACTGCTGGGCAGGAGGTGTGACAGAATGGAGCTTGAAGGGCAGCTGTTGCTGCAACCCATCAGATTCTAATACTTCACAAATGAGCTTGATTAGGTCAAATCAGATCAGTATTGCCGTAGTCAATGCACAGACCAGAGGGGAACGATGCCCATCTCTAAGGCAAACTCCATACACCATGCGCAATATACAGAAGAGCGACTGCAGAATAGCGGTCAGCCAGGATCAAGAACAAAACAGAGAGCTTGAACGCTTTCCCTATCACATCATGCTCTCCTTAACAAGATGATGGATTGATTCCTTCCGCTTCACACCACACGGCGCGAGTCCTTTATCCAAAGTCTCACCCTCACCATTGGGACAAGCATACCGTTGCCATGGCCTCACTACTTCCTCAACCCTTAGCAGCCATGCCCTCTTTCCATTGTTCTTAATAAGCAAATCGTCCCGGCGCACTTGCCTGGCTAATTTCTCTTCGCCCGTACGCATTTTCCTTGTCTCTTGCGAACAATCCCCCCACCATGCCGCCATTGACAGGCTTCGGCTTGCTGGGACTTTTGTTTGTTCCTCTACCCAAGTTGCCATTGCCGTTGCCGTCTGTGGATCGTTTCAGGTTGATACTTCGCGCACGATCTCTGCGCGCCCGGATCTGAGCTAGAGCTGCTTCTCGCGAGATAGGCGTACCGGGGATATTGCCGAGAATAGAACTAGACGAGGTCTGCAACGGGCGGATCATGTTCGTCTCATAAGGTTGTGTATTGGAGATAGTTGCGTTCATATCAAGTGCTACGTCCACGTTCAAGACCTCGGTATGGGCATGCTCGTAACCACGTCGGTGCGTATTTGCGCGTCCCGGGCTTGGGATCGCATCTGCATCCTCAAATCCTCTCAGGGGAACTCTCGTGGTTGTGGTTGTGGTTGCTATTGTCTGTGGTGGGCTCCAGGGCCGGGTGTAACTGTCGGTCTGAGTCTCCGGCTGAATAGGATGATGTTGTGCTAGGTTATGCATCGACCTTGCATGCTTGTGTAGCGGTGTCACAGGGAACAGTGTATCCGGTGCTGGAGAGGTGGAATTTTCTTTGTTAAACGCTCTCTCCTCGTCCATGTGAAACATGACTGACGACGCCAACGGTGACAGACTCGGAAGGTTTGGTCGAGACTGTGCCCTCCTATGTAGGCTATCCCTGGAAGGACTGCCTTTTAAAGCTACCTTTGTAGTCATGGTCATTGACTGTGTCGGACTATGATCGAGAGGATACACGGGTGTGTTCGATCTAGTGATTTCGCGGCGGGAAGCCCGCACAGAGCGCGGTGAGTCTGGGACCAAACGTATGGGAGATTCGATGGTCAGAATGCCCATGGCAGTGGAAGGCCGTCGAGGCGGTGCGTGCTTAGGAGGTGAGAGGTCAAAGAGATCTTGTTCCAGGGTGGCTGACGCTCTCTCGGCTTGTCGAAGTGGCTGAGCTGTAGCTCTGGATGGTGGATTGCTTGTGGTAGATGTGGAAAAAGAAAAGGGCTTCGATGTCGTTCCAGGTTCTACCAAGACTTGTGTGATTTCTTCCAACTGAGCTGTAGGTTCAGGTGTTTCTTCCCTAGTTTCCAGTTCCATATGCTGTGCAGGGGGAAGTGGAATCTCAACGGCTTGGTCGAGAAGCCGTGGCTCTTCTGCGACTCCGCTGAGCATTTCGGGCGTTGGGTCTGGGGGCAGCTCGCCAAAATGTGTTTCTTCGGGTCTCTCCTTAGATGTAGACTCAGAAGACATGTCTTCATCAGCTTTCGGCTGCTCAGCACTTTCCTCTGTGGCCATTTCTCCTGTTGTAGTTCCACAAGGTCCATTTGAAATCTTTCTCTTCTTCGACGATCTTGCCTGTTGCAACATTGCCTCATATTCATGGTCATGGATGAAGCGCTCTCCGTTTTTCTCTGCCATCCGACAGGGGCAAGCCATGAACTGGCACTGCATGTGCATGAAATGTATCAAATCCGCATCCTCTACATGCTTGCTTCGTGCATGCCTCAGTTCTTCTTTGAGGAACCGGATCTCTTCTTGTGGCGTCACCGGGAGTCCCTGCATTTTCTTATCGTGATAGTCCAACCGGAACTTGATCGACTCGAAGCTGGAAAGAACAGAGGTAGGCTGCCGTACGGCACTGTCCACTTCCCTCATGCTCGAGGTGGTTTCCTGCGCGGTGAAACGAGGCCGCCATTCGTCCAGGCACATGTCTTCTGCCTGTGTCTCCTGATTTTCTTGCACCGTTGATTTCTCTATCGTGTTCGCCCTCAGTTCCAGCAGTGCAGCGTCCCTCTCCTTCTCGACAGCCTTTAGTTGATCCTTGAGTTGCTCCAGCTCGCCAACTGTGCCAGCAAGGGCATAAGCTCTTTCGAAACTCTCCTGGCGACTCTTCTCCTTCTCAGCCTTCTCATGCTGAACTTCTGCCTGGCATCGCCTCAGCTCACCCCTGACTTCTTGTAAATCTTGTCTTGCTTCCACCACGGCCAACTCTGCTCGATAAGCTTCCTTACGGCATCGCTTGACCTCCTTAGTGTACGATTCTTGATCGCGAGCCCGCTTTTCCTTCTCTGCTTGCAACTCTTCCAGCAAGTCTTCAACTCGCTGCGCCAGCAGTCTCTCTCTTTTCTTGCGTGATGCCAGTTCCTCTCTTGCCCGCTCCAGCTCGGCGGTCATGGTAGCCAAGCTGGCCTGTGCCTCTTCATAACCCATAACTGCCATTTGCAGAGCATTGGTGCCACTGACATTGTTCACGTCTCCATTTCCACCCAGTACCGCTCCACTGCTGCCGCCAGTACTTCCATTGAGTCCAGACCCTCCTACACCTTGGCCAGATCTTGTCGGCGACGACTGCAAGCTAGTGGTGCCTGCTAGGCTGTTCAGGAAGGCGATCTTGGATTGGACATCCGAAGTCATGGAATCGCGGGTGCGAGGCCGTTCGCTGTCGACGAGGTAAGTATGCAAGGACGGCGAGTGAGGAATGCGCTGTTGATTAAGCCGCTCGGGTGAAACCTGGCCTAGCGGAGGTGCAAGAGGATACTTCATGCCCGTTGACGTGTGGTATTGGGGTGGAGGAGGACATTTCAACGGATTAGGGCTGACGGCAGCAGTATCGTGGTGGTTGACTTTTGAATGACTATCCTCTGCAATTAACGGTGAATCCATGTTATCGCATTAATCAGCGCAAAATGCGAGCTCAGTATAGGTCTGTCATGTTTCCGAAATTTGGTAGTGTAATGCAGGGTAGCTGTGCTGTGTGAGGTTTCAGTGCTCACGTTCAAGGTGCAATGCGCTCGAGTCTTTGTTTACATCTATAGCCAGATGGGGAAATCCGTAACCCAAGGCTTGGCATGAACCCATCACGTGATATAGCGGTCGCTCGAAGGCATATCCTGGGGCTCGTTAGTATCTGATTGATCGAATGAATGTAGCGGTGAATGAAGTATTCTGTATCTCTCACTTATTCTTCGCACCTGGCACTTATACCTAGGTAATTTTCCTGTATTTGTGTCCCTGCCAAATTCGCGAGCCATGGAGTGCATGATACTCATCGCACTGCATTACATTATGCCCACTCACGCCTTCATGAGCCTCTCTGCGAACACTGGATACGAGGCGTTACTGGGTTGAAAAGCACTGAATCATATTTGACTCTTGTGCAGAGCTGCATCCATGTCTACAATGCCCATGGCGATGTCAATATCCTACAATCCAAACGTCCAGATTTAAGTTGAAATGTCTCAACCAACTTAGATCATCACCAGCGTGCGCTTAAAGTCTTTCCCCTGCGGTATCCGGATCCCAAATATTTGCGCAATGGCCGAGCAGCCTTCCCCCGAGCTTTTCCGGAGCTCTCCCTCAGAACAAATTATATCATAACAAAGATGGTTCATGAATCAAATCATCACATCTGGGTCCGCAAAGAGACAGTCTCTCTAAGAACAGTCCATCTCCACATCCTCTCGCCGTTGCAAAAACGGAGCATCGCCAAAATCCATGGCTTCCATACCGCAGCTCACCATTCGTTTATGGCCGAACTGAGGCTGTGAACTGTCGGAAGCCACACCGGCGAATGGGTTGAAGGCAGATGTCGGCCGCATTGGTTGTTCAGTGGGTTGAACAAATCGGCTTCGACTTTTTGGCATGGCCATTCTCCGACCATTGAAAGGGTGCCTGGTATGGTTACTAACCTGAGTCACAGGGCTAACCTCGCTCATAGTGTCCATATCAATAGCGAAATAATCCATCGACATATCCATCCCAGCGTGGGCGGCTAAGCTTGGAGTTTGAGGCTGCCAGTCCTGGCTCTCGTCACTATCCGATTCGGCTTCATGACCACGTTTGTGGCTGGTAGAATACGACCAGAGAGATTGCTCGGAGACAGAAGATGAACTGGTCAAATCCTCGCTGTAATGAGACATGAAGGCCAGATTGATGCCACAGAAGGTAGCAGTGCTCAGAGGTTGAACTTGCGATGCAGCGTATGGAGCCAACTCGTTGGTAGCATCGATGTTTCCTCCGCAAAGAGCCGCTTGTGTCTCGGGGGAGAGCTTGTTGACGTTGAAGAAAGGGCGAGGAGTGAACTTCTTCACTTGGTTCTTGTACCCTTCAGCCACAGCCTTCCTGACGCGCATCCCAACTTGCAGAAGGCCAGCTTCAACCTCTGCCTGGTCAGGAGCTTGTTCGCATAACTGCAGAAGCAACGGCGAGTCAAATGTATGATGCTCAATGTCTGTGTTGTCGGAGACGGGGATGATGGGAGGGAGGGAGTGCGGTACGAAGCGACGACGCTTCGACAGGTGTGATTCGGATTCAGTGAAAGGCGCAGCAACGGGAAGATCTTGTGGAAGTCCCATTGCGACGGTATGGTAGGTGGAACGGTCGAAGACTGTGATAGCGGTGTGGAAATTGAGTGAACAAGGTACGGTTTCTGATCTCAAAGCTCAATTATGACGAGCGAGCTCGTATAGGGCGGCCTTCTAACAATGAAGTCGAGGCGCGCAACTGGTGCAGCAAGAATATGTCTACTCTTCCTAAGTGAATAGCAAGAGAAAGACGAAATATATTATAACAACGGAGGGAAATAAGTTGTTGAGAGAGACAGAGTCGGATGTTGAGAAGGACACAGAAGAGGAATTGATTGAGGGAGGTTGCGCAGGGAGCAGTGCAAGAAAAGGCGAGCGCAAGTTCAAAAGATATGGTTCAGCTGTACGAGACGCCGGCAAAGGAGCCGTAACTAAAAATGCGTTCGCGCCGCCGACATTATCCTCTCAACAATAATTCAATGGTGCAATCGCGATTGCATGTCTTTACCCGTCCCTAGCTCGCCCTGGATCTTGTCTTACGACCTACAGGAATTGTGCTCCTCTGCCAATCCACTACGACATGATACAGCACGATCAAGCCCATACCTGATCCTGGGCCCCTTGGAGGAGGTTCCGGAGTGACCTGGGTGAAGCGAGGAGGCATGGCTGGGCCAACACGATTGAGCATAAAGGCTGGCAGTGGTTGGTGGGAACAGGTGGTGAAGGTGGGCGGTGGGCGGTGGGCTGTGCTATTTTACTCGCCTGCATGCGTGCATGATGCCTGAAATCTGAAATTGCGTTCATAGGCGAGTATGTACCTGAATGCTAAGCCCTAAGGGGGATCAAGCCTATTAAAGGGTGGCTGCTATGTCTCCCAGCCCCCCTAAATCTATGCCCTGAACAAGTGAGGCCCCCCCTGCCCGATATTAATAGTGCCCCCTCGCCTCCGCCGCTAGTGAGACATTGGCAGCAGTAGCTTACGGACTGGGGGGACTTTCGGCTCTTTCTGCCTTGGGTTCTCAAAGTCCGGGGCTGGCAGATCCACCATATCTGCAAGTGTGGTGTAATTGGGTGAAGACGAGGCAGTAAGTCGCGAATAGGCACGCGAAATCAACACGAAGTTAAAGTGCTCACAGATGCGCGTCGCTGGGTGACGGACGCGCAGTCCACTAGCTTTTATCATTCCCACGAAATCTCTACGTTGCTGCAAGGGACGTACCTAGAGATTGCGAGGTAATGATTGTAACAACGTCGATGTCAGAGGCGGTATTGGAGTGTGTTATCGCTGCACTTAAACGACCCAGGGCTATCAGTACTTAACACTGGTCGAGACAGGTAACAATGCCATGGTCTAGTACAGCGCTGTTGGAGACCTCGTGCTCTTTCCTGGCTTGCAATACCTAGTAAGCTTGTTGGCTCGCATTTTGCTCAGTCCGATTGTTTTGGGATTTTTTCCCGACCCTCCACCCAGATATCTCCTGATTCAAGAAATCAATAGGTACCTAGTCACAAGGCTGGAAATTATGGATCAAGTCTCTGGCCATCACACCTGACTTCCTCCTCATGGTCTTGAGGGCTCTCGAACAGAAGTCTGCATTGTATGTACCTAGGTAGGTAGGTAGCGCGTTGATCACCTGTCCCCTGTCCTCAATGCGATCGGATGCCTGTTCAGCTTACGTTGAAGGTTACCGTCCATCATTATCGCTCAAATTCCGAAAGTACCTAGGTATTCTCTGTGGAGCATGCCACGACCGACGTGAGCATACCACCTCTCATTACCATAGGTAGGTAGGTAAGGTACCGTGGATCTCAAAGGGGATAACAGACCCTCAACTCGACGAGGCTGGGCAATGGCCCTAACAAGGCTGAGAGAATGGATCTCGGCACGGAGTTCCCCCCCTTCAAGTTTCAAATTTCCATCCACTGCATCAGTTCAGCAGACCCGATGCATCAAACTACCTACCTAGATTTATTATCTATGCTAGTCAGGCCCTACCCTTACAGCGCGACCAACCTGAAGAGCTGGCTGTTGCTATTGGAGCGCCCTGAAATATGCCACTTGAACCCGTATACGTCACCCGGGCATGGCCGTCACCAAAAACACATTCTTGCTCTCGCCACTCTTCCACAAGTGAGGTATCTTCGAGGAACATGTTTGAGCCTCCTGGAAATAAAGAAATATTATGGTTGGCCGACAGTTGACCACTGGGTAAGTATGACCGCATACCAGTATGTTGCAGCGCGCTGGTGATATCACTGCTCCGATTTGCTCATCCAACGGCTTCTTCCTCCGACACATGCTGTGATTTCATCGGGAGCCCGTCGTAAACAATATAACCACCTCACTTCTTGATCATGCCTTCTCCTGGGGCAACTTCCATTTCTCTCAAACCCAACGCCTGAATAGTACCTAAGTTTTACCCGAACTCCGCCCCCACACCAAAAATCAAAATGCAGTCGGCACTCCATCCCATCATTGGCCCAAAGAAAGAACTTGAGGATCTTTCTGGTCGGACCGCGATCGTCACAGGTGGCGCAAATGGCATTGGGTAAACTGAAACCTGGCGAGCATCTTGCTAGTGGTCTCTTCTAACGCATATCCAGTTACCAAATTTCGCGCCAGTTCGCACAAGTCGGGGCCAAAGTGATCATGGTCAACCGGAAAGAAGAGCAAGGAGATGAAGCGATCAAGCAGATCAAAGAGGAAACACCTGGAGCTGATGTCGACTGGGTTGGTTGTGACCTCGGCAGTCTCAAAGAAGTGAAACAAGTCTTTACCGACCTTCGAGAGAAGCTCGATCGATTGGATCTGGTATGCTCCTCATGCCACTTTTTAATGGAACAGGACTGACCACTGTCGCAGCTGATCCTGTCTGCCGGCATCAACACAGACAAGTTCGATCTGGATGCTGATGGCATCGACCGACACTTTGGTGTCAATTACCTGGGACAGTTCTACGCAGTCAACCTCCTCTATCCACTCATCCGCAAGACCGCAAAGCTACCGAATACTCCTCCACCACGCATTGTGTTTGAGGCATCTGAAGTGCACCGAATGGCCCCGTCAGACGTCCATTTCGGATCTCTCGATGAGATCAATAACAAAGACTTTGGTGCCACACATCTGTATGCACGGTCGAAGCTAGCTCTTATTCTTTTCTCGAAGTTCCTGCTGCCAGAAAAGGTGATCAAGAAGAATGGCGACAAGGTCTACTCATTGAGTGTGCATCCTGGAACTGTCAACACCAATATGCAGCAGCAATGGAAGTCCGCTTATCCAGGTCTCTTCGGTAAATTCCTGACCTGGGCTATGACCACGGTAGGAAGAGATGTGGAACAAGGATCTTACAGTGCACTGTGGGCGGCTACTAGTCCTGAGGTAGAGGAGAAGGACCTCCAAGGATACTACTTTGTTGATCCTGTACGTTTAAACAGCACTACACCTATCCAACCACAGATTGCTAACTCAACAATAGGGACAACCTGGCAAAGAAACCTCGCAGGCGTCGGACCGAGCATTGGCTGAGTCGCTCTGGAACTTGAGCATCAATTTGATCAAGGAAAAAGTGGGCGAGGATGCCCTTGTGCCATGGGACCAGGGCGCATGATATGCTTCATCTGACGAGGTGCTCGTGGCGATGAGCGTGAAGCAGATACATTTTGCAGCAACTGGTCTCTAGCAGCGGTAGCATGAATGGCACGAAAATTATGATTCATAGAAAGCATGGGCACATAATTAGCATACAATGCGACGATGAAAGCACCTACTTCCCTATTTGAGTCCCTTGCCAACATGATATTTGTACATATAGGCACATACCTAAGTCGATGCAGAGATGAAGATAATATCTCAACGGTCATAACGACAAGAAGGGCAGACATGTCGTCTGCCAGAGCCACCGCCAGCCCTGCGCAAGGAGAGGCTGCCAACATTGTGGCCTCTGAACCTGTTGGTAAGTTGTTATTGTCGCCCGCCGCATTGACATCGTAACTGATACAATTAAGCTCTCGTTGTCGATAATCCCGCCCGCCGTCACACCGCCCAAAAACGCAAGTTTGCTCAGGTGGACGACGACGAAGATACCTTAGGTGACGGTCAATTAATTTATTATGCCCATAGTACTTTACGGTACGTCATACCTTGGCAGTGGGTCGTACAGCTCGTTGAGAGTCTAGACTTCGGATGCAACTTGTCGTCTCCAAGAGGTTCATCAATTGTTGTTAAATACCTGGTATATACAACATCAAGATCTACGCGCTCTTCTACCTATACTTCTCAGATGCAGTGTCTTTATTATTAATCTGTTATGACCTGATGCGCCAATAGGAACGGCCGATGGCGAGATCACGCTTTCGCTGAACTTACACATCGTCATGACTCTCCCCTAAGCGGGCGGGCGTCACTTCCATCAAGTGTTGTACAATCTGAGAGTCCTCTTCACCCGTGCAGTCACGACAGCTTTCTCTCCAATGGATTTACCTCTCGCCGACCGAAGCCTCTGACGTCTCGATGACATAGCATTTCCTTGAACCCAATCCGGCGTCCTACTCACTTACTACCTGGTACTTCACTTGCACTTGATCTCTTTAGCACTGCACCATCCTAGCATATATTGCCCAAGTCCACCACTTCAGTTCACTTTGGTTCACTGTGACATTCTCAATCCTCATCATGCCTCTCCGAGTTCCTCAAACCACCATCGCTGGCCTTGCGCAATTGACTGGAATCAGAAGCACAAGAGCTTTCTCGATCGCCTCCACAAGTAAGCTTCCGCTAACCAGCACTGCTTCCTGCCCTCGCGATGAGCTGGCTGTGTCACATCCGGGTTTCTGACTTGGGCGCTTTACAGGAATGGCTTCGAACAAGGACACCTCATCCCTCGATGCTGGCAAAGGCTCCGTCGGCCATGAGTTTACCGAAAAGGGCTCTGTAGGCGGCACGGCACAAGAGGTCGGTGGACCATTTGATAAGGATGGTGCAGTTGGAAAGCAATTCAAGCCGGACGGCAGTGTGGGTGGTACAGCTCAGTCTGCGGCGGAACACATGCAAGGAGACAAGCCCAACTTGTTTGACAAGGATGGTGCTATTGGAAAGCAGTTCAAGGGTGAGATCTACCACAGCAACAACTCGACCCCCTTCCTACCCCTCGGGATCCTATTTATTCCTCTCAGTTTGTGTGGAAATGCAGTTTTCTTTTGCTGACTATAACGTCTCATACAGCCGACGGCAACATTGGTCAAGTGGGAGAGGCTGTGGGTGGCCCATTTTCGAGCAAGGGAGCTATTGGCAAACACTTCAATCCTGAAGGCACCGTCGGCGGTACTGTGCAGGAGAACCTGGGTGAGGGAAAGAAGAAATGATTTGGCGTACGCTGGGTCGACATTGCGGACGGCAAGGCTGTTCGTCTGAAACAGCGGCATTGCATGACCACCATGCAGCAGACGATGAGCCACTCATCTGATGAGCATCTTGCTCAAAGAGTCTGCTAGAACTAAGCCCGTATTGAGATATCCATCGATCCCGCTAGTAACCCCAACAACATCGCCTCATAGATTTCTACCATTCGGGTAGACCCAAGAATCATACTCGGAAACTTTCATTCATTATCATTATTTTCACGAATACCACCACCAGTCTCGCCCCGGTATCGTACGTGGCAATCTCTCGATAGTCGATACAGGCCTGATGACTTTTAAATGACAAACGATTAGACCAAATCGATTTGCTGCTCTCAGTTTGAGTAAGCTAGGTATTGCACCATATTTGTCTTCCGGCCTGTTTCATGGGGTCGCCAGAGCAAGGTTATCTCGCATACCGTTCCCAGTGAGCATTGAGCGCTATAAGCACCGATCGTGCTCAGCTATCCCAGCCGGTCAGGTCAAGTCAAGCATTCAATGAACTGCCGAGAATCAAGCGATCCGCCACATACCCTGTGACTGCTGCATAGACTGCCTTGTGAAGAAGGTCGATGATCTGCTCGTTGACGGGCCATGTCCTGATTAAGGTAATCGCGTACTGTTAGCACGGGACAACCCCTACTGTTCGGGCAGTAATAGTCTGGGAAAAGAGGAAGAGGACTGAATTTTGAGTACAGTCTGAACGCCTGCAACCGAGAAGGAATAGACGCAAGGCCCAACGCAGTACCAGAGCACTCGATAGTAGTAAACTCGAGCAGAAGCGGAGCGCAACTGATCAACACGGTACTCGGACGAAGGAACAACACTCACCACGGCAGAGCCCCAACTCCGGTATAATTCTCCAATGTCTGATCGATCAACAACCTCACACCCATGAACAAATAACTCCCAAAAGGACCGACGATACCGTAATAACTCATCAACCCGCGCACTCCTGCCGCGAGGATCCCTTGGCCCCAGTGCATCGACAGGTTGATGGTATCCGGCGACTTGTGGAAATCGAGGTTGAACAGCCGAGCTAGGGTTTTGCCCGGTACGTACGAGCTCGGGCGGTGGGTTATTGTCTGTTCGGCTTTTTCTCCTAGGGTCATTCTAAACAGCATATCACTGTTAGTTTGTTTCGAGCTCGCTGAGAGGGTGGAAAGGATGAGTGTGGTACGTGTGGCCCCTTGTCGCTTCCAAGTAGGCGTAAACTGATATTCATGGTCTTCTGGCCCCGCAAGTGAATCCATAAAGGTAAAGGGAATATGTGTGCTTGGGGTCAGTGTGGAAACGGTATATCAGGGCACGGGGAAGGTCTTGGTCACTGTCGGCTTCAAGGAGATCCCCCCAGTACATGCTGAACTCTTTCTAAGGCCACAAGTGACGACGATAGAATTTCGAAAGGGTACATGAGAAATGAAAGACGCAAGATGCGGTAGGTTGACGTACGCTGCAACGCCCACCACGCCGGCACCCAGGCCGATCGCAATACATTCCAGAAGAGAGAACCGAATCTTCGGTCGTGCTGGGTTGATGTAGCTCTCAGACATGGTGCTAAAAATGCTCTCTTCCTTGATCGAGTTCTTCCTTCGGATCAAGTCAAGTTCGCTTGATGGCTTTTGTACGGTCACCTCGAGTCGATGAGTCGATGACGGTTAGACGGGAAGGTGAAGGAGTAGACGGGTTGTGCGGATCTTTGCTGAGGATCTCAAGTTACCTGGAGAATCGCAGATAATGTACAAGTAGAAGGCGAAGGGTAAACTGAGCGGAAATGGATGTCGTCGCGATGGATGCCCTCCTTTCGTTTATGTAGGTATATGTGTATACGATGACGTTGTGACCGTCGGATTCTACACCCGGAGTTCCTCCGCAGGTATATGATGTAGAAGTGAACAAGGATTTGCGGAGTACGAGGTCAATGACTGTGCAAGCGCCTTAATCGCTCATTTATGCCCAAGGGACGTTGCAAGATGCATTGAGTGGTAAGGCCATAAGGGGCACTTCACTTTGGATTGAAGAATCTCTCGGATAGAATGTAAAAGGGGCAGCCTTATCAATGCTAGTCACGTGAGCTGCAAGGCTGACGGAACGAAGGAGGCCCCGATCATCATCTTTCATGTTCGGCCTCAAGGCAAGAAGCCTATCCAATGTGTAAGGTAGTACACTTCATAAGAGATCAGACTACCCCCTATTTCCTCTCTTTCCGCCCTTCTTCGCTCTGTCAGCATGAGCCTTGAGGATCCGGCGATGTTCCACTAAACTCCTCTTGCCCTTAGACTTGGCCTTACCCAAAGTCATCAGGAAGTTCTTTTTACGAGCCTTTTCCTTGTTCGTAGTACTCTTGCCTTCGCTCTCTTTGCGTTCCTTCTTCCTGGCCGCCTTTGATTTATGCTCTTCCCGATCATCCCTATGCTCTTGCAACAATGCCAGTTTCTGGGCCCTAGTCGCCTTGCCGCGCGACAGGGACGCGAGTCCTTCAATCTCCGCAGCAGTCAATGGGTCATCGATATGCCGCTGGGCGTTCGTCTGTGCTGCCTGCGCCGTATGGTGAGGCTTATGGTTCTTTACGAGTGATGACACCGATGCAGTTGTGCGAAGTTCTTGCAATTTTGCCAAGTCGGCTGGTGTGAGAATCCTTGTAGTCGCCAGATTCAGTTTCGACTGCGATTGAGCCTTGTCTGGGTCCTGATCGCCTTCCTCTTTCGTCGTCGTATTCTCCTTGTCGTCAGTTGTCGATACTTGAGCGTCGAATCGGACTTTCTTCGAGGTTGGCTTCTCATCTTCGCTATCACTGATATTGATTTCATCGTCGCTTTCCACGTTGATCCATCCGCCGGAATCGTCACTGTCGTCTTCTTCCACGTCCCATGCATTCCACTCTTCTTCTTCGTCATCTTCGTCTTCCTCATCAGAAGCAAGGCCCTTCTCGAGCCTCCTTCTCTGTTTTTCTTCTTGTTTCCATTTCTCCAACAGCTCTAATCCTTCAATCTCGCCCACGGCTTCTTCACCAAACCGTTGTTGTTTCTGCTCGCCTGAACGCAGACCAAGCGCCGCGTCTCGGCCACGATCGCGTTTCTTCAGCATTTCCGCTCCCACCTGCCTGTACAAGCCAAGTAGACCCTTGGCAGCCATCATAACTCCTTTGTCCTTACTCTTTCGGTACATGACCAGGTCCTGCAGTAGTGTGTCATTCATAGCCAGCGGCTGCCGCACACATATTTCTCGAATGGCGTTCAACCCTGCAGCGGCCACCTCCCCAGCAGCTGCTTCCGAGACGAACTCGTTGGCAATTTTCTGGATCAACGGTTCCAAGTCGTCCGGCGGTACCAGATTATGCGTAGCCTGCGCCAATGATGCCAGAAAAGATGTCACTGAGGGTTGTCGAGGTGTCAAGTATTTCAAGAAGTAAGAATAGAAACTGAGCACAGTCAACTTGTGCAGACCGATCAACCTTGACACGAGCTGCAACACGAGCAGTTTCTGCTCCAGGTTCAATTTGGCTTTAGTGTTCTGGAGATGTTTTGAGAACAACGTCTCCGCGAACCCCTGCGGGTCATGGAGAAGATGCAGAGCCGAGAAGTTCAGCGGATGTGGTTGACCCTTTTTCTTGTCCTTCTTTTTAATCGTCGCCGCGGCCTTCTCGAGTCTTCGTTCAGCCTTTTTACTCTTCTTGTTGATGCCGATCTGATGCCGCAGTTTGCCCATATCGATCGTCTCTTCATCGGAACTCTCATCTTCAAGCTCCTCCCGTTCCTTATCTCCACCAAGAAAGAACCGGACGCCACCCACGACACATTTCTCGTTGTCACTCAAGGCCGCCTCTTTCATGATCTCAACCGCCTTTGCGTCGGTCCAGATCTGCCGTTTCCACATCTCCCGCGTGATTTTGACCGCCCACAAAGCTTTCGGCGAGGACCGGTCATCTGTGACCAAATTGTGCAGTGTTATTTGCACCGTCCGGTTCAATTTGTGGTTCGTACTTTTCACATTCGCCGTGCGCAGGTCGCTGATGATTTTCTGGAAGAGCAGAGCACGTAGAGACTTGCTCGGCGTCGAGATCAAGATAGGAAGCAGGCATTGATGCAAGGTGTTTGAGTCGATGATTTCTTTCCTCCTCAACAAAACCAGACTGCCGACAATCTTTTCTCGCAATTCCGGCTCCAATGTTGCATGATGCGCGGTCAGAATCTCCATCAGCTGCCGCGGAAACTCTTTCGTCTCTTCTTTGTAGCAATCTGACACATGGGCCACGAATTCGATCAGTTCGCGGAACGAGATGACGCCGCTGTCGGAGGCCGAGGTTGGCGCCTGCATGAAAATCTGCCGTTGATTTTCATACTGGACCTGCTGGTAGAGAAAGTCGGTATGGTATGATTTCGGGTCGCGTTTGATTTTGTTTTGTAGATTCGCCAGATCCGCGTCCACCTTTTCAAGGGCGCCGAGTTTCCGTTTCACCATTGTCACTGTTCTCTGTGGGTTTATTCTCCTCCTCGTGGAGGTTGTACTGTAGAGGCAGAGGGGAGATCGGCTAGGAAAAGTTCGCCCGCGGTGCATGCGCCCAAGGGAAAGGGAAACTTTTCAGAAATTTGAATCTTATCTAATCGCCGGGCGGGCCTTTGTCTTATCGATATCAATGCGTCTGACAAAGACTCATATCAGCGAATTGCCAGCGAAACTTTACGCTATTGCCAAATTTCTGCCCGTCTGACGTGAGATCTTCTTTAAAGAGGCCAGTTTCTACTTCAACATACTCCTACTGAGCGTGAAGACCGTGATGGTGATCATGGTAGCCTGATTATCTAGTGTGCATGCGCCATTATCAAATGACGGAGACTCTATATTTTGATATCAGCGGCTGCCTGGTTAATATCAGCAAACTATCCATCCGGTAGTACTACCTGGGAGGTAAGACCGATGCAAAGGGGAGAGTCGACTGTCGGGGGTGCGATGTGGCTCCTGTAACGATTTATATATATCTAGATCATCTTCCTTGTCTTTGCTGGAGCTCAGTGCCAGACTGTCAGCCACATGGTTTTTACGCTTTCCACGCCCCAACCATTTGTCATGGTTGCTGATCCACACGGTCATCTAGCCAGACATTTTCATTGATTATTCTCCTCATCCCATCCGGCCCTGTATTGTACTTGCTCAATTGAAGGGCTAACCGTTGACTACCTCCAACCACGTCTTTCCTCACCACGGCGACATGGTGGATGCGATTTTCCTCTGGCGGCAATGGAAGGGGCCTTGCCACTTCAGAGTGAAATGCATGACAGGCGCCTTCTTCCAGCACAATGACCTTCTCGATCACCCTTTCTGTCGCAACAGAGGCCCAAAGAGACTCCCCCTTTGGTGCTTGCCGCATCAGCTCCAACGCTCTCCGTCGGAGTACTGGATCCCGGCATTTAAGCGTGCAGAAATATAATGGTGGGATCAGGCCTATATCAAATGTGAAGATAGGTTGTCCGGTGGTCGACTCGACGCTAGACTCGAGAACCCTTTCGGCATGATCAAGGATTGTGGCAAATCGTTCCATGTGTGCGTCGAAGGCGGTTTGGAGTTGGCTGGTACAGGCCGATAGCCAGATATACGAGACACCCCAGTACATCAAGAGGTTGGAGGCAGCCCAAACAATCTCCGTCCTCGTTTCATGACTCCACTTCTGGAGGAAAGATGTCTCCCACTGTCGCAATTCTTGCAGCAACAGTGTCTGTTTCAGTCGCTGCACCTGGATGACACGCTCTTCCGTAGGCTTCAGGTTCTCCACGCGAATGATCTCATATGCTCGGTATATGAGGTTGTAAAGATGCTTTTTCGGCTCGTCGAGAACAGATAAGGAGGCAAGCACTGACGGCTTCAGAGTGTTTTCTTCCGCATGACAATGCCAGTCAGGTACCGGAGGGTTCCCAAGTGTAGCCAGCAGGACTGCATGGCGTGAGAAGAAGGGAGTGACAACTTCATGGATGGCCAGGCCATTTCCTGACAACTCAGAGGTGGATAAGACAGAAAGACTCTGAACCATGAGCTTGTAGCCGATGTCCATTAGAGATAAGGCATTGCCGATGTTCCTTTGTTGGAATTCGACACTCATAAACAGGATACAAGTAAGAAGTGCAAGAGGAGTATCGACTCCGCCGTGTTCAATGTTCTGGCGTAGACTGGCGATGCCTCGATTGTACCATTTGATAGCCTTTCTGTGATCAGGACTGACAATAGAGGTAGACCTGGACTTGAAATTGGTAGACAAGATATCGTAAGGAACACGCTCAAAGAGCCAGCTGATCGAGACCACAGCGTCCCATATGAATGAACTTGACTGAGCGAGCCGAGGCACCATGTCAAGCCAGAAGGAAGTGTCAATAACCCCTGCGAAGACAGGCCCTACACGATTGAGGAAGTAGTAAAACGCTTGTCTTTCCTCGCTGCAGCGTTGAGGAGCCACAAGGGATAGATCGCGGCACAAGGCACCGTCTCTGGAGACATGGGCTTGTTCGTGGACAAAGCGAATCTCATGCACTGGAGGGCCTTCACATTTCCGACCCGAGTCGATGCATTTGCGGCAATCAGGTTTTGTTTCGTCGCATTTGACTCTTCGGATCCTGCTCGATTGGAGGGAGGCCTTGTGAGCATCACCTCTGACGGGTAGAGTGCCACTCACATACTTGCAGGTCAGACACCCGTTCCTGGACTTCTCATGACGAGCCCGCCTTGGTCTCGGGCGCATCTTCGCGTGAGACGTGGGACCGGCCACTGCCATGTGGCAGTTACTAATACGCTTTCAACATACACGAGCCCATCAGGGGAATGCTGAAGGAGATTGCCATGGCTACGTACTGTCAAGATGGTGGGACAAGCATGAAGACGCGCGTGTTGTACTATCAACTATCATGGCCCTAAGTCTCAATACTTTACTGTTAGCTGGTCGTAGTAACGCACGAAGCCCGGCCAACTCCTATTTTAGGAACCTTGTTTCAAACTTAAACCTGACAGTCTGACTGACAAGTGCCCTCACACTATACATAATAGTAAGAGGTCCGAGCGACAAATATGATATCTTTCTTGTCAGACAGTAATAACCACTGTGTACCTTTTCGCATGTGGGCGTCTTGAATGGGTAGAGATAGTTTGAAATCTAAGGGATGTAAGGGCTTATGAGCCCCTTGATACATGTACAAATTGTAGAAATCTACGAATACTGTTTTTTTTTTAACTTCCCTCGGTACATCCATGAGTAGTTCAGAGCCTGGGCAGCATCGTACGCAACGAGCCAGGGCACATTGAATTCGTGGTAACCATTTTACTGAGGCTGAAAACCTGCTGGCTTTGATGAGCAGCAGACGTAGGTTCAAGTGAAAGCAAACCACGGTGACAACCCCCGGAAGCCATCACCCTGCGCGATTGCTCGAAGCGGCTGATGGTATACATACCACAGGACGAGAAGGTTCCTGACAACTGGCTCACTGTGACTGGCGTTCAGTGTCAGCCAAACGTGCAATCAGCGTCCAGCTTGATGTCAAACGAGGGTTCGAACAAGACGACATTTCTGCAGGTATAAAGAGGCTTTCTTCTTGCACGTCCGACCTGCTGCCTCCTTTGCTAGAATCTCTTAGAGTTTAACCGGAGAGAAATCCAACTCACATCTGGCCCACTTGAATATATATTTTGCTGTCGGCCTCGCAGTCATCGAACTCGGCCTCAATCGACATGCGTAAAGCTTCTCAGACGCGTTCTAGAATATCATTAGTCACGTGCAAGACCATCGGCTGTCAAGGATTTGGGCCTGCAGGGACAAAATGCCCCGTGTGTTATTGGGTGCTTTGAAAGACGACGCCATCTTTTGAAGCATGGTCAAAACAAGCCGTTGTTGTGCGAGCGAAAGACCCTAAGTAGCGGCGGGGTTGGATCGGTCACATATTCAGCTGGCTGACTGTGAGAGCCCCATAATCAAAGGTCCGTGGAAGAGGATACATCTTGCAGGTGGTTTTGAATTGCGACCATGCTGTACCGGCGAAGGAGCTTGAGAGGACAGCAAGCGGGCTTTCGACCAGATTAGCATATGGGTACAACACATTCCTGCGGCTGCAAGGATAAACTTGTACTCACCCTCGGTATTTATCATGCCGGAGCGTGGTTCGGCCGGTAACCTCTTTCCTCTGGTCTACAAGAGCAGACACTGCGCAGTGACAATCATTGTGACCGAACTAAGCCGGCCATGTACTGGCTGCTGGGGTCAGAGCCATCTTTATCGTAACTCGAAATTCCCATCTTCTCCAGCAGAACACGATGCGTTGAGTGCATATCGAGGTGCAGATAGTCGTCGGAGGGACCCGAATGTAGGAGAGAACTGGAGCAGGCCATCATCATCTTTTTCTCTGAGCTGCACACGATGTGACGCCCAACCCAGCCATTCAAACTGGTTTCTTTCGTAGGGAAGACGATGAAGAGATATTGTCCGTTGCCTTGGTCGCATAGCGTATCTCTTCGACATATGAACTGTGCTGACTGTTAGCAGGAGTCATAAGCGCACCCACCCTAGTGCTTGACATCGCAAGGAATGTCTGTGTGCTGGAATGAGTGCTAAAAGTGTCAGGAGTGTTGCTTCTATAGCGTCCAGTGCACGGTCATGAGGTGTGAGTGATCCCATGCCATGCGCAGAACTGTTGCACTGGATCTGCTCCTGAACCAGCGTATAAACACGCAGTGCCCAAAGCCCGGTCACGTACGAGCAAGCTGGGCTCGAACACAGTTATGAGTGTCAGATTGGTGAAATTTTGGGCCGGGCCAGGGAGCCTTGCTGAATAATACCACACTCCTGAAGTATGTACTTGGAACATGCCTCCGACCTACTGGCCTGCACCACTCTCGTATCCATGCAAACTTGTTCAGACCCACATGGCTTTGACAGTCCGTAACCTGTGTAAGTAAGTAGTACCAAACTGAGGCGAGCTCGGTCCATGACTGATCAAGCAGAAGTCAGGCTAAAAGGCCTAAATATAAACCGAGTGTCGAGATGCGCCATGCTGCGTCAGCCCCGCTCGCTTCTGGTCGCAAGAAACTACACAAGAACAAATTCCAGACGATGTGGTTTGAGGGTCTGCCATTAAATTGCACGACCAGAAAGGACCAGTTTGTTGACAGAATGGAGGCTCAGCCTTGTTGCCCTTGACTCTGATTGGCTGTGTCGGGTAGCTGGCCCAATTAGGTATAGGGGGGCTCCCACGCTTGCAGCTCGCAAAGAGCCCTCTGATAATCCCATGTCCAACCAGATGCCGTTGTACTTTCGATAACGGTACCTACGCTTGCCTTGAGGGCTCGAGATCTTCACGAGGTTCTCGCAGTGTTGCGCCGATCCCCAGAATAGCAGCAGTGACAGTCAGGTAGGTCCACTTGGCCCCGAGTTGCCAAGTGTCGTACGTATCAGGTTCTCTGATACTGTGCCATGATATTGATGGGTCGCATGCCTGTGGCCTTGTATCCCGCCAAGGGGGGTCTTTGAAGTATATGAGGAGCAAGATGCCGCAACTGTGCCAGGGGAACTTCTACCGCTCTATCTACAAAAGTTCTCAAAGCAGTCACCTGAGTATCTCTTTTTGGAAACCTCTGCTGTCTCCTGTCACTCGCTTCGTTGGACCGTTCACGAGTTTGCATTGTACATATCATCGCCATCGATTCACTTTGCATGATCTGCTTCCCCCTTTCTTTCTCTCCTCCATCAAGACGACCACAAGTGAGAGTCAAGCACACGCGAGCGGCAAACCGTGCCCCGTACAAATCCTTCGAATTCTCAGCTCTTCGACCTTGAAGCACTATGGGTATCCCGGACACGGTGGTTGTCCTCATCTGTATTGTCGGGGCTGCTGCTTCCGTCACAGTCGGCTTTGCTGTGCAAAGGTTGTTTGGCAGGGCAGATCCCGCTGAACGTCTCAAGGACAGATCACCCTCACAAGAACAATACATGAGAGAAGTGCGCCAAAGAGGCCAGATGGATCTAATGGGCGAGACCAACCAGTACAGGGTCAGATCTCACCGGGGTGAATGAATGTCTCAACAATAGAGCCGGAATTGCGGCTGGGGTCTCGTTCGGCTCATGTCCAAGCTACACCACTACGGGCTTTTCGGGATCGAAGATGTATACAAGTGGCTTGAGCGTGAATATATGCACATGGTCAGCTCTAGAGGCAATGGTTGAGTTGGATTTGGAGAAATGCTGGCTCCCAGATGACGAGACCTGTTTGATGCCGGTATGGAACAAAGGCAGAGTCGTGATGTTGGAAAGGCTCGACTTGTGGCTGCATAGGTGGTTCACGAACTATATCGACCTTCGGAAGCATGACTATTAGATGGGATATACAAGTCAGGGGGCATAGGGATGCGATACATTTATAGCATTCAGAATCCAGTGTGCATACCTACAGACGGCGGGAGGGGCAGTCGCGTGATAAGGATCTATCAGAGTAACGGTACCTCATGTTCTAATGGTACCTCAAATACCAAGCATGGACATATCCATAACGGATGTGGTCCAAGCATGGGGATAAAGGCTGGGAGAAGACAAATTATGAATCGAATCCCATAGAATGGGAAATCCAGTCGGTGGCACCTAGGTGGGCGGTAGGGGCAAATAAATCACCAAGCAAGCCTATGCTGGCTTTTGCATCGACCATCGAGCAGTAGTAATCAGCGAAGTTTGTTGCATGTCCGGTAGACGATCATGACGGGAATGATAATAGACATGTTTGTATGCATTTTTGTTTTTGTGGACATCGGCGTAATCTATGCCTCGATCTGCAAGTCTGTCGGCTCCTTTACCAACCAGTATGCGACCTCGCTTAATGCCTCATGATGAAGATGGCATCTTCCACCATCCACAGGTTTGCAGCGCCTGCCACAAAAGCCAGTCGCGCACCATGCTTGATCCCGCAAAACACCTGAACCCAGTAACCGCTTTACCGATTGCTCTTGGCCACACGCTCCAGCTCATCCTTCTTCTTGATGGCGTAGGAGTTGCTGCTTCCCTTGGCAGCGTTGATCAGTTCTTCGGCGAGACATTCGGCAATGGACTTGACGTTTCGGAAGGCGGCCTCACGGGCACCAATGGTCAGGAGAGCGATGGCCTGGTTGACACGGCGGAGAGGAGAGACATCGACGGCTTGTCTTCGGACGGTACCGGCGCTTCCAATTCTGGTGCTATCTTCACGGGGTCCGCAGTTGACGATGGCGTCCACGGCGATTTGGATAGGGTTCTGGTCGGTCATGATGTGAATCTGCGATCTTGGTGTAAGAATTGATCCCGTAAAAATTCCACCTGATATTTAAAACCTACAATTTCGAAAGCGTGGGCCACAATTCTGATGGCCATCAGCTTCTTGCCGTTGTTGCGACCGTTCATCATCAAGGAGTTGGTCAGTCTTTCAATGATCGGGCATTGCGCCTTTCGGAATCGCTTTGCGGCATATCGGCCTGCGGAATGAGGAAGGTAGACGGGCGTTCTGATTTGGATGTAGTCGCTACAAAAGTCTTGTCAGTCTCGTTCGGTTCCCGTCAGGTTGTGCTCGGTATCGTACGTCAAAGAAATGTCTCTGATCTCGACATCTTCGTAGCTCCATTTGTTGAAGAGCTTGATCGTGCCAATCTCAGAGGTGACCTCCTTGGGCAGGACAGTGTAACCCGTAACGGGCACTTCGACTTCGATCTCACCGTTGTCCGACATATTGACGACTTGCTGGTTGTGATATGTCGAAAGGGAGATGGTCCGCAGTGCTGCGATCGTATGCAGTGACTCGCGAAATAACTTTGGTGTCTGTGTGGGATCAATCTTGTGCCAAGTCTTGCAACTGCCAAGACATATCACGTGCAAATATACGAGTGAGCCAGTGGCGGGCCGATGATTTTCCGAGGTCTTTTTTGCAGACTCGGTCACCACAACTGTAACCACACAAGACCAATGTACTGCTCTTGTTACGTGTCTCAACAACCTTTTGAAGATTACGATTGCTCGAGTCCGCAACACAAAGCGCCCCTCATCGCTTGCCTATTCATACACAGCTATAATCTATCAATCTATGCCGATACCGACGGTCGCTTGGCTACACTGACTCGCCTGATGTGCTCAGCCTCTGTCTCGATGCCTCCGGTACTCTTCGGGCCAACATAGCCTTTACTGGCCCCCACAAACCACCACACAGTGACAAAAATGGTCAACGCTCCCCATATCAAGCATGAATAATTCATGCTCTGTGCTGAAGTTGGCAGACTATAAGGGAAACAATATATCACAAACCAGACGATCATATACCCACATGCAATCACGTTGATGGGGACTCCCAGCTTTCCCAGGTGGAAAGGTCCATAAACAATGTTCTTTCGACCGGTGAGGAGATGAGGCAGGATGGCTGCAACATACCTGTTTGTCTGTCAGCAGTGCACACGGTAACTATGACCCGAACTGTACTTACGAGGCCGAGCACATAAGAACGAAACTTCCAACAAAGGCATTGAAGGCCGTGGTACTGCCGACATAGATGCTGTAACCCAATCAGTCAAAGTACAACGAGACAGTGAGGGAATACTAACCATCCCAGTATGGTAACGATGAATGCACAGATAAGTGTTGCAATAAGCGGCATTCCAAGCTTGGTCGAAACTTTACCGATATGCTGAGGAAATGGAGTTGCCCCATCCCGAGCCAGAGCCCAAAGAGCGCGACCGGCTGTGATGTATACTCCGGCCATACACACGGCGACACAGAAGAGCAATAAGCAGAGGAGGCCGATAGTTCCTCCGGATGAACCCGTAGCTTGTCTATAAATCTCTGCCACCGGGAATGCCGAGTCGAAGAGGGCGTCATAATCACTGATAGCGTACATCAGAGCGATGAGGTAACACAGGCCGGTAAGGAATCCGATCCCCATCTGAGTTGCGATTGCGATAGGAACATTCCTCCCCGGATTAGGTATCTCTTCAGCGATATGGCTGGCGAGAAATCTTGTCAGCTGGCCCCGTGAATCTAACAACACAAGTTTCTCACCTGACAGCATCTGGAGTCCCAACAGCGTACGCTCCATTGAGCATGCCTGCAACGAAGACAAATCTGGTTTTGCGGTTACGTCAGCACTGATCACAAACACATGTAGGAGTGGCCCGGACGTGGAGCCATCCTCTAAGACTCACCCATTTGGATATCCGATATCTGCTGTCCATTCGCTCCACACGAAACTGGAGGAAGCATGAGGAGGGCGGCCACCCGATCCCGGCATCACGGCTCTGGAATTCGTCAGCTGAATTGGTCCTCGGTGAGTATAGCTTTCACTTACAGTACGATGACCGTGACAAGGAACCCGCACAAGATCAGGAATATGCCCACAGTATTTAGATGGGGCATTGCGCTGTTGAAGAGACAGACACAAGCGCACGCTATCCATGTGGCGATCTAAACACGATGTCAGCCTTGTACCAATATTTGTTGACAGTCCTCCTGCTCATTTCTGCGGTGTGCGAAAAGTTACTCACGAGGTATGTAACGAAGACGTGCCACTGCTTGGCCTCGAATTCAGGGTGCGTGACGCCATACATTTGGACGATGGTGTTGGCTACTTAAGGTCAGCGACAGTCTCGGATACGGATGCGACGACACATACCAAAGATGAAGCTCATGGATGCAGCACCGAACACCCAAGCCAACCAATTCCAGTAACCTGCATAGAACCTGAACGGCGACATCATCAGCCAGGAGTAGGGGGTTGATGGTGACAAACGTACCCTACAACACGACCCCATGCCTTTCCAGGGGTCACAGATGCCCAGTGGTAAACGCCGCCACTGGATGGAATGGCTGATGCCAGTTCAGCAATGGAAGCTGCAACTATCCAGTAAAACACCGACACCACGATGAATTCGTAGATGACACCAGGTGGGCCACCGTTGAATATAGCGACGAGGATCGAGCCTCCGAGAGCTGGCCAGACATTGCCGACCACGAGACCGACGCCTGCTGCTGCTAGAAGGCTGAAATTGCGGTCCAACTCCTGGACATGCCCGGAAGCATTTACCAGGTCCGAAATCTCTCCTTCATGCGTACGTGTGATAGTATCGGTGGGCTCGACAACGGTCTTCTCCTTTGTGGTCGCCATGGTATGGTGCATTTACAGTGAAAATGGGAAGTGGGAAGGAGAGAGGCAAAGATATCATACCCAGGGTGATATACCTCGATTATAGGAGACAAGGTCACGAAGACCCTATGTGATCGTACCACCCAGCACAATGGTTTGTTATTAGCATTAGTACGTATCTTTGATACCCTTCCCTCAGCGACCCAGCAAAGTGGGACCTCTACAACCTGTACAACAACAGGTCTAGGATGGTTCCACAAGTTTCGTGCACAGATCTTCTTACTCCCCCTATGTGGTGCTAACAAGAAATATCGCAAGGCCAAGATCTATCTCGAGGAATATGTCCGAGGCCAGATTGCTGGAGGAATGAGGGATTGACACAAATGATGATGCTGATAGAAAAGATAGGAGAGATAACTGACAGGAGGGAACGAGTAAGAGGCCTCGAAGAAATATGGATCCCCGGTTGGTTCTTCGTTACTATTCGCGCCGACTAATATTGATTAGGAAGGACGAGGAGCTTTTGTCGAGTGCCAGTCACCTATGGCCCACTCTACCGTCTGAACTAGTACAGTATCTTGAACTCTCCGAGCTTCAAGCCCTCGCCATCCTACCGGCATCCTTCTTCTTACTGCTTGCTCCCACAGTCCCGGACCACCTCCACTACCACGTGTGTTGCCTGGAGAAGAGCGACACCTTACCGTGATACCAGAAACGGATGCGTAGCGTGATGATGGAGCAGGGAACCGGGTAAGGCTAAACTATTGTTGCTAACAATCCACTATCTTTGGACCTGGCTCGCCCCCTTCCAATAAAAAATGTATCGGAAGCCATCCAGATCGCTATCTCGGTAGACAGCAGCGGCATCCGGGGATCCTTGATCTGGAAACCGGGTTGAGTTGATGATTGCTAAAGGACACCGGTAAATCGTGAACGCAGGGTCCACTGCTCGACGGATATGTCCACCCAATACATCAGCCTGATGAGTCTCGAAGTGTTCGATCATCATCTGGCTCTGTGATATTGAGCATCTCCCATCGTGCTCCGGATTCGCCAACGCACGCTCATCATGGCTGGAGAAAAGATGTCCTTCCTTGGACTTGAAGGGCTGCATGTTTTCCTCACGGGAGCTGCGGGTGGGATTGGAAGTGCTGCAGTGAAGGAATTCTTGGGTGAGCAAAAAAGAGAACGCTGAAAACTACTGGTGGCAAGCGCCGTGTCTAAAGGTGGGATGCAGATCTGGGATGCCGTGTCACGACCTTTGACCGAAGAGCCGTGGATGCCTCCCGAATATGTTCAACATCGGAGCAGGAATCTAGGCTCTTCGCAACCCAAGGCGACCTTACCATCGAATCTTCCATTGCTGAAGCATTTGAGTCTGCGACAAAGAAGTTCGGCCCTGTGAACGTCTTGGTTGCGAATGCCGGGATCACGGATGAGACTGCCCATCCACCGGTATGGGAGATTGAAACGAGTCTCTGGGACAAGGTATGAATTTTTCCCATGTGGACACAGGGAGGAGTGAGCGCTTACACGGGACAAGGTCAATGGAAACAATGTCCGAGGCACCTTCCTGACCGTCAAGCACTTCCTCCAGTCTGTGAAAAAGTCCCAGGAAGCTCAAGGTACTGAACTGGACAATGTGGCTATTGTCATTACAGGTTCAGAGACTGGGAAATTTGGTCAGGAAGGTCATGCAGAGTCAGTCATCCTCCACCTTCGAGCCATGTTGGAGATGGAACGGTCTAACCCTCGAGACTAGGTATGCCTCTGGCAAAGCAGGTCTACAATACGGGCTAGTGCGGACAGTAAAGAACGAAATCGTGCGTCTAAACTCCAAGGCTCGCATCAATGCAGTGGCACCGGGATGGGTGAACACTGCATTGATCGGGGACCGTCTTGATGATCCCAAGGAGATGTGGGCGGAATGTCAAGCCACAGTTGCCCTGAAGAAGATTGCGCAACCTGAAGATGTTGCCAGAGCTATGGCATTCTTGGCGAGTCATCGCGCTGCTGGTCACATATCAGGAGAGTGCATCTCAGTCGACGGCGGTATGGAAGGGCGGATCATATGGCGAGAGGACCAAGTCCTCGGTAAAAGATCAGAATCCAGCGTCACCGAGACAGCTCCTCATAAGGCAGCCATTCCCGCGTCACTCAGTCCCCCGAAAAGAAAAAGAAGGCTCAGGATCTGTCTCTCCGTCGACTTTGACGCAATCTCTGGGTACCTGGGGACCGGGCACGATCCGGCAAACACCTTATCGGATTACTCTGCGGGCATCTTCAGCGCCAATGTTGGGGTGGGCAGATTGTTGCGGTTGTTCAAAAAGCACGGCATATCTGACAAAATGACCTGGTTCATCCCCGGGCACAGTCTGGAGACCTTCCCTGTTCAGGCTCGTGAGGTCGTCGAGAGCGGTGCCGAAATCGGACTTCACGGCTACAGCCATGAGGGTGCTTATGCAATGACCGTACAGCAAGAAAAGGACGTGCTGGAGAAGTGCATCGATCTTGTTACAAAGCTGAAGGGTGGTAAAAAGCCCTCGGGGTACAGGGCTCCCCTTTACCAGATTCGCGAGACCACCGTGCAACTTCTTCAGGATCACGGATTTCAGTACGACAGCAGCATGAACGCACACGACTCGTTACCTTACTTCTTACCAAATCCTTTTCCGGGACAGCCGCCGCATGTACCTGACTATGCGAAGGATGCCAGCAGCTGGATGATTCCGACGCCTGTGCCGGAGCAGCCAGCTCCAGGTACTGCGGAAGCAGACAAGGCTTTGGTTGAGATCCCGGGCAGCTGGTATACTGAAGACATGACCCCGGTAAGTTGATGGAACCTTGGTGTGCTAACCTAATCACTGACGTCTATCAGCTCGGTTTCTACCCCTACTCAGCCAACACGCAAGGCTACGTTGGCGTGGACCAAGTGGAAAAGATGTGGCTAGACCGGTTTGAATGGCTCTGGGACAACGAAAGTTGGCTAGATGAAGAGCCCGGCAAAGGCTATGGTTCTGTCTACCCGTAAGTTGGCCCGCCGCTGCAAACGTGACCAGGGGAGGGGTTTGTGCTAACTTGGAGCGTGTCTAGGATGATCTGGCATCCCGAGAGTGCAGGAAGAGCGCATATCGTTGGGATGATCGATCGATTCATCTCCAAACTGGTGGCTAGAAAGAATGCGGCGGAAGAGGGCGAGATCACCTTTGAAACGATGGAGAGCGTAGCTCAAAGCTGGAAAGACCATCGATAAAGCAATGCGTGTCTTGACTCACGATTATCTCAATCTTCATCTGATCAACTCGAAGCACTGCCCGTGTGAGGAGATTGACGAACAAAAAGCAAGTCTTGCATATAATAAATGGTGTTTGTCCAATGTAGTGGAGACAGCGCTGCTGACTGTGGTAGTATCTCTCGCATAGGGTGAATGCTGACGCAGCGAGACAGATTGAGGGGTGGGAGGCACCTAATCACCGGACAGAAGTGGATGGAGCGAGATCTCGAGGGTCTGGGGGCAAAACCGGTAAAGGCGCATCTGTAGATTCATCGATGACATGGGTTGATGCGGGCTACAATCAATGTCCCGCGCTCAGATACTATTGTCGCGTCGTCGTTTGGCAGAAGATCGAGGTCATTACCTACTATGCCTTTTGGGTTTCCCATCTTCATACAAGCTGTTTGCACCAGCATGTCACTTCCTCACTTCTCCCACGCCTCTACGTTTCCGTCGTGACGTTGTTATCCTGCCCATTGCTCAATTGACTTTTGGCAACCGTCTGCCATAGGTTGTCCTACAGCCAGCCAACCTCTTCTTGTACTCACGTACTGTTTCTATACTGCGTGCCATCGGCTTGCCCACATCCTGCAAATGACCTCCTGACCCAGTGGCCATCGGTACCTTTGGTGCCATCCAAGTATCGGCGTCGCAGTCATGCCTTCTCCAGATCCTCCCAGCGATCCTCTCAACGATCCTCCACAAGACGTCCCCGTGATTCCCCCAATCCTCATTGAAGAAGCCGGTGCAGCGGCGGCTGCTGCTCTGGAAGAGGAGGGCAACGCGAAAGAGATCGAAGTCCCTATATCTTCCGCTGAAGGACACGTACGCCATCATGGTGGTGCCTCTCCCAGTCTGGAGCAGGTGCCTCCCCCGGCCTACAACGGTGCAGAATATGGGCAGTTAGATATTAGCCAGAATGGCCTCGACACTGGCGCTCGAGTTGGGAGTGATGGCCGGGTCAATATCAGAATCAATCAGCACAATCGCAAGCTCACGAACCTCCTCATTCCTGCGCTACGTCGCCAACTTGAACTACAAAGACAAAAGGCGGCCGCAGAACCTCCCGTCCCAGAGGGCTTAGGTGAGACAGATGGGCTTCCGCCGCCTCCCATGAATATTGTCATTCAGATCGTTGGTAGCAGGGGTGACGTCCAGCCCTTTATAGCATTGGGTCAGGTGCTGAAGAACAAATACAACCATCGAGTAAGGATAGCCACCCATCCCACGTTCAAGGACTTTGTCATTGAAAATGGTCTGGAATTCTTCAGTATCGGTGGAGATCCTGCCGAACTCATGGCTTTCATGGTCAAGAATCCCGGCCTGATGCCTGGTTGGGACTCCTTGAAGAGTGGCGACGTAGGCAGCCGAAGAAGAGGAATCTATGAAATCATTACCGGCTGCTGGAGATCATGTATCGAGGCCGGCGACGGCACTGGGATCCAAATCACGGACGACAATATGGATACTCGGAGCTTCGATAGCGCAGTTTCCTTGAGTACTGATCCCTCGCAAAAACCGTTTGTGGCGGACGCCATCATCGCCAATCCGCCCAGTTTTGCGCATGTCCATGTTGCTGAAAAGTTGGGTATACCTTTGCATCTGATGTTCACGATGCCTTGGTCGCCGACGCAGTCTTTCCCACACCCGCTTGCTAACATCATTTCCTCCAATACGGATCCCAACATGGCCAACTTTGTCACCTACGCCTTGGTTGATATGCTAACATGGCAAGGGCTGGGTGATGTCATCAATCGCTTCCGCGAAAGGAGTCTCGGCTTAGAGCCAGTCAGTATCATGTGGGCTCCAGGCATGATAAGTCGCCTAAGGATTCCTTGGACTTACTGCTGGTCGCCTGCGTTGATCCCGAAGCCGGTGGATTGGGGCAACCATATAGATATCTCGGGGTTCTACTTCTTGAATCTAGCCACGAGCTACACCCCACCACAAGAGCTCGCGGATTTCCTGGCCGCTGGCCCTCCCCCTGTTTACATCGGTTTCGGCTCCATCGTGGTGGACGACCCTAACGCCATGACAAGGCTGATCTTCGACGCCGTCAAGAAGACGGGGCAACGAGCGATCATTTCCAAAGGCTGGGGTGGCTTGGGTGCTAATGAACTTGATATTCCCCAAGGTGTTTTCATGTTGGGCAATTGTCCTCACGACTGGCTATTCAAGCAAGTTTCATGCGTTGTGCATCACGGTGGCGCAGGTACTACTGCCGCCGGAATCTTGGCTGGTAGGCCGACAGTTGTCGTCCCATTCTTCGGCGACCAGCCGTTCTGGGGTTCAATGGTAGCCAGGGCGGGAGCAGGTCCTGCGCCTATCGCGTACAAGAATCTGACAGCAGATCAGCTTGCTGACTCGATCAAGGAGGCATTGAAGCCAGAATCGTTGGAGCGTGCAAAAGAGTTGAGCATGAAAATCAGAGCAGAAGATGGCACAGGCAATGGGGCCCAGTCTTTCCACAAGCACCTCCATTTATCAGACCTGAGATGTTCTTTGGCTCCTACACGGACGGCGGTTTGGCGTGTAAAGCGGACGGATATTCGCTTGTCCCCTTTGGCTGCGACAGTGTTGGGATCTGAGGGTCTGCTGGATTTCTCAGACTTGAAGCTCTATCGCCCTCGAGAATACGAGACCGAAGACGGACCTTGGGAGCCAATATCCGGCGGTGCAGCAGCTCTGATTGGGACCATTGGTAATCTTTCCATGGGGGTTGCCGATTTTCCTGTGGAAATACTGAAGTCTCTGAAGACGGCTTCTGGTGAAATCAAAGAGATTCATGAGAAAAGGACGGCCGCAAGTGGGACTTCTACTCCAGTTTCTGCGTCGGATCCCCGATCGGTGCAGGATAACGAGCCTACCGCAGATACGTCGAGACCTGGCACCTCGCCTCCTACATCGGCCCCGGAGTCCTCAACTGGAGGCGTGCGAGACGCACGAGACGCAACTCCTAAGCCATCATCCATGCCCACAGCCATGTCCACGGTATTGTCGGCAGATGGTTCTAGACGGAGCCCTGGAAGTCACCACCGCACGTGGTCACACGACCGTTCCCGGTCTGGATCGCCCAAGCCGCATGCTAAAGGTGATCGCACCCCCTCTGCGGGTGAGGAGGTTGGCCAAGTGTCACTGGAGACAGCATTACAAGGCGCCAAAGCTGTGGGGACCATTGTTTCCGCTGGCATGAAATCACCTCTTGACTTCACGTTGTCGTTGGCCAAAGGTTTCCACAACGCACCGAAGCTATACGGCGACGAGACCGTCCGTCGGAGCGAGAAAATCGTGGATTTCCGTTCAGGCCTGAAGGCTGCGGGCCGAGAATTTGGATATGGATTTTATGATGGCATCACAGGACTGGTGACCCAGCCTCTTGCCGGCGCCAGGAAGGAGGGGCCTGCGGGTTTCTTCAAAGGGGCCGCCAAAGGCTTCGGCGGTCTGATTCTCAAGCCGGGTGCAGGTATCTGGGGACTCCCAGGCTACACGGCGAAAGGTATCTACGCTGAGATTGCCAGGCACTTTGGTAGCTCTGTACAGAACTACATCATTGCCGCTCGAGTCGCGCAGGGCTATGAAGAATGGAAGAGCAGTACTCCTGAAGAGAGAGAGCAAATTGTATCTGCCTGGAAAGATAGTAAGCTCGAGACCAGGAAAGGCGGCAAGCTGTACGGGTCTGAGCGAAAGGAAGCTATGGAGAATCCCATTGTGACGCAGACTCACAACGACTCTGCCGAACCACTCGGCGGGTTCAAGAACACGTGGCATCTAAGTTGGGACGAAAGAAAAGCCCTGTCTGAAAAAAGAGACCAGCTCCGAAAAGAGCAGAAAGAGCTACAACGGCGGGAGGCCGAGAATAAGGAGGCAGAAGAAAAGCCATCTGGCAAGGTCAAGAGTAGATGCAAGTTTTGTCCTTTTGACCATGACAGCAGTCCCCACCTGGAGCACAGCACCTCCACTTCCAGTATCGCCTCTCATAAGAAGACTCGATCTAGGGAAGATGTTCCAGTGGATGATTACGAACACGCCATTCAGACTTCGATCGGTGCAACAAGCAAGGGCAACCCAGTTGAGGATGCGGTCATTGAAAGAGCACTACGTGCAAGTCTCCGAGAATTGCACGCCGCGGGTCAGACGACTGATACGCATGAAGAGGAAGCATACAACTCGGCAATCAAAGCGAGCATGCAAGAATATAAGAAGGCACAAGCCGACCAGGCGCAAGAGACCGGTGCCGCATCCACATCCACTGCGGGGATGTCCCAACCAGCCGAGGATGACGATGAGCTTGAAAAAGTACTGACGCGGAGCCTCGAAGAATTCAAAGCTGCACAGTTTCAGCGTCCTCAGACCAGAACGCAGACTGGAGAATATGGTCATGGTGTCTATGACAGCGATTCCGCCATTGACACAGACTATGACGAGGATTTCAAACGGGTGATTGAGGAGAGTAAAAGACTACATACCGAGAACGAGCAGAAAAGGAAAGATCTTGCCGAGAAAGAGGCCTCGGCGACCACGACGACGCCGAGCAATGCAGAAGTCATTGACGCAAAGGTTGATCCACAAGGCTCCAGTGCCACTGATGACCATGATGACGACCTGAAACGAGCCATTACGGAATCCGAAAAGCATGAGCAATCACGCCAGGAAAGTCTGCATAAGCAGAAAGCAGAGGAAGAGATCATCCTGGAATATATCAAGAAGCAGAGTTTGCTGGAGGAGCAGTTCAAGGCTAGCAAGGCGCCAACTCCCACGAAGGACGCCACACCTGGGCCTCCTGCAGCGCAATAGTGATGCCAGATGAATGGTGTACGAATCTGCGACAGTTCTTAGTTACATCTTACTGCCCTCCACATTTGTTCTTGCTGCATGTCGCTCGGTGAGAGATATATAAACTTCGCAGTAGCCTCAGAGGCTGCTTGATATGCGGAGAGACATATGAGCCTTGCCCTGGGTATGATATGGCGGAAATCACGAAGCTACGAATACATGTGTACGAGGCTCGAAGCATTGAGTTCTGGCGCATTTTTGACATGAGTTTTGGGACCTTGGAGCACTTAGGCCTAGTATTACGAAGCGCATTGCAGCAACATATAATTCCCACCAATGATGAGACTAACGCCTTTTCATTTCTTCTTGTACCATGCTGGTGTATTCTCTCGGCTTCAAAATCCTCCGCGACGCAGCACGCTCGCTACTTGAGACAAACTTACGGTCCTTCGTATCACATTGCCTGAGTAAGCGTGTATAAGTATTGCTCAGCGACACCGCATGACCACTCGGCTTCCATTGTGTTCTGTGGTCCCATGCCGAGAGATTTCCATTTCGCGGAATCTCCTCGTCATTATACATCCCAATGATAGGCGCTAGAATGTTTCTTGAGCGCGTGATGCTTGTGACTCGGTATATGCGGTAGGGACTGTGTAGTTCGAATCTACGATTGCACTATGTCTTTTGATGTGGAGAACCACATCTTGCAGGCAGCATAGCGCAGCGGAAGGTACCCCCTTCTTCTCTTCCAAAGATCCGTCGTGTGGCTGGCATGGTTGGCATTAATAGACGCCCAAGGGATAGACGGGCGGGATATTTTTCAATGGCGTGATGCGAGGGACCTGGGTATATGCGGTCGTGACCTCGACAGTCTCATTCAAGCCGGCAGTGACGGGCATTTTGCGGGCGTGCAATCGGTCGTCGATGGCCTTAGCAATCCGGAGCAGTGGGCCTTCTGTCCAGGGCAGACCTAGGATCTCCATGCCAATAGGAATGCCGATGGGAGCGGAAGCAGTGGACGGCGAGAAGCCGATCGGGACAGTGATGACAGGACTGCCGGTCAAAGCGGCCAGGATGCCGTTGCGACCAGCCTGCGACGGCGAGCCCACGGGGACAACGAGATTCTTTTGCTCCGGATAGACGAGACAGTCGAGACTGTTGGAGGCGATGGTGGCGTGCAGCGCGCGCGTCAGGTTGGCGATCAGCGTCTGTTTGGCCGCGTAGCTGCTGTTGGCGGTGGACGAGTGCAGAGCTGTCTGTACGTACGAGTACTGTGCCGGGATGACGAGGAATTCGCCAGGCGTGCTGTACAGTTCTGGCATGGTCGTAGGGTGCACGCCCGTCAGGTTCGGCGAGGAGAGATACCCGCTGAGCTGTTCGCGGTATTCGAGCTGCTGGACGTCCATTTGCGCACTGATCGCCGTGGCGTTGTATGTGCTTGTATCTGGGATGGCGATCACCGTGGCGCCTTGGGAGCGGAGCACTGAAACGACATGGTCCATGGCTTGGTTTACAGGGTCGGTTTCGTTGCTGTTTGTGCGGTTGAAGAAGCCTTCGAGCACGCCGATTCGGGTGCCACTGAGGCTGGTTGGCGCTCCTTGCGCGAGAAACGATGTATAGTCTGTTCCGGCTATTGTGGGCGGGATCGCTGATGTCGCGTTGTCCGCTGGGTCGTAGCCGATGCTGGCCATGACGGTCAGCGCGGTCGCAATGTCCACTAGACACCGACCAATAGCGCCGACGGTGTCTTGGGTGTATGAGATGGGGATGACGCCCGCTCGTGAAATAAGGCCCCTTGTTGGCCGGAAACTGAACAGACTGTTGGCGCTCGCCGGGCTGCGCAGGGAATTGACGGTGTCGGTGCCCGTGCCGAATACCGCGAACGAAGCTGCGACGGCCGCCCCTGTCCCGCCCGAACTACCACCAGGCGTGCGGGAGAAGTCGTACGGGTTCAGAGTCTGGCCGCCGAGGCTCGACACCGAGATGCCTTCGAGCGCGAGCTCGTGGAGATTCGACTTTCCTAGAATCACGGCCCCTGCCTGCCGTAAGGCCGCCACTGTCGCGCTGTCGTGGGTCGGTGTCGAGGCGTTCAGCGCGAGACATCCGCCCGTGGTCGGCATCGGGAGCGCATCGTAGTTGTCTTTGAGCAGGATCGGGATGCAGAATAGTGGGCCTGTGGCATTGCCGCGGGAGAGAGCCTCATCTAGACTGTCGGCTATCGTGAGAGCTTCGGGATTCAGTGTGATGATTGCATTGATGCTGGGATCGAATTGCTCAATGCGAGCGATGAATGCGCTCACAATGTCCCGACATGTGGTGAGTCCGGAGTAGAGAGAGTCGTGAAGACCTGAGATAGTTGCTTCGCGCACATCAATGCTGATTTGTTGTGTATATGAGATGACGGGGAGAAGGGAGAGCGATAGAAGCCTGGAGATATGCATTGTTTCACTCTTGCTGAATACTAATGTCTATCAGCGAGGCCGGGCCACCGCGCGGCGACGTCGACTCCAAGGGATCGCCTCAGCCTTGTCTTACCACTGAAGCGGTCAGCTCAGCTGCACGTGGTGAAGCCAGGAAAGAGATGTTAACCATGGATTTGGTCTGGACCAGCAATTCAATAGGTAAGGTAGTTGGTAGCAACACATGATGGAAAGTATCAAATTAGCACGTATAAACCTCAGCTATGATCCGAGGAGATGTCCACCTCATCTTTATCTATCATGTTTTCTGATGACCGGGAACAGATGCTTGCTGGTGACATGATCTCACCAATCTGTCGCCGACAGCACGGAACGAGATCATCTGGTAAGTTGAAAAGTGGCGCTGAACTGCAGATGCATTGAGGTCCGTAGCCTCTTCAAGTTATCGTCGTGGTTGTTGCAGTGGTTGAGATAAACATTTAATTAGTTTCCTGGCGGGCCGATGGGACGGTGACAACCTTGTTCCGACAGCGACACCTTTGACAGCACCACTGGCATCTTACCTCATCCCAATATACTTCTTGTTTTCCTTTCCTCAGACTTGCCAATATGTCGACGACATCCTCTGTTAGCACATCGGATCCTACAGCGTCCTGTGTGGCCAACGCCTGTGTGGCCCTCAATCATGTTGCGCCGCACCTGAGCGATCTGCACCATCCGCAGCCAGGTTCTTCTCGATTCAGTGTGACAGGAACAGAAGAGCGAGGATCACATTCGTTATATCCAAAATGGCCAACCGTGCCTTGTTCGAGGCTGTCACGCCTGGCACAGTTTACTGGTCAATATGTTATGCCCCTGGTTTGAGGCTGCAGTAGAATGAGCCAAGGCAGACACTGCGTCCCCCGAATCGTCTGATTCGAGCTGTGGCTGCGCCTCTTCGCCCCCATTAAGGACACATGCCTTGGTTGCCTTTCGACGCCTTTCTCCCAACAAAACAATAACAGCATGCCAGGCCAGTTGGTGTATGCAGAAACATGATTGTTGCTGAGGCTCAGCTCCCCCTTTCCAGGGTCTCTCTGTTTGATCCTCAAGTCTGAGAACTAGGCTGCTGGAGATTCTGGCCTTGCGCCCCATCCTCAAACATCTAGACAACCGAAGACAGAGCGCCTGGAAGTGAAATTAGGCTTGTGAATAGGTCAGTGGGCTGGCGGGGTAAACAGCACACGCTGCCCGCTGTGAGCACACAATCATGTGTCCATTTCCCTCGCCCTTCACTCTGCTACCTGACTTCTCTGACCGGGTTCAGGTGGCCTCCTACTTCTGCGTCGGTTGTCGCCATTGACGCGAACTTCGCCCCGTTTCTGCCTTAAATTCCAGGCTTTGGAGGCTGGCGTCTATCCGCCATCTTACTGCTCCTGCATATGCCTCAGTGTTGCCCACTGCAGCCCAACGCCGACGTGGCTATCAACAATGCATCGATCACTGCCACAGTTGGCTCTTTGACGGACTGACCGATTGATTGCTGTCTGTCCTCCTGAATTCATATCCACTTTGGCTCTATCAGGTCCGGATCTGCGTCATCTCTTCAAGCATGCTCATTCGAGCTAGCCTTGCCTTACTCCTCAGCGGCCGAGGTCTTTGACAAGCTTGACTACCGCTGCCCGCGATAGCCTTTCTCGTGATCATCATCCGAATACCCACGCTGTCGTCCGACCACAGTCATGTCCAGACAGGGGCCTAGGTCTAGCAAGAAACAAAAGCGGGATGATACAAGTGATTCTCACGGCAGCGATGATGACGATGACCTTCAGCCGATCCATTTCTTTGTCCCAGGCGAGAACATCAATGCCGCCGTCCTCGTCGAATACATCACCCAATATGTCGACCGGACGGCCAAAATTACATCCTCTCATCACCCAACTGTGAGAGCATTGCAGCGGCGATGGAAGGAAGCGTGCTGACGGTCCTACTAGGATAAAACTCGGACGGGCTTCAATATTCTCGCCACAACACCACTCAACTCTGTGAGCCGGAAACGTGACATAGCCGCATTCATGGCACCGGAAACTTATCTCTGCTGCAGGTTAGCCTTCGCGATATTATCAATGATTCGAGAGACTGGGACCTGGAATCACAAGGCAGTATGAGCCATTGTCCGGAATAGGGGTTTGTTCCATTGACATTGGTATAGAAAAGTTTCGAAGGAACCCGTATCGATATTCAGATTCGGATACAGCAAGGCGGCGGGCTCAGCAAGGTGCAACGAAAGGGGGAACGGCACGACCATCAGCGATACAACAATGGGGATCATCAGGTGGGCGAGCTGAGGACAATGGACGTGAAGAGCCCGCCGTTCCGCCGAGGACAAGCAATATGGCGGATCAACATCGTCAACATCAGTCACCTCAGCCTTTTGACTTCCCACAACAAGCAACTCCCGGTTATTTCCTGGCCCCTTCGAGATCCGACTACGTGGCGAATACGTACAACATCTATAATACAATGCCTCCCACATCGTACAGTTCGAATCCACCTACGACTGGCGCAACATATATGCCCATGCCATCATACACCAGCACTACTTACCCTTCCGTTCCAAAAGCAGATCCCGATTATCCTCCGCCCTCATACGAACAATCGAGCACGAGAGGGCCGCAACGGCAGCCACCACTACCTCCAAGTCAGCCAGATCCCGATACCTTTGATCGGGAGGACGAGGCGGAAACAACCCAGAAGACGGACGTGTTCTCTCCGCGCGCCACGCTGTCTCCAGGAGAAGACCCATCTCTGCCACATAGCTCCCAGTCTCGCGAGTCATCAGATTACGCCGAGCTGAATCGGACATCAAGTCATAGAGAGTGGAGATGGATGGAACAGGACAGCGTCGGTCGTGACGATGGAATGTCATAAATAGATGAGACTGACGGTGAATGAGAAGACGGCGACAGACTTGCTGAACAGCATAGCCACCTTGGCCCTTCGTCGACGTGTACGAGCTTATACTCCGCGCTGCTATAATTTAGGCCCTCCGTCGTCATGTGCACGGCTTTGGCAGCATTTGATCGAATCAGTTTTCTGGATTCATCGGTCGTCAACGTTGTGGCGATTTCAAGGTTCAAATACATTGGACCAGATTCAAAAAGCGAGGAGGTCCCTTCGATGGTCCCGCAGAGCTTGCGAGCCCCGAACCCGGGTCTTTTGCTCTTACTCAGTAATTGTCAGAAGCGTGGACACAAGTCATCTCCGTAGTATTTTCCATCTGTATTGATCAAAAGGCAGACGAGGTTCGAGAGGTTGTCGACGTTGTTCCCAAGGCGCTGATCATTTTGGTAGAATTCCCGACTCTATTGTTGGGCCATAATGACTGTAATGGAGGCTCCATGTCCTGGATCTAATGCTCGCTGGCAGCAAGTGAATTGTGCGAGCGGGATGTTGCGGCGGATAGGGGGGGAAAATGCAAGAGAGATATATAAAAATATTCACAGTGTCTACCGGAAAACGCTCGGCAGTCGGGAAAACATGCAGCCTTGTCCGCTTCCAACCTTCCCTGCGGGCTGTGACATTTCTTTGTTGATCAATTCCGATCCCTCGATGAAAAGACCTTTGCTACTGATTAACAGCGACGTGGTCATACTTAGGTATTGGCTGGGTGATTGACACGCGGCAACTTATGTACCGTCCGGTCACTGTCCACAGGCCCATGTCGGATGGTGGTCAGCCCGCATCTGGCGGCCCAACAGACTCAACCGACCAGGCGCCAGGTGAGTTGGCAGAACTCGCTAAGTTCATGCCATGCATATCATGCGATGGCGGATAGTCAACCAGGGTCCAAGGCACAAGGCGTCCTCGGTGGTCAACCCCTTCAATCCGACGATGGCGCATCCTTGATGCACACACAGCACGCCGTCATCAATGATGATAGCTCATGGTTCGTGTGAGGTTACATTCTTCGCTCAAGTACCGGTATCTGAAACCCTGGCCGGGCTCCAGAACCATGATCTGGGGCCAGAGTCCGAAGGAGCTCTGGTTCTGCCGCAATCTTACTTCTGTGGACTCCCGTCTACGAACGTCCACGTCCACGCCACAACTGTCTAAGCTGAGTTGATGATTGGACACACAAGGGACTTTGCATATGCCCGAAGTTACGAAACCGGACCTATCACGGGGGAATGCATGTCTGACGAGGGCCACGAACGTGGAAGACGGGCCACTACCAACCAAGAGAGGTATGACCATGAGCCACAGGCTACAGCCCATCACCCACGCCCCTCCTCTGGTCGATGGCTCTCCTTAGGTGATGGACCGCCTTTTCAAGGCAAACACTCCTTCCACCCTGTCGATATTTTCCTGGAGCCCATCATCTCGAGGCGAAGGTTGGGTTGGCCGAGCCTTTCTGCTTCAAAGCTGAATCCGGGCTTGAGGGTGCTTTCCCGTCCCACTCCCCTTTCCGCAGTGATGAACATTGCGGAGAGCATTTCAGCGTTGAGTCAATGGCCTTGAGCCCAGCGACCTCAACTTCTGAAAACCGGAAGGTCAAGGTAACTCCCGCGCCGCCGACTACTGCTCACCTCGAGGCGCGCGAAGGACCCCCTGCCGCTCATTGGCAAGCGGTGAAGGAGGAGATCCGGATCCTGTACGAGAAGAAGCCATTGCGAGATGTCAGGAGAATATTGGAACAGGACCATGGATTTCGCGCGACGTACGTGCCATGCAATATCCCCGATTCTCTCGGATTCCTTGCCCTCTAACCAACTAGCCGGACTCGTCGCCTCTTCACCCTGGGCTGGGATGGGCTGATCAACTTACTTCTTCTTCACACAGTGAGCAGATGTTCAAAGCCAGGCTGTCGCAGTGGGGATTCACCAAGAATTACTCCGACAGGGACTATCAAATATGCGCAGTGCTGAATCACACCCGCCATAAGAGTGGCAAACGCGACACCGCCTTCGTTGTACACGGCCACCGACGATCTGTGAAGGACTTGCACAAGTATATCAAGGGCCGGAAGATGTCCGAGGATGAGTTTCTGGATTCGGCTCTCAGAAATATCGATCTCAGCGATCAACAACAACAGGCGCAGTATGCTCACGTTCGAGCATACACACCGGCGCAGGAGTTTGAGGGGGAAACCAGCACTTGCGAAGATATACACACTCCATCGGACCCTGCACCTGGAGCAGGGTCGACCTCAGGCTCGTCGGCATCGGCGTCATATCTACTGTACCATTCGCATAGATTGTCAACACCGTCCCAGAACCCATCTCCGTGCCACAGTGCTTCGCCAGCACTGTTCTCTCACTCTTCCACTACACAATTCGGGCCTTCAGCCCTCCACTCATATACTTCCCACCTTTCCCCGTCCAAAGACAGTGCTACTTCTGCGTTTGCATGGCCATATCATACCATGTCCCTTCCTTCTTCCCCAGCCGACCCACCGAAAGTTACCGTGCAAGACGAGGACCACCCTGCGGCGGCTGAACAAGACATCAGTCCCAGCTTGAGTTGTGGTCGACTGGGAAAAGAGGTTGAGCACATGGCCCTTCAGGTGGTGGACGCGCCCTCTCTGAGGTCGCTCTGCGGCCACGACGACATCCGTTCCTGGAGGTTGATGAGCGACACCTCTTCGACTAACACGGAAGATTATGAAGTGATATGTCCAACCTGCCATGACCTGACTCGAGATCATTTCATCAGTCTGCCTAACCTTGAACAGCATCCTCCGAAGCCGCGGAACATTCTCAACGAGAATGGTGATGGGCTGGAAGGCACCTTCGCCGTGCCCGCGTCGTCCCGTGGCCACGATCACTCATGGCGATGGGTGGCGCGATGTTTTGCCGCGTGCATCTACATGAGCAGGGGCAACGACGTGTTGTTGCGACGCAGTCTAAGAGATGCAGACGCCGAGTTTGAGAAGATGCTGACCCCTCGGCAAGACCCCAAGGTGTTACTGGCACTCACTCAAACGCTGCAGATTCTGCACGTGCACGACCAAGGGGTGATTTCCAAAACCATCATCTCCTCCGCATACAAGGTGGCAGAGCGGGTGCTTGGTCGCGACGATCCCTTGACCACCATCGTCCGCTGGATGGTCTCGGTTGCCGACCTGAACATGCGCGAGCAGGACATCGACAGCTCGACCCTGCGTGACCTCCATACCCAATTTGTGCAACGACACGGACACACGGATCCGCGGTCCATCGCGTCCCTCTATTGTTACGGGTATATGCTCAACGTGGAGCGGCGGCTGGAAGCGGCCGAAGCGGTCCTGCGCAAAGTCTACGACGTGTCGTGCGTCCACCTGGGCCAGACGCACTTGCAGTCCATCTCGGCCCTGACCAATCTCCATCGCGCGCTCCAGCGTCAAGGCCGGATTGACGAAGCCATACATGTTCTGGAGAAAGCCATCGCCGACTCCCGCGACACGTTGGGCCAGAACCACCCTCGCCGGCTTGAAAGTATTCGGCTGTTGGGCCTCATGCATGAAGGGCTGGGGAATATGGAGATTGCCGAGTCCTTGTACTGGCGCGTTCTGGAGGGCAGGATCAAAATGCTCGGTCGCAACCACAAGTACACGCAGGGCATGAAGGTCGATCTCGAGACCTCTCTCAAACGAATGGGGAAATGGGTCGTGAAGAGACCGAGGAGAACCAACCCGGAAAACGAGATCATGTCCTTCGACGACAACGGCAACCGTAACGGCAACGTCAAGACCGAAATCTTAGCAGGACGATCGCTCCACGGAATCCTCCCTGTGGAGACGGAGGTGGAATTCGTCGAAAGTGAGGCCCAGCTCCGCATGCAAGACTTGTTTGAATGGGATCCTGACGATAAATGGTACCACGGTACCGACTCCGCGCGAATCAACGACCTCGATGGCGGCAACAGCAGCAGCGTCAGCATAGATCTGGCCGAAGACACGCATAGCCAGGCCGAGGCGTTTTGACTTGTACGTGTACGAAGGTGGAAATGGCAGCGGGATGGTCGTCGGTTGAGACGAGAGAGGGAGACGATGCATGCTCGACTCTGATGACTCTACATAGCATGACTGGATGGTGGCAGTCGCAATCTCTCTCTCTTTCTTTTCCTCTCTTCGCGTTTCCGATATCTCTTCTAAACCCCAGCTTCAAAGTGATGAGCATTTCCAGATCTGAACATGTTCCTGGGTTGGGTACCGTATTCATCTACCTCCCTGACCAACTGCTCTGCTCAACCATTTGAAATCTAAGGATTGATCTTCCATTAAAATGATCTCGAATCGTTCCCATTCATTCCGCCTACCTCACATTAGCTTACCTTACCTTGCATTACCCTTATATAGAAGGTACCGTACATTTACATTTACATTTCGATCATCCCTTCTACGAGCAACTCACTCCACCCACCAGCACCAGTAGATTGCAACCCTACTTTTGAGGAGGAGGAGGAACTTGATGGTGTTCCAGGCACCACCCTTGTCCTGGGTCAATTAGAACAGCACAGCACAGCACAGCACAGCACACTACAGTACGAACTAGGTAAATTGTCGTTCATGCATGCATGCACATATATGCATGCACGGTACATTATCTTCTGCCGGTTTGGTATCACCCCCGGCCATGCATGGTCCTACCTACCTACCTACCTCCGGGTTCCATCCCATCCTTTGGTCCAGGGAGATACGTTCCAGCATGTCTCTCTTCTTTCCTGAGGGGCTTTACTTCTTAGCATAACTGAGGGATCTTGGGTTTAATTGTTTCATACTCGGCAGTCTATCGACGTGGGTTTTAGGGGGCCCCATTCTCGAATGACAAGCCGCTCTCCAGTCTCTTCGCGCCGTAAATGCCGGCAATGTCACCCTTGGCACCCTGGGTTTCCTTGACCACTTTGAGATAGGAATCGGCCAATTCGACATTCTTCATGCGGCAGCCACTCTTCTCCGCCAGCGCCATGGCATGCCTGGCATCTTTGCGGGCCAGATCGACGGCGAACAGCGGTTCCTCACGCTTATAATAGTCGCCCGTCCTCAGCCGGTTGGAGTAAGCGGTGTACGGACCCGGGAACATGAGTTCAATGAATTTATGCAACTCGTCGACGCCGAGGCCAGACTTCTCGGCAATGACGTGGCCCTCGGAAAGGGCCTCGACCATACTCAGCACGAAAGTGTTGCCGATGAGTTTCAGTAGGGTGGCCTTGCTAGGCTCGTGGCCGGAGAAGTCGATGTTTTCGCGGCCCATGACGCCCTTGCAGTAGGGTTTGATCTTGTCGACGACCTCGCCTTTGCCGGCCAGCACGCAGATCAGCTGGCCTGACTCGGCCATCGCGGGCGCGCCGAAGACGGGACATGCCACGAAACTGCCCCCTTTGGATTCCACCTGTTGGCTCTCCTGCGCGGTCGTGTCCGGGTGCACCGTGCTGCAGTCCACGATGATCTTGCCTGAGATGTCGGTGGAGAGGATCTCTTGGAGCGTCGATAGCACCGCGGCGTCGTCGCCCAGGCAGTAGAATATGATGTCGGCTTTCGAGGCTGCGTCGGCTGCGGAGGCCGAGACGGTCGAATGCCCGATTTGAGAGGAGAGCGAGTCCGCTCGTTGCGTTGTGCGGTTGTAGATTATCAGTGGCTTGCTTAGGTTGCCTTTTTCAACTAGGTTCTTGCACATGCCCTGGGGGTCTTGGTGTCAGTAGATAAAATCCATAGTATGCGGACTGGACGGCGTGGGAGTGTTTGGATTGGTGAAAGTGCTGGCTGTGTCTTGCTTGCGTTGCATTGCTGACTTACCCTGCCCATGTTCCCTAGGCCGAGCCATGCTAGTTGAGGAGCCATCTTGATCTGGGTATGCGCTGTACGGTACTGTGCTGCTCAGTGGGCAGAGAGAGTCAGTTGGGCGTCGTTTAAGGGTAAGGTCGGTGGTATCTAGACGATTAGTGGTACGGCTTGAGGAGATGCAGATAGTAGACGTGATGGTGCGACTGAGCTCTCGCTGCTACGTGGGACGGATTGAGATATTATATCTTCGGTCCTGTACCCTGCAGGGACGTCATGTTCGCTTCATTTTGGTAGAAATGGACGCGTGGAGCATGCATGTCAGACCCGTGATGCGATGCTCACACAGAAGTGCCAGTTTGCAGCGTTCAATCCGCAGCTCTCCGTCTTCCAGTTCATGACGTCCACTTCCGACGAGCGGAGCATCGGGAGTCGTTCTTCCTCTTGCTGATAACCCGGCGATAAATGTGCCGACGAGGCTGCGGCCACTCTCCGGACAGTCACGTGCAGACTAACAAAGGCCTCGACCAGGTCAATGTCCAACATGCGAAGAGAACGAATGTTGATGGCTCCGGGGACCTCCCGCTATGACATTCAACAGGAGGAAGCGGCTATCAGGTGAGCCGGTCCACGCCGTAAAAGGGACCAAGAACCCACTGGCCAAAGAGCAAAGACATAGTACTCCCAATGTCCCAAGTCCAGCGCGTGTCCAAGAGCCACATGTTCTCATGTTTCTACTCTGGAGAATCAAGGTTTCTCGGCGGCGTGTATTACATTGGCAACATTTTCGTTTCATGCATCCGAGGGCTCGCAGATGAGCCTCCAGTACGACGTAGGAGGCCGATGTTTCCGGCTTCTAGTGCGCAAGTATTCCACAACCTGTACATGCGGGAATATATGATCCAAAACAACGCCAGCCATATCCTGTCGACCGACATATCATGAACAAAACACCTCAGCCTGCAACAGATCGTTATCCCATATTTATGATTCCTCGGCACGTCGTTTGGTCAAGGTATCAACAACCCGACCATAGAACTTGGCGGCGTTCTGCCTGGCAAAGGTGATGTCCTCGGTCAGGTAACTCGGCATCAGCTCAATCATCTCTCGGTCCCGATTGGCATCCAAAAGAGGGGTGTACAGGAATTCTGTCTCCTCGAAGCTGGCTGTCTTTGCGTCCTCACGATCGACGAACAGCTTGAAGTGCAATGCTACATGATTGTCAGCTTTCCAACCATCAGACCCAGGGGGAGACAACTTACTGCCATTCCGGCCCGTCTGGATGCAGTCATAGGTATCGCCCTCTTCCGTCCTCTTCACACTGCGAATAATGAGGCCTGTCAAATCGCTGTACAGATCTTCCTTCATCTGAGCTGCTTGGGCGGCTTGAGCTGCTTCCGCGCTAGCGATCATGAGTGGCCGTTGCGCTGTGGCTTTGATAGCGCTTCCTGGCGTTTTGGCCTTTACATTGTCCACCGAAGGCGCTCGGGAGGCTGCTAGCTTAGCCTGCAGCGCCTTGTTTTCGTTTTGCGCGGTGCTGAGCGAGTTCTGCAGCTCTACAAGGGCTTTGCGCATTGTCCCCATTTCTTCCTCCTGGGTTTGCATCTGTTTCTTGAGCTTTCGAGATTCTTGGGCAAGGGGTGCCTGTGTGGCCAGCTCTTTCTTCAACGACGCAATCAAGTCATTGGACGCCTGCAATGTTGCGTCGCATTGCTTGCGGAGCTTCTCCATGTTTGCATTGGCCTCGTGAATACCAACGTCCTTGAGGTTGCGGTACTTGAGGTCGACGTTTTCGAATTTCCTTGTGATGTCCCCCAATTTGCGTCGTAAGTTGGGATCTCCTCGCTCGGTATCAGATGCGCTTCCTCCAGGCCGTCTGTACCCGGGCTCTTGTCTCGGTTTAGGTGCGTCTTTTGAGTTCGTCTTTTGATTTGATAGAGCTACTGTGACGACAGGCATGGAATCTTCTTCAGCCTCTTCCGCTGCATCATCCTGTACTTCCAAATCCGCCGATTTGGCTGGCTTGACGGCTTTGGGTTTCGGCGCAGCTTTGGTTCTGTTTGCAACTTTTGGGGCTGCTTTTGTATTCCGAACTGCGGCATGCTTCGAGCGCACAATGACTGGTGATTCCTCGGTCTCCATAACGTCTTCAGCAATTTCGTCGGCCTCTTCTGCTTTCTTGGTCGCTAGCGCCTTGGTCCTCACACGAGGAGCCTTCTTCGGTTTTGGAGCAACCTCTTCCGCCGCGATCGCAGAGGTCTCGAAGTCTTCATCGCCGTGGGCATCCTTCTTGTCCAGATGTTCCTCTAGGGCTTTCCGTTTGGAAGCTGGCATGCGTTTTGTTGCTGTCTTCTTCCCCTGCTGAGCCGCAGCCGCGGGCTTCTGAACCTTTGATCTTGATTTCGCAGGCATGGTGACGCGATGCCGTTTCTTCCCTCTCTTGGTCTGCGCGGACGTGGTAGCTCCAGCGGTCGCGTCGGATGCTGAAGAGAGGATTGAATTCTCGTCGATGAAGTTCGTCGACTCCTCCATAGCGGATTCTACGAGATCAGCGATTCCTCTCATGTTGGGTGTTCACGGTTCGACTGAGGTTAGTGAATGGTGTGAAGCGTCGATTGCGCGGACACAAATCCTTCTATGATTGCTGGGGCGCTTCGAGTGTGTTTGGGACAAGTAAACAGTCCGCCGGATGCGGAATGGTGCAATTTTAAGCCTCGCTTATCGCTTATCGTCACATGCCGCCCCAGAGACTCCTCAAAACTGGGTGCCGGGACTGCTGCGCATCACATAGATGGTCTTTTGTCTTCCGCGAACTCGTCTTCTCCTACAATCCATGCATTGTCCTCCTCGCGTATCTTATTAGTCGTTCTACTATGTCACCAGATAGAGGAGGTGCCTGGTGGCATCGTGTCCTTGAGGAACTTGCTCTTACAGCCCCTTTGGTAAGACCAATGTCTTCTCGTCGGGATCCGACTAACTTTGTCTAGGCCATCGGGGGCTACTATATTGTGAGATATGTGTTGAAGCAGATGAACTATGATCCAGAGGCGGAGCAAAAGGAACAAAGCCGCCTACAATCCTCTGCCATTCTACGAAGACTAGACGATCCTCATCGCGGCCAGCAGGCTCAGACTCGCGAGCGTCGTCGACCACTCCGGGGAGAGTTGCAACTGTCGCAATATGAACAAGTCATCCTTCAAGATCTAGTGTTTCCGGAAGATATACCTGTTACTTTCGACGATATTGGAGGGTTATCTGACATCATAGAAGAACTGAAAGAGTCGGTGATATATCCGCTAACCATGCCGGAACTTTACTCAAACACATCCTCCCTCCTAACAGCGCCATCTGGAGTCCTACTGTATGGACAACCCGGCTGTGGGAAGACGATGCTAGCTAAAGCGCTGGCGCACGAGAGTGGCGCATGTTTCATCAACCTCCACATCTCCACCTTGACTGAGAAATGGTTTGGCGATTCGAACAAGCTTGTCAACGCCGTCTTTTCGCTCGCCCGAAAGTTGGAACCGGCCATCGTGTTCATCGACGAAATCGACGCAGTTCTCGGCACGCGACGTACTGGAGAGCACGAAGCCAGTGGAATGGTGAAAGCCGAATTCATGACGCATTGGGATGGCCTGGCTTCGGCTACTTCAACAGGCCGTCCTCAGCGGATCATGGTTCTTGGTGCCACAAACCGGATTCAAGATATCGACGATGCAATCCTACGAAGAATGCCCAAGAAATTTCCAGTCTCACTACCAAATAGGTCGCAGCGGATCAAGATTCTGAAAATCATACTGAGAGATACCAAGATCGACGAGTCACAATTCGATATGGAGTACCTAGCTCGGGTCATGTCCGGGATGTCGGGCAGTGATATCAAGGAGGCTTGTCGAGAGGCAGCAATGATGCCTGTTCGAGAGATGATCCAGCGTCAAAGAGAGAGTGGACAAAGAATCGACCAGATGAAGGCTGGGGATGTCCGGGGATTACGAACAACTGATTTCTTCAAGAAGGAAAATGAAATCAAGAGGCCTAGTCGGGCTATAGAGGATGGAGATGATAGAGCGTGGAGTACCGAGTCGTCGTCGGGGGTGAGTTCGCAAATGCATGAAGCATCGGAACAGCCACAGCAATAACAGCACGGTGCTCTGCAGCCTCGGCTATAGCTACTGGTACCTTACCATTGAAACCTCTTACCTTTGTGCTGGCAATTGGACCATCTTATACTCTGGACAAGATATACCTATCACACACTGCAGTTCGCTCTTCATTACGGGCGCTAAGGCGCCATTTGTGGCTTTCTAGAATTGTGGTGCACTCCTGGCCTCCAGAAAATGAGTGAAAGAGATTCAACCATGGCCTACAGTAAACAGATATTTCTACTGGCAGCGGGGAGGTTGGAGTCTCAGTAAAGTCCCCAAGCCCTGGAGAGACTATATGACTTCGACGTATGTTTCGTCGAAGTCAATCTTCTATGTGTGTAGTTGTCCGTAGGGGACGGGCCATGGGCCTCTGATATATGGAAGCTGGGGTTTGACGGTTCTGAAGATGCTTGGTTAGCTGGTAGGTGTGTCTCCGCGACAGGGGAAGAACTGTACTATTAGTATACCTAGGCATGACCTTATGTAACTCCAGCGCAAAGAGCATCATCACAAGCATGTGAGAATTGGGAATTGACGGAATCAGTGCCGAATTTGGCACTGATATGACAATCATCAATGTCTCGTGATGGGCAGTCCGAGTGGCTGCTTAGGCTTACCCCACACTCTGTTTAAGCAGACTTCCCACGAATGTGCTCTAAAGACCGCCTAGCGAAAGGCAGATAGAGGCGACGGCCTCCGTCGTGCAGTTTGTCCAGTGGGTAGGCAGCCTCCCTAAGGGAGCCTAGGGGAGCCTAAGGGAAGGGTTAGTTAACCTCGAGCCAGGCTAAACCCCAGACCCCAAACTTGACCCGACACACAGACAAGCAGGCAGGCAGGCAGGCCGCTCCCTCCAGACAGAGTTACAGTCAACTAACTGCCATTGCACCACATCCTCCACCCATCTTAGATTTCTGCTGCAATCATCTCACCTCGCCGTCGCGCCCATTCCCCCAGCCCTTGTATTCAACCGATATGATATTTTCTCCTCGTGGCGGACGACAACAAAACTCTCCCACTGTCTCGCTGCTCCGGAAGCCCTCCACATTGCAGTCATGAGCGATCCCAGCCCACCGTCCGAGTCGCAGTCAACGCCTGCTCAAGCCCCGGCGCAGACTCCCACCGATCAGTCGGGGACGAAGAAGGCGCCAGCAAACCAAACACCTGGCCATCCCAGCTTCAGAAGGTATCTCAAACTGGAACAAACCTTTAATCTGATCATGGCTCTCACTAACACCCACACAGACAGCGCGCATCACGAGCCTGTGGTAAGCTTCGCTTCTCGCATTTCTTCAACCAGCCCGCTCTCCCACAAAGCCGGACCGGAGGGAAAGGATGGGTGTTGGGTATAAGAGGAGGATAATCTCTGCTTTCGTTGCAGGTCGCACAATTTCTAGGAATGTCGCCGCGGTGGACGTCAAAGATTACTCTTGTTCGTCTGGAGGACGCGACAGACCGAGAACCTCGGTTCAGGTGCTGCTGCTGCTCCTCGATTGTGCGGTTCTGGAGGCCACCAGATCCAACAACGCCTATATCCAATGAGCATCATACAGAAATCGCCCGTTTGAAGTGTGTTTGGTCTTGAGATAGAGTTTGCTAATTTATTCGCGCCGCAGAAACATGTCACGCTCGCAAAGTACGTCGCATTGTCGTCGCTGGGTCGCTGCAAAGGCGGTCACTTAAAGTCAAAAATCTAACATACTCTTCTCGCATAGGTCCGCTGCGATGCCGCCTCTCTGGGGTAAGAAATCAAGTGACCGTTGACATCGGACGGTGATGATAACCACTTTTAGTGTCCCTTGTACAAACTGCGTCGCCTTTTCTATCGAGTGCCGAATTCCCGTTCCCAAGCGGAAGAGGGCCGGTACTGCTCGAACCAAGGATGAGGGAAGGTAAGCCTTCGTTTCGTGCCTTCTCCATCTTTGCCTTTTTCAAGTTGCGCAATGCATGGTCCTTTGTGGTCGGAAGGCCTGACATGACTACGTTAGTGAGGCCGGTGGCGATTCCCAACAACCACCTACGCCAACAGATCCCCGCCTTGCGCGCCCTTCGCAATCGAAGCCGACTGTTGGATTCAATTCGCCAGATGGCATTCCTTCGACTCAGATTTCCAATGCGCAAGCCGCCCAGCAAGCCGCCAATAACGGCACCATGGCACAGTTCATGAAACCCAAGTTCGCTCGAGCACCGATAAAAGACGCCGGTCGAGTAGCCTATCTGGGAGAATCGTCGAATCTGTCTTTGTTGGTCCACGACCGGCATGGCACAACAGATGTGGTTCATTACCCTTTGCCGGAGAATATCAGGGGGGCGCGCGCCCGATTGACAGAGCCAGACCAGATGGAGATTGAGATTCTTCAACAGCGAGGAGCATTCTTGCTTCCGCCTCGAGCTCTATGCGATGAGCTTGTCGACGCATACTTCAATTGGGTCGCTCCCATTGTGCCAGTGATCAACAAAAGCCGGTTCATGAAGAGATACAAAGACACGAAGAATCCACCGTCCTTACTACTTCTCCAGGCGATATTGCTCGCTGGTTCGAGGGTCTGTCAGAATCCGCAGCTCATGGACGCTACTGGTTCAACGACGCCGGCAGCAATGACGTTCTACAAACGCGCCAAAGCCCTCTACGATGCAAATTACGAAGACGACCGCATCACGATTGTACAGGCTCTGATATTGATGGGATGGTATTGGGAGGGGCCCGAAGGTAAGGGCCAGGCATCAGCCGAATATGCTGACGCTGCGCGGTCTAACATTGCCGCAGATGTAACGAAAAATGTTTTTTATTGGACCAGAGTTGCGATTGTGGTGGCTCAGGGTGCCGGGATGCACCGGAGGTATGTTGGCCTCCTTGATGTACAAAATCGCAGCTAACAGCACTGCTTAGTGTGGAGAGCTCGCAACTGAGTAGACAGGACAAGCGACTTTGGAAGAGAGTATGGTGGTCTCTGTTCACAAGAGATCGCTCGGTTGCCGTTGCCCTGGGTCGGCCCGTCTCTATCAACACGGATGACTCGGACGTTGAGATGATCACCGAAGAAGATTTCATTGAAGATGACGGAGACGGAGATCCAAACAATGACTCTCAACCGGATCCAGTCCATGTACAGTTCTTCTTGCAATATGTCAAGCTGTGTGAAATCATGGGTCTCGTTCTCTCCCAACAATATTCGGTGGCGTCCAAGGCTCGACGAACAAATGCCATCGACCTCACTCATAGCGACATGGCGTTGGCCGACTGGCTTCAAAATTGCCCTCGAGAGGTATATTGGGAACGATCGCGTCACCATTTCTGGTCGGCCTTATTGCACTCAAATTACTAGTAAGCATAATCTTGGTGAGAACAACGGAGACTGTACTGATTTGTGACCAGCACCACCTTATGTCTCCTTCATCGCGCTCATATGCCTCCTGCCACTGCGAAGCCCAATGACTATGAAAATGTTGATATGTCCTATCCTTCCAGAACGATAGCATTTCAAGCTGCTGGGATGATTACCTCGATCGTGGAGAATCTTTTGGCTCATGACCAAGTCAAATATACTCCCGCCTTCATGTAAGTTGCAGAACGCACTTGTTGTGATATTTCTAACCCAGTGCGCAGTGTATACAGTTTGTTTTCGGCACTCATCATGCACGTTTATCAGATGCGCTCTTCGGTGCCATCGGTGGTGGCTGCCAGCCAGGAGCGTATCAACGTATGTATGAACGCATTGAAAGAGGTCTCTAAAGTGTGGTTGGTAGCAAAGATGGTGCACACACTGTTTGAATCCATCCTCGGCAATAAAGTCCTAGAGGAGAGACTCCAGAAGGCCACAGGCAGAAAAGCTCAACGTGCCAGGACTCAAGCCACTGGCCAGCCTTTCCATGCGAATGGCAACACCAACGGCACTGGGCATTCGTCGTCGGGGCCGGCTTCCACTCCAGCACCACCTCCAAATCCCACCAAACGCAAATTTGATGACATCGACCTGGGGTTCAACGTTGGCCCACCGGCTCCCCAGATGTCGTATGAACGCTCACGCCCTCAAACGCCTGCTGCGACACCGTCTCGAGATGTTCCACAACAGCAGCAGCAACAGAACCAACACAACTTCCTGGGTTCGCCTCCACTTCAACACGAACAATATCTACCAACCTCAAGGTCCCGCGGACCGTCTCGAATGCACTCGCGGGGTCCCACCAGAGCCAACTCGCCATTCAATGGTTATTCGATCCCCGCGACTCCACCAGACCTCTTCCTGGTCACGAGAGACTCGCCGAATATCTCTCAGCAGCTATGGGAGAATTTCCAACCGGATCAACTATTCCCTGATGGAACCATTGGAGATGCAGTCAATTTTGCCAGTCCTGTCCTGAACCATGCGGTGGATCCTCAGCTTCAGATGCAGACAGCAGGGATGGGCGGTCAGCAAATGCCTCAAATGGACATGTCAGGGCAGCCGCAAGCCTGGCCATCCGGACTACCAGGAGTCATGGGAACAGGGGTGGAAATGCACGACAGCGATGGATGGTCCACGAGCTCGATTGGCAATGCTCCTGTTGCACCCACGACGCTCAATGTGGAGGATTGGTTCCAGTTCTTCGGGATTAATGGGGAAATGGCCGGGTTGGGTGATGGCAAAATGAATGTAGATGGATAAATGGCGAACCAAAAGTCATGTAAATCTTTGTCAAAGTTGTTTTGATCTTGGGATTGTCTCACTTCCACAAGGGCGATCGAGCTATAGGTGGACTGCCATGGGTCGACACAAGAAGGAACGAGATCACGGGTCGGTTTGGAGTATAAAGGAAACGGACACCTGCGGCAAAACATCTCGGCCTACGTGGATGGATATTACGCTGTATTATATCTTACATCAACCTCAAGTCTGCAGTGGTGATCTGTTCTTACTTGAACTGGCGAAGGGAGGGAACATAGGTCGCGAGAGAATGCAAACTTGTTTGGGCCATTTCAGCTCCCGTGTACAGAACTCTACTCAAGGTAGGTAGGTAGTAACTCGCAGCCGCAATAGCTGGCAACAGTAGCTAGAAAGAAGGGAAGAGTTAGGTTATGGATTCTAGGTTATGGATTCCTCATTCGGCTGGTAAGAGATTCAAACCCAGATAGATGGGCCACCATCCACTCACCATTCACCATTCACCATTCAGCAGTGGGCAATCAGCAGTCAGCAATTCTGGGCATCAGCTCGTACTGGTTCAGCTTCTTCTTCCCCGGCCTTAAGGTTTCCTCTCTGTGCTCGTGTTCGCTTAGGTCATCGGGTGTTCCTGTGGCGCAGGTCATACACTCCAAGGGCATTCATTCCACATGATAACTCGGATGATGCAACGTCACATTCTCATGAGAAGCCCTGTTTTGGCTTGCCTGTCGCTATTGTTATTGCTGTAACGGTTGTACTTGGGTGGGATTGTCTGAAAGTTACGGGTAATAGAATGGGATGTGATGGGGGTTGTGGAGGCTGAACGCTGAGGTCCCAAGAATGAGGCTAAAGAGGAACAGGATGGATGAATGGGAAGTACGGTAGACCGAGTGCTAAAGATAGAGATCGCAAAGGGATATAAGGAAGGCAGCTGGAAGGCTTGGAAGATTGGGGTTTGATGAAGTAACAAGCAACAAGCGCCAGCACTGGCAAAGACATCTCAAGACAACAAAACAACACGCCAGTCCAGGCGGTGGAATACGGGTCGATCGAGTTCATAAGCCGCGAGAGACCAGCAAAGTCGGTTCAACTTTTGAACCGAGCACAGTACAGCACCAGCACCACAGCAAGTCAGGACAATTCTCATATCGAGCACAATAACAAGCAAAGCACACCAGCTCTTTCCAGACACACATCAACCACCAATGTCGTCTCAATCGGCGTTCTGTACCGAAAACTCCCATCTCGGCAGTACTCACCGCCACCCGTGCGCCAAAAAGGACCTACACAAGAGACGAATCCAGTCGGCCAGTGAGGCTTTGGACGTTGAACACACCACCAAGAAGAAGCATTGGTGGTCATGGCGGCGCAATGAGACCAGAACAAGAGATGCTGCAGACATCGCTGGCAACGACAGCGTCACCATTTATCGCATCAATCACAACAGTAGCGAACCCACATTGATGTCTGGTTCTGCTGCTTCGTCTGGCAGTTGCCGTACATCGACCGATTCAACCAGGTGTGTCCGCGCCACATCCTTGACAGGTAGAGAGCAGGAGGCTTTGGAGAAGAGAATAAAACAGACACACAAACTTCAAAAGCGCAGGCAGAGACGTCCAGAGCAGGATATTGTTGATGGTTTGGCGTTGGGAGGTCTATGGATTATGTAGGCAGAAGAACTCGTCCATTGCGCCAGCCATCGGGAGCGAGAGTATGAGAAGGGGCACTCGAAGTCAGCATGCACGCATTTGTTTGTCTCTGTCCTCTTCAACATGCGAAAGAGGACTTTTGGTTCATGTTTGAACGGCGTGAGTCTGGGTCTTTATTGACAGCAGTGGAGAGGACTGCGTTGGGACGGGACGCGTGGCGCGAACACTGGGGATAGATATGATGGGGTCTCAAGGGAGGGCCGACGGGGATGATTGATGGCTTTATCAAACTATCCCTATACCACCATAAGCGAGTCAATAATAACTTGTAACTAGAGAAACAGAGAGACGTCGGCGGATGTCATTCTCCTTCGGCCTCTTGCTTTCCGCTGTCTCTGTCTCAACCTCCGGAGAGACACACTACGGCACGAGTACTGTGCTGGACACATTACATACCAGAAAGCAAGCCACCGTCCTTCGATTGTCCACCTGCTTCCTACAGTACTTCCTGGTCGAGCATTGAGCCATACCTACCACTCAACTACCGAATCGCCCCATTCACGCTTCATTGACCACCTTTGGCCGCACCCGATCCTCTTCCGTAGGAAACCATATTATTTCCAACGCCATATCCCCTGATTACGTCTTCCTCCCTCGTCGTAGGGACGGACTGCGGTCCTGTCTCTTTGGCCGACTCTGGGGCTCCATGTCTTCAACCCCCGATGTCGGGAGTTGGCACGCAGGCCGACCATGAACACCAGTTCCCACCCCGCCGGACTCTACCAATCTTCTACTCTCAACGGCAGCAGTTCGACACTTCGGCCGCGTGCTCCTCGTCTGATATCCTATGTCGAAGATGACACCACAACCGAGGCGACCGCCGTCACGACAACTTCCTTATCCACCCCGCCACGGTTCTCGAGCAGAGCTGTCTCTCCGAACATCAGTGGCGGTCGAGCCAGGTCTACGGACGATAAGCGAGAAGGCGATCGGACAGGCATTAAGCATAACATATCTTCCTCGGGCTCTTCAAAAGCCTCTACTGGAGCAGGAAAAGCAGGAGGAGGTCAGGGACTATGGGAGTCATGGTCATCGATACAGGGGCTCGCTTCGACTCTTCTGGGAGATGTTCCCGGCTCATCCAATGATAAGGCGGACAAGCCTTTCAAGACGCCCATCTGGATGAAGCAGGAGAAGCGATATGGTTCTAAACCACCGCCCCCGAAATGGGGCCCCAGTTCGGAGCCACCCCCAGCGACGACGGCCACAACAGCCCAGGCAGCCATCGAAGAGAGACAGGCTCTGCTACAGGCCAAGAGGAGGGAAGCCCTGTTACTAGCCAGTGCATCGGAAAGTCGCGACAGTTCTGGACGGTATAAAAGGAGAGACTCAAATGCAGGCGTGTCCTCCGCTGACCCAAACACGACGTCTAATTCGGACGCGGATGCCCTTGTCTATCTACACAAAGTGCAGAAAGAAGATACTATGGCGGGCGTCATTATCAAGTACAATTGCCAAGCAGAGGCGTTTCGAAAGGCCAATCGCTTTTGGCCCAACGACAACATCCAAACGAGGAGTCACGTTGTCATACCTCTGGAAGGGTGCACGGCAAGGGGCAGGAAGGTAGATAGTCCCTACTTGGCCAAGGAGCTGTTTGATTCCGGCTTTGGGTTGGATCAATTAAGCCTCCAAGTAGCACCTGAACCGTCGCTATCACAAGCCGGCTCCCCCAGCACAGTTAATGGCATCCACACGCTCCCGCAAAACAATCAAACCACCGGCTCCGGCGCCCCAACCAACCCATCGACTCTCATCACGTCTATGTCCGAAGAGACGGAATTCAGACACGATTCATGGGTCATGCTCCCCAACTTCAAGGAAGCCGTGGAAATTGTGCGTGTCCCGCGCCGCGCTCTAGGATACTTCCCCCGCCCGCGGCGGAAATCCAACGCAACACTCACCGATACATCTCCATCCTCTACACCCAAGACCTCGTTCGACATGCTCCGTCATCCGCCGACTCATGCAGCGCAGACCTCTGCGTCTCGGAACGCCTCTCCAGCCCGCCGACCAGGGACGGTTTCTCGTCTCACTTCCGCCTCATCCAGTCGACAACGTTCGTCCAGCGTAACAGGCGGCTCCTTCACCGAGGCTCTACGCGGGCCCGGCGGCGTGGGAAACCTACGCGGTCTGCGTACTGAGGTTGCCCGACCAGGTCCTGCGGATGATCCTCTTAATCGTAGATTCGCTCAGTACCTCCCTGATCTACTTCCCCCTCCCCAGGAAGCCTCTACCCCTCCACGGCAAGGAGGCTTCGGTCTGCGTCTGCCTACTCCTCGAGTCACCACGCCCCGCGCAAGCACAGACTCGATGCGAAGCACGCGTTCGAACTCGAATGGTTCGGGTCTCGGTGATGTCGGAGGTGCAATTGAGGGATGGGTGAGGAAGATGGCTGGAGGAAAGAGGGACAGAAGCACCGCGGTCGATAAGATGGGCGATCTCATTGAGCTGGAGACGGCGAACACTGAAGATGGTCCGGAAACGTTGATTGCGCCTGGGTCAACTTTGGCATCAGCGACCGAAGAAGCGCTATTGAACGAACGCTTCCCCCTGCGCGGTAGGGTCAGAACTGCGTATTCAAGAGCGGATTCCTCCACGGGAAAAGATAAAGATGCATGACGACGCTTGCAAGACTACATGGCTTTTGTTCGATAGCCCTTTTGCTTCCGCTTCTGCCGTTTGCTACCTGGGACGAGCAAGGGCAGTCGTGGTCCGAGAAGTAATGATAGAAAGGGGGTTTGGAGTCTGCGCTATGTACCCATGTACCAATGCACCTGGGTGGTTATATGGTGTTGGATCTAGTAGCACTACTCGGTGGAAACGGGCTTCATCCATTGTTGGTTTTCTTTCGCTCTTTGTCCTTCGAGGTGAACTCAAGACTGGGTTGGACTTGACCTAGAGGTTGGACCTACAAGACTATATCTGGGCTTTAGGGAGCCGGGGTTGTCATCGCATCGTTGAATCCAATTATAATACAACGTGAGCGCGACAAGCTCAGATTGAACAACAGGTTCCTCTCGTAACGTGGTTTACACGTACTCGTCCCACCCGTTTCCTATGCCTTCTGGACCCACCGATGACTACCTGCCGTAGCCCCCTTTTCTGGCAATGCCAAGCTGCTTCTACTTAATAGCATGGGAGCGAGCCTTGAGGCATTTCGCTGCCTTCATTAGTGACCCCGGCATACTCCAAGCAAGGGCACAGCCGTCTACCAGGAAGAATACTACCTTCTACACCAGTTTACGGTAATTAGGAATTCGGACAGGCAAGCAGCAAGCTTTCTGATCATGGATGATTTTTCAACTTCTCTCCTCTTCGCTACCAACTCAACAAGTGGTTGCACATATGTTGGCATTCCCCGCCCCACAGGTCCAAACAGGTCAGACCTCTCACATACACTTCTTCCTACGTCTTGTACACAGCAGGTACTTCGATCATCCACTTCGGGGTAGTGCTCCTGGAACAATGCAAAGATCCACACAAATAAGCTCGTCCTCTCCGTTCCCGAGAGGCAAATGAACAAAACAAGGAAAGTAAAGGCTATTCAAATGAAAGGTAGATTTCATCATGGACGGGCATGGATGATGGGTGAGGGAACGCTCTTTTCACAAAAATCCCAGTGACTTCTTCCTCGAGACTTGCGGGAATCAGTTCCAACCCAAGCTGTTCTCTGCCATGACTGGCGGACTGATGTAGGTTCGACCACTCCGGCTTGAGTTGCTGTGGTCACTGTTCCGAGACGTCCGTCCACCAAACCTCGTGCCGTAGCTACCACGGGCACCAGCAGCCATCAGGTTGGATTGTTCCGCTGGTCGAGTGGCACGTCCCGACTGCATGCTGCTTGACCTTTGATGACCAGCCTTTCTCTTTCTGTATCTCCGGGCAACAAGGAACATTGCAGCTCCATACACGGCAGCTCCAGCAACAGCTCCTACAGCGATACCGACCGAGGAAGGACGTACAGGGGAGCTGTCAGAGTCCGACGAGCCCGGAGATCCATCGGTCGCTTTACCAGTGTCGGAGGTTGTAGCAGCAGTATTGGCCGAGTTGACGGGAGTGCCTGCGCCGGCAATGGCAGAGCCTGGAAGCACAGGAACAGATGGATCAATCATGCCCATCAGAGTAACGACAGACGGGTTCGAGTTCTGATATAGATCCGAATTTGGATTTAACAACTCCATAGACAGTGTGTCGACTTTGCTTGCCGGTACGAAAGCCATGGCCAAAGTCGTGATATAATCGACGGTATCCAAAGTGTTGTATGGCTGCAAATACTGCATGACAACTTGATCCAAATCAATGCCAAGCCCATGCGAGATACCAACCGGGAGATAAGCGAAGATTTGGGCGACTGCGGTTGAAGACGATACGACAAAAGCGTAGTTCAGAGCATAAGTAAATCCAATCTGGATCAATGTAGAGTTCTCTGGCGCATCGGGAACACCACCCTGAGGTTGAATGACTCGGGGGAGTGTCGTTGGGATCACCGCCTGACTTGTTGACGTCGAATCCGGGGGCGCCACCGTCGACGTCGCAGAGATAATGCTAGACTGTGGTGTCAGAGCCGTAGCTGAATCTGTTCCAGTTGGCCGAACAGTATTGACTGGTATTGTTGATTCAGTCGAGGCGTCGCTTGTCGTGATAGGCGGCGTCGTAAAGTTGCCAATAACTGATGGCGTTGCAGTCGGAGTTGCCGTGGGAGTGATCACCGGGGTATCACTTGTGGTGCCCACAGGAGTTACAGTTGCGGTTTCCGTGGGTGTCGTGCTGGGAGGGACAGAGCTGGTTACATTGTTCCCAACATCTGGGGAAATGGTCGGGGCGACCGTATTCGTATCCGTGGGTGTTACTGTGTCTGTGTCGGTGGGAGTCGCGCTGCCCGTGTCTGTGGGAGTCGCGCTGCTCGTGTCAGTGGCGCTGACAGTGTTAGTGTCGGTCGGGGTAGTCGTGTCCGTGGCATTTACACTGGCAGTATCAGTCGGGAGGACGATGTTAGTGCCGGTGGGAGTGATGGTGTCTGTGGGGGTCACGCTGCCCGTATCAGTTGGTGTGACAGTATTGGTGTCAGTCGGAGTTACTGTGGCGGTGTCTGTGGGGATTGTGGTTGTTTCATTCGGCGTCGTGGTGTCTGTAGGAGTAACAGTGAGAGAGTCGGTAGGAGTAATGGTGGCGTAGTCAGTCGGACTGGCTGTGGGTGTGGCGTCGGTGAGTACCGAGTCTGTGGGTGTGACACTAGGGGCGGATGAGTCTAAATCAGACGTCGCATCAGCAATGCTGGACGTCGTTGCGGCCGCACTTCCAGGGTCTGAAGAAGTGATACCCGAGTCCGAAGAGCTGACGTCGGACGCAATCGAGGACGCAACGGAGGCGGCAGAGGATAGGGCTGAAGAGATTGACGCCAAGTCAGAACTGGCAGCTGTTGCAGCAACCGATTGTAAAGAGTTTGCAACCGACAGGATCGACGTCGCAGCATCGCTTGCAGAGGAGAGCAGGGACGATGTATCTGTTGTTGTGGGAGTCGACCCAGAAGTAGTGTCCGTACTCGTAGCAGCATCAGTGTTACTGTCTGTAGCAGTGTCGCTGCTAACGATAGAACTCAGACCAAGCGTAATACCATCTTCTGCATCAGTTGTGCTAGTAGTAGCAGCATCGGTAATGGTGCTAGAAATGTCAGTACTGGTAGGAGTGACATCCGCTGTGACGCTTGTCGCTCCATCAGTTACAGAAGCAATGGCAGACCCTGTGGACGTAGGGATGGATATGGACCCAGTTTCCAGTGTCGTTTGAGCGGTGGCCTGATCAGTTACCGACGCGTCTGTGCTCACAGGTATCGAAGTGGTGGTGTCGTCAGAAATGGCCGACGACACTCCCGACAGAACATCTCCCAGAGTAGAGAGAAGACTCCCTACTCCCGAATCCGCACTGCTAGAACTGCTTGGATCGGCTGTGGTAGTGTTCGCAAATGATGTAACCTGTCTCTTCACAGCCTTCGGGAAGTAATATCGGGGCCTCAAATCCGATCGTCGAGGATTAGATGCCGGGACAGCTTCCGCAAAAGATATCGCTACTACAGCAGAGAGCAGGGTAGCGACCGAGACCTTCATGTTTTCAGGTTTGTGTTGTCAGGTATGCTGCTGCTCGACCTGTCAGCATAAGGTTCGCCAAACTCAGGGTTAGGGGACCAACTTGAAAGAGTTGCTGAAACGAGCGTATTTGTTGGAGCGTTTATTTCAAAAGAGTGGCTAGGATCAAATGATCCTGGTAACGTGGAGAGTGAAATCGTTTCGACGAAGTCGCAAACTGGCCGTATCTTCGTCACTAGACTAATCCAGAGAGAAGACCACTGTATGCGCGAGCAATCAAAGCGAATATGGTCGAGACTTCCTTTGTTCTCGAAACGTTTCCAATGAAGGAGCCCCAACTCTTATATGGTGGACAGTTCTTTGACCTAAAATTATCCGGATTCTTCCAACAAAGAGCACTGATGTGGCTTGTATGATTCCTCAAAGTGTTGGACCGGCCAACTTGCTGAGGGGACGAAGGTAGATATTCAGAGTTGTGTTGTATACTCGTTCGTTGTCGCGAGGGCGCGGCAAGGGGTGAGAGGCTAGCAGGATTCGCAACAGGAAAGCTGTAGTTGGCAAAAAAGGAAGTACAGGACCTAAGGAGCGTGGCCACGGTTATCGAAACGGACACTGGAAGTTGAAGAATGAATGAACGCGAGCAGCAGGTGTTCTGTTGCTGGCAAATCGAGAGAGACGCAGGAGATAGTCCAGGCCGTCGAGGCGGAGGTTGGCAAGTCGAAGGGGAAAGTTATCGGTCGCAGAACGAGAGACAGCGACCACGGCGACGTTGACAGATCATCGAGGCTCAACGAGGAGGACGTAGGAGGCGTGAATATAGAGTCGGGAAGGTGAACGAGTGAGAAAGGAAAGCATCTTGTCGATAGATCGCAGAAGTTGTTAGGCAAAGGCGACGGGAAAGGAGGAGGACGTGGCGCGGACAACCACTACTGGGGGCTACTGCTGCTGCCAATGCCACAGCTAGAAGCGCAGGGTGCTCCCCATGAAAAGAATGGTGATGGTCAAAACCGTCTCCTTACGATACACGAGGACGATGCTGGCCAATGACCGAAGCTCGATGCGGCCCCCAAACAGTCTGAAATGAGCATCCTAACTCACAACGGCATGAACAAAATACCGTCATACAGTATCTTTACGTGGCACGGCCTGACTGCGCCCCATCATCCTGGCCCGTCGGAGCTCCAGCCAATTTCAACGCGCAATCTCGTTCCCACCGCTGTTGATGACTTTTGCACTGGCAAGCTCTCTATTCCCAAGTGGTCGAGCGGGTGCAATTAATAATGGCAAGAGAACAAGAGATGTGTATCATGGCACTACGTGTAGCGGGAGTTACAATAAAAGGGCCGTGGATTCGAAAATCGCTTCTCTGGACGAGGCACCATGACTCTTGCTCGAGACAGTTTGTGCTTCCGACCGCAACTTGGGCTTGACCTTCCTACTCCTGGCCCATTGGTCGACAACCTTGGAGTGCGACTCGCTGTACCTCACAATTCTGTCCAAGGATCGATGAGGACAGTATGCGTGGCATGGTTGTACAGAACTGCTCAAGAGAAGTACCGCAATATAACAACATAGAACACTGCATTGCAATCTCAGGGTCAGGTACTAGGAGCCTGCAGCGTGTCAGCCAAACGCCGTCGACTCACTTGGCGGCACCGATGGTCTCGAGTGGTTCCGTTGGGTTTGATAAAATTCTCCGTCGCGCCGCCTCATTCCCAATCTCAGGCCAGCCTCCACATTTTCCCTCGTCGGTGTTTACACTCGCTCTTTCTTGCTATGACACTGCAGATGCAATGTTAAAAAAGGTACAACAAAACAGTGCATTCTCGACTGATCGCTGTGTTCTGGCATGACAGTGAGCTTACATTCCTTTTGACCACATACCAACATGAGTCCTTCAGGCATGAAGGAAGCACAGATGCATTTTCTCGACACATCCGCCGGGGTTCTCGGCCCCGCTGGCCGACATGCCGGCTTGTTTCAGGGGGTAAACCCATAGCCATGGAAAGCCACGCTTTTCACCTTGAGGGTTTTATCCCTGTTTATGGCTTGAACTCTGCTGCGATCTATGCTCACCAGGCTCGCACGGTTTTCATACTCAAAAATACTCCTTGCCATGAAGGATTGTGCTTGATGGGAAACGCGTCTTTGGTCGGTATGTGCCAGTGCGCGTGCTTCAACGTTTCACATCAGTAGAAAACTTTCCCACAGTGGCACTGGTTGACGTATGTCTCTGGTGGATGAGAATGTCCACATACCACCGTGCGCTGTTTTTCAGTAGAAAAGCAGTCGATCGCACCTTTGACTTCTCCCGCTTCTGAGCAAGAAGGGCGACAAGAACAAGAAGGACTCTTCCCAGCAGTGTCTCCACGAAAGCAAAAAGGGCTATTCATGCATCAAGCCGAGCTTACTCCCGGTACGTATGCCCGGCCGTGAGCCTCTACAACAAAGGCCCAGGCGGCGATGAATCTCGCACTATATCAACGATATTTTTGGGTGTATGGTTAGTAGTCCATCGTTGTATACCTTACTTCAGGTAATGATCTCCTGAGCAGCGTCTTTTATGGTCAGAGGCAGTCCTCAGTAAGGAAATAACATCGTTTTCATATCTGGTCATACGAAGAGTTGCCAGTTCAAAAGTTGTTAGGCCGCCAAGTGCCCTCGACATATATCGTGGGTAAGCGGTGAAGCCCGCGTACTTCGTACACATTCCAGTTGAGCCGTTCGAATAGCGAAGAATCATCCAGTCAATATATGTACCTAAGTAGTATATTATATATTTCGCTTTGTCTTTGCCACAAAGAACTCACGAATTTATCAGGCAGTGCACCTGGGGTTTGAACGAAGATGATGAGAATCGAGTACGGGGTTCGGAGCGTGCGAGCACGTCATTCGCGCAACTGCCGCAGCTCCACACTCCAGACACTTCCGTATAATTGAACCTCGTGAGCTTTTTCCCGTCTAGACTCATATTGTCCGCATGTACACGCATTTCCAGCTTCGTTGACCGACATCTCTCGAGTGTTGATCAGTCGCCGTATATCCGCTTGATCTCACATGTCCTTGAACATCCTCATTTCTAATCTTCAGGTCGTCGAGCTCATTCCTCCATTCTTTCGCCCCCGCCACTATGTCTGAGTCAGGTTCTTCATCCGCACCGTCCTCGAAGGACCCCAAACTCGGCGCAGTGAGCAAAGCCTTTGCACGACTCGACCTAGACGGTCATGATATGCCACCGTCACCGGCGCCCTCCAGTCCCAGAGGGAGTCGGCAATATTCAATTGCGACTCAACTGGTCTATTCGGAGGGCAACGACCAGTACAATGCAAGCAGCGTACCTATTTACCAGGTTAGTGTGGGCAGTCTTTGGATTTTATGAGCACAAACTAAATACAGTTCCCTAGTCTGCTACCTTTAAGCAATCGTCCGCGACCGGAGGCGCTTCCGATTATGATTACACCCGCAGTGGCAATCCCACCCGGACGCACTTGGAAAATCACCTTGCGAAAATTATGCGCGCGAAGCGAGCTCTGGTCGTATCATCCGGAATGGGTGCACTTGATGTGTTGACCCGCCAGCTTCGACCTGGCGATGAAGTCGTGACGGGTGACGATTTGTACGGTGGAAGCCACAGATTGCTAAAATACCTGTCGACCCATGGGGGCATTATCGTCCACCACGTGGATACTACAGCACCTGAAAAGGTGCGAGAAATACTCAGCGAGAAAACGGCAATGGTTTTGCTCGAGACGCCCACCAATCCCTTGATCAAGATTGTGGACATTCCTACGATTGCCAACATGGCGCATGCCGCCAACCCATCTTGTCTCGTGAGTGTGGATAACACCATGCTCTCACCATTGCTCCAAAACCCGCTTGAACTGGGCGCAGACGTCGTCTACGAGTCAGGCACGAAATATCTCTCGGGTCACCATGATCTTATGGCTGGAGTTCTCGCCGTGAATGACGAAGCTCTCGGTGAGAAGCTGTACTTCACCATCAATGCTTCAGGTTGCGGCCTTGCTCCCTTTGACTGCTGGCTGTTGATGCGAGGCATTAAGACCTTGAAGGTTCGCATGGATGCACAGCAGAGCAATGCCATGATGATTGCGCAGTTCCTTGAGTCCGCTGGGTTCAAAGTCCGCTACCCGGGACTTAAGAGTCACCCACAGTACGACCTCTTCCACTCCATGGCTCGCGGACCGGGCGCTGTGTTGTCTTTTGAGACAGGTGATATTCAGCTATCTGAACGCATCGTGGAATCGGCCAAACTGTGGGCTATTAGCGTCAGCTTCGGTTGCGTAAACTCCTTGATCAGCATGCCATGTCGCATGAGCCACGCCAGCATTGATGCCAAAACACGCCAGGAACGCGGTGTTCCCGAAGATTTGATCCGTCTGTGTGTCGGCATTGAAGACGGAGAAGATTTGTTGGACGATCTGCGCAGCGCGCTCGTGCAAGCCGGTGCCATGAATGTCACTCTCGACGGACTCTATGCAAAGAATGCCACTATTGGCGAGCAACATCCGGAAGAAGGCGAACACCTCGCAGCAGAGGCCGCCGCCGACAACGAGCCCTGAAAGGTCATATGTTCTCTGTACCTACTTGGTCGGAAAGTCGCCGCGCTGCTGTAGACTCGCCCAACGTTGGTTGAATAGAACGCTTCTGGAAAATTTATCACTCACGGGCAAAGAAACGGTGGATCATCTGTTGTTCAAAGAGAGAACTGGAGGCAAAAAGCAACTACCATTATAGTCACTCGATGGACATAAAAAGGGATTCTAGGAATGAGTGTAGGCGCACCTGTTAAGAGGCTTGTCGTGAGATATTTACCAGTTTTGAGGAATTAAATGCATTTACTCTTAGGCATTCCGCCCGGCACTGCCCTTGGCAGGGTGAGTTTCGTCTTGTTCCGGTCATCCTGTCTGCGCTGATGACATGTCAGTGCACTTTGTAGCGTGGCTGATGGCTACTCCACGATTCTATGGTCGCTGGAGGAATGTATATTTGCGCTGCCGTATGGATAAGAGCGTCCACTGCAATATACGCTTTATTGACTTCGGCGGTGTGCATTTATATGCTTTCATGGTACGGAAACTGGATAGACGGGTGCACAGAGTAGAGCTGACCAGACTAAGTCGACTCAGCCATGAGATGGATGCCGCTCTCTATCCACTTTGCCTAGACCGCGCTCTCCCTCCCTCCCTTGTCTCTCACTGTCTCCCACCCTTTTGCCCTTTCTATTCGTGGCAACGACACAAATCGGCACGTAGAAACCGGATAGAGGAGCAACAAAGTGGAGCAGTGCCGTTCATGATGGATGTAATGTTCGAGATCCTGGAAATCGAACTGATCGTGTCGACACGATGCCCACCTCTCTCGACTGAATCAAGGCAATTTGGCTTTGTGCATTGACTTTGTCGCGCAGCTGAGTCGAATCTGGGCTGTCGACCTGACTCGATTCGACTCAGCGCCTCGAAGGCCGTTGAAAGAGAGGTCGGCCGGGCCTTCAAAATGTTAATACAGTAGGTACCGCTGCTGCGTAAGCACGAAGTGTTCGGCAGCCGGGGTGCCACGGCTGTGTGACTCGATCGGACGTGTCGATAGTGTCGACGATGCTTCGATGCTGCTCACCCGTGTTGAAGAGTCGAGACCTTGAATGATTGATTGTCACCCGCTCTCCCCATCGCTCTGGATGCGCGCCACAGTACGGCGACAGCGGCTCCCGACCTCGAATATGTGCCTTGTCAGTGTCCTAGAACAGTCGAGTCAGGTTTCTTTTGAGACCGGGTCTCGAGTTTCGAGACTGTATGCGGCGTCAGATTCCTGTTGCCCGTCGAACGCATGGCTGAGGCGTCACATCTTTGCCCTGGGCCCCGTTCTGGGGAACATAAGAACACACCAGCTACTCGTCGAAGTATGTTGCTGGTGTACGCCTATGCTCGTGCCCAGACAATTAATGAATGAAATGGGTAATCGGCGCTCAAACTACCCACCTACAACTGCGAGTAGAGGGCCCTCGACTCACCAGACTGAAGGTACGAAGGCCAAGGCTGAGGCCATTGCCAGCACGGAGTGTTTACTCACACTGTTATGCTGTCTTATCTACTTACCGGTCTGGCTTATTAGGTGTAGGACCTGGCGGGTCTTTAGTAGGTATACTGACTGCTTTTCTCTATACCAGGAGGCCGTTCCAGGTCCGGTGTTGCTGGCTTCGTTCGTCACCGGGCTTCAACTGCAGTATTGTCATGCTGACCACCGTCGCCCTGCACCACGACAAGTCCACTGTAAGCCCTCGTCCACTGCTTGTGGGAATGCCTGTGCGCCTTGTCGGGGGGGTGTGGAGTAGTCAACATGTTGAAGTCAGCCCTTGATAGAACGTATGCTAGATAATATGGTCGCTTAAAGATGCCCCATAAAGGTCAAATCACGTGCCAAATAATGTTGAAGTGATATATTATTCTGGCCCAAAAAGTCTCCGAAACCATGTTGAAAATTGACACAGATTGACATGGAGTTATTATTGGAGGGGGATTGGCGCAATGGTAGCGCGTGGCTCTCCTATACTTGGTCGAAACTTGATCACATGTGCGGAAAGCCAAGGTTGTGGGTTCGAGTCCCATGTTCCTCGAATCTTTTTTGGTCAATTTTGAATTGACCGGCTATTTCATTGTTATTCTGTTTTTGCTCCCCCTTCCATTCTGAGGAAGCATGTACGTACCTACCTATAATGCAGGTGTTGATGTTTGCTTAAGCCAGCCATGAACTATTACTGTGTCGCCATCAATTCCGCATAGCGGCAACACACTACCGGAGCCCCTTTTCGAAGCACAGGAGTTAATCGGCCATGTCCGGCTGTCGACGTCTGTTTCTGGCAAGTACTTGTGCAGGACATGGGCCAAGGAGTTCGTGTCACTGATGATTTGACTGGGAGGAGGCAGACGTCGAGCCTGTCAGCAGCACTACGTACATCCGGTATTCATGTTCCTTCCAAGGTTCTGTTCAAGAAATGCCAAGAGTGGGGATAGCGCCTCTCAAGAACAATTTCTCTTTCAGGTGAAGTCAACTACACGGCTGGACTTTCTTTCGGCGATATATCTCCTGAACAAAGGAGCCGCACCCAGGGTGGAGCTTCAACCATCAGCCGCACATTGACAACGCGTCCTGTCACTCATAAAAGGACGGATCTAGAACAAATCCATGTCGGCGCCGAAGACAGCTTGTCGATTGCGTTTCCCTCCAGCCTGACACCCATCTTCCGGGGAACGCCAGTTTTCAGAACAACAATAGCCGAAGTTCTTCGCCAAGCCAGATCGTTCAAGGAAGAAAAGGGGGAAAGCGCCGAAGTGCCCATCCTCGCCCACCATAGTCCTTCATTTCAGCTGAAATGTTGCAAGTCTGCTGGACAACTCCAAACTGAAAACAGAAAACTTCCTCCCGCTCAGCCGGCACCTCCATGGACGGTACACAATTTCACCAATTCATGGTCATTTAGGTCTTGCAGGTATACCGGCGGCTGTGCATGTCGATGCTTACACATGCATTCGCCACGCGATTAATCATCCCTCCTCTTGTCGACCGACATGCGCCGCCATGTCACGTACATCTGTAACGAGCAATCGCGATAATATGTGGCAGCGGCATCGGCAAGGTCAAGCGATGCTGCTACAAACTACAAAACAGCAGGTGTAAGTTTGAATCGCCAACCTTATCTTGCCATTTGTCTTTACTGGAAAACCTTAATCCGGCGACATGCCTCGCTATCGAAGCCTTCTCTCCTGTTTGTGCTCCGTTCTCGCACATGGAACTACGTAACATAGACGCAAGCTTTTTGGCTTAGCCTTTTCTCTTTGTGACTTGCGCAACAAGTCACCCCCACACGGCTTTTTAAATTAGCTGCGCCATCCGACCCCAGAGTGGCGGAGACGTGTCTTTCCTCTGTTCCCTTCCGAAGCCAATTCCTTGCCTGTCCTGTCCGCTCACCTCGATGTGGAACTTGGTAATGATACTCTCGCAAATATGAATGCTAGATTGGCATTATCCGCTTCTCGACTGACTCGGATAAGCCTTGCGATCTGAAGTGCATACCTTTCTGTACTTACCTGCAGCATTATACTCTCGCTTCCGAAAGCGTTAAACTCTCCGTCTTCTCAAACTCTAGGCTGGGCTGGTCTCAGAGTGACCCAGTGGACTGAACTCTCCTTGGAGCAAATCTCCCTAGAACAAAGTGCTGGGCAGACCCCTGACTTGGGATGAACTTGCGCTGAACGAGCCAGTCGATTGGCAATTGTTGTCTTATCCCTGGCTTTGGCAGAAGTATCATCGAGAACATTTGATTCAACTGACCTTGCTCGAATGATAGCGGTCAGAGCCTGGTCCTCGCGTGCAAGCTTCTGTTGCACGAGCTCGAAAGTCGTAGCAGTACGTACTACATCGCACCTTAGCTTCTGACAGGCAGAGAGGATCTAGAAGGAGGCCAGAACTACTCCCTATAGAGATGTTATGGGAATATCCAGATCGTGGTTAAAAGCTTCCGCGTTCGCGGAGCCCAGGAGGGACGGTGTCTGGCCACTCTCTGCCCTCGACGAGACACCTCAAGAGCCAGGGAATGGGTAACAGTAATATGGCCTTTGTCTATTGCTATGTAACCCCTTTTGCATATAGCTTGGCAGTATAGCACTGAGGAGCAATATTCAGGCTCCCTGTGTTAAGATGCTTGGATAAGGTAGGACTGAATGGAGTTCCCGAAACCAATAACGTTCGTATGTTACTGCTCGGCTTTACTTCGGCTGTTTGCTACGCTCGGCGTTTTTCGTGCCGTACTATCTGCCTATCTACTAAGTACTCTCTTTCATATACAAATCTACAGAATTAAATTCCAGGACTTCACTTGGTGACGAGATTGGCGAGCTTTACAATGGGTCGGCAGGATTGAAAGCGTCCGAGTCAATGGAGGTCTAGATTTAGAGGGCATGCTTATCCCTGAGCGTTCACCCTTGATCGGAGTTGTCAAACGAGCTCATCACATCACCAATTCCGCTAACATCTGACGCCTCTTCGGACGCTCCAATGCCCTTCTCCCATCACAGCCACTCCGGGCAGTTTTGCCCCGGACACGCGCAGGACAGTCTGGAAGCTATCATCCAGGCCGCGATCTCTAAGAAGCTACAAGTTTTCGCCTTAACCGAACATATGCCCCACCATAACGAGGACCGATACCCCGAGGAGATCGAGGCCGGTGTGACACTGTCCTCGCAATTGGATAGTGAGCGGCAGTATATCGCCGAAGCCAAGCGCTTGCGACGGAAATATGAATCGCAGATCGACCTCCCGCTTGGTTTCGAGGGCGAATGGATTCGACCTGAATCCGCTGATCTCATCAACCAAAGCGTCGAGACAGGCCAGTATGACTTTTTCATCGGCTCCGTCCATCACGTCCACACCGTCCCCATTGATTATGACCGACAGATGTATGAGCAGGCGCGTGACGCATCTGGGGGAACAGATGAGCGGCTCTTTGCAGATTACTTCGATGCGCAATTGGCTATGTTACAGGCGGTGAAGCCACCCTTGGTGGGTCACTTTGACCTTATCCGTCTCAAGAGTGATCATCCCAATGCCAGGTTTGAAAGCATGGGGGACGTATGGCGGCGCATTCTCCGTAACCTTGACTTTATCGCCTCTTATCAGGGCGTCCTGGAGGTGAATACCGCCGCGCTGCGGAAAGGACTGAATGAGCCATATCCTACCCAGGAAATATGCCAGGTATGCTCGCAAACGGCCACCCTTGAGAATTGCGGCCGGTGCTAACCTTTCAGGCGGCTCTCGCCAGGGGCATACGGTTCTGTCTGTCTGATGACAGCCATGGCGTCGGTCAGGTGGCTTCTAACTATGGACGGGCGTTGTCCTTTCTCGACAAGGTTGGGATATCGTCTCTCACTTTCATGCGGCATTGCGCTACTGCAGACGGTAGCCCCGACGCCCGGTTTCCTACGCTGAGGTTAGATGAGATGGACCTTGGACAAGTGCGCCAACATCCGTTTTACAGTAGCGGCCTAGAGTAACAAAACAAAGTGGTCATGCATGCATCTCACATATACAATCTACATATCTCGTGTATCCACCGCCGTGGTTGCCCAATTGAATGTAACTGGCATCTACTGTACCAACTTGGAGAGCAGTTCTAATGCATGTCTTGAAGTCGCACTCTTCCATAATAATCATATATCACCCCACAAACTCGGATAGTGTTAGATACTAGGGAGGAAGCATTGTCTAGCCTCTCGAAGGATGAGCCCCCATATGCGCTCTACTAGAACATAGCAGATCAAGCAGCTTGGACAACCTGGTCACCATAACGGCATCCCACAACGGTCTTCAGAAGAAGGCCTGCTACTCCACCGTGCGCAAGATGGCCACGTCTCCTACATGCATTTGTTGTTGTTTTTGTTTGACACTGTACCGTGGTATGGGCACAATCTTTGACGTAATTCTTGCCCAGCGCGCAATGTGAGCGCTAAGTTGGCCAAATAAGAGCCTATCAGTGAATCAATCGAAAACCGCTTGCCATCGAGTTCTTATTCGGGGGGGACTGAGTTGCTGACAATGTGAGCATGGCACAGAACAGAACAGGTCAGTTTCTACGCAAACAGACAGATGGAGCCCCACTGGACAGTGCATGAACGTCGATCCGAAGTAGGATGGGGATGTAGCCTGGATCGCCCTGTAACTGGATACCAACCAAACTTTAGTGCGACGGAAGTATCCCTTGTTTGATCCTTCGGGGTCGGATTGCGACGCTCACCCGATGCCGTCGCGCACCTCGCAACTCATTGCGCACCCCGCGATGATTTGATCAGAGCGACATCCCCCAGGTCGTGTAGCGTCCTTCTTTTTGGCTGCTGCTGCCGTGCATGTGCAAAGAAAGTGGCTCCAAATAACTGGCAAGCGAAAGCGGAACTCCCTCGCTTGTCGGTGGAAAGCGCGGGCAAAAGATAACCGAGAGACGTCGAGCGATCCCATGGATGGGGCAACCGGCAAATTTAGTGAGAGTCGAATAAAAGCACCTGGTCCCAGATGCTAAGAATGGATGAGTAGATACTTGTACCGAGAAACGCTAGGGTCGAATTGCCGTGGGCGTGGAAGAGAGTCGAAAGGAAGGGGGCCGCCCTGAACCTGTCAGATGGCGTCAGTAATAATGATGGCCCATTTCCCAACAGCTCAAGGACGGATCGGCCACGGAGTGGCATAGGGCAAACATACGTAGTACGTAGTAGCAGTGAGGAGATGTTCGCCAACTACCGAGCAGACCGCCCTGTGTCTCCGATCTCCATCTCTTTCCGGGCAATGGCTTGTTGTGGATGTCGCAAGGGCTGCAGGAGGGCATGCTTTCTTTTTCGACAAAGAAACTGGCGGTGACTCGCCCTGGTTGCCAACGATGCGATCGGACTGCAGGTTCTGTCGAGTGCTCCGCTTACCTGCGGTGACGTGAGTTGAGGTTTCCTGCTCAGCTACTCAATAATCAGTGTCCGCAGCGTGCCGCTTCTCATCACTTTGGCATGGGACGTGGTTAGTGCATACGTGACAAGTCCAGGATTAAGCTTCCGACGTTAGAATTGCAACCGATAAATCTCTGTGCACGGAAAAGGGCGTGGGACTCGGGGTTCAATGGGATCCAGCTGACAAGGGTTTAACTTAACCCTCCATAAGGTACCTTGGTAGGTAGTTTAGCTGCAGTGGCTGGAGTTGGTGAGCTGTCAACCAGCGCATTGGCAACTGGCTCCCGCAGCTCGGCGCGATCGCCTCGGCGCAGTCCCCACCATGCCTGAATCGGTCTGCACGTAGTAGCTGCAGCTGTAAAGCAACGGTCGGTTTTCTTAGCAAGTGCAGCGACCTGCAGCATCTTATGGTGGGCAGTTGCATCATGCCATGGATGCTGCGGTACGGGATACCCATGGGGTCCTGCTCACTTCTTAACGTTCGTAGTCGGTTGCAGGGGCAAAATCCGAGATCAGAAGGCGCCGCGTAGTGCCTTGGAAAGCTAAATAATACCTTGGTAGCTAGGTACAGAAGGCCACAACCATACCTTATAGCACTAAACAAAGCGTTGCTTGCGCCGGAGCATCCGCGCCGCACAGGGCGATGATAGACATGCGGTCAGGATTTGATCTGTGGCAGTGTAGGCGTAGCTATCTAGATGTACCTCAGGTACCTATCGAATTGATAACATCGCGCACTCCAGCGAGTAGGTACGAACTGCAACCAGTAGTCCTTGGTAGGCTAGTCCCCTCCGTCCTAGGAGCCAGGAAAGACCTTACCATGCATGGCCCCGGTAGGGACCTACCTAGGTACCTAGGTAAGGGACCTTAACGAATCGACAATTTGCTTTTCTTTTGCCCTTTGGGCTTTTGACCTGTCCACCTACGCTATGTATCTGGCAGCTTCTTGTGCCCCTCACCTGCAGCCTGTCTCCCTTCTTTCTCAGCTACCACTGCACCCCACTACACCGCACTTTGAGTCGCTCTTTCAAGTCTAGTAGGTCATCTTAGTACCCAGGTATTATTAATTGTTTAGGCATTTTCGTTGCTTTCAATCGTTCTTATCCCGACTCTGCAGCCGCCCCACGGGCCACTCCTGCAAGCCTCCCACTACCTGCCCTATTTGAGTTTACACGGTATCCATCGATCCACACCGCCCCACGACCGTACGTAGGACAAGGGTAGAGTAACGTGATGCGCAGCTTTATCGCAGGCACTATTCCCTGTCGGGATGGCACTGCCTGCGTATGCTTGACTAGTAGTAGTAGCACATCATTGATGCAGTGGTTGAACTTGTCAACCACACTGTCCTGCGTCCTGATTCTCGTTCTCTCCATTTGATGATCGCCCTGCCATGACAAAGTTCCATTTCCTCCGCCCAATAGCGGGCGTCGGTGGCACGTCCGACCCCTGATCCTTGCAGGGTTTTTTGGCGTTTTTGGCTTTTCGGAAACTCATCCCTTGTTTGTTTCGCTGCTGTCAGAGCCTGACGTTTGTTCAACCGTGCTGTCACTTGTGTAACACGCTATAACGTCGGCGGTACACACGGTAACACCACCTCCCTGTAACCGTAAGGTAAGGTACTTTGAAGCATCGACCTGAGTGTCTTTGACTCGTTTAGCCCGCTGTCATCCACCTTCCAGGATCTTTGGTTCTGTGGCTTGCCTTCCTCTCTCTCCGATCTGGCCCAAGTACGTAGTGTCTCCTTTGGGCCAGCCCTCCCCTGCAAGAAATCTGCCGCTCGCAGCTGTCATATCCATTTGCGAACGAATCCTCTCCCCTCCTCCTCCTGATCGATCGCCCTCTCCCCGGTTGGCCTCGGTTGCGCTAGACACGACGCCCACTACTAGCACCACCATGACTTCCATTCCGTCTGCTCTGTCGCATAATCGCTCTGGTCAAATCAAAGCGCAGGGCTCCTCCTGCCAAGGGACTGTGGTGGACTTAAAAGCACCTTCCTGCCTCGATCCTTTCAGATACCAGTCTATCGGTGACGCCTTCTACAAACGCTCTCATAGTGTAGGATCTCCTGTTTCCCTTGTCTCCGTCACTTGAAACCTCTCCATTCCGCCCAAGATCTCCTCTCCCTACTCAAAGATCCTCCTGCACGCTTCACTGCATTCTCTGTCCCAAAACCATAACGACAATGGCCACTCGATTCGAAAAGAGAACCAATTCTCCCGGCAACGGTGTTGACTACCCCAAAGCCGGCGACGAGGTCACGATAGAATACACCGGTTGGCTCTATGACCCCAATTCTCCCGGCAATGGATACAAGGGCAATCAGTATGTCCTCCTTGGGTCCCCCTCTAAGTTGCATCCATCATTGTTCTCTGACTTCTCTGGTCCAGGTTCGACAGTTCGGTTGGCCGTGGAGATTTCAAGACTCAGATCGGTGTCGGCAGAGTCATTCCGGGTAGGTTTCTCAGCACCGGACTCGCTTAGTTAACACAATCTTCTGACCTTCTCACGCTGGATAGGTTGGGACACGGGTGTGCCACAGATGTCCTTGGGAGAAAAGGCCACATTGATCATTCCAGGGTGAGTACCCTTCCTACCTATGAGCTTTTTTGGTCTATGTACTGCAGAGGTCAACCCAATTGGCTGCCCTCCAACACCATCCCTTTCAAACTCTACTGTGAATCCAACATGGAATGCTGACCTTTGCTCTAGAAACATGGCGTATGGGGACCGGTTAGTGCTTCGCAACCTCCTCTCTGATTGTCGTTGAAGCTCGGTGGAGCGCAGGTTTCTGCGTTCGCTTGGGCAGAGTGTCCGCGAGGAGCAGAAATCAACGTGTCCTTCGAGACTTTACTCAGCTGCTGACTGTTGTCCTCATTTAGTGGGTTTCCTGGTCTAATCCCCAAGAATGCCACTTTGATCTTGTAAGTTGCCTCTTTCTTTGCCAATACGCATGCTTTTCCCGTCCTGCATCGGTTATGAGCAGCAATGCAGGTGTATTTGAGTCACCGATCCAGGGGTGGCATTGACCTGCGTTGCATTTCTATGTCGTTAGACATTGGCCATTGCACAGTCAAAGCCTCAGTTCTGGCATATAAATCGCAGGGATCCCTCAAGGAATATCATTTGCTGACGGTTGCCTTGGTTCCAGTGATGTACATCTCAAAGGCATCAACAACAAGAGGATCTGAGCCCCAAGCTGCTTGACCTGACCGTTAAGTCAGCAATCTCAGTGCACATCATTGCGACGGCGGCATTCTGTTTGTAATGGGACGAATATGACAGATAGGAGGATATCCTTACAGACGTTGTAGTTTCGGCGTCATCTGATATCAGGTGTTTCTGTAGCCCGTCTTTCATCACGGGGGATTAGTGAGAGTTGACGGTCAGTGTGCCCACTGTCACAGAGCAGATGGCAAGTGCGTTCGGATACTAGATGGACATTGTGTTGCTCAGGACTTCTTCTCTCGTGCCTTCAACTGCAGCCAATGTCTGATGATGTTATCTGTCATGGGCGTACCACCTAAAACCCCTAAGAATATGAGCCCGAGGAGTTGCGCCAGACGAGACACGCGCTTGCAGAGCCCCCCCAAGCATGTGCTCAAATACCGCCTGGGAGACTTTGAACCGCGATTTTGAAATCACCATCATCGATGATACCTAGGTACCGATCATGGTGGCCCGGAGCAGGCCCCTTCTAGCCGAATCTAGCTTCTTGTTGGCATGGTCGGGAGGTCCGAGTCTAGGCAGGGCCTAGAGAACCGTGGAGCGGCCCTGATTTCGGTTGAGGGAGGGTCATGCTACCTTGCTGTTGAGTGATTCTCGATCTGGCGTTCATTGCTAGCGTAGCGCAGGCGTGTCACACCGAGAAACGGTAGGACAGGCCGATCGCGCCGGCGAATACCCGTTTTACAAGAGGGTGATCGAATGCTCGTGACACTTATCGTTTGCTTTGCTTCCTATACTGCCGAGCTAGCTCAACATTGTGGTGAAGCGACACATGTCCATTTGGGCCCAATCCGAGGAGGTATAAGTTGGCGTTCTCGCATCCGGCTGGAAAATGAACCGAGCCCACAGTCGTCACTACAGCTCCATGAAACCACAATCGTGTATCCGTCCTCTGGGAGGACTACCAACGGTTCAAGCGGCCTCTCTCGTCCCGGGCGCATCTCGCATGCGACAGCAACCCGCGATACCCATTGGTGCGGGAATGTAGCTACCGTCCCGCAAGCTTGCTAGGCAGGACTACTCGAGACAAGGGTTGGCCAGCTCTCTCCTGTGACCGGGAGTGTCTGATCCACTGGGCGGCTTCCATCATGCTGAAACTGAGGTACTGTGGGAGAACGGTTTTCAAGATCTACCAGCTCAACTGCGATCTAGAGTCAACAGAAGGGTAGCCCCTTTGGTGCCTCTTCCCTCCACAATCTCGCTTCCCCCCGGTTGGACGTCAAACTCCAGGTCTTGACCACGGACGACCACGAACTGGGAAGTCGTCTCCGGGGTCATATGCTTGAGCCTGCATGTTGGTGCAGCAATATCTGGATGGCCTGCACAGGGATAGGAGGCAAAATTAGACGAACATCAACAGTTGACCCGTCCTGCATGCATTACAACTCCGTTGGCAGAGATGAAGATGAGTCTGGTCTTGCATGTGATGATCCATCTGTCTCGTCAGCTCTAATTTCTCCCATCATCTCATTGACTTGTTTCGAGGTAGATCTGACTCATTCGTCAGGCTCTCGGCCCAGAATGCCGCAGGGCGTTTGGTGAGGTTATGCAGGTTCTTCACGGTTGAAGTGAATCGTGAGGTTGGGCAGCCCAGAGAATGCGTGACGTAAAGTTAACAAACGGGTACCTAGGTAGCTTCATGACACTCTGATTGAAGGTATTGAGAAGCGGGATATAGGGCGCAACAAATGGATACCTTTATTTTTATCCCGTGACCCGGCTGATATGTATCCTCTTGAGAGGGTTAAAAGGATCTGGTGGTACACAGGTATGTCGCGAACACACATGACATGCCTCTACCCGAGCAGCAAAGGGGGTGAGCAAAAGCGGTGTGTGTGCTGAGTTAGGGCGCGGCGAAACTGCAACTCCAAGACAACCATGGAATCGCGATAAGAATGTTATTACACCGCCTTGATATTCGGTTACAGAGCATTGTTCAGGGTATCTAGGTAGGCAGGCGTCTCCTTGCTCGAGTCCTCAGGAGTGATGTCGGAAAAGTTTGGCCCACCCGATGCCACCAAAAGAGCGGTGGAGGACTTTACTGGCGCGGGCAGTTCTCTATATCAAACTCTAAACTGACAGACACTTGTGCTCTGCATTGATGGTACGAAAAGGAAGGTCGCCAATATCATTGCAACTCCTGCGTAATCACACGATCCGGTTAACCGGCAGCAGCAAGCCGCTGTATTACTCGGTCAAAGCTTCAATATCGGTGCAGTTGACCGCTGCACAGGCACATCCAATTGCCACGACTACTAGATTACGCAAAGCCCTGCGTGGCTACAATACGAAAGAAGAAACAGTGGAGGGGGAAACAGTCCACAAGCGGCAGTGTGGGCTCAGGCTCTAGAACTGCAATGACAGTAGCTTGAGTGGTACTGCGTCTGCATCCGTTATTCGTCAACCGTATGTACCGACGGAGTACTTCCACCTGGCAGCTACTAGTAGGTACGTACCTACCTAGATACGCATGGTACCAGGAGTCCACCCGGTGGTCTGCTTGCCATGCGTAATAATGGCATTTCAGCATGGAGCTTTGCAAGGTAACAACGGTATGATTCGATTTCAGCACATAAGGTAGGTAGACACAGCAAATGATGGTTTGGAAGACTCCGTGAACCCAAGAGAAAGTCAGTTCGAAGTTCGCGCTGGTGCTGCCCAAGTTTCTCAGTTCCCAAACCCCGATTCTCGAGTCTGCGCGAATCGCTAACCGAAGTGACGGAAGTTGTGCTATCGACAGGTACGTAATTGTCGCAGGGCGTCTCCCTAAGCGTCTTCTCAGTCTCGGATCTTTCTTGGGACAAGAAGAGAGTTGGGTGATTTGCGTCGCTCATTATTGTTCCTCGCTTGCAAAAGCTGCGGTGCCGAGACCTCTCATGTTACACCCGGCGTGGGTAGATTTGAATGAGAAATTACTTTGTTTGCGTAGACTCGTCTAGAATCAATCAGATTCTGACCACTTCTCTAACCCTCCGGTCCTCGCCGACCACCAACCGCAATTGCCTGCCCGTCCAATCGTCCCTTATGCCTTTAAACACCCCTTGGCGCAGCGTATCCGTGTACAGCTCGTAGGCGGGATAATAACCGTCAACGAACTCGGTGACCTGCTCGTCTGTCATGCCCGCGCCACGGGTCGCGCGGAGACCGGCTTCCTGTTCAAGCCGCCATTTATACACGTATTGCAGGTCCTGGGCGTCGATATGGACAAACGCGTCGAGCTGCGCAGTCAGGGCATCGTAAGACTTCAACGCCTCGTTGATCGTCTTGACGCTTTGCAGGGTGTTGTGACCCAGCCGGCCTCTATAAGGGTTTGACGGCGACGAGGTTTGAAGAGCTTGTACAGCCGCGGCATGTTTCGCGGCGAGAGCCTCGTCTGACAGCGGGCGGAATCCGACACACCAGCCTTCGAAGAGGACTATACGTACGGGAGACGATGGGTTGTCATTGACCTGCTCCCATTCACTTTCGGGCACGCGATCGCCTTGACCGGAAAACGCGGCTTTGTTGTACTGTGGGATCTTGGTCGGCCTGTTGTGTTTCAGGCTCGAGAATACTGATATTGCCAGAGGTATGTCGTGGGTCGATGGTTGCCCTCGGTGCTGGAGAAGAGGGTTGTCGGGGTTGGCTTTGGCCAGGCTGACTTGGTCGGCGTGCGTTAGGTAGAAGTCGTCCAGAGAGAAAACGGCGGTTGCTAAGTTGTGTGGAGGCGATGTTAATGTCCTCTTCAGAATGTCGACTAACACTGATTTCCCGGCGCCTTGCACCCCGTTCAGCCCGATGAAGAAGGGTGGTGGCGGCGCTTGTGACGGGTTGGTGTCGGATGAGTGTCGGGTTTGATGGTCGGATAACTGTCCAAGGATGAATGGGATTACATATTGCGCTTTGTCGTCTTGGATTTCGGGCATTTTGGAAATTTCACTTTGTTACCGGACAAGACATTGCATGCCGTCATCCAGATCAGTGGTGGTTATATGCTGGTGGTCGTGGTTATTATGGAAGGGTGATGCATGTGGGTTATCCAGCCCTTTTTTGGAGTCAGACACCGGCAGAACAGAATAATATTTGGCCGATATAGAATCGCGGAGAGCAAGCCGAGTGACATGAAAACAAAAAACAAAGATTCCCACACTCAGGTCCCTCGAGCGTGGGGTATGATTACCACGAGGAACTTAGGTCATCTCAAGGATTCGCATACAGATTCCTATTTTTATTGCTATCTGTTCTCATCTTCTACTATGGTAGGCATCCCAGGTAAAGAGGGCGTGCTTCGGCCTATATGGATTCGGACGACGTTGACCGCTGCGCTTGTACATGGGCCTGCCTGACAGCGTTGCTCTCTTTAACCACCTAATAAATAGGGTGACAATTGGGCAATGGGCGGGCAGCAGGCGGCACCTAGCTTGCCATTCAGGTACGGAGCATCCTACGGTATGAGGTTAAAGGTAAGATACATGGTAGGTCCTGATCCGTGATCGGTACGAGCACTTCTCTTATAGGGTGCCTAAGGTTCGGCAATTGGCAATTCACCTCCCAAAAGCATTTCACGTGGTCTACAGGTTGTCCTTGCTAATTAATTATATGGAGGTGGAGGCGGCAACGGGCTTCTGTTAACAATTCAGCCTCGATACCTAGGTAGCCAGGCGTGCATGCACATGTAGGGCACCTTACTGGGACCTATATCCCTCAGCATTATCGTAGAACATGCCGGATGCCCATAAGGAACACGATACATACAGTATCTTCCTATATTGTAACTTCCAACGAGGTATCTGCGGCTAGCCTAGCAACCAATCCAGGCCTACAAGAGCAGAGAGTAAGTCATGAGGCTGCGTCGTAAGTGCGATATACGTACGTATGTGGGATCTGCCAGTGACTCCGGAAACTGGAGAGGCTGGAGGAACCTTTGAAAGCAAAAAAGAGGCGGAGGTTGCTGCGGAGGATGCACCGCATCCATCAGATCTGGTATCTGGTCAGCTGTCACATGATCATGAGCCGAGGTACCCCGGGGCCTCGGCCCCAATCCTTCATCGAAATGCCGTTTTGGCAGTTGCATGGTCCTCGACGGTGACGTCCAAGAACACCGGAACGCAGCAACGCATGCAGTTCTGTCCTGTTCCGCCATTATTAACCATCGGATTTTCTCTTCATTCATTGCCAGTGTTCCTCTACCAGTGCCTCTACTACGTCGAAGTCTTCCTGGAGTCTTTGATCATATCTCCTGCCTGATTGCTCCGCATTTGGTTGTAGACCTCCCGGCACCCGCATGAGCCGCAGGTGAAGATGGTTCAAGAACTGCGTTTCGACAATCAGACCGTCGTGGTCACCGGTGCAGGCGGCGGCCTCGGAAAGGCATACGCTCTCTTCTTTGCATCGAGAGGCGCCAATGTCGTCGTCAACGACTTGGGCGGCTCGTTCAAGGGAGAGGGTGCTGACACGAAGGTGCGTTTGGCTGTCACATGCTCCGAACCCCAGAAGCTGGCATTGCTGACATTTTCATCAGGCTGCCGACGTGGTGGTGAACCAGATCAAGAGTTCAGGCGGTAAAGCCGTGGCCAACTACGACAGCGTCGAAAATGGCGATAAGATCATCCAAACCGCTATCGATCACTTTGGCCGCGTCGATGTCCTCATCAACAATGCCGGAATTCTACGAGATGTCAGCTTCAAGAACATGAAGGATTCTGACTGGGACCTAGTCAATGCTGTACATGTCAAGGGTGCGTATAAGTGCGCAAGAGCTGCTTGGACACACTTCAGGAAACAAAAGTACGGTCGGATTATCAACACTGCGTCCGCTGCTGGTCTGTTTGGCAGCTTTGGACAATGCAACTACTCGGCTGCGAAACTCGCCCAGGTCGGTTTCACCGAGACTCTGGCCAAGGAGGGCGCCAAATACAACATTATTGCCAATGTTATTGCCCCAATCGCCGCCAGCAGAATGACTGCCACGGTTATGCCGCCAGACGTCCTCAACAACCTAAAGCCTGAATGGGTTGTCCCCCTTGTTGCAGTTTTGGTTCATCCTTCCAATACCAGCGAGAGCGGCTCCATCTTTGAGGTGGGCGGTGGCCACATTGCGAAACTGAGATGGGAGCGTGCCAAAGGTCTCCTTCTGAAAGCCGATGAGACTTATACACCAGGAGCTATTCTGAAGAAATGGGATGCTGTCAACGATTTCTCGGAACCTGAATATCCCACGGGTCCCGCTGACATGGTCTCAAAACTGGAAAACTCGCTCAAGTTGGGGAAGAATGAGCAGGGTGAGGAGATCAGGTTTGACGGCAAGGTCGTTCTGGTTACCGGTGGTGGTGCTGGGTAAGTTTCATACTCGGCTTTCGTAGTCGCCTGCTGACAAACACAGTCTCGGTCGTGCATACTGTCTCGCGTTTGCCAAACTTGGCGCTTCCGTTGTGGTTAACGATCTTGCAAATCCCGACACCGTTGTTCAAGAGATCCAAAAGCTAGGAGGAAAGGCAGTTGGCAACAAGGCCTCCGTCGAAGATGGAGAGGCCGTGGTGAAGACCGCCATTGATACATACGGCAGGATTGATATTCTCATCAACAATGCTGGCATTCTTCGAGACAAGGCTTTTGCCAACATGACCGATGAGCAATGGGATATCATTATGGCTGTACATCTCCGTGGTACCTACAAGGTGACCAAGGCCGCGTACCCGTATATGTTGAAGCAGAAATACGGCAGGATCGTCAACACCACCAGCACTAGCGGTATCTATGGCAGCTTCGGCCAGGCCAACTACGCTGCAGCGGTAAGTTCTTTCTACTTGAGAGCCCGTCACGACTATACTGACATAATTTAGAAACTCGGTATTCTAGGATTCTCCCGAGCTTTAGCCCTGGAAGGCCGAAAAAACAACATCTTCGTCAACACCATCGCCCCAAATGCAGGTACCCAGATGACTCGAACTATCCTTCCCGAGGAGCTGGTGCAGGCATTTAAACCTGAGTATGTCGCTCCCCTGGTGCTGTTGCTGTGCTCCGACAAGACACCAGATCCGCCTACTGGTCTACTCTTTGAAGTTGGTAGTGGCTGGCAAGCCAGGACAAGATGGCAGAGATCTGGGGGTATCGGCTTCCCAATCGACATTCCTTTGGCTCCTGAGCACGTTGTCGAGAAATGGTCCAAGATCGTCGATTTTGACGATGGCCGAGCCGACCATCCCGAGACTCCTCAAGACGGTCTCAAGGCTATCATGGCTAATATGGAGAACAAGAGTAGCAAGAAGTCTTCTGATCCGAGTGACGGAAAAGACTACCTTGCAGCAATCGAGAAGGCGAAGAAGGCCGAATCCAAGGGTACCGCTTTCACCTACGACGACAGGGATGTCATCCTGTATAACTTGTCATTGAACGCACATAGGACGCAGCTACCTTTGGTGTATGAGAACGACGACAACTTCCAGGTGCTGCCAACTTTCGGCGTCATTCCATTCTTCAACGCTGAATCTCCCTTCAGCATGGATGACATTGTACCCAACTTTTCACCCATGATGTTGCTTCACGGCGAGCAATATCTGGAAATCCGCAAATATCCGATCCCGACCAGGGCGAAAACCGTATCCTATCCTAAGCTCATTGAAGTGGTTGACAAGGGCAACGCCGGGATCGTGGTCACCGGTGTCACCACCAAAGATGCGAATACAGGTGAAGATCTGTTCTACAATGAATCCACAGTCTTCATCCGAGGATCTGGAGGCTTTGGAGGACCCAAGAGAGGTGGCAATCGAGGAAATGCGACTATGGCCTATTCGCCACCAAAGCGCGCCCCGGACGCCGTTGTCGAGGAGGCCACCTCGCCAGATCAGGCTGCTTTGTACAGACTGAATGGTGACCGCAATCCTCTTCACATCGACCCAGAGTTCAGTAAGGTCGGTGGGTTCAAGGAGCCGATTCTCCACGGCCTGTGCTTCTTCGGCTTTAGTGGCAAGCACATCGTGCAGACCTATGGTCTGTTCAAGAACATCAAGGTTCGGTTTGCGGGAACCGTCCTGCCGGGACAAACTTTGATCACAGAAATGTGGAAGGAGGGTAACAAGGTGATCTTCCAGACAAAGGTGAAGGAAACTGGCAAGCTATGCATCGCCGCCGCTGGTGCAGAACTACTGGATGGACCCAAGCCCAAATTGTAGATGTAGTGAAAATCATAGTTGAGGAGGCGTTCACTTGCTAAAATCTGAATGATCTTGAGGACACAAGCTGAGTATGTAGAGTACGTAAGTATCAGCATGTACGCTTTCTTTAGTTTGTTGTCCCGGCCGGGCATACTGAGGATCCGTTTCCTGTCCGCCCTTTTGAAGTGTCGAAACTATCCAGGCTGTTCGGGGACGGGCAGGTGTGGCAGCGGTTGGCTTATCAGAACTAGCGGCACTCGATGTTTAGCACGGGCGATCCAGCTCGGTGTCAAATATCGTCAAGAGTGACTTGAAGCACCAGGCCAAGTTGTCTTGATGGTGGCAGAGACAATGAATCCTCAATTTCATATTTTGAACCCAAGTATCATGGGACTCGGGCAAGATCTGCCCAATCCAGGCCCTTTGGTAAGATCAAAACCGCTGTTCAACTGTATATAGTATCGACAAACTATCGCAAGTCGTTCGTGACTACTTTCATAGATTTAGTATAACTACGACTATTTTCGTATAAGTTGTGGATAGGTATAACTTAGTTATCGTAAAATAAAAGCGGGGTGAGCTTATGTAAAGTATATAGTCAACACGCCTCAATTTTTGTGTGAAAAAATGACTCCAAACTCATTTCTTTCCACTCGGCTCAATGGTCTAGCGGTATGATTGTCGCTTCGGGTAAGCCTCCTGGTTGAAAAAGCCACGAATTGTGACAGGCCTCGGGTTCGAATCCCGATTGAGCCCGCTTTTCTTTTTCCCATCTGGCATGGAGACCTTTTTATTTCAAAGTCTTAGGCAGATAGTATGTACGTACAGGCGTAGGATGGATGTGTTGGATAAACGGTCGGAGTTATTTTTGTTGCAGGTCGACTGTGGTTCATTGCGCCTTCGGACTCGGTAACTTATCTTGTACTAACCGGGTGACCTGAGACAAGTTTCAGGTGGGGAGCAATATCGTGTCGAGATCAACGCCGGTTTCTCGTCAGCCTTTTATTACTCATGCCTGCCCTACAGAGACAATAGTAACCATAACTAGGTAGTCAGGTGCATCGATCTTTTTCTCCTTCAAATGTTCTCCTTATGACCATGTCGACTTTGTTAAGTCGTCGTGATGTGGGTTCACGCAAACTCATCCAAACGCGCTGCTAAGTCGCCCGCATCAACATCACCCTCAAGCCCAACCCGACGAACGTCTTCGTCCTCTGTTCGCCCAACATCCCCCGGCTCCACCCTTGCCGAAGTGCTGCGCAAAAATCCGTTTCGAGCAGGCTCTAAGGAGTCTCTGATCCGTGCAGGAGAGCAAGATGCTTCAATCTTCTTGAACAAGGATCTGTTAGTCCTAGCAGAATTCTTCCCGGATGTTAAAGTCGAAGTCCTACGCGAATTGCTGCTCCGGTTCGACGGCGACAGCAGATTGCCAATATGTACGGAACAACTCTACAAATATAAGGCGGAGTGGGCTAAGGGCCGCTTGAACGTGCCACCACGAGGGATGGACGATCCGATTCCTGCGGAGGAAATGTTCAGAACCAAAGAGTACATCGATGCAGTCAAGTGGGCTGTCGGGCGAGAGTTCAGCGGACTGAGCAAGAGTGCTGTGGATGCGGTCCTCGCCGAGGTCAATTTCTCATACACCAAAGCACGGCCGATCCTGCAGGGACTTGCAAGCAAATCGTGGAAAATAGCGTTCACAAGCATATTCAGGAAAAAGAGAGCCCAGGATGAAATACCGCCGACATTACTGGACAAGACAAGAGCAGATCTGGAAGCACCGAGATTACTTGCATCAGGCTGTGATGAACTTGATCGCGAATTGTCGACGGTGTTCAAGCATCCTCTCCAGTCGGCTGGGTCCAAGGACCAGGAGAGCATCGACCTCGAACTCGCTCAAGCACTGAATTTACAGGAAGCTGAAGAAGCAGGTGCCCTGTTTGAATGCCAGGTATGTTATAACGACGTGCCCTTCGAAGACACCTCCGTGTGCACACAATCCGAACATACCATCTGTCTAGACTGCATTCGACGAACACTGCACGAAGCTGTGTTCGGACAAGGCTGGGCGAAATCCGTCGACTTGGAACACGGCACCCTGAGATGCCTTGCCACAGACACTTGCGACGGCCGTATCTCAGAAGATCTTGTCCGGCGCGCAATCTTCCGCGAGAAATCTGGGACGGAAACATGGGCGAAATTCGAAGACCGTCTGGCCCAGCATAACCTACAACAATCCGGCCTGTCGATTCTACGGTGCCCATTCTGCTCCTACGCCGAAGCCGAACAGAACTACGACCGCGACCACAAGTTCACCTGGCACCTGCGGAGACCCAGCGGCATCAACACGTTCACGCTGATCCTGCTCCTTGAACTTCTTCCGACACTTATTTTTCTATTGTTCCCATTCATAATCCTCGTTCCGGGATACCTTATCGCGGCATTCTACACTGCTTTAGCTCACCTAGCTCTCTCGAAGCGCACAACGCGGTTCATATGCCGAGCGCCAAGTTGTTCACGCAAATCGTGTCTCAAATGCCTGAAGGCATGGCACGATCCCCATATTTGCCATGAACCGCTAATCGTCTCGCTACGCACGACTGTCGAAGCAGCGCGCACTGCGGCCATCAAGCGAACTTGTCCACGCTGTGGGACCAGTTTTGTTAAATCGTCAGGCTGCAACAAACTCACCTGTGTCTGCGGGTATAGTATGTGCTACCTGTGCCGGAAGAACATCGGCAAAGCAGGGTCGTCGTCGCACTTTGAGGGCGGTGGTGAAGGCTACCGCCATTTCTGTGAGCATTTCCGTCCCACGCCGGGTACGAAGTGTACGGAATGCGATAAGTGCGATTTGTATCGTGCTGAGGATGAGGATGCCGAGGTCCGCCGGGCTGGTGAAGAGGCTGAGCGAAGATGGAGGGAAAGAGAGGGAATGGTAGGTGTCAAGGGTTTAGAGGATGCTGTGGGGAATGTGGCCGGCGAAGATACCTTGTGGAAACGCTTTTGGGAAGGGAGATGGACGATGCAAGGAGTCGTGGATGCTGTTGTTGAAAGATGCGTTGTCATCGACATTAATTAGGAAGGAAAGAGGAACTCCTGTTGCTCCCGCGGGAGTGAGGGTTCCGGTGACTGACTGACTGCATAAGGCAGATACATACCTTGGTCCTTAGATATTGCTTTACGGAGCTGGCGAGCCACTGTGCGAAGTGCCGCATGCGCATGATACCCCGGCATGGCGTTAGGAATAAGGAATGAATCTCTTATTAGTGCGCTTTCCGCTTAAAAACTGTCATGGAATCTTGCCTGGTGCATTGCGAGAGCGACAATAATCTGATCGCTACTGATGGCTCAGGTACGAGTACTCAAATGCATGTTGAAATATATGAACCCTGTCTGACAGTATCTTGGCAAAATGTGTAGTCGCCTGCAAAATCTCTCCTCCCAAAATAAAAGTAAATCAATGTCTGACAAAAAGATATGGTCAAGGTGTGTTGGCGTGGGCCGCTTACAACGTTACCTAGGTACATAGAAGCTCCTCGGCAGCAATGGATTTTACGGTGAATGGTATGGAGGCAGAAATTGCATGGAATACTCAATTGACTACCTAGGCTCCCCTTCTTCCATGGATCGTAACGGCTTGTCATCCCTGGGGACGCCTGTCTGCAGGACAATTGGGATGAGCACTGCAGATGGCCCCTGCGCGAAGCAACCCTCTTAATGCACTTCCTCGCTGTGTGTTCAGACTTCAGACAGTTTGCAGTCAACTGCTTTCGCCATGCAGACGCTGAGCAAGCAGTCCCCTCGACCATCACCTAGTCCGGGTGGCATCTTGAGCACCGAATGATCAAGTCTCCTGATTCGCCGATGTTCACTCGCAAGACCAGCCAAGTAAAGCAAGATCGCATGTGGTTGCATTCAGGGAGTGCCTGAGCATTTTCATTGTACTTCGCAGCAGCCATTCTCACCGCGTCTGAAGCAACCTTGTCCTTAAGAGGCGCCGGTGGGAAGTCCATCCATCGCTTCAATGCGTCTGAAGCAACCTTGTCCTTAAGAGGCGCCGGTGGGAAGTCCATCCATCGCTTCAATATCTCCACCGAGACGTTGCAGACATTGGGCTCATGCACTTGGAGTACCTCAAGCGTCTTTGGTCGTATCTCAAGGAGGTCGTAATTTTCCACGCAGAGAGTGGTGACTTTGAAGCGCAAGTCGCGGTCGTCAGGTATGGTATTCGTGTACAGCAGCTGTAACGGCTCTTCAAACCCATCCATTTCGAAAGCAACCTCTGCGTCTCTCATGAATCTTCCAGATGCGACCTTTTTCAGCTCCTCAATCCCTAGCATATCCGCACAACCGTAAAGCAGGGCATTGACTCTGAGAGGACCAGTAAAACCCAGTCCATCGATGTCTCGGTGATGGGTCTCATGGATGTCGTCAAGGCCATCTTTCTCGTCTTTCACCATTTTCGCATAAAACTTGGGAAGAAAGTGGTCATCGTAGTCAGAGGTGTACATGAAAAGAATGGCTCTTGCCACAACGTCTGGGGACTGTTCAGGAAACGTGATCCGGCCACTGCTAGCCTCCTGCAAATTCGTTATCAGAAGTTGGACAGCTAAGACCGTTTCGTCCATACCTCAAACGGTCCGCTGCATGCCAGATCTAGCATACGAGACTGTGGACAAACCACAGCACGGTGGACGTTGAACTCGATCCCTTGACAATCAATGACGAAATCGGAGTATTTGGCGGTGTCGAGGAGTTCCCTATAAGCAGCTGCCGAAATTGCGGCCATCTTGACCTCGGCGCCGCAGGTTACGAAGAGTGGGAGAAGTTGCAAGTTGAGGGAAATTCTGCAAAGGCAACGCGCCTGAGGTGCAGTAACAACGAACTGCAGGCAAACAAAGGACCGGCGAAGCCAACAGCCTTGGCGGTCAAGCTTCAAATCACAACCTGAGGCACATCTGTCGGCCTTCCATCATCTCTTGCATCTGAAGGTGGTGTCAACATAATACCCTTAGGTGCAGCGGCCGCTCCCTCGATTTGAGGCTCCTCAGACACGCTGGAGGACGTGAGACGGTTCACAAAGCCCGGATCAGGAGAAGGCCATGCATAGTCCACCCATCGAGAACCAATGACTTCTCGAATGCCTTTGGCAAGCACACGAATGGTCTGTCGGCGCGAGAGAGACCATTCATGGTCGGTGACAGCGTCTGACGGAGTAATGGTGCCTGGTTCAGCATCAAGGTCGTCGGCCAGACCATCAAGAACACTCCTCCACACTCGCAAGGTCTCGTCCAGTTCTTCCATGTTGCTTACGCCCATAACAGAGACACCGAGCTTCTCTCTAGGCAGATTGAGGGCATGACCGTACGTGCTGTCATCATCCCCTAGAGGACTCCCCAGAGTACCGACCTTAGCGCCTTCGCGCAGCCAGTTCTCGAGAGCAAAACGAACTGCGACCACTTCCAGTTTCTCTCCCTTGCTGTGGACCCATTTAGCGGCGTCGATACACGCTTGTCGCAGATCATCGGGTGCAGGATGCCAGTTGCCCATGCCACCAAGGGGAGGACCATTTCTTCTCAGCAATCCCATGCCGAGAGGGCTGGCATTGGTCACAATGTCAACGCCGGCAGAAACAAGTCGTTGAAGACCGTCCGAAAGCAACCTGGTGTTTTGGAGTGTATAATTGGCGTATGACTGAACGATGTCAATGGGTTCCCCAGTCTCCTGCAAGATCATTTCGGCCAGTTCGCACAAAACATGAACTGGGTAGCCCGAGATGCCGACATAACGAAGCGTTCCTTCTTCATCCCGGATACGACGCAGTTCGCACACGGCGCCGAGGACCTCCTGTGGTGAAACAAATTCGCAATCATGGCAATAAACAACATCAAGGTAATTCGTCCTTAGGCGTTCGCAACTCCGTTGGACACTCTTGCGAACCCATGCTGGAGAATAATCAAAGCTGTCAGAGCCGACTCGGCCGACTTTGGTGAGAAGGAAGTATTGCTCCCTTGGATAGTGGTTTCGAACTAGATCCGAGGCCAATGCCGAACCCAGAATCTCTTCGGCAGGCCCGTAGTAAGGGGAGCTATCAAACGCGCGAACACCTTGAGCAAGGGCTTTCTGGACAAGAGACGTGGTGCTCAGGGCATATGGATCGACATTATACTTTGCACGGCATCAGCGATTGCACTTTCTTGCGTGGAGAGAAGCTCAATACCTGATAATTGAAGGTGGCGGTACCAAAGACTAAGGGAGGGAGGCAGTCAGATAGCGGCGTCGTTGGCCTAGACATGGTTCTGTCAGTCAGAGGCAGGAGTGATGCTTCGACTGTTTGATCTATCAAGAGCGGAGGAAGGGGTGAATGGAAGTGGACAGGAGTCGAGTGGGAGTTTGCTTTATTTTACTTTTTGTCTAGGCGGTCAATATTGATGTGTAGCCGTGATCGGGGAAGACATATCGTTACTTTTCCCTCGAGTCCTCGATGGGCGGAATTGCGAGATTCTGGTGGGGCGTGGTACCTGCGCAAAGCCAACGGACTACGCACTAGGGATGGAAGCTAAGGAGAAGAAGGGGACCGATTGTCGTGCCTAGATGCTTCTGATGGGAGGCGATACGAAGAGGGCAGAGGGCGGAGGGCAGAGGAGTGTGAGAGAAGATAGACCGGAGGCTTCCACCCGTTCTTCTCTGTGTTCGCTTATCATCCTGTAACGAGTCACAAGCTGTGCAAGTTACGCAAGAAGATAATGCAGCCTTGACGGGGCGATGGCGAAGCAGAATCGACCACGACGCCACCAGGTCCATGATGCGTCGAGATTGGCGGTTGACCACCTCGAGTCCATACTGCAGACCCTGACCCCTTCCACATACCGTGCACCGGTCGACAGGCCCTACTGTCGTATGTCCGGGTGCCCTACACCAGGATTCTGCTTATGAAAGCATTAACCTCCATGTTCACTTTACCTGCATCAAGGAAGCCATCGTGGAGCATGCAGAACGCACCTTTCATTCCGCCGGTCACCGCCCTGCTAGGTATGGTGCATCACTGGTTAGCTAACTATGGCCGTGAGCTACCTATGCAAGGCGCTCCCCAGGTACATGGAAAGAAGTCAATTGCCTTGGTGGTCACTCAGCCCCCATTATTGTCATATCATCCTGCAGCCCAGAGTGTGAGAGGAGAGGCTTCTTTTCCTAACTCTCCACGTTTGTGCGCATTGTCCCCAGGCTGCCCCTCCAGGTGTAGTCTTTTAGGCAACGATGTCCGTTATCCTGAAAATCAACCCTTATACCTGGCCGAAACCGAGTCTCTCTGGGCTCGAACCTTTACATTCAACACCGGCAAATCATTCGCTTGCAAAAACCATCTTTTGAGAGGTTCCCTCCCGCCTCTTATTGTACAGCCCATGAAATTGTATCCCACTGTAACGCCATCCGCTATGCATGAATCTCGAAGACCGGAAAAGAGAAGATTCGGAGTCGCAGAAGAGCATGGCCAGATCTGGTGTCTGTCCAGTCTGGTCACCGTCCTTCACAGACGGTTAGCACAGGGAATTTCAGTCTCTGTACATTTTGGGCTTCCAACCTTCTTTGATCTCTTTTTCCAGGGCCGCTTTCCGTTCGGCAGCCCGCGCTTCCATTTCTATTCGTTCCCCTCGCTCGAAGAATCTTGCTTTGAAGGTAGAATGAACCGCCACCGCCTTTTTTTGGGTTCGTTGAGGTCGTACAATTTCTTGAATCGTTCCATAACGTGCTCCATGTTGGCGACGCCACCTTGAGGAGGCTTCACGTTGAGGATTCTGCAGGCTTCGTCCAGTGTCATGCCAGAGGCGGCGGAGGTATTGGCAGCACCGGCACCACTCCCGGCAGCAGCTTTTGCATATTGAGATGATGCTTGTGCTTGCTTATATGCCTCTGCAAAAGCTTTACCGAAGACACGGCCGCCAGTAAGGACGATTTGGGTAATGATTCGATGCGCCTGGTAAAGTTAGCACTGTCAAAGTCAAAGAGTGGGTTGGGTGCAGACCATGGTCGGTTATACTCACCATTTACTCCTGCACAAAGCGCACACAGATAAAGCGGTCAAAAGGAGGACAAGGAATCGCAGCGTCGATATCGTTGTAGTTTTGGTTATTCGGGAGAGAAATCTTTGGATAGCAACATGCCGGATGAATTATTTAGATGCACCAATTTTCCCCGAATTGCTGTCGGAGAAGTATCTAGATCCACGTGATGTGCCTCGCTCCCTTGCCTCTCCGGATTCTGACGTAGAAACGGTACCGCGGGATGGGCAAAGGCACTGGTGTCGGCTGTCTGCCTGTGTGTTCACATGCCTCGTTGTCTGATCTGTCCACCGCTTCATGAGGCCAAACATGTCGCCGTGCAACCGCTGACAATGTCTACAAAGACACTTCTTGACTCTTGTCCATTTCTACAAACGCACCCACACAGACATTCAGTGCGTACCTCCGCGGTGTAGCACTCATCTGTTGCCTTCGACACCTCAAATGAACCGGGAACCTTTGCATGGCAGCACTTGGTACAGTCCGACTTCTCTTCCTCCACATCTCTGAGACTGACTCTTCATTCATGTAGAAACACCCTGGGTCTCATCAATGTCCAGACCGGCCTCTTATGCGTCCGCGACTGACCCCTCGAACACCCAGCAGGCCTGGGATCCGAACCCTCCGACATATGCCGCCTTCTCTCCCTCATCCACCTCCGGTTACTCCGCTACATCGAAGCAACGCTCAACAATAATAGTACACAAGAAATCCCCTTTGCTGGTCGCGACACCGCCTGAGATTACTCGAGCACTGGCGCACTCCCATCCGTTCTTGTTGCCATTGGACAGACTTGCCGGACTGCTGTCATGGAGTACGCCAGATCCTTGGGAGTCCTATCTTTTGGTGGCCTCTTTTTGGGCCATCACACTTTATGGTAGCGAAGTCATCCGCTTTGCTAGCCCCATCATTGTCGTGCTTGGATTGATCCTAGCCATGTACTCGAGGCGATACTCGCCTCTGTCATCGACCAGCAAGACGGGCGACAAACGCCCAGTCAAGAGCCATAAGAGAGAACCTTCTGAAGCAAGTTCTGAGCACAAGTCGCTGGACGAGATTGTTGATACTCTACAAGAGTTTACAGCACGCTGCAATATCCTGTTGGAGCCGTTCCTCAACTTGACCGATTTCCTTTCTACCCAGACTACTCCCACTGCTGCGACAACTCGGCCAGCATTGACAACCCTTTTTATTCGGGTCCTCCTCATAACGCCGTTATGGATTATGCTAACCCTGCCTCCTTTCTACATTCTGACTCCTCGACGGGTCATTCTTACATTCGGCACTATAGCGTTGACGTGGCACTCAAAGCCAGCACGAGTGTCGCGAGTTATCCTTTGGCGTTCTGTCTTCCTGCGCAAGACCGCCGCTTTCATCACAGGATTAGATTTCGACATTTCGCCGGGCATGAAACCTAATGCCCCAGGACAACTGGTTCGATCCAAATCTCAAGCCGGAATCGCGTCCGAACTTGCAACCAAACGAAGACCACATTCTTCTGGTGTACGTTTCACGTTTATTCTTTACGAGAACCAACGTCGTTGGATAGGACTTGGTTGGACAACATCTCTATTCGCCTATGAGCGCGGTCCATGGACCGACGAACACCTCAACCCGGCACCCTCCAAAGACGATTTCGAATTGCCAGAAGTTGAAGGAGGACACGCTCGATGGAGGTGGGTGGAAGGTTCCGAATGGAGGATCGAACATGGAGATGCCAAACAGCAGAAGAAAGGGGCTAGCCAGAGCAAGACGGGGACGACCGGGAGTTCTGGTAAGGATGCCACTGGAGACGGCGGCGGTTGGATCTACTATGACAACCGATGGGAAGATGGAAGAACCGAGGACGGCTGGGGGAGATATACCAGGAGACGTAAATGGTGTAGAGACGCCGAACTGGTGGAGGTCACGCCTAGCACTGAAGTCAGTCGGAGCGGAACACCAGTACAACCGTCCTCGGACCCGGAAGAGGAGAAGATTGAGAAGGCTAGAGAGTTCGCCAAAGGACTACGTGATTCCAAGGACACTGCTGGTACCAGCGCCATTTCTGCCTCTGCAGCCGACTCGAGCACAGCAGGAGAGGGAGAAAAGTCCAAGGACAATGATACGGCGAGCCTTGCCAGATCTTCGACAACCAAGAAAAGCGGTGGATGGTTTTCCACGTCCTCAAAACGAGAGCGGAGCGACAGTAAGAGCAGCAGTGGGAAGAACACAGGACGTCTTAGCACTCGAAGCGATCGGAGCCGTGATGGTCCAGAAGATGATATGCATGGCCAGTGGCTAGACAATGCCACTGGACAAGGGCAATTCGGTGTCCAAGAGGATATTGCGATGAGCCTAGGGTAGTAGAGACCTCTACCAATGGATGCGTTTGAACCCTGTGTTCTAATAACAAACCTGTGTCACGGTTCCCGGACCCCCAAGATGCCGTCCCATCGACGCATTCCAGACGATGGAAGATCCGTATAGCCGGTTCAAGCTCATCTCCCGTTTACCTCCTGTGCCTCTTCCCTACCTACCTACGCATACTTCTTCCTCGCTGCTCGTCAGCTTTCAATCGCAGACTGCGGGCTTACAAAACCTTGGTACGTAATGACGACCGGCATATCGCCTTGTAACGCTTCCCGCCCTCATCAGCCGTCCATCTTTGATGTGTGGGAACCAGCAGTATGCCTGTACTGGTGGTCTGGTGATGTCGACTACCGACCAGGGTCCTGGATCGCAAGCCACCTCGCCAACCAGCCACTATGGCTGTGATCGGGATCCTTTGACTTAGCAACCCCGGTTCCCAGTAACATGCTCTAGAACTCCGGTCATTATACCACAAGTTGAGGGGTCAACCGCTGCCCATTGACGTCAAGCCACACTTGCCTTGTGCATGGTGATGATGCTATCTTCTCGGTCTGGAAGTCTACCCAGGTAGATGCTTACATTTTACACAGTAAGTGGGAGAAGCATATATAAGCCCGTCCACGACCCTTAGGTGTAGGTCTATTGATCATTGCCTTTCCATTCCGAATCGAATATTCCTTTGGATAACTCACCCTTACCAAACCATATACTTGGTCGGAAAAACTACAAATCTCAGGTCATCTACAATGTCCGAAGAGCAACAGAAGAAACAAGGCGGTATGCATCACACTATCCCTCCCTAAACGACGAGCCCAACTCGACCACCCTACCCACCGGGCGTCCAGGCCTGATTCCCTTTAACCCTTTACAATCAATCCTTTCCCTACCTTACGTTCTTTCCATTGTATAGCATGGCAGACCTGTCACTGCCATTCAGGACGAGACGATCAAAGTATGGGTGAAAACTGAAACTCACATTTTCGAGGTCTAGGAGGCATTCTGGGAGGTCTTGCCGGTACCGTGGGCAACACCGTCGGTGGTGTCACTGTACGTTACTTGTCTTCTGCTCTACCTCCGCCCAAGGTGTCTCGAAATAGGAGAGATTTCGGCAACAGCGCCAGTTGAGTCGATTGGACTCATCTTGCTGTTTGTATCTATCTATCCTGTGCTCGGCTACAGATCCAGGGCACCCGAAAAGGTTAAACTAACAATACTGTCATCCATGATTAGGATACTGTCGGCAACACCGTCACCGGCCTCGGTCAAGGTGTGGGCAAGACTGTCGGTGGCGCGACTGAAGGTGTATGTGGTCTTATGATTTCGACTCCATTCCCCCTTCCCCCATGCCTCTGCCTTCCTCCCCAGTTTCTTCGATGCACTGTTTCCTCCTAAGTAGCATCAAAGCTGACATGCGCACGTGTTATGTGACGATAGCTGGGCAATACCACCAAGGCCGTAGGCGATACGGCCAAAGGTGCTACTGATTATGTTGGAGGGAAAAAGCAGTCTGCGGACAATCCTCTCGGGTTGGACTCCTGAACTCGTACCCCAGGTTGGAGGATCAGTCATTATCCGCTGTTACGGGGTCTCTCTTGGTCAGAGTATCTCCGTGTTCGGGTTGGGACTTGATACTCGCCAGTATACGAACGCCCGAGTATTGACGAAAAAAGAAGCACGGTTTGCCATGCACTGCTGGGAAGTGATATTGAACTCGTCCTTCTCGATGCGGTATTCATGGCTTTATGTATAGTATGGTTGCGATGGCCAAAATGAAATTGTTGTGGAATGAATATTTAGTGCCTACGTTGATTGATGTATGACTGATCCTTTTGTGTCAAATCATCAATGATATTCGGTGTCATCCTTTGATGATTGCATCAGATTTAAGCATATTCAACCTGTCTAACCTTGACATATCGACATCATCGTTTCCATGAGTACTGGCTCTTTATCTCGGGTCACAAGGACGTGGTGAGATAGAGTATGTATTCACTACGTGCGTGGTTACGACTCTTAGAAATTTACTTCTCGATGTGCTATACAAACATAGCAAGGTAACCAGCCATGTAGTTGGAAGGTTGCGCGCGAGATCCCTCTTCCGAGATGGAGATGTCGAACTTCGCCCCTCAAGGACAGGCCCTCCTTGTCCATTCCACGTAAACCATAGCCAATGCTGAACGCCTGAAAACCAGTCCTCAAGTCAACGCTTCGCTGTTATGCATTCCTGTACCGTGTGTCATTAAGAATCATCTTTCTCTGCAGTATCACAATTCCTGTGCATCCACATCCATACCGGCGTCTTCGTATTCGTCGAGACAGACCAACCCAAAAAAAGCGCGATGTTTACATTTCTTACGTCTTTGACCGCCGCCACCCGCGTTGGTACTGCTGGGCTGGACGCTACTAGCGACATTGCTAGGGGGCCCAGTAGACAAGGGCGTTGTCCCAGAGGTGAGGGCATCGCCCGGTGAGTGGGTATGCGAGTGACGATCACGACAACCAAAAAAGAATCCGGGGGTCTCACACGTATCCGGATCTGTTGTCTTGGTCGCCCTTATTTGTGACGATGTCGGCGACGGAGACGCGACCTTTGTTGATGTTGGATCTCGGCAACCGAACCAGCCTGGGTGTTCACAGCCTGATGACGATGGCGTGAATGTGGCCGAAGAAGGCATTGAAGTGGTGGGCACAGCGGTCGTTGTGGTGATGGTCACGTTGACGATCTCCTTACATCCGAACCAGCCAGGGGTGGCACAGCTAGTAGTTGTGTAGGTGGTGGTCGCAACTGGTGTAGTGGTTGTGCCTGTTGTTGAGGTCTCGTCAAGACAGCCCCACCAGCCTGGCGTTTTGCACGTTGTTGTCCGAGTGCGAGTGGAAGAGCCTGCAGTGGTGGTGGTCGTGGTGGTCGTGGTGTCCGATCCATTGCTTTCGAAGAATTTCCAGTTGTAGCAATCGACACATTCATCGTCAGGTATGCACTCAGGCACTGTGGGATACACTTTGATCACGCTCTCAATGACGTTGCGTATTTTGTGATTGCCAATGCCCACGCGCCAGCCATAATCGCTCACCGTGTCATATACGCATTGCTTTCCTGTATGGCACTGGGATTCCATTGCGTAACCACCGAGTGTGCAGGTTGCTGTTGCCCCGTTGCACGTGCCCATAAATACTGGGTCGGCAGTGTTTCCGAAGTGATAGGCACCAGTGTATTTAGTGCGCGGCCTGTGAGGGTCCGATGATGGAGGCGCTGGCAGGCCAAGGCGTTTCGCTGGAAGATCCTCGCCTGGTGCCTCGAAGGTTACTGTTGGGAGGCCAAATGTGAGACCGAGCAAGCTAGTCACGGCACCACCCAAGGAATGACCAACGAGCCAGACATTCGAGTCAGGATATAGTTCGGTAACATTGGTGTAAAGGTCGATAGCGGCGCGATAGTATCGATTTTCCTGTCGCAAAGCCTTGACAAGGCAGGTTTGGTTGCATGTATAGGTGCTGCTGTAGCAATCACAAACCTGTCGCCAGAAATACTGACCGCCCTGCGCGCAACAGCAACTAAAGAAAAGATTGTCGTTGAGCTTGTCACTCGAGGTTGTCCCGTCCCCATCAAACACCGCAGGGGAAGTGCCTTTCAAACTTATAATGATTGTTTGATTTCCCTGGTCGGCGAAGATGTGACCTCTTAAGCCATCGGAATCCCAGCCGAAACCTTTTGAGCGATTGTATCCTTGTAGAACATCTTGCCAGTCTCCCTCGCCAGGCACGGGAGCATACGCATCGGCCGCCATAATGGCAAGATTGAGAACAGTGTCTCTCTCGGAGATGTTCGGGCCCTTGACTTCGTCTATTGCCCACGCCGACGCACTAAGTGACACTGGGCTGCCTGTGAGACGGGCATACTTCAGATGTTCCTCAATGATGTTTGGCTGTCTGTCAACCAGTCTTTCAATCTCCACAGGACTGGACCGAGCCTTGAAGTGTGGCGGTGCGTCGATGGAGGCTATCAAGTCGTCTTCGTCTGTCTTCACTAACACGGGAGCATCGGGACGAAAGTCGTAGCGTTTATGGAGGTCTGGGTCTCGATATGTGCCCCGATGGAACACATGTCTTAATGTGAAGTCATGGGTGTCCTGCTCTGGCAGAGGTACAGGATTCCAAGGGTCGATAATGGCAGGAGCGCTGCCGGCTTCACCGGAGGTTGTGAGTGCAAGAAAGGATAGCAAAAGAGCGGCAGAGATGCTACTGCTGGATAAGCAGAGTCGAAATCGAGGCCTCCGTGTCTTCATACTGGTGGAGCGGTCTTCAAGGAAGGTAGATGAGGATGAGAGGGAGAATGACGCGGTTGAAGCCTGATAAGAATACTAGTGATTGCCTCGCAGTGGATTGTTGCGGAGGTGGCAACCAGACTGATGATAACAACGAATGCCTGCCGCTCCACCATTATTGGAGATCTAGAAACACAATCACAAGCACTGCTCAGGTCATCCCTTTCACCCAACATCAACGGATACTTGACCAGATGAGCACAGTCACTCGTGAGGTAACGAAATAACATGCCCTCGTGATCAACTGGCTGCCTGCAAAGGCGGTCGGACAGATGATGTTGGACACACGGATCTGGATGCTCCTCAATCTACGTTTCGGATGTTGACGCCTGCTCATACACCGAGCAATCTCCTTTCAGCTCTTGAGCGTCATTCATACACGACTGTCTTTCAGTATGTCGAGAACTGTATCGACCGGTTCGCTCAAATCGAGGCCGCCTGCGATATCCACTCGCTCCTTCACTCGATATGAACCGGACAGTACATCACCTTCGCTTGGACGCAGCAGAGCCAGCACAATCCAATCCGTCGGCCCCTTGACTTCCCCTGAAAAAGGCAAGGTTGATAAGGAAGATGTGTTTGAGAAGACTATCCTTGAAGAAAGTGAACCGCCCTCGCCAGATACGGGACGGTCACCGCCTCTGCCAGAACGACTTGATGAGTTGCCGGTCGAATTGGCCAGCTTTTCCGACAGATTTGTGGACTCTTTGAGTGCAAAGGTATACAATGAGCCACCTACAGTCGACCAGCTCTCGGAGCTTTTCCAAGACTTCTACGCGAGGGCCTCCGGGGCTATTTCCATACATGTATCTGCGCTTAGGTCTCGGCTCAGTCGAGACCAGTCGCCAACACCCTCCAAACCCTCCTCGCGTTCGAAGACCTTGCAGGGTGCATCCTCCAATGATTCACTAGCACCAGACAAGGCAGGAGGGTTCCATCAGATGTTGACTGCTTCGGAGGTGACGCAGCGACGAAGACAAAGAAAGCAACTGGAACACAAGAGGATTTTATTGGAAGAAGCCGTGGAAAAGAGAGTCTGCGAAAGAATATACGATAAGATCTGGAGACACAAAAGCACCCTGGACGAGATGAGAGATGAAAAACTGAGGTCCAAGACGGCCGCATTATCCCTTGTGGGAATCGGGTTGAACGATCTAGGCATTGATTGGAATGCCGACACCAAGAAGACGCCCGAGGACGTTCAGGCGTCTCTTGCACCTGCAAGAGAAGGTCTTGCGAAGATGAATGAAGAGCACTATCCCCTCGGGAAATTGCAGCATTTGACTGCTGCCCATAAGGCCATCGTTGATACTCTTTCTTCGATTCACCCATCGTCCTCCTCTGCTGACGAAATTCTTCCTACATTGATCTACACGCTGATCACATCTCCACTTGAGGGTATTAACATCATAAGCAATCTATACTTCATCCAGCGGTTTCGGGCGGCGAGTAAGATCGACGGGGAAGCAGCATACTGTTTGACGAATTTGGAGGCCGCAATCAGCTTCCTGGAAAATGTTGATCTGGCAAGCCTCAGGGCAGATGAGCTCCCAGAAGGTCCAAAAAAGGTCTCATCAACTGATACAGAAAGCCCAGACAAGCTTGAAGCATTTCCTCCTCTTCCCGGGGCCGCGCCGACACCTTCCACACCCACAACAGCTACCTCTACCTCCAACGCAACAGGGACGAGTTCCGAATTGGCCCCGGCTACGTCGATTTTGAATCCCCTGCCTGAACAGGCAGTGGCCGGTACAACAACTCGTCATCAACGCACCTTCTCTGATTTGCTGCAGCCTATAAGTAATGCCAACGAAGCTATGCGCTCCACGGCGGAGGAAGGATTCAAGAACATCTCAAGTACCTTGGACAACAGCTTCAAATTCCTCCTAGGAAAACTAAACGAACGGGGCACAGAAGACCTCAATGCCGAAGTGATTGTCCCGAGGACGCTGGACGAGGCCAGGCAACTGGTTAGTCGACCACTGACGCCGAACGAAGATGACCACGCTCTGAGTGAATCGAGCTCTGTCCATGACGGCCAACACACGCCCATACCTTCCAATCTCACAAAGACAGAAGACAAGCTTCTCAGTCTACTTGGAGGACGTAAACCAGCAGTGCGCGAAAGGAGTGTAGACAGTGGCAGAAGCAATGCTAGTGGGAAAAAGGTGGCTTCTCTGGCAGGTACTTCCTACTCGACTTCAACGCCGACAGGAGCTTCTTCCGCACTGGTCTCAACCACGTCAAAGGCCGGACCAACAGCTTCTCAGCCAACAACTAGCAATCCACTCGAGTCGGTCAAGAATTTCGGCACCAGCCTCAACCCAATGAATCACATTGGCTCTGCGTTTGGCGGCGCGTTTGGGCGCTTTGGGAGCAGAGCGACCCCATCTGCATCTCCTCCATCGCTCAACACCCCGCCAACCCCGACAGTTCCAGTCGCCCATGACACGAAGCCGGCAGCAGAAGAAAGTGGTCAAGGGAGATCTAAGTCGGGCGATGATAACTCTAATGATGTCCGTCTGCGCAGCCCTGACAGAGAGGAGTTGTCCAGCATCACAGCGGCACCACCCATAGCACGCTTTATGAGTCTCGCGAATGCGGAGGAACTGAGGGTTGGTGAGGTGAATACCTTACTTATGGACTACCAGCGGCTGGCAAGGGTGTTGGGCAAGCTTGTCCAAGGTGCCCGGCCGAAGGAAGAAGGGGCGGATGAGGACGAGGCTGAAGGTTCATCGGGAGAAAGTGATAACGAGAAGAGTTGAGGAAGGTTTTGCCTTTACAACAAGTCAAACCCTGGGACTGGTGGCATTTCGGACTGCGTCTGCCCTTACAGTCCCCCCTGGTCATGCAACTGTTGTTTCTCGGCATTTGCTTACTTCAGGCGTGCATCTCAAGCATACATGACTTAGTTTGCTTGTGTCTTGGCCTGCTCCTGGAACGGACGGTACACGGTCAACTTCAGACCGCAGTGGGCCCTATCGGGCGTCGCATGCCGGATTGTGTTGGTTTACGATGAGGAGGCGACATCTTTGCGAGACTGTGGCATTGACTCGACAGCACCTGATGATCGCTTCAACTTGAAGAGATGCTCTGCCATAACAAGGACAAGGCATCTCTATAACGACCGATATGTGCACCGACTCGACACCAGGCGAATACTCTTCGCGCGGTGGGATTGTGGCGGTATTCCCTCGGTATGAAGACGCATTTTCCATCGTTATGGCGTTGTTCAGCTTAGACCTTAGAAAAGGGAGTGATCAAACCAGGTCGACCACCAAAAGTTTAGATGTGTCATTCCTGCGAACTATGACTGGATTCTTGAAATTATCTGTGCCCTTCTGTTCCCATCTGCTTCTTTGACTTTGGCCAACTTCCAGCCTGGGAGTCGTCATATTGTCGGAAGATCGTAGCGCATAGGAAGACGGCTTTCACAAGCCCTGTGGTGAGGCTCGCTATATCATGCATCCACACTTCTTGGACATTAGAATACAATACTATGGGGGTATAATGTAGCCCGTGTTCATGACGTCGTAACAATTCCGAAGCCCTTATGCCTCATGGACCTGGAGCCAGAAGACTTCGCAGACAGCCTGGTCGTCTGGCAAGGGGCAGTAACTGCCCTCCAGGCCCAGCTCTCTATCGCCCGGTCTCGCTGGCACAAGTTGCATCACTTGCTAGGTGTTGTTCTCCCTCCGATCAATTGCACTCCACCCTTTCTCAAGCCCTCCAGCTCGCGCTCGACATCAGCCCTCTTCACCTGAACTCTTCTTTCGCGCTCTTTGACTTCCAGCTCGAATTTGAGGGCAATCTTCCTGCGCTCCAGTCTTACAGCCATCAATCTTTGCATGTCTGATTGGAACTTGTCGAGGAACCAGGCGGCGGTCTGCTCCCGCTCTCCGTCGGTTTGGAGTCTGAAAAGCTGACGCTGGTCCTCTGGCCGCATCTTTGTCAGGTTGGTGAGCTTGGCCGCTAGGGTCATCGGATTGCCGTTCGCGTCGAGGGCGGGCTGTAGCGGGGGCGCCGACGGATCTGCTGTGAAGGGAATGGCGTCGAGGTCGGCGATGGTTTTTGTTCGCAAAGTTTCCATGTCAAAGTCCAGGTCGCGGTCTTGATGGGATCTTTTGAGGGAAGGGGTGGTATTCGATGATGTATCTCTGTGGTGCGGCTGGTCTTCTTCGGAGGAAGACTCATGGTAGGAGGAGACTTTCGAGGAGAACGCTGGTTGTGGTATATTTGGTGGGCGACCTTGAGGAGCCTGTGGGGATGTATGAATTTCCTTGGGTGCATCGGCTTGCTCGTCACCACCAGGTGCCTTGCCAATTTTGAACCGATTGACATGCTGATGGTGTGGAGGTTCAGCAACGTGGTTGGGGTCAATTTCATTCAAGGGGTTCCTCTTCGTCGGCAAAGGAGGGCTAGGAGGTTCTTCTGGGACCGGATGCCGCACCGTCGTTTTCGTTGTAGTTTTCTTTTGTTCTCGGGCAGGCTTAGGTTCGGGAGCCGTGCGAGTCCGTGATGGAGTGTTCTCCCATATTCCTGACGCTCCAGCGTAGTCTCCATCTGGATCATAGCCTTCGTCCTCTCTATCGTCCGCGTACATGTATTCGGCAATCCCATTGTCAAATCGCTTGCCATACTTCGGAGGTTGACCTTGCCTCTGTCGTTCGGCATCTACCCTGACCTGCCAGTCGGCTAAAGCATCATCTGGTTCTACTCTTTCATGGCTTGCAGCCGGACGTTCTTCGTAGATATGGTACGGTTGCTGGACGGTAGACATTCTTGATGGGTTCGGAGAGCTGCGTCGCTGGCGGGAATGGGGGTGCATGTCCACCCATGTGTCTTGATATTCTCCTATGCTTGCGGAATCGTCGAAGTGGATACTCTGGGTGTCGTCGAAGGCCGATACCATAGGCTTCGGACGTAGTTAGCTATCATAGATGCTACAACCGCAGCAGTACACTCACCTCGCGAGGTACCAGCATGTTAGGCACGGTACGGTTGGTCCTATTGTGTGCAAAGGTGGAAGTGACTTCGGCGACATCGTCACCGGCAACATGTGGAGGTTCGACTGGTTGTTTGCCGATGGTGTTGGGTACCGCGAGCTTCAGTTTGGCGGCTTCTTGACGTTTTATATCTTTTTTATCGTTCTTTCTGCCGTCTCGACTTGCGGCTCTTGGCTCTTGTCCTGCACCAACACGAGGATATACTGTCTGCTCATGGTGAGCTGCGGGCTGTGGTGTTAAGGAGCGCTTTCCCAGATGACCTTGGCCACTTATGCTTTCGCGATTCTGCACAAACTGTTTCACATTTGCTTGAAGGGGCATTTTGCAGGGTGGCTGTTACGAGTATCAACAAAAGTCGAGTGTAATGCGAATGCCAAAGTCGGTACAATGGAGAGTTGCACGTTCGGGTGAGTTCCGGGGTCAAACCACAACGCGACTAAACGCGACTAAACGCGAAGGCACGTGTTTTGCTTACATGTACAGCCAGACCCAGGTTTAACCGCGCTTCACCCCACCTGCACTTGTACGAGTTACAGTTCCGTCAACAGGACAAAGGATAGAAACCTGTAACCCGAATGTATTTTCTTTTTGGTAAGAGAACGGTTCCATCATACGTATAGCATCAAACGATAAGAGAAATTCATGTGAATCACGTTACCATCCCAGAGGAAAGTTGGGCAAAAGAGTGCTCCTGTTCCACCCACCAGCCCTACAGCCTTCCAGTCATGAAGTCGTAATCGTTGCAGCAGCATCAGGTTGAATCAACCGCAGACCCGGGTTTGGTGTCAGACCCAGAAGTGGGACCCGAACTGGGCCCCCCCAACTGATCCTGACCCAGACCCGCTGTGCGATCTCGTTGCCTTTTTCCGGCTCCCGTCCTTGTTCTCTCCATCGATGCCGTCAGTTCCATCTGTGCCGAAAGCGTCATCTCCCCCCTCTCTTAGGCCGCCGCCATGGAGGCATGGTCGAAGCTCGCTTCCAGACGACCTCGTCCTCACTGCTGCTTATTTCGTCTGCTTTCCTTGGGATCGGCTCTTCCATGCCGTCGAATGGTCGGTGGGCGCTGGCTAGAAAGCCGTTGAAGAGCCTGTCCGAAACGGGGTCGGTATTGGCATTGGGATCCCAGATGGGTAAGCCTCCTGGTGGCAATGCCTCACCTGAGGCTTGGCCCCGCGCATACTCCGCGATTGAGCCGTTGATGCCCGTAAGTGACCAGGCGAAGACAGCAACATCTCTAATCGCAGCCATGAAATCAGACTGCGAGCCGTTCGTGGCGGTTGGGTACGTGGTGGAAGGAGCCACAGTGGCTTGGGTGTTAGGAGGCATGACTGGTTCTGGAGCCCAGGGAGAGGCAAACAGACCATTGGCATAATATGGTGCCTCCGTCGCACCGAGAGCGTGAGGTACGAGGGGCTTCGCGCGGCGAAGAATGACCATCAGTCCATCAGAAGTACATGAGACCACGGCTTCGAGCTCCAGTGGCTCTGACTGGATATCTTCGTGGAGTGTCTGAGATGATGAGGATCTCCCAAACTCTGGACGATCAAAGACTGCATCTTGACTGTGCCCTTCCCGACCGGTACCATCACCGGAAGAGGATCTCTGGTTCGCCAGATTGTGTTCATCTCGAAGCATCCCAGAAGAGACTGGCTGGTGATCTTGGAGAGGAGGCTGTGGCACGGCATTGGCTTGTCCTGCTCCATCAACAGGTGTTACGTCCTCCCCCTCGGGAAGGGTGACAGCCGAGTTATACGTGCGATGTGAGGCTCCTTCGGCTGGTCGCGGCGTAGATGCATCAGTCATTGCCACGCTTGAGCCAGATCCCACGCCATCTGTCAAAAGCACACCGCCCTCGTCGTCTTCGTCACTCTCATCCAGAGCGTTCACTGACTGGGAAGTGCCGTTCTGCAGCGGGTTGCGGTACCGGAATCTCAAGTAGGCAATAGAGTCATTAGCTTTTGCGCTTTCAAGACATTTAATGGCATCCTGTAGACAGTTCTCTTCAATGCAGTAGTAAAAGCTTTTCCCGACGAGCTCTGATGGCTGAAGGCCAAGAATAGCAGACAGGCCGTCGGTGGCATACATGATGGTGGATGTGCGTGTGAAGCGATTGAGAAACAATGCAGCCCTGGGCTCTGGCGCGTTTGCGGACGGCTCCTTACTGAACTTGTCAGATAAGAAAGACAGCATGTGATATCGAGGATCCCGGGGTGATGAAGAGAAGATGCGACGTATACCGGCTCCATCAAGAGCCCTCTCTGATCTCAGTGTCAGTAGAAACCCGAATCAAGGTGAGAGGGACGACTTACGCCTTGCCTTTGGTCCCCGCCGGTAGATAGCAGTGCTGGCCACCAAAACATCGTAAACCACCGTAAAGACGCATTCACATACAACCCAGGATCCGTCCTTATGCCTGACACGGCAATAGTTCATAACAGCCGCCTTGTCAAGGCTGATGCCGCGGCCATGGATGGACCGCCCAAAAGGGATCTCATCTGGATGGAAATACTCCCAGCAGGATCTGCCCGTGACTTCATGGGGAAGGTATCCTAGAATGTCCTCAATAGATTCGGAGCAGTATTTAATGCGGGCATCCAAAGACAGATCTTGCAACGGTCAGCAACAACGGTCAAGGCTCATGGACAGGTACGGACCATGAATAGTGATGAAAACCGTCTCCATGGTGACAGTAAAGAGCAGGAAAAAGCACAGAAGGCAACCAGCCTTTGTGCGCCGAGCAGTCCTAAAAGACGCTGGCCTCCCTCCAGAATATAGAGCAGCTCGGACCTTTTAGTAGTTCTTCGCTCTGCACCTCAAGAATAGCAGATCGACGTGAGGAGTCTTGGAGCAACGAATTAGATGTCTGGGTGACGCACAAGAGGAGAAGCGGTGCGGCGTGATAGCACAAAGGCCAGCTGAGGTCGAAAGACTTGGGACCAGATCAACCGGAGGTATAGCCCACGGGGGGCATGCGGACAGGGGCCAGGATCTTGCACAACTGAAGCGAAACAGATTGGCTGTATACGGTCCCTTGCGACTGTAATCCAGCTCTTAATTGGGAGAAGAGTCCGTGCATTCAACCTTGTGCACAAGGCTGGATGTGGTCGCGAAAAGAACCACTAGAGTTGAGGCACCAGCTGTAGGAGGTGAGACGTATGCCCGTTGGTATCCGTGCTACAATGTGTCTCAGCTGACATCCAGGGACATATAACCTCCGTGAAGCTGTGAGCGAACGTAATCCGGTTCGATGAAGGCCTAAGTGTAGGATATGAAGGGTCGACCTCCTCCTGAAGCTTAAGAGCAGTCTTGGTTCAAAATGCTATGATCGCTGATGGGAAATGTTTGTCGCCACCCGTTAAGCAGCACTTTTCCATAGCCATTGACTTCTCCCGTCAAAATCCAGTGCCGGTCGACTGGAGGTCCACAGAAGTTGAGTTCTCCGGTTGGACGGTCGGCCGAGCAAGGGACAAAGGGAAGAGAGGAACGGTGAACCAAAGGATGCCAGTCCCAGCGGCGACTCTCCCGGAGACCCTGGCGAAGGGATGTCCGAGCTTCGGGAACAACAGCAGCTTGCGGGCAAAGATACGGTCAGTGGTCAGTGTGTCAAGTGGTGGCGGTGATGATGGTATGTCAGTCCGGGCAGCTTCTTTGCCTTCTTGGTTTCTGCAGCTTCTACGTCAGTTGCGCACGGCCCTACGCTCTTGCCTGCCTCATATAATTCCTAGTCACTATGCTATCAGAGCCTCGACTCTCAAACAAGTCGATCTCTTCAGAATTCTCGCGTGGGCGCAACCTGCAATGGTCACCGTCTGTGTCGATATGCTCCATGTGCAATAGAAGGCAGTTCAGTGCGCGCAAATCGTCCTCCTGGTCGTGACCCCGGCTAGGCCCACCCGGCAGCCTCCATCCTTGTGCCTTCTCCAGACATGTCGCAGTGTACGACCTGACTTGTCACATACTACACACGCGCGCTAGAGGTTGAGCACGACCTGGCAGCCAGGATGAAGGATGAGCACAACGCCCACGGGCGCCGAGTCGAGAGTAGGAAAACAGTGGCCAAAGAAGACGCATAACTGCAGAATGTTGCTGTCAGCAATATGCCAATCAGCGCGTGAGCCCTTCAACGACCTCTCGGGGATGAACCCCTGCATCCAGCCGAGCGCCATCTTGTCTGCGCTAAAATGCCCACATCACAAAGTAGTAAATACTGCCTCTCACCTGGAGCAAGAGTCCGATCGCCCGGTCAAGTCTCGAAACGAATACAAGCGAGATCAAACGAGAAATCCATTTTCGGGCTATCAATAAGCATCGAGCATGCGCCCATCCACGAAATTGTCATCCGTTCTAACAAATAGCCCTTTGCATACCAACGCCGAAATCGCAGATGGCGGTGTTTCAGCGAGCATTTCTGAGAGTTCCCCATAACCCTGTGGGTAGAGGCTGACACCAAGCCTCGAATGAAGCGGTTCGAGACATCCAACAGGTCATGGATGAAAGCGAAAAGGCGGTGATCAGAACGCATTCGACTGGCCATGGGTTCCAGTTTGGTGCAGGGCCTATTGAAAAATGCAACAACTACAAGAGGTAGTCGGTCCCTTCACTCTATACAACCTGCGAGTCCTGGTCTGGCAGTGCGCGTCCTGCGCAGGTACTGGCTCCAGGGCAGGGCCCCTGATGAGGCCTCCATCGCTCGTCGGTCAATGCTCAGAATAGCGAATTGAGTCCATAATTACATTACTACAGAGCCAACGGTTGCTCTCCCTCAAGATCGCCGATGACATGCATCGAAGCCAAGTCAAAAGCCTGTATTCTCGCAAGACTTTCCTTGCTAGCAGAAGAAAAAAGGTATGTCGTTTGACTACCTATGCATGCCCTCGTTCCTTGCCAGACTTTACTCCAAACCCACTGGGCAAGAGAGACCTTTTACCACCGTGCCGCAGATCTGTGGGCAACCGCGGATTCGTTTGGCCACAGTTCGTTGTCTCTTCCACTGGGACCCAGCAGTTACAAGAAGGCCTCCCGAGCCCTCCTGCTGGATAGGTCGCTCCCTGCATTGAGAAGCCCGCTCTTTGCTTCTCCCCTTCGAGCCTGGGATGCCTGCACCGCGGCGCAATATGGCCGGTAGTGCAATCGCACCCGGAGTCTTCTTTCAGAGAGGTGTTGATGGTCTTGTGGGAGATATTGTGTTGAAATACGCATCCCTCTCATTCTCCCACCTATCTCGGTTGTTCACCGTCTGAAGGGGGAAGTGGCGTGGTGCAGGTACCGACCTTTGCTGACATCCCGCAAATCCGAGATGCAGCTCGGGCTGTGTGACTCTGTTTCTGCTGAGACAGTGGCAAGCATGAACCCCTCCCTTCGTCCAATGCCGGACGAGGCTCAGAGGCTGTCGGGATCCGTCACACGACAGCACTCGTCTATCACTGCTTGGCTCCCTCAGTAGCCTGCTTTGTATCTTCGGTTGCCATCAGAATAGCTCATACGTGTCGTGTGGCCGGGAAATGCCTTCGCGTGCACAATCCTTCTTGGAGACGCCTGCCGTATGATGGGCCAAGAATAGCCGTTGGCTGTGGCCAGCCGCTCGAGGCGCTGTTGCTTTACATCTTCCTCTAGAGAGATGTGAGAGTCAGATTGTTGGCCGATCTAGCAGGCAAGAGGAGAGGAGGCTCGAGCGAACAGAGCGCTTGATAGAATTCGCAATACAAGGGCTCAAGCAAAGACAGGGCTCGCAACTTACCTTGACCAGACCTTTGAAAAAATCAAAACTGTTCGCATCGCTTTGCAGTGTCCACCGGCGCCCTGTCTCGCGATCTTCCCACCCGACCTCTTCTGCGATGAGCAATCCATAGTCTCTGGTAATCCCTTTGATTCGTGCTCGCTGACCGCCTTCGGCTTCCAGAGTCACAATTTGGTCCATGTGGAGCCAGTGATCATAATACATTTGCTCCATAACCTCGTCAAAGCCTGTACTCAAGAAGCGGGCGTACAGGCCGTCAAAGACTGTCAGAATGCGGGCCAACAGCCTTTCCAGGGTGAAAGGGGGCACGGTCTTGGGGAGAAACTGCGTGAGCTGATTGAGTGAGGTGGTTGGCGCAGTGTTGGAAGTGTTCAGACCAATCCCACACACGGCAATGTATTCCTTGGTATTGTAATGGCTGTTGACTAAGATACCTCCAATCTTTGTATAATTTTCGTGGCGGTCACCACCATTTTCTTTGGCCTTATTCGGATCCAGGGCGAAAATGTCATTCGGCCACTTCAGCTTTATCGGCATGTCTTTGTACAAACTGCCATCGTAAGACTTGATGGCCTGGACAATGGCTATCGCGGCCAAATACTGGACGAACACGACAGGAGCAGACTGCATCTGCGCCATTGGGTGACGGATGACAGTGCTGAACATCAGACTTCCTGCCGGCGAAACCCAAACGTTTGATCCACGGCCTCGGCCTGCTACCTGAACAGTGGCTGTAGCGGTGAACCCCTGAGGTAGATTGCGTAGAATTTTGGTATTCTTTTCAAGCAATGTATTTGTGGAAGTAACCACTTCTCCATACAGTAAATGAGAGCCGAACTTGAAGGCGCCGGGGGTTTGTGACTGGTATTTTTCAAGATTGGCGTAAAATGCATCATGGTTGAAGTAAGGCGTGGCTTGGGACTGTGGATAGTCGCCGTCATGGATGATGACCTCTTTGACGACTGTGTTATAGTCGACAATCCGATCGGAGCTGGTATCGCTCTGGTCAGCAGATTTCTTTGTCTCCGTCTCCGAAGGCAGAGCTTTTGCCAGGTCGACCATTCTCCAGGCGGCGGATTTCACAAGATGGAAGACATCGTTTTCATCCCTGATGTATTCTTCACCCTGTTCATTCTTTTCGATGAGATGGCTCAGCGATGACACCACAGCCGCCGTACTTGCAGGTTGCAATGAGGACAAATGCATATAGGACAGGGATGGTACATTTTGTGCCTCGCTCACAGTAAGCCCAAGTTTCGTGAGGCATGCTTTGACGAAGTTCATACGCTGATTCTCATCCTCGGCCAGCACCTTGATGACATCCGAGAATTTTGGAACGTCTGGCTTGGGCTCAAGGTTGGCGGCAGCAAATCTAGGCTTCGTCAGTAGCCAGTCATCGGCTGGTTTTCCAAGGAAGACAAACTCTGGATGTGGCCCAGTCAATAATGCTGCGCCTTGGCCGACCTTGCAATACACGACAGCTGCTGCACCATCTCCGGGATCGACACCGAGTGGCTCCGTATAGCTTGCCAGAACTTCCACGCCTTGCGACTTGTACTTGGGTGCGTCGACGAAAACCCCTCCTCCATTGTAATATGATTTGAAGATGTTCGGAACGGTTCCTTCCGAAAGGACCGACTTGTCGACCTTTAGCTCTGCCGCTCTGGCCCCCTTCTCGCTGTGATAGACGAAGCCTGGAAACGCGCAACCTCGGGCAGTACCAGGGTAGAACGCGAGTTCTCGTTCACCAACCACCTCGAGAAGCTTGTTCCCTACTTCGAACTCACATCGTTTACTTCCATAATAGCCACCTGCACAGAACCCAATATAGATGCCGCCGCGCTCGACGAATTGTCGGATGCGTCTATTTCCTTCGCCATTGAAGGTTTTGCAGTAGCCCTGGTCAGCTCCGCCTGGAAAAACCAGTGCAGCACAGCTTGCTGTCCATGGCTCCTTGATAAGCATGTCACCAGTGACCGGTATCACCGCATAGTTTGGCGAAAGCAGCTTGCGAAGAGTATATAGACAATGTCGGACCGATTCGACGGTGCTGCCGTTTCCTGGAGAGAGCATTAGATTTTGGTTCGCTCGCCATGCTTCCTGAGTCAGCGCACCAGAGTAGACGAGGATATTCATTCTTTTGGTCGCCATTGTCGAAGGAGGCGTGCGTTTGGCCTGGTGGCTAGTAGTTCAATGAAGTCAAAAGCCGAGAAGGTCAGACGACACTCAACGAGCGGAGCGTAAACCACTTTTCTTGCTCCAATCCACCCAAGCTTTGAAGCAGTCCAACACCAACTGAGATGTCGAAGGAAGAGATTACGACTCGGCCTGAAGCCGGCGACGATGAACTTGATGAATGGTAAGCGTTCACAGACCGAGATCTTATCATGAAGCCAGCAGTATTAATTGTGCGCTTTCAGGGACCAGCGGATCTTCAGTACGGGCTGTGCCGGTATGTGAGCCGGTGGAATTCGAAAAAGAGAGCTTTAACGGTATCTATACAGAAGAACAACTGCGAATGAATGATTGCTACTACGATAAGAAGGACTGGAGAGCGTGCAAGAAAGAGGTGAGTGTCGAATCCCAACGTCAATAATGTCCTTGGTGGTTGGCGTAAAGGCTTTCTCCGCGCGCCATGATGTTTGCTCCTCGGCAGAAGAGGCATCCGCTGATGAGGATGCACAGATGGAGGCCTTTAGACAATGCTGGAAGCGCAAAGGGAACCAAGAACGAACTCAAACAAAAGATGCCCCTGTTGAACAGTAGATCGCCCAACGCTTTGCCAGGGAGGATTGCCCGCGAGGCTGGTCACGGGCGGGCTTTTGATGTTGTCGAGCTGCAACGGATGGCATCTGCTAGTTCTGACTTCACATTTATTCTACGTACTCTCCTCTCACATTCGCTCTTTTCACTTCTGCATTAAAGACTGTGTTTCCTCTTCTGTACATCGCGATACATTTCTTGTCAGCTTGGTTCTTTAGACAAACCTCGCTCTTTTCTGCACCATGTTGCGGATTGTCCGACTGCCCGGCGTTGCCTTGCGGTCACCAGAAACGAGGTCCCTTCTATCGCCTTCGGCAGCCTCGCGCTTGGCTGGCCGAAATATCCTGACTACGAACGTGCTACACTCGACGTTTACCACCTCACCCGCCCAAAAAAGCCTCCCCTGCATCAGGTTCTAGTCCAACGGCGGCGAAGACGACAATTCCCCCCGAAAGTTACGTCAAATGGCTCAAACGTGCAGTCGTCGAACGGATTCGACGATCAGCCACTGGACACCCAGGCAGATGATCAAACCCGTGTGGACTGGACGAAGTCCTTCCACGGCCTCTCTACCGAGCCCTTCTCCAAAGAAGCTGCCGATATTCTGCAGGCGCCGCTCGACCCGGAAGATATTGAGATCAAGCCTGATGGAATAGTATACCTACCAGAGATAAAGTACAGAAGAATACTGAACAGGGCCTTCGGCCCAGGAGGGTGGGGACTTGCTCCCAGAGGCGAGACGATTGTCACAGATAAATCGGTTACGCGGGAATACGCATTGCTGGCACACGGACGGTGAGCAGGACCGGAAGTTCTTAGGCCAACAGCTAACAAGCAGCCAGTCTGGTATCCATTGCACGCGGAGAGCAGGTATATTTCAACAAGGACAACATACCGATGGCCTCGGAAGGCTGCAAATCCAACGCTATGATGCGATGTTGTAAAGACCTCGGGGTGGCTAGTGAATTATGGGATCCTCGTTTCATTCGAAAGTTCAAGGCAGAACACGCTCGCGAAGTTTTTGTGGAGCACCAAGGAACGAAGAAGAGGACCAAGATATGGCTTCGCAAGGTAAGCCATAGGAGCCTTATCACATATGGCACTTGCCTTCGTACTGATGAGAACACAGGGTGACCCGGTGACATATCCGTATGCGGAACTCAAAAGATGATGATTTTTAATGCCGGCGCACAGCTGTGTCATTGACGGATCTTCACTACCTCACGTTTCCGACCACATTTGTCGCCTTTGGATGAGGGATCTACGCCTTCTTTCAAGTGGCAAGGCTTGGAGTCAGCTGTCGCTTTCCAAGACTGCCTACCACCGACTCAGAGGCTCACTATTAGACCGGATCTTGACCCGACCCGTCGCTTGACTCTTCACGAGAATTACCTGTCCAGATCTTTCCACCAACTACGGTGTTGGCGGTAAAGCCTACCTGTGAGAGCGGAAGGTTGGCATATGCTGGTTGAGGATCAACCTCTTTTTCTACATCGAACGTTTTGAGGCAGTTGCGAGCTGTCGAAAAACTGTATGGCACATTGGTATGACTCCCGTGCAGATACGCTCTGCCCTCTCCCTCTAGCTGTGGATTTTGGGTCGAGGCTATGTCAGACATTTCCTGGTGCAGCTCGATCACTCAGCCCAATTGGTCCCTTCGCGTGTGCTCGAAGCCTGAACGCCTGGATGGAATGAAGACCCTCTTTCGGAGTCTTGGTGCAATGGACTTGTGGATGCGCCAATCCCTGTTTTCTTTCATGGGACGGATGTCAAACGGTCTTGCGCAAGTGCGCACTCTACTACCTATCAGGAAATGGGGTGTTGGGCATAGGATGTCAAAGGAGCTCACTCAGGGTGTGCTGCCACACCTTCGTGACTGACACCCTGGCAGGCCGAAAGCATTGGCATGAATTTTGAACCATTGGCTGTGGGTTGGAACGGCGGTGTTTACTGCTTGAAGTTTGACGTTCCTACCTACTTTGGCAGCCACCTAAGTAGTACCTGATGTAACTTCGCTTGAACTGCCAGAGTCGCTGCTGGAGCAGTGAAGGACAATAGTAGCTCTGACTCGAATTGCTTTCACATGCCGAAGGCACCCTCGTAACACATTGATGTAAGCCGGTTGCATGGCTTGGTCCGCCGCACATGATATATCAACGGTACCTATGCACTTAGCCGAACAGCATGTCAACAACTTCTGCTGGAAGATATCACAATCCCGAACGTACGTATAAAGCAGCTTAGACGTCCGAGCATCCTCTGCCTCAACTCAGAGCTGAAAAGCCCCGCAGCTATTGCCTGGATCTGAACCAATTTGGTTTACCGCTCCGGAAGCACTGCAGTCGTACCTATACTCCAGGCCAAGCATTTCCAAGCATTCCAGGCTGCCACTGCACTGCAGTGTTTGTCTCAAGCCTCAAAGGGATTCTCGAGACGGGTCATGAAGTCTTTCTGCTCTCCCTCAACTACTGATCTCATGCAGCTTCATGCTGGTTGAATTAACACAGCCCACGAGTGCTCCATTGCAATTTCTCTCTCCGACTCCGGGTGAGGGAGTCTCCGGCAAAGGGACGGAACCGTGACATACACCAGGGCCTAGGCCCCTTCAGACGAGAAGGTAAGCAGTGTTCTTGGTCCTAGCCTCGATTTACTTACTAACATTACCCTTAGATATCCACCTCATCGATCAGACGACTTCTAGAAGAAGAAGACAAAAGAGCTCGCCGGACTACCCCGCGTTGCGCGGCGTTCATATAATACCATGGCTGCTGCGCAGACGCACGAACCAACCGACTCGGCCACTGCACACCCGGAAGAACAAGAGCTTGCATTCGGGCAGGTGTGGAAAGACGCGGCCAAGGGTCCCAAAAGACCGCAGATTGCAGATCAACCAACAGCTGGAAGACGGAAGTCGTCAATCCAATTTCACACTGCGGATGCCGAAAATACTATAAGAAGAGAGAGAGCGTCGCACAAGGGTCCCGAACGTCCACATCACAACGGAGAATGTCGTCCCCCCCCCTCCGCCTGGCAATTATCAACGAGGCGTTTCCTTTGACACCTTCGACAACAGAGATGCATCTACCGAGTCCTTTACCTTGAATTACAAACACCGCGACTATGCTTCTACGTCTCGCAGCCGGACCTTCCTATGCGGTACGGATGCCAAAGACTATTCCGAATACGCTTTGGAATGGGTCCTCGATGAAATCATTGAAGATGGCGATGAGATAGTCTGTCTGCGAGTGATCGAGAAGGACGCCAAAACGGCCAACGAGACGCAATATGACGGTGGGAAATATCGCCATGAAGCTCAGAGACTGCTCGACAGTGTTATACGGAAGAATAGCTCCGAGGACAAGGCCATCAGCATCATTATGGAGTTGGCTGTTGGCAAAGTCCAGGAAATATTCCAGCGCATGGTAAGCGAGCTACAATCAATGGCTGAATCAGGCTGACTTCCATGTTAGATACAGCTCTATGAGCCGGCGGCGTTGGTGGTGGGAACGAGAGGCAGGAACCTGGGCGGTATGCAAGGCTTGCTTCCGGGCTCCGTTTCGAAATATTGCCTACAACACTCCCCTGTGCCAGTTATCGTCGTTCGACCCACGTCTAAAAGATTGAGAAAGAAGAAGAAACGTCAGTTGGAAAGCGGCCGAAGTCTATACAGCAGTATGCTTGAGAAAGCTCAAAGCGCTGGGGGCAGCCACCTCTATGATAAGAACAGCAACTCAATATCAATGGAGGCTACTGAGCAAGAGGCTGTTGCTGTTGCTAGAGCCATTGGCGCTCCGAAACGGGGTATTTTGAAGGGAACTTATGGCGGGCCACTTGCACGGGTAACATCTGCGAAGAGCGATATCACCTCGGATGAGGACTCGCCTGAGCGGAGTTTCGCTTTACCTATTGGATACTTCACTACTGAAAGCGCACCCAGAGCCGACCTCGCGATGAAAAGTCCCAGTATTGCAGCCCTCGAGGAAGACTGGGACGAGGACGAACTAACTGCAGCTAAACCCACTACCTCAAAGCCGACCGGGAAACGTCATGAGAGGCGAGGGAGTGACGCTGCCATATCTGACACGGAGGATAGCTATCTTGGTGTCCCTCAAAAAATTCTCGAAGAAAGACGTCCTTCTGTGAGAGAGACAACCCCTTGGCTGGAAGAAATACTGCGAGATAAACCACAAAGGAGGTCTCCAAGTCATGGTCGATCGCCATCACGGTAACACTGGCCATGCTATAGTTTCCACCAATGTGCCACCACCGTAACTTGTTGTCGAGAGGTGAAGCTCTGGGTACTACGTATCAGCTGGAATGCAGGTGTGAAAGCCGGCCCTCAGCTACCGGCGGCGCATTTGAGCAGCGTTTGGCTGACATTGAGTTCTTTACATGATTGTGCAGTTTGGGATACGAGAAAGTCCCTTTCGCAAGACTTCTTAAGCTCGAGCGCTCTTCTCAAACAAAACAATAGTCTGCTGATTGAATGGTTACAAATATTCCCCAAATCTACCTATTTTGATGTTACCAGTAAGTGCCAGGAGGCAAGATGGAATTAAGGTACGGGCACGCCTGGACCTGCGCCATTGGTGACGCGCCGCGACCGGCGCACAGCCTGTCAATGAATCGAATCATAAGTGGGCATTGTGAAGTTCGTGACGCGGGAATGGCAAGGTTCCCTTGCGCTTAACTAAAGTCTTCTATTGAACCGAATCTCCGATCAACAAAGATGGCCGATAGGAGTCGTACAAAGGCAGTTCGCACGGGATGTTGGTGATTGAATATCAATGGACCTTGGGCATGGTTGCAATATCAGTTCGTCCATCCTCTCTGGCAGCAAGTCAGCTTCTCGCACTAGGTACAGTTGGTGTTGGAATAATCATGAAGGGTACCGATAACAATATTTTTGATAGATGGTAGGTAGGCGGGTGCACGGACATGTCACAGTGCCGGGTACCTACAGTAGACAGAGCAGCAGACGCCACTGACAGCCAGTGCTCTCTCCCTTGTACAGGGTGTCACCTCCCTGCGACTCGAGCTTCGAAGATCAATCTTTGAGATTGTTCCTGATTGCCTTCTCGAGTGCTCGCAGCGAGGACATGCATTCCGGGAGCGGGCGCCCACGTTTCATTGGCAGTGTTTCCTCAACATGTTATCGACCCGCGGTGAGGACTGCGATGAGTGCATCCCAGCTTCTCTGAGAAATACTACTCAGTTTGGAACGAAAGCTGCTCTCTCGACCACACCGTTCGTCGCGACATTTGCCTGCATAACTTTCATCGCTTATCGGAAGTTGTACCCTCTATTATCCTCCCCTCCTAGGCCTCAGAATGGCGAGAAAGGCTTACCACGACCAGCGACATCTCCTCCTGAGCCCGCGGCACAACACCTAGTCCGCCGCGTCGCAGCAATCACGTTCTCGTCCACTATCGCCCTCTCCGCCGTGTTGACCGAATTGCTGCTATGCGAGATCTCTAATTCGTTCAATCCTACGGCCAGAAATGTCGCATTACAGATTACGGTCGTGAGCCTACTGGGGTTGCTCGTTGTGGCCATTCCATTGCTAGGGATATCATCTGTGGTCTCAAGATCTGGGTACAAATTCCGCGGTGAGCGGAAAGGTCGCGTCCGCCTGGCATGGCTTCTCGAATTCGCCGGTTATGGGGTGTTCCTTTCTTGCTTTTGGGCAATCGGGGCATTGTTACCTGCATCGCCAAGCGTTACTGAGAGTATCACCCACCCAGACGGTCTGTTCCAGGCTTGCCTGGATAGACTAGGCATAACTGGCGTCTCATTGATGGCTTTGCTGTCTGGCTTTGCCTCTGTCAGTGCAATCTGGCAGACATTTGGACCGAAAGCAAGGATCGTTGCCGAGACTGATATCAACCGGAAACAAGCTGGGTTGGATGCCACGATAGACATGATAGCGGAGAAGAAGGGACGACTGCGCATGCTGCAGCGCAAAACTGCGGATACCCCGACCCAAGGGTTTTGGGGCAGGGCAGTGGGTTCGATCCGCGGGAACGCAGAGACTCAGGAGAAACAAACGCTCGAAATGGAGATCTCGGGCCTTGAAACTATGGCCTCGTCGCTCGAGACTTCGCTCGCCATTCTGCGGGCACGGCGAGCAGATCAACTACGGGCATCGACACCCTGGGGCCGTCTCTCTTTGGCTTTCTCCTACGTGTTTTCCTGCTACTGTGTGTACCGCATTTGTTCCACTGCCATCAATATCGGGCGGCGCCTATTGTCTCACAGGCCTGCAGCATCATCCGACACAGATCCTGTCACGTCTGCCATAGCGTTGTTCGCACGACACGTCTATCCGTCTCTGGACCGGGCCTCCTGGGCGCAACAGATCTCGTTTTTGCTCTCTGGAGCAATGCTTCTCGCATCGTTCTCGGCTGTTACACAAACATTTCACCTTTTCGCTCGGTTCATGCCGACCGTGCTCCACGCGACCAAGACTAATTTTGCACTTTTGATCAGCCAGATCAGCGGAATGTATGTCATCAGCTCCGCGTTGATGCTCCGGGGCATGATGCCCAAGGAGGTCGGCAGTGTGATCAATAGCGCTTTGGGGGCCGGGCTGCTGGAGCCCGCCTGGGTGCAAAGATGGTTTGACGGGTTCTTTATGCTTGCGGTGGTTTTGACTGGCTCGGGTATCTTTTTGGGCAGACAAATATCTGGAGCTGCATTATGGGAGGATGGTAACGAGTATGATCAAGCCATGGAATTGGGCAAAGAATCTTGACCCCGCCCTGAAGCGCGAAACGAATGATGAGTCTCTGATTCTGCGGACAAATATGATAATAGAGGATATGATATGAGTGGTTGAGGATGCCTTCAGGTTCACTAGATACGTCCTGGGTATCTATTTTGTGTTCGACTTCTTGAGTTGTAATATCAGGACTTTCTGGCCGACACGCACTCGGCGATTGGATAACAGTAACCTCTTTTCCCATCTGGCATAACTTCACGTTACACAAGACACAGTAAGGTACAGAGGTAGCTCAGGTAGCTGACATAAGAGGCTGAGTTGGGAGACATGCCTGAACCATGATTGGTGGAATGGGCGTCTGAGACGCGGAGCATAGTACAAGTACTTACATGCACCTGAAATAATGATGTTCGCGACGTGTTCAAAAACCACAGAAATATATTCCTGATGCCCTAGATTCACCATATGACATGCGCGAGACTCCTAGGAATTACCTAGCTCAGGCTCGAGTGCACTGAAGAAGTCTGCAGCCGCTCACTCACTCCCCAGGCCGTCTGTCCTTACATGTCCCGCAGCTATGACCGACATATCGGCGACACTCTCATCTATACTCATTCAGAAACAATCGTCAAAGCCGATCCGAGGGCGCAGCTACGACCTGGACAGCAACCTCGACGCCTTCTTGAAAGAAGCATATCAAATTGTACTTGGCCGAGATCCCAGTGATATTGCTTACCAAGTCTGACTTGCGTATTGATAGAATAAGTCCATCTCGTCCCTACTTAACTATTTGCGCTCTATACGCACTCCATATCTATCGAATGCTCCGCCTCCTCGCCATCCAAGAAGACCAGATTCTGCTCATGTGTCGCATCAGGACGTGCCTGATTATTTGACCGATTCGCAGCGCGAAGCAATCGACAGCGAGACCTCCACAGTCCTGAGGGACATCAACAACAAGATTACCAACCTCTCCTCCGCCGTCAGTTTACAGCATGATACAGCTGTCAAGATACTCGAGAAGAAGTATGGGCGACCAGATGGATTTCTCTGGCGCTGGGCAGCAGGAGACGGCGACGCTCCAGACGCGGGAAAGTCTCAAAAGCAGATCGAAGAAGAAGGACGAATCAAGACACTAAAAATGTTCCGGGAGGGTGTGTTATGGTATCTCGGCAAGAGGCTGAACGATGCCATCGTAGTCCAACAAGAGATGGTTGAGAAGAGGTTGGAACGGGAACGACAGAAGCAGATGAGTGCGCTATACGATCCGCGAAACAAGGGCGTGCGCGCTGAACTCAAGGTGGACGGCCCGGAAGCGATTCCCAATCGAGATCTGCGAGGCCACGATGAATACAAGCCTTGGGCCGAGCCTGCCCTCGGGAGAGACCCTGTGCAAGAACTCTCGGCCGAGCAGTTACAGTTGTTTGAGGAAGAGAACAGAAGCATGTTTGAGCATTTCAATGACCAACTGGCCAAAGTTACCCAGGTGGAAAAGAGCCTCATGGAGATCAGCAGTCTGCAGCAAACACTGGTGGGACATCTCAGTGTCCAGGGCGAGATGATAGGGAATTTGGTAATGGATGCCGCCAACACTGATGAGAATGTGCGCAAGGGGAATCGTGAACTGAAACGGGCGAGTGAGAGAGGTAGTACAGCGCGACTGGTGTTCTACGCGACAGTTGGATTCTGTTCGTTCCTGGTGGTGTGGGATTTGATATTTTGACCTTGCATCCCATACACGATGAAAGGAACAACTTCGACGCCCGAGCGGACCACGACTTCGTCAACGCAGAACATCGGCCCATCAACGACGCCTGTTCGATCGCGCGTGCATTGCCAGAAAACAGCACGATCCGCATTTCATACCCATCAGTTCATGCGCAGAGATCGAGCAGGCGTCGGCTCGTTTCTCAGTATGTACGTTACCTAGGTAAGGTAATATGGGACCGAGCTCGCCCTCCAGGCAATGCTTGCATCCCCGGTCTGCTAGATTGGCACGCCTTTCGAGCCCGCCCTTGATCCGGTCCTTCCCGGGTCAACTGGAGGCGACGTTGAAAGCCGGTGGAGTCAAAGGGGAGGCTAACGAACCCCGGCTCTGTCTGTTGCGGTGTGCGAGTTGCTCACTGTCAGTGAAGACTTGTATACCGCAAACTAGAATAGGGGTTGCTTAACGTGCAGCAGAAGTCAACGGGAGCATGCTGAGAAGTTATCGCAAACAATATCACGTACTGTGTAATGAGTAAGGCTACGTACCGCAGGTCGTCTGTAAGACCGATGGCATGAGAAATTGTATACTGGCGATTGGCTTCGGCGGAACTGCTCCCCTCACTGCCCCAGTCGCTCACTGTTTCTCCAACCTCGGGGCTTCGGGGTAGTTTTGGTGAGAGTCATAACTGCACAGTTTAACATCAGCACCACCACCCACCACCACCGATCCCTCCCTCGTACCGATTTGCCGAGCTCTAGACCTATTGCTTTCATCGTCATCAGTCATTATCGTTATTCCTAGTCCTGTGGCGTGCTTTGGGCTTGAGAACGGGGTGTCCGCATCACACAGTTATCGCTATTATCAAACTATCACACTACGCAGCGCATCCGCCCGCCCTTACGGTGTACTGAGGTGTACGTTCCCCTGCATCCATTTATCCTTGAGTACACTCCGATTGAAGCCAGATCCCTCTTTGCTGGTAGAATCTCCGATATTTGGCAATCCAATTATGCCCTTGATGTCGAAATCCTCTGCAGACTCTTTCAACTCAGCTTCAACCCCTGCCTTTGCCTTATCTGCGCACACTGACACCGCCGCTCGTTTATCTCAGATCAAGCAACACACAATGGGCTCAATATCAAACCGTCCGGTCGAACTGTTCGATGCTGTCCCCCAGGCTCCAGAAGACCCCTTGTTTGGGCTGATGGCCGCGTACCGAAAAGATCCATATGAGAAAAAGGTTGATCTGGGAATCGGTGCATACAGAGACAACAACGCGAAACCGTGGGTGTTGCCAGTGGTGAAGAAGGTAAACACTTGATATCAAAAAAAGGCGCACCACATCTCTAATCAAAGAGTGTCTTGCAGGCAGATGACATCCTTCGCAACGATCCCAACCTAAATCACGAATATCTGCCTATTGCTGGTCTCCCAGAATTCACATCGGCCGCCCAGAAACTTATCCTTGGTGGAGAGAGTCCCGCGATCAAAGAAGGACGGGTATGCATTAAGATATGAATCCTGCGTCTACAGATCCCCTTTGTTAACTTGACAATCCCAAGGCCACCTCCCTGCAGACCATCTCGGGCACCGGTGCTGTTCATCTAGGAGGTCTTTTCCTGTCCAAGTTCATTCCCAAACCCACACCAGCCATCTATCTGTCAAATCCCACATGGGCCAACCACAACCAAATATTCACCAATGTCGGCGTCCCCATCAAGTCTTACCCATACTTCTCTGCAAAGACCAAAATGCTAGACCTTGACGGCCTGCTGTCGACTCTCAAAGCAGCACCAGAGAAAAGCATTGTCCTGCTTCACGCTTGTGCACATAACCCCACTGGTGTAGACCCGACGCAAGACCAATGGAAGCAAATTGCCCAGGTTTGCAAAGAACGATTACTGTTTCCCTTCTTCGACTGCGCCTACCAAGGCTTTGCTTCGGGTAACCTGGCCACCGACAACTGGGCGATCCGTTACTTCGTCGAGCAGGGCTTTGAGCTGGTAATTGCACAATCTTTCGCGAAGAACTTCGGTCTTTACGGTGAGCGAGCTGGTGCCTTCCACTTTGTTGCTGCCCCAGGACCCAAGGCACAGGATGTCACCAAGCGGGTGGCCAGTCAGCTAGCTGTTCTCCAACGATCCGAGATCTCAAATCCCCCGGCCTATGGTGCGAGGATTGCCAGCATTGTCCTCAACGACAAGAACTTGTTCGCCGACTGGGAGGAAGATTTGCGCACCATGTCTGGACGCATCATCGAAATGCGCAAGAGCCTCAAGGCCGAGTTGGATAGGCTAAAGACACCGGGAGTTTGGGACCATATCACGGGTCAGATCGGCATGTTTTCCTTCACTGGTCTTTCGGAGGCTCAGGTTTTGGCTATCAGGGAGAAGTGGCACGTCTATATGACTAAGAATGGCCGCATCAGCATGGCTGGCCTTAACACTTCAAATGTCAAATATGTGGCTGAGGCGATAGACGATGTCGTTAGAAACGTCAAGTAACGAAGGTCGAGTGGGCAAATGGTGGTGGTGTTGACAGCCGGAGTCCCCGCTGGCTGTGTATCTGCCCACGACAAGAGTACTGGAACTGAGACACCCACAATTCCGGAGAGGCATACGCAGTTTCAACTTGCGAGCCACGTGAAGCGCCGGCTGTGTCTTATGAGACCACGTGGGTTGGGGAAGCACTACTCGAAAACGATGCGTTGGCTATGACCGGCTTGCAATCGTGTCCACGGTACAGAGCATTCTTCGCCTCGCAGGTAGCGGACATAATGATGGATTTCGCGCACAATGCAATTGAGTTAAGAGTCGGCTTTCTTTTGAAGTTTGCACACGCGCGCCACGCAAGGCTATCTCCAGTTTCTCTCCACATACTGCCTGGAATGTGATAGATAAAGAACCAAGATAGACTGTCGCCATCGGTTATATCGTCTCTGTCATTTTGGTTTAAATGATGCGAAATGAAATCTAACTGACTATCTTCTGTGCTTGCCAAACACTGCGTCTTTGTGTGTGTTGCAGAAACCACCTCATGTTTCGGTCTATGAATGCATAAGAGAACATTTTACGACGATTGCGTTCGGAAAGTTTCTCTACTCGTAAAGGCATATGGATGGGGAACCCCTAAAAGTTGTGATAGTAATAGCTGTATTGCTTGTTCTCAGCAGCGATACATGATATAGCTACCTCTATGCATTGGTGTTAGGAGCCAGCAGATAGTCTGGTAACCTTCCGCCCCGTGATGGAGGTGCCGGTCCACCATGAGATGCAAGCCGACCAGTGACTGAGTTTAGACCGACGGCCCTTTTTTGCCTCACCATTTCCATGCTCAGGCCAGTGCATTACCTTGTTGTGTATACATGGAAGGGTCTCCCCCTATTTTCGAACAACATATCGCATATCGACGGGTTGCCATGACGCCCGCTGCCCCGTCCCAAGCTGGTAGTCCTTGATAGGTACCTAGCTACTGATACCCAAAAGCCTTGTTGTTTCGCCGCAGAGCTGCTACTTCACGAGGACAGTCTCAGCGTCAGACCCGTGGATAATCATATATGCCGATGAGAAAGATGTGGTTTCAGGTTGGTGAATGATTCTGGCGGACTTGTAGGTTCGCTGGATGGGTCTTCGCCCCGATACGCAAGTCGACTCAAGTCCGCATTAGGCGTCAATAGGGTAGTTCGAAGGGGCGAAACGTAAGCATGATAGGAGAATATCATAGTACCCTAGGTTGCCGGGTTCCTGCCCAAACCGAATGGACGCGCTGCAATATCTCAGAAGCGGGACAACCGCGGAGGTCACAGAGAATTGTAAAAGGAGAGGGTCTCATTCCTTGAGGTGCGAATCGTAAATCATGGCCCAAGCAGTGACACCCTCGCCTGAGCCGTCAGGGGTAGGCCATCCCTCGGCGTCGACCTTGCCTTTGCCGACGTTAATTTCTTCAACGACGCGGAAGCCGTGGTACTGGTACAGCTTGACAGCTTGCGCAGATGTCGCTTCCAGCCAGGCAGGAACCTCCTCAGCCCGAGCACGTTCCAAAAAAAGGTGTAATGACCGCTTTGAGACTGCCTGGGACGCGGGGGGGTTAAGGGGTTGCGCGCCAGGAAAGACAGGTGGTAAAACGGCCGGATCAGAGGTTCTCTGCGGGAAGATCGATTGTCGGAGTCGACGCTGGAGCCGGAGCTGGAGCTCAACTCGGAAGCGGTAGAAGATATTAAAGCGGAGGGCTCTGCCATGTACTTTGCCTTTGCGGCTTTCACCCGTGCTCGCCATTCACTTAATAAAGCTCCCGGACGAGCCTTGGAGTCGATAAATGGCTTGCCCTGAAAGTTGGGCGGCTCCCATAGTGCGATGGCTGACCAGTTGCCCGCCTGCACTAACTCGGCGCCCGAGGTGGCGCTGTCAACAATGCCTTGTGCAAAATGACGTTCTCGACGTTCCCGGGGAATGCTCTTGGAAGGAGGAGCGACGCCATCGTTGTCGACGATGAAGGCTGTGGTTAAAGGCGTTAATGAGAAGGCGTCGGTGACGATGCTGATGAAATGGTTTAGGTCGTCAGATGAGTCGGCGGAGATGCGGGTATATGGCAGTGTATTGGACGTAGTGGCCGTGTTGGAGGAGGAAGGCTGAGGCGACATTGCGGCGGTGGAAAAGAGAGGCGTGGCGGTCAAGTTGGTTGGCTTTGTCTTGAGTCAGAGAATCTCAAGTCGTAGTTCGTTGTGCTATCTTGATGAGGTTATGCTGGTACTGCAGCCATTAGGCAGTGGGAAGATAAAGGTCTGTGTTCCTATAGAAAGGTCTGGGCCTAAAAGGACTCGATACACCGATGCATATCAAAGCCGGAGCGAGCGTTGCACTGGAATGTGGGCGGAGCGGAAGGCAAAGCAAACAACAGAAAGCAAACTGTGGAGCGGAATGCGCTGAGGCGGTGGCCATTCCCGGCAGCACCTTCCCCATCCCTTACCAGTAACATACAGTAGTACGTAGTGTGCGCTTTGTTCCTTTGTCTCTCGTGTTGTGTTATCTTTTCTTCGTCCGCGGGTAAGCGTGAGACAATGGATGGTTGCCGCTTGGGGCGCCTTGTGACTCGAATAATGTCCCGATGTCACCTTGACATCCCGGTTTGGGCATTCGTATCGAGTAAGAGAAACACGATCTGTGCGTCATGGCAAGGTCAGACATATCCTTGTGATCTGATGTCTGGCTCATGCTCCTAGGCTGCGATGATGCAGGAATGGCTGATACGAAATGTTTCAAGAGCGCGAGAGATGAAGAACCAAGATTATTGCAGTCCCGGGAAGCTTATTAGAGAAATTTGGTAGAATTTGTGGAATCCATTCTGGGTTAAGCAGATGGACATTCACCCTTACTACCTACCTTGTTATGCTGTGATCTCCCTCCATTTCACCTCTACTCTTACAGATCCCCATACTTCACTACGTACTCTTACACTACGTCCCTTGACTGCCCTTACAAGTCAGATCTGTCGCTACGTCGTCGGCCTGCCCACGAAGCGGCAACAGCTCCTGTCACCTGTCGGCAACTTGGCGAGGTCCAGAGAATTTCAGTTCCGTTGGCTCGGCTGATGCCGACTCAGGCACCGTCGCGTCGTCGCTCGTGCGGACGTTGTCCTTGACCTCGAGTAACAACTCCTTGCTCATAGGCTATGCTGACAGAAACACCACCAAGGTTGACCTCCATCCGTCTAGTAGTGTACTCATGTCGTGTATCACCGCCTCTCGATGGATACGGGCTGACAGAATGCTGTGTTGTGGTGGTCACAGGAGCGCGTGCGTATGTGGCAGGTGCATGAGAGCTGGCGTTTCGACCGGTTGCGGCGTCAGGGCGCTCAACTCTGGCAACATCAAGTCGATGAGATTGTGGAACTCTGGTAGGATGTGCTGTCCCTGCCAATGCTTCGGAACGCTTGGTGTCATGTCTATAAGATGGGGGAGCTCTTGTTGCGTGTGCGGTACCTGAGACAACGCCGGACGGCCCCGGTCTGACCGTGTCGAGTCTCTGAGATTCAAAAGCAGCTCTAGTTTGGCCCGAAGCAGCTGACACCGCATCACGCCTAGACTGGTTGCAAGGTGCTTGCGCTCTGCTGGATTGATGGTAGGTTGGCTGTGGTCTATGAGATCCGTCGTTGTGAGAGCGCACCGGCATTGAAATGTGTTCTTCATATGCGTTGGTTCTGCTTGGCGCCGCTTCTGATCTCTTGTGAGTTCCTACACGGCTTCGGTCTTGACATCCCTTGCAGTCTGGATCAGTGACATACTTGTTCTGCTGCTCGGTTGTGTTGGGTAATTTCAGCAGGTGATGGTCTTTGCAGGCCTTGTCCAAAGCAAATTCGCGCTGAGCAGTCTGTCCTTTAGCCTGGTGGCATCGCTTACACACCATCCGGGTCAGGATGATCTTGCACTTACACATGATTGTTTCGCAGGGATCTGTCAAGCGAGGGCCAGCCTCACGGAACTGTCAGGTGTTGGAAGTCTCGATCAACGACACTTACCGATAGTTCTCTTAGAGGCTGGCTTGCAGATGTTGAGGAGGAGGATGAAGCTAAGGAAGGATACTGAAGAAATCCCATGGCCTTATATAGGCAAATCTGGGTGCATCATCTGAGACAGTGTGTGGTGCAGACCAAGGCAATGATTGCCTTCAAAGCCATATCAAATAATGACTGAGGCACAGTTGAAAGAGATAAGTGAAACAAGAATGCCGCGGACAAAGAATGCCACTCCCAGGCGGCCGCTGTCATTATTATCTGTTATATTCCTTTGTTTCCAGGCCGCAGAGGCAGCAACGTCTGGAAGAAGGCGTTCTGTGTCTGCATAGTCGGACTCTACAAACTGTCGAAGTCGCCTTTCCAACGCAGTCGATGGCAGTCGTTGGGCAGCCAGTGATTCATGGACCGAGAAATCCCTTCCGACTATAAATATAGTACACTCATGCCTCGTCCTGTCAACTTTCCTTCCACCACAACTTAGTACCATCGCCCCTACGGAGCTCCAGGGGACGAAGGCTGGCCCTTCCCCAGGCCTGCGGTATGGTACGTATATATAAAGATACGGTACCAGTGATTTGACCCTCGGGTATCAGAAGAGATGACCTTGAGGCGCCCGAGCTCAGTGCAGCTTCCGAGCTCACGAAGATGTTCTCCTTCAAAAGCATCATTGATGGGTTCATATCTACGGACGACTTTGCTAGCCCTCCTATCCTGGCGTCGAGCTTGTCAAGAGGTTGATATTTCCATCGACTTTGCTAGCCCTCCTATCCTGGCGTCAAGCTTGTAAAGAAACGTCCATTCGTCGGCTTTGGCCAGAATTGATGGGATAAATGCATTTCAGCAATATTGACCAAAGAGACTACGTACGTACTTAGGATAATCGGAGGAATATCAAAGACTACCTGGTAGGATCTGCGTCGTCGAGACGAGATGGGAGATAGGTAAAGTGATCAGCAGGGATGTAGGACCTTAATTTCGTACGATCCATTGGCATGAAATTGAGGACGATCTTTACTGTGCCAGAGCTTGCACAGCCTTGTTGGCGGATGGAAGGTCAAGTGGCAGGTAGAGACTGATGACATGTTACTCACAGGAATCCTGTCCAAGTCGTGGAGCTAACAGACTGGCGGTAGTGAGCCGTGGAAATAAGTAATAATTAATAAGAGCAACGTAGGTATTTTTGGAATGATGGTCCTTGAGGTATGTGCTCTTGACTGTGGGTTGTGGTTGCGTGTGCATGTTTCAGATCCTGTATCAGATTCAGTCATTTCAGCCGTTGGCGTGAGCCACGCTCCGCCGCTTCCAGATGTCAGTTTGTCGAAGCTCCAGTGTCGGTTCCGGTAACCAGTCTTGTGGAAAGTATCTTGGGTAGTGATTACTATTGGTAAGGTAGGGAGGGATACGCGATAGGTGCCTCTTACTGTAAAGTCTCAGTGGAAGAGGGGTCCGTAGGGAGGACGAGAGGGAAAAGACCCCTAGAGGCCCTTCAGCCCGCCTAGAATTTTCGCCTGTCTCAGTCAATCAGAGGCCGGGAAAGTGCAGGTTTCTCCAGCTCCAGGCCCCATGATGGCTGTGATTGAGCCTCAATTGTGGACAGGGATAAGCATTAAAGCCCCGGATGTCAAAGGCTGCAGTGGCCCGGATTCGCCCAGGACCTGATGATCGTATTATGCCACACAATCGATCAGCCAGCATTTGCTGGCTCAGGGCACCAAACAGCGAGCAGAAAAGAGTCTTTGGGTTCATTGCCGAAGGAACCAGGGTGATGGGATGGCATGATTGGAGGCCTTTACCGTTGCATGCATAAGATATTTTACTTCCCCGGCGTTGTCTGTACCACAGGAAGAATAGCTACGATCTAAGGTCCTGGGACGCATATGCATGGATGCTTCTTGAATCACGGGAGAAAAAAGTGTGCTTAGCACTCCATCACATCTTTATCCTGTCACTTCACTCTCGTTTCATTAAAACTGCTTTGTTCTCCCAGTTCCCTTCACTCGCTCTTCTTCTCAGTACCATACCATATTCCCTTGACTAGTTCAAGCAACCACGCTCGTTGATCTCTTTGTTGCACTGCCGGTTCCAGGGTTCTTTGTCGAATTTCCCTCAATTGCCCACTGGTACCCTGGCCACTTCACATCGAAACCGATTCACTCTCAGTCTACACGCTCTTCTCTGGTAGAGGGCCGCGTGTCAGTGTGAGGGATATCTTCATCTTGATTGTTGCGAGGCCTGGATAATTGGAGTTCATTACCCACATCCTTTCCGCATCGCTTTGACCCTCTGTGACATCACCCGTGCGCAATGTCACAGAGGACTCGGAGCCATTACCGAAATTTCTCAAGAGAAGGATTCCAACCGCTCACTCATCAGACCTCAAGGGAGATGAACAACCCTAACGACGTTACAATTGACATTCCCTTGACAAAGGTTGGCACCTCCGGCAGTCCGACCGGTGCCCGCCGACCCGATGGTTTTACGCCCGCACCACCAGCACAAAGCTCCGAAACCCCCGAACCGATGGACGAGAAGCAGGCTCAGCATTTCCCCAGCGGCCCTGCAGGACGAAGAAGGCGACGGGAGCAACGGTCCGCAGAGACAGATGACAAGGATGACAGTTCCTTGAATACAGTTGGCAAGCTTTACAAGAAAATCTACAATGCCTCGGTTGTCACAAGATACTTCATTTATGTTGCACCTCTTGCAGCCGCAATTGCTGTCCCCATTGTGGTGGGCGCAACGGTGGCTCCGCGTGCCAGAATCGGAGGTGTCAAGATTGTTTGGTTTTTCTGCTGGATCGAGGTCGTCTGGATGTCGCTATGGGTGTCAAAGATTGTGGCTCGGTTTTTACCACACTTGTTCCAATTCTTCAGCGGGGTGGTAAGCTCCGGAACGAGAAAGTATGCGCTGGTTATACGAGCGCTCGAGATTCCTCTCTCGCTTGTCGGCTGGGCAATATGCTCCTTGACTACTTTTGTGCCCATAATGACGCTCAATCCTGACCAGAGAGCGCGTGGAGAGACGAGTTTGAAGAGTTGGGAGTCCATTATCAAGGATATTCTCTTTGCCTGCGTTTTCTCTACCTTGCTACTTCTTTGCGAGAAGCTTCTTATTCAGCTGCTCTCCATCGGTTACCACCGCAAGCAATTTGCCGACAGGATCAAAGAGTCGAAGCGGCACATCTACCTCATTACCTTGCTGTACGACGCATCCCGGCAACTTTTCCCCATGTATTGTCGTGAGTTTGTGGAGGAGGACTTCTTGATCAACGATGTGCTAGATCTCGCAGCGATCGCCAGCAAGCGGAACAGCAAGTTCAATCTCCATAAGAGGTCAGGCTCTGCAACACCAATGAGAATCATCCAGAACGTCGCTCGCGTTGGCGACAAAGTCACTGCAGCTTTTGGAAATGTTGCCCATGAGATCACCGGAAAGAACGTTTTCAATCCGACGGCCTCTCATTCGATTGTCATACAAGCCTTGGAAAGGAAGCATTCAGCCGAAGCACTTGCTCGGCGCTTGTGGATGTCATTTGTCCTCGAAGGCAGAGATGCGCTTTACCTCGAGGACATTAAAGATGTTCTTGGCGACTCGCGCGAGGAGGAAGCCCAGGAGGCGTTCGAAATTCTGGATGTGGATGCCAACGGTGACATCTCTCTAGACGAAATGATTCTACGCGTCACCGAGTTCGGTCGAGAACGCAAAGCGATTGCCAACAGCATGCATGACGTTGACCAAGCAATCCATGTGCTGGACAATCTTCTTTGCACAGTCGTCTTCATCGCTACCATTTTCATCTTTATTGCTTGGCTCAACAAAAACTTCACCACGACCCTCGCCACCGCCGGTACTGCACTGCTTTCAATGTCCTTCGTCTTCTCAGTCACGGCTCAGGAAGTGCTCGGATCGTGTATTTTCCTCTTTGTCAAACATCCTTTTGACGTTGGAGACCGAGTCGACATCGGAGACAACCAATACGTTGTGGAGCGCATGTCTCTTCTCTACACTGTTTTCCGCCGAGTCGCGGATCAAAAGCGGACTCAAGTCCCTAACAATGTGCTGAACACTCAATGGATTGACAATGTTTCCCGCAGCAAGGCAATGCGCGAGAGAATCCGCCTCTATGTCAGTTTCGACACCACCTTCGAAGATCTCGATTTGCTGAAGAAGGAGATGACGGCCTTCGTTCGAGACAAGGACAACGCTCGTGACTTCCAACCCGACATTGACGTCGAAGTGACTGGAGTGAACGAGATGGACAAGATGGAGTTGACGCTGGATATTCGGCACAAGTCCAATTGGGCCAATGAAGCTGTTCGAGCAGCCAGAAGAAGCAAGTTCATGTGTGCATTGGTCCTGGCTATGCGCAAGATCCCTCTCTATGGTCCGGGCGGTGGAGGTGCTCCTGCTGGCGATCCAGCAAACCCAACTTACTCTGTGACCATCTCTGACGAGGAGGCAAAGAGAAACAAGGCCGCGTTTGAGGAAGACAAAGACAAGAGCAGACTCGTACCCCTGTTGCCTCACCACAACACCGACTCCGAGACTTCACAGACACAGACCGGTTCGACCCTGGATGTCGGGTCATCAAGCGGGATAGAGGTGAAGGAGGCCGCGGCAGTGGACCATTTGATCAAGCGCGATGTGGCTGTCGACCCGGAAGAAACGGTCGACCATGAACGAGATCTTGCAATAATGGACAAGCAGCGGTCCAATGATCTGGACGAAGTGCGGAACATCCTCAGGCGCGAATCGACCAGGGGTCGCCGTCGGGCAGCACGCCCTACCGGTCTCTCCTTGGAAGAGAGAGTTCAATATCACGATATGGATCCCGCACAATCCCCACCCTTCCTGTACCGTCGCCACCAGAACGTCTAGACGAATCTGCTCTCAGTAATGTCAACTATTTCGAGGACACAATCCAACCCACAAGCTCACAACAGCAAGGACGCGCCAATGGGGCCCCGCTGAACTATTATCCATCGTCATCCAGCAACGTGCCACAACCCTTCGCTCGTACCGTCTCGCCATCTGAGGAAGAGGAGGAGGCGACCTCGAGTACGAGTCGATATGTACCTGGTAATGCCTTCTCACAACAAGCGTTCGCATCCCAGCAGCAGCAGCAGCAGCAACAACAACAACATCAGCAACATCAGCTGCCCCGAGTACCAGTTCCAGGAATGCCGGAATTGAAGAGGACATTGCAGAGCCACGGCCAGAGTCCTCCACCACCCTCCCAATGAGACGACGACACAATTTCGAAGAAGGAAAAAAAGGAAAACAGAGACGACCGATACGATGACTAGATCGGACCAGATTATTTGATCTCGTGCTTGGTCCAGGGGCGACCCTTTTCTTTCGTTACGTTGCTACGGCACTCTTCAACTAGGAAGACTCAAGCGAAAGATAATATGTTTGTTTGTTTTTTTTTTGCAATCATGTACAGTGTTTCAGGGTTCTCATGGATCTTCACATGAGGTGAGGTGCGGAGTGGATAGAAGTGTGTGAATAGATTTGAAAAGAACATTACAAAGACAACAAACACACAGCTCTGCCGTGGTTTCTTGATATGCGTACAATTCAATTGCCTGCATATTTGTAGGATATGACCCAAGTAGAGAGGGTCCAGCCGTCTGGTGATGAGGACAAAATGGCATTCAATGATATACAAGTAGGAAAAAGGACAAAGCAGTGCTGAACGGAACGGAAGGATGTCATGGTATGCTTATTATGGGGCGTAAATGCATCATCAGCCTTGCAACAGTATTCTTTCCCGATATCTCATAAAGACGCCAGAGACGACCAGACAAGTCTTGGGACGACCGCTGCTGTCAGTTCGTTCATCTCTTACTGTCTGCTCCGGCTTTGACACAAGCGGCACCTACGTAGCACAATGGGATGCTGGGAAACCCCTTGTGATCGGTTGGGAGGACTCATTAGGAGTGTCATGCCATTCTGTACAGTTGAATTTATTCATCCCAAATGTCTCTTCTCCCTCTGTCATATTCAGCCGTCAACCCGTGACCCTTTCTAAACACATCCTTCTAGACTGGAAATCATGCATCTGACCATGCCCGACGTCGTAACCTCCAGAACGCCATCGCTCACCCCGGTAATTCTAGAACAAAACATCCAGTAACCAGTAAGAAAAACGATACCAGCCAAACGTTTAAACAAGGTACGTCGTCAATCCCCATCCAAACCAAAGCCGGCGAGTCAAACTCTCGGTCAAAGCTAAACATCGTTTTCAAACAACTCAAGCCAAGCCCTAGCCAGCGCGAACTCCGTGTAGGGAAGCGAGTAACAGAACTCAAAAGTTCTCCATGAAGCCTTGACGGACCGTCCACATCCTAGCCCGTTTGCCATAGATATACATGGGAATCGTCGTGAGCAGACAAGCAATTTGGATTGCGCCTATTGCCAGAAAAGTCGTCTTGGGCCCATCGCTCTCCAACCAATTGGCGAAAAAGAGACTAAACACCAGACCGTGAAAGATGTTCTTGCTGAAGTTCAACGTAACTAGCGCCTCGCCTGCATACTGTCGGTAGCTGTCGACGCAGAAGGTGATCGCTGTAGTACTGCCCAGACTGCAGCCAAATGAAATGATGCCAAAGAAAATCGTCGGTACGATCCATTTGTCTCGCTCTTGGGCAGACCAACCAAAGCCCATCAACCCAATGACAGTAGTGAGTGTCACGGGGATGCCCATGACCAGCCGGAATTCAGGCTCATACACACCTCCGTTGCGCCGTGCCATATATCTTACAATGATATCAGAGACCTTTCCGGCGATGGCCGTGCCGAGAATGCCTCCAATGAAGGGTGAAAGGTACACCAGTCCGGCACCTAGGGCAGAGAAGTTGTAGCTATCTCGGGCTCGATAGATACCTGATATTGCCTCCGACAGGACGATGAGCCAGCCTACCGACAAAGAGTAGACAAGAGTAGACCAAAGGACGCTTGGATAGGCGAATAGGATGAACGGTCGAAGAGCCACCCGAAACCAATTCGATTTGGAGAGCCGTCCATTCCACGGCCGCAGTGTCGAAAGGTAAGATTTGGGAGGGGCGTGTACAAACCTGGACGTGTAATGGACCATGTTCGGACTCGAACCCTTCTCCTCCATACTTCTGGACCTCTCCAAATCAACCATGCTATGGATCGAAGTGGGAATAGATGTAGTAGTCTCTTGTAATGGCAGTTCTGGTCTAGCTTCCGGGCGTTGGTTCGCTTGAGGCATAGGATCGGCCTGTGCGTGATGATCCAGATAGCCGTCATTCTTTTCGATCTCTGCATAGTACGGTGAATTGAGATTATGAAGATGAGGAACCGACCGCTCAATCTCTGCCTGGCTTATTCCTGGCCTGGCATTGCCATCGGCCGCCACTGTTCCAGGCACGGAAAGAGAGCCCATTTGCGGCGGGGGTGGGATCCGCAGACCTGTCGGTCTAGCCTTTCTTCCAGCGGCAGTGGCTATGGTCGGAGCTCTTGTGAATGGCACATTGCTCTCTGCGGGTGCGTTATCTGTGGTTCCATCAGTCTGTTGCGTAGCCCGTGTGGAGGCCAAGTCCCTTTTCGAGGAGTCAAAAGCCACAGGAGATGGAGACCACTCGGACTTCTTGTCATCCCCAGTGTCTATGACATCTTCAAATCTAGCATGTGCATCTTGTTCATGAAGCAGCTGCTGGCGCGGAGTCATCACTTTTTCGAGAGCCGCGCCTATCGCTGCTGGAGCCGGTGGCGGATGTTGCGGCACATTTGCTTTACTGATGTGGAAAGGATGGTGTACTAGATCAGTCAAACTTCGTCGAGCGGTGGGTGTCCTTGACTTGGGTCTTGGAGTCCTGTCCCAAAACGTCTCTGGCACGAAAAGAAACAGCAGGCATAAGCCAAAGCCTACCACAATGGCAACCACCCTATATCGGTCAACAGTGCAAGACGTAACTGCCGAAAGAGGCCTCACCAGAATACCCATCTCCACCCCTTCGCCTGAATGATGGCTGCGCTTACCAGGGGAATTAAGTTCTTCCCGCCCAGCAGAAGCAACGTATAGATGCCCAGTCGAAACGCCCTCTCGTGTAGAAAGAAAATCTCCGCAATGGTTGCCGAGGGCAGACACTCTACCGGACTGACCGAGATACCCTGGAACACTCTTGCCGTCGCCAGATGGGTGTAGTTGGGAGCCTTCGCACACCAAATAGAGGCGAGGATAAACATGATCGCGGAAACCAAGTAGACAGGTCGTTTACCGTACAAGATGGCGGTAGGAGAGAATATGACGCTGCCGACGCCTAAACCCATCATATAAAGCCCTGTGGTCAAGGCCACTCTTGAGTATGCCACGTCGAACGTCTCGGCGACATTATTGAAACCCGCAGCAAGGATTGGGGTCATCCCTCCACCGAGCATGCAATAGAAACCGAGGGAAAGCAGGGCGGCGTCTCTTCTCCAGGCCGGCCAGTTCAGAGGATCATTCATTGAATCGCTCGGCTGTGGGTCCAATATCAACTGCCCATCTTTTGTTCTTTTTGTAGAGGAGACCGAGCCCCGTCTGGGCGTCGCGGGCAGGGGAAACCACGTCCGCCTGGGAGTCAAAGGCTGAGGAGGCATCGAGGACTCGGCATTGGAGGCAGGTTGGGGTTCGACACCAAGAGGCTCATTGCGTTTTGCGGAGAGGAGTAGGACGGTTCCCGGGACTTCCTCCGTCTCTTTGTCATTGAGTATCCCGAGACTCCATTTCTCGTACCGGGGCCTAGGCTTCTCGTTGGTCGAATGGTTAGATGAAGTTAATGGCGCAGGAGATATTCTTCCGAGGGAAGACTGAGGGTTTGGCGTGGTGGGCTCATCTTGTTGTCTGGTGAATTGGTCGCCGCCCATAGGAGATTGAGCCATCGGTAAGACTTAGGGAAACAGGAATGATTGCCCAGGTGCAAGCAAGGATTTCAATCCGCTTCCATCGAGCCAGCGGATTTCCGCGAGGGAGGGATATGGTCGGGTAGTTATGGCCAGGTAGAATACAGGGCCGCGGTCGGCTTCACAGGTATCAATGAAGACGGATTGCCAGAGGGATAATGAGATATATCAGCACAAAACAAGCCAGTTTTAGGAGTAACGGGAACAGGAACAAAACCTAGGAATTGTAATAATGACTAGGAATGTGTTTGAGGAAGAGTAGCAATATGGACAAGAAGTGCAATATACAGGTTGACAGGGAGATGAAGGAATGGAAGCGCAGTCAAGCATCAATCATGGAGGGAGGAGAAATGAGCAGGAGTAGATCGACATCGGTCAGGAAGCCGCAAGACCCTTTCTGGTTCTTGTTGTTCAACTGCAATCTGATTTGCAGCAACCGAGTCATCGTGTCGGTCCTCTGCTATATGCTGTCGCTTCTTGTCCCCTTGATATGAACGATAAAGGTATGCTGACCTTGACGCGTTGGCAGTTAGGAATTCCATCTTGTGCATCCCAGGGCGCGCGGGCGTGAGTTGGTGTGCTTTGAGGTGGGTAGCCAGCCGCACGTCACTTCAGATGATTCCCGCAACTCCTCCCTTGTCAAACCCGTGTCAGCATAGGCCTCCTGTCGACCTCATTCAACCGCCATCAACAGACCTTGCTTGCTCAATCGTCTACCTTACACTATAACGTGTCAAGCCTTGCGTCTCGCTGCAGACCATATGATATTCCATCCGGGCCTAGTGGGCTTACACTTTGCGCGTGCGCACTGTCAACGCCCACGTAGCGTCCTTTGAGAACAAAGCAACAACGCACAGGTCGGATGACTCGCACTCCAGGAGAAGAGGATCAGCACAAGCTGAAAGAGATAGAGGAATCACACGCGCATGATCCGAGGTGGAGAGAGAAGTCGTTCTAGGGTTGAATGGACGCGTGACCATCTTCTTAGATTGCACCAGACACCGTCATGAGGTTTACACAGTGGCACGCGAGAAATGTGGCAAATTGTAGTAGCAACAGTTTTGAACCTCTTTGGTCTTGTATACTTGTTTCTACTGTAGTAGGGAACCACCATTGGGTTCCTCGGGTCCAAAGCCCGGTAAAAGGGTCGTAGCCACTTAGAAATCATATCTTCCAAAATAGTTCAGTGGTGGACCAACACATTCATCATCCTGCCGTCGTAGTCATCGTAAATGGCCCTTCATAGGTACAGAAGTCATCACCAAGCTGACAGTCAGCCCAGGTAAGCATCCCGCAGAGTCAACCTGCAGATATGTGGCTTTGGCGACTCTGACTTCTTCAGCTGGACGGGCCTAGACTGCTTTCTTCATTTATGCCGGGCTCCGAAAAGCCCCAGCCCGAGAGACGTCTCACTTTCCTTACCGCTGCCATTGTCCAAAATCTCCCAAACTCGAGGCTTCCAGTCTCCCAGGACGCCTTTGCCTTCTTTCACCATCTGCAATCCCTGTCCCAGATCGCGCACTTGCGCCGATCCCGTAATGTTGACACTGCCAAACAAGTATTTCATCCGCTCGTCCTGTAGCTTGTCTTTCAAGATTTTGGCGCTCATAACACGCACTTCGTCGCTGACCTCGTCGATAATGGTGGCGATGACATCAAAGGCCAGATCGAGCACCTCCTTCATCTTTTGCTGTTCCTCCTGGATGGGCAGGTGAGCCGGAGCGGACGTAATGGCCGGGTGTGTTGCTATCAACGCTAAGCGCACAAGAAGCTGTACCTGTTCGGTCTGTAATTGTTTGGGATTGGCCCCAGTGTTTTCTGCTGCACAGAATGCCGCGCGCTGCAAACAAATCATTTGAAGCAGGAGGTCGAGGGAAGCCAGAATGGCTCCAGCAATCACACCCTGCCCGCTGTCGAGACTGGTGGTCACAGGGCTAGACGTCACAGTTGTCGGCTTTGGTGATGCTGAAGATCCGGAATTCATGGAAGCGGCGGCTGCAGAATAATTGCTTCCCAAAGCCTTGAGATGTTGCGATAGTCTCTCAATTAGCTGTGATATAAACCCGGGACTTGGACTGGTGGACTTGGTACAGAGCAGACGTGCTCGTTCGACTAGTGAGGACAGATGTTGGAGATTGCTGGAGGACATGACAATCGCAGGACTGGCTCCCTTATTAGACTGCAGCTTTGGTATCGCTTCTAAGAACTCGTTCTCAATCTGATGGCGAAGTCGATTCACAACGTCGACGTCCACCGAATCAAGTATTTGGGCGAATCGGATGCCGCCTTCCTTGTCACCGGAGGGATCCGGATTCACTTGATCAAGCGCTTCAGATAGAAAGCGAACGAGTTCATCTTGATCTGGGTGCCCTCCCCGCTCTGACAACGCCCGTGAAGTAAGCCAGAATCTCAATTGCACAAATCGGTAAGAGAAGACGTCGATAGGGCTGGCAAGGGCTCGAATGTCTTCTCTTCGGAGAGATCCTTCCTCACACCAAAGTGAACGGTCGAGTGCCCGCAGCAGCCACTGTTCTGCCGTGTAAGACAGGGGAGCCGACCTGATAGTGTCATCTTCGACCAGCCCGCCAACCAGATCCTTCTCCAAGGAAGGCAATGAAGACTCGAGCCCCATTTCATGGAGCAATTCCAGCACAGACCTGGGTTCTTGTCGGACGAATTCGAACCACCGACTCCTGGTCCGATAGAAGTTTAAGTCAGCCAATGCACCATCCGGCGGTGCCACGACGTGCTGCAGAAAAAGTCTGGCTGATAGGTTTTGACTCAAACTGGAAATATGCCCAGGGCTGGCTTCAAACAATCCAGCGAAGGTGATGCAGCTGGTGCCAATGAGGTTTTGAAGCAACAGAGACCCAAATTCCGCATCTGCTGAAGACGTAAACCGTATTGTCCACTTCCGTATCAGTAGATCTCCTTGGCCTTTTCTACATAACCGCAAGCGGCTCAGGAGCTGACAGAAGGAGGCCACTGTTTCGGAATCATCAACAAACTTCTGCTGCTTTTCGATGCGGTCCGCCAGAACTGCAAAAAGCCCGTTCATTGTTTGCTCGTTCATGTTGGGTTCGGACTGGAGGATCGCTTCGAAATCTTCGATGAACGTTGCTCCGGCCTGCTGTAAAGATTCGGCGATCCCATCACTATATGGGGAACAGGCTGCGACTGCGCGTCCACGATCACCTCTGACGAAGTCCTGCTGCAAAAGCCTGATAGTTGGCGCTTTGACCGGGTACGACGTGCACAGGTCGAGGAGATTGGATGTAAGAAGCGGCATGGTTGGCCTGACGTTCCGCCATGTTAAGTAAGTCTGGCACATTCGGGTTTGTAACACGTCCAGTGCTCCTATCGCGGAGAAAGCATCTGCGTGGAAATGAATGGTTGCGACGAGGGATGCGATTAGGTGATCGTCTTGCGAGCGGGATAGAATGCCTATGACATCCGCCAACACAGCATCGTCCTCCATGCACTCTAGAATGTTGCGAATATAGGCGAATTGGTCGACGTTGAGAGTATCAGACCCAAGGAGTGGAACACGGGCGGGCGCCACAGGCACACTGACCCTTGCTTCCGCCCGTTCAGCGACAGTGGATCTCAGCCACATGGCAAGTCGGGATCTTACGGTCCAAGGGAGAGATGCGAAGGCAGGTTCCGGTATCCTGGGTCCCGAAGGGTTACCCCGGCGACCTAGAATCGCCAATTCCTGCTCCATGTGCTCGATACCGTCCTGGCAGACTTTGTCTTCCACCTCAGGGTCAAATCCGCAGCCACGAAGAATGGAATTCCGCAGGTTGATGACATGTTGTTCAACATTATGCAAGGAAACGTGGAGCAGCAGCTGACTGGATTCTGGGGCGATGTCTTGAGCAGTGCGTTCAGCAGTTCCCGGCAAAGACCCTAAAGACGTCTGCAGTGTGCCCTTTTTCGGAAGTCCTCGAACAATAAGCCATTGCATGTATTTGCTCGAAGGGAACAGACCCGACCGCGAGAGCTGAGCAGCTAGGTGTTGCAACACCTTTCCATCCGGAGTAGTGTGTCCCTTTCGGCAAGCAGAAAGATAATTTAGGATAACATTGTCAATGTCATGTCCTGCGTTGTGCCAACGTTTTGCCAAACGGGCAAAGAGATATATCCGGGCGTTGGAATGCCGAAATCGTGTACACGCCCACTCTAGACAAGTAGAAATCAATTGAGCAGTATCGGTACACGCCGCACCGAGGCCTGCGGCGAGCTTTGGGATGTCAAATGGGGTTCCTGCAGAGTCCAAGATTTCCACCACCGCCTGCTGGACGGTGCGGCTTGCGGCGAATGTTCGCTTGTTGTATCCCATGGCCCTTGCGTTAATGCGATTGAGTTGGTGTAAGATATGACGCTCTTGCCGGACGTTTGTGTCGAGGCACGATTTCACAGAATGCAAGACTTCCGGCCACGTTTCTGGCATAAGGAAGCTCACGGGCCGTGTAAGAAGCAACCACCTCATCGTATGGTGGAGCTTTTGCCGCAGAGCGGCTGTCTGTTCGGCAGGATATTTGTTGACAAGCTCGAGTTTCTTGACCAGTGCCTCTGCAAGCCTTTTGCCTTTCCGGCGATAATGGCTCAGATCCTCTTTGAAAATGTGGATGACCATCAACCAGCAAGGCGTATGAGCGAGGTCTGCAGAGTCGAAAGAACGCACTATCCACTCCAAATAGTAATCTCGATCCAGCAAGTTTTCCATATACAGACGCGTGGTCAGACGGAGCGCATACTGAACGGATGATCTCCAGTCATCGTCGTCGTTCTGTTCCAGATGGGTTTCCATAAACTGCTTGACGCTGACAGTCCACTCGCGCAGCCACTTGCATTCGGTGCCAACGGCCACGGCAGCAGTGGTCCCTTTCCTCTTCAGCGTCCGAATCTCGTTTGCACAGACGCATTTTGCAAACCATATCGCACGATTCAGCGGCACAGTATTCTGCAGACATTGATCCAAAAGGACCTGGCCCCTAATACCTTGTGGGATAGTGCGACTCAACCTCCTAAGCGGGACATCTGCGTTGGCCAGGTCGGCGATCCATGACTTTCGCTTTGCTTCAGTCAATGTGACACGTGGAGGTGGTCTGAAATTTGACGCTGAGCTGATCAGACCGTGTTGGTTCTTCTTTTCTAGGACAAGAGAGAACAAAATGGACAAGTTTTCGATTCCCGACTTATGTTTCAAGGCGTTGTAGAGCGGTACTCTGGCCGTGTTCACCTCCTTCTCCGGTGGGTTAGGCGGCTTGTCATAAAATCCTTGCTTGACGTTGGCATCGCTGAGGACATCTTCAGGATGTTTCCCCGTCCATGGGAAGAACCCGGCGGGTCTCTGAGGGACAATATAGGGAACCGATGAAGGAAGTTGCAGGGAGTCCGGCGTCGTGGGCACGGGAATTTTAACTCGCGACCGATGAGTTGGCTTGGGCTCTTTGGTTGCTATACTTTGCTGAGCATGGTGCCACGGACGTGGTGGAAGGTCAGGCAATTCCTCATTTTTCCGCTTCCCCTCCTTTCTCTGGCCGTGCCTATCGCGGACGGCTGGGTCGAGCGCCGATGGCTGGAGCAGTCGCAGACGTGTTGTTCTCGTGTCGGATGGAGACCTAGGACTGGTGGTTGTCTGAGACCCAACACCGGTGCTGGAGGCCTGGCTCGTTGATGCATCTGCTTCTACCTTGCGCCGCTTTGAGGGCCGGTCACTTCCAATCTGTATATCCTGCCTCTGTAAACCCGGTGGTCTTCTAGCCACTGGGGAAACGACCCTGGTGGTAACGCGATCGAGAGAAGGGCGATGAGTGTCAGGAGGCCGTCGTAGCGGAGGAGGCCGCGGTTCGGCCAGAGGATTCAGTGTCATGACCTGATCATCTTGACAGGTCAAATCGAAGCACTGCAGCCGCAGGGGCCGTTGCGAAGAACAAGTTCAACAATGGGTATCAAGCTCGTTCTCTCCCAGGCCAGAGGGTCTATAGTCAGCGCGCGCTGTCCGAGATTCGGTAAACGTGGTGGATGCGGCCGGTCGGGAAAGGTGCAGGATGGTCGGGACGACAATTATAATACAGTATATGTGCTGGTTCCGAGATTGCGTCCTTGTCTGGCAAGGTCTCGCAACAGGACAGATCTTAAATTCAGCGAGAGGCAGGAGAATGAGTCGTGGTAAGACGAGAAGAGCGAAATGGCCATAGGAGCAGGGAGGTAAGGTAGGACTTGACTAAAAGGTAGGCAAAGTTGTAGGCGCAAGGCAGGCTCGCACAGGCTTCGGAAGGTAGAGTTCGGGCACTGCAGGCTATCGATGTGTTGCCAACTCAGCCGGAATGACGGGAGATGGGCCTGGAGGCTTGTGGGCTTGGATTGGGGCCAGAGTTGCCCTGTCCGAGAGGAGCCAGTTCGGGGATGGGGCCGCCTGGCGATAGGCACACAGTTGTACTGTATGAGGCCTGCTGGTTTGAATCCTTTATGCTATGGTGCAATTAATGCATGTGATTACCTAGCTATGGACGGGACCCTGGGTATGTGACGATGATGATAGGGTTGTGACGCCGCAGTGCTGTTTGTGCCCGTTCAGTAGCAGTGGAGGGTTTCGGGCCCAGTGACTGCCACCAGAGCGTCCCGGGTCCGTGGCTACCTTAATCAGGAACAGGGAAACAAGGGTCCCGGCGATATACCACCATTACCATTAAAAAAGGGCAATGACCTGACGACCAGGGGTTGCTACATCTAAGCTACGGTACATTCAGCACGCATTATCCACGAATCATTATGATATTCAAGGGTTCAGGCTGGCGAGATCTTTCATTCGGCTCAGTAAGGTAGGGGAAGACAGTCTTCTGCGCAAGGTCTAGACATGCGACGACACACAGCTATTTCTCCGGAGCGTACATATACGCCGAAGCGAAGTATTCGCCACCAATAATGATGCCCCGCCCTGCGTTGCTGATGCGGTGCTGTAACCCCCCTCGCTCGCTTCATGAGGGCATGAATAGAACCTATCTTACCTGCCTAGGCACATATTATCGCACACCTACTAGTAACCTAAGGTAGGTACAGATCAACAGGAGGGTAGCACTCAGCTCAGGTCAGCTCAATCCCAAATCGAATCAACTCAACTCAACTCGCTTCGCCTGCAGTGGATGAACACAATGGTCCTTCCAGTGCAGGCGATAAGCGACCATCCACTTCCGGGTTGATACGGTCCGTGAGCATGGAGCATGAGCATGGCAGGTATCGATCGTCTGATAGAGATGGGGGCCTCATGGTGGAGATATCTGTTAATCACTGCAATCTTCACCCACCGCATCAAGTACTTTCATCAACCCTCTTTTGATCAATATAAGGTACGTATCACCAACGCAGTGGAAGATACGTGAAACACAATCTATCATTTATCCGCAACCTGCGCAATGTTCCAATATTAGCCGGCCATCGTCTCCGCTGAATCGGTTTCCTTCGGCATGTACGGCCGAAGGTACCTTCGTCTGCACGCCTAAACGAACCCCAACTAAGGGTACTTCGGGAGGGGCCTGAGCCTTGAACTCGGTCGTTTGAACCCTTCCGTATCTCGACCGATCAGACCGGATGAGCTGTGCTGGTCTCAGATCTTACTTACGACCACCTACCAGGTGCCTACCTCCCTTCGGTACCCCATTCCTCGGGCGCCACGGCTTCGTAGGTACCTACCTAAGGTACGGTGACTAGTACGTAAAGTAGGTCCGTAGGATTCTCGGGCGTTTATGAGGTACAAATAATATTCAATTGTATGGCGGCTTTAATTCGTTTATCAGCATATTGTCGGTACCTAAGCTAAATGTTGTTCCCACATTTTTGCCCATATATTCTATTGGGCTCGGGGGTCGTATCTGCCATTCTCATTAATTGATAACTTATCTTCCATCGCCTGGGCCTTCCACGATTGTCCCACGCAATCCTGCTGCCTCTACAACTAGGCCGGCTAGATCCTCTCGGACCAAAGTGAAAGCCCGGCTTGCAATCTACGTATGAAGAATGTACGTAGTGAGAAGCGAACCTTCCGCTCTCGCTTCGGCAAAGGCTACCCCGTTTCATTCCAGGGTTGCAGAGAATTTTGGTTACCATATGACTTACGAGCATCTTGACATCCGGTTGAAAATGATATTCGGTATCGATAGGATCGTCTAGGAAGTGCAACTACCCTCGCTGCCCATCGTTCCACATTTTTTGTTGCTTTCGATTTGCGCCGGAGCCAGCTTCGTGGGCTTCAAGTCTTCAGGAGATTCCCAGCAGCGGCACAGTGTCATCATCGAGCCCGGTCCCATTCTCACGCATTTTATCCTGACGTCCTTCGCTCGGGTTGTAATCTTCATCAATCCTTGGGCTGTAAAGCCGCGGACCAGCAGAGACACTTTTCCGCTTAAAGTGCCTGCTGATTCCAATCATGTTGCCATAGCTGCTTCTTCTTCTGCTCCAGACTGCCCTTTCGCCTGCGCTGCTGGGGACTGTCATACCGAGTTGATCGTATGCCTCTCTTCCTCGTTCGTCGCAGCTGGGAAATGTATCATGCGATCTGGTGCTCCCACCCGTGTTCGATCGACTATGGAGTGGAGGGAAGAATTCCACACCTTCATCTCCTACTCTTTGCTCCGCCGGCTCGACGACCGCTTGCTGGGTAACATCAATTTGTGCCACTGCAGGGGTCAGAGTCGCCCTCGAGGCCTTCGATCGAGGTAAAGTCCTGAATGCCGTTTCTCGTGCAAGCCTGGCAAGTTTGGGACTGTCAAGCAGATCGCGCAATCCCTGTGCATATGTCATTTCGTTACCGGGCCAGTAAGATCCTCGTCTGCTTGCTTCGTCCTGCACAGATGTTCTTCTGGACTGCATGAGCACCCGAGAGAGCCGCCTTTCTAAGGTCTCCGTCTCCCCAGAATGGCGTCGGCCCAGTGCCCATTCCCTGCTCTGAGGGCTGGGAGCTGCACCCTCGGACGCCGAAGCAGACGAATTCTGGTCCCAAATAATCTCGTAGACCCCGTCGTCGGATATGTAACGAGTAGAGCATCGGCGAACTGGCTCCGTGGCGTATGCGTGCCCCGGGAAAGAATGCTGCGGCTCCGGCGTCACCACCTCCGTCCGCACGGGCGGAGCAACCGAGCTCGTGGCGGGACGGACTTCGCTGCTGCTGCTGTTCAGCGAGGCGGGCTCGTGCGTGCTCGCTCGGCCGTTCGCTCCAGAAGCACCAGTAGTGTCATGGTTGCCAGGTGTGATTGTGTCGAAAATGGTCGAGAGGAAACCACTACTTCGCCGGCCGAACTTCGGAGGTGGGAAGGAGGTGAGCGACAGCCTTGGTGTAGGCGGAGATGCCGTTGCGCGGCGCAGAGTAATCATGGCAGGACTTGAAGAAGATTTAACCTTCTTGCTCGAGCGCTTACCGGCAACTCTCTGCACGGGTACGACGGTCGCCAACGCTCTGGTTGGAGGTGCCTTTGATGGGACTGTCCATCGTCGTGCTCGAGATTTGGGCCGCGCAGGCCGATTGGCAGGATCTGGAACGAACCGAGTGGGAAGGGATGGCTGGGAGTAAACTTTTCTTAAAGGGAGCGGCGAGAATCCAGGACCTGCTTTGCGGCCTTTTGATGAGACACGGTGGCTACTTGCGGTAGGGCTGTTCAATCCGTGGTGGCTTCCATGCCGGTGAAGCTTGCTCTTTTTCATGCTCAAACTGACTCGATCACTCTCATCCGCCTTGAACGGAACATCTTCGGAGCTCTTGTGCGACAGTGGCGGACTCAGTAAGGGTTCGCTTCGAAGACTGGCGGCGGCGCTCGAAGCAGGCTGAAAGCTAATTGGCATGGTTTGCGTACGTGGGCGTTTCGGACGGTGGCTAATGATAGAGTTCTGTTGGGGGATAATACTGGAGTGCAGGACGTGACAATGCAGCCAAGATGATCGTGACCGGTGAAAGAAAGTTCCCAGGAGGGAAAGAGGCCTCCTGCCTTCGAATCCACAATCTGGTCATCGCCAGTCTTGCCAGCAGGCGCATCCTTACCTGTATTCCCAAAATATATTACCAGGTAAGCCTGTAGGTGTTGCTCATGAGCGGAGGACGATCGCCTCTTGCCGGGTACCAGCACTGTATGGGAATCAAAAAGCCCTGTGGCTTGGAGGGACGGGTCCGGGTTTTATATCTCAAGAACCCATACTCATCTACGGCCATCAGATGATGCGCCTTCTTGGTAGGGCAGGCCAACCTGTCGCCTTGGCCAGTCGAGATAACGTGCCCAGAATGGATCGAGCAGACTGGAGACGTCAGAAACCAGGCTGTAAGCCCAGCCTGTTGCCCACCAGTGATGGTCCATACATTGGAACACAGCGGCCCAGTGGGCAAAGAGAGCCAGGGCCATAGGGTTTCCTTGTTTCAAACAATGGATAAATGGTAATGGTGCCAAGATGAACCAGGAGAAGATATGGCCATCCCATTCGACAACGGAGCGACACCGAGAAACGTTTCGCAGCCGCTCAAGTTGCTCAAGACAAAGAGTCTTTGCGCTTTTCGTACCCTCAAATTCTGGGAGAGGCGTGGGTTCGGCGTCATCAAACGCTTTGGCGAGCACCTCAAAAGCTTCCACAACGTCGGCAGAGTGAGGGGGAAGATCCGCGTCCCGGGGAAAACCGTAACAATTCCTCAATGTCGCCTTGAAGCCAGGCGTCGGTCTCGCGTATAACCGCATAGATACCCCTGAGAAGCAAAATGATTTCGATAAAATCCGCGGTTGGTGAGTGCAGAGGTAGTGTAACTCCTGGAGACGGTTCTCCCTGACCGAATTCGAGCTTGACGCTTTTCAAACCCTCGGGCAGCCTCTTCGATGCGAACGCCCAGACAGTGAGGAGGAGGGAAACGCAAAACAGCGCTATGCTATTGTCTTGATTCGGCTTACTGACCGCAGGTATATACCCAGCCAGAGCAGCATTCTGATAAGCCAAAGCAACTTTGGAATACTCGGCATAGGCCTCCGACGTCTTGGGCTGCATCGTCGCCTTGTGCAAGGCCGAAGTTGCCATCAAGCCATGGAGAAGAAAATCTTGGCGCAATGCCTCTGCGAAGACTGTATCGCGCCACACAACATGCGTCGAGAGCCTTGAGGACATAGTCATGTACGTGCGGGTTGAATAGTGTTGGATGAGCTCTAGATCCAATATGTCGAAGCGCTTGCCTCCATGTAAGCTGTCTTCCCTTGCCGCGACACCGGGCTGAGACACCGGTAGGGGGGTTGATCCTTGCCGTGGTTGGTCTGGCTTTGGATTTGAAGGAAGCGGACATTCATATCCTTTGCCTGTTCTCCTGTCAAAGACCAAGATATTTCCCGACGGCGTCGAGAGCCGCTCGGGACCATCGTCAAGAAATGAGCACGTAATCTGTCTCTTGACACAGCGTTGGCATTGCGGGCTTGTTTCATCGCACTGTCAGGTTGAGTCAGACGATGGGGAGCGGACCTGAAGCTAGGAAGGGCGTTCGGGCTCGAAGCAAGACGCATTGAAGTTGAGGATCTGGGCATATGATAGAAGCTGACCTTGACTCTTCTAGCCTTACATTGTCTGCATCCGTGATGAGACTTTGTATGAGCCCGGCGGGAAGGCATTTCGCGATGGTGTCTCTCGGAATACCCTATTTGAAATCATTGGGTACATGTACATATAGTCAAAGAACAAACTTGAAAGACAGCCAATCCGGGAGATACCGAGATGGTGACCGCGTGTGAGCCTAACGAACTTCAAGTTCTCCCGGGGTTTCGGAAGTGCTTGGCGGAGTTCGTATCCATGACATTGAGCCTCGTCGACATACCCGCCTTTTCGATGCGCCTTTGAGGAAATTGCCCAAAAGAGATGTCGACGACGTCCGAATTGAGCATGATGACTACCTAGGTATCATTGAAGTCTAAAAGGCCGAGAAGATGGACAACAGTGAACAGAGTAAGGGCCAGACAATAAACACCATGTAGTTGACAAGAGACGGTAACCAGCTTTTCGAAACCTAGGACTCTAAGGTACCCAGTAAGCGCTTCTCCGGCCACATAAAGAAGCCCGCTTTGAAAGATAAACTGCATGTTGGCGTCTGTTTACCAATCGCCTGGTGAGAAGTCTACTTGTACGACGCAGTTGTCTTCCTAAACTTGACCAATGACCGTCTCATCTTCCCAGTTCTATTCTATCGCTTCATATCAAAAAAAGGGGGACCCAGAACGCTCTCATCGCGTATGCTTCCTTCCCAGCCTCGCACGCCAATGCCAAAATCACATGCAAAGTTGGAGGATATCTTCTCAATTCTTGAACTTCCTCATTGGCTCGAAGAAAAAGCCGGGATGCAGCAAAGTCATGGCCACAACAGCGATGCCAACCATCCTAAAGCGTTTGGGTCAGCATTGTCCCGCGCACCCCAGATGAGCAGCAACTCACATTCCGTCGAGAAAAAGGAACTCCGTTTCATTTTGCATGAGCGGGTTTCCCCAGCCGCCAGCCATTTCAGGAAGACTGTTTGTTGGGAGACATGGTCAGCAAATATACAGACATACAGCCACAAATATCAACACGTACCGATAGATGCACCGAATGAAGATGGTGAGAAAGGCAAGGGCAATGCCGAAGCAGAATATACGGAAGTTGCGCGCCGCCTTCTGCAGGCCCTGATTCTTTTCGTATTCGCTCTCCGAGTGAGAGGCTGAATGGGCCTTCTTCGCCTTCTGGAAGCGGAGGAAGAAGTCCAGCATCAACAGCCCGCATACGGCCATAGTTGCGACTTGGAACGCAATTCCCGCCACAATCAACCCGTTGCCGACATGCAACAGCTCGGGGTTGCTGTCATGGTCGCCAGCGCCCGCGGCAGTGCCTCCTCCGATGGCTTGCAGCACAATCGAGCCAAAATCACAACCGATGAAGAGCCACGGGTACATCTTAGGTTTGATTCTCGAGTTCTCCGCCCCGCAGTAAATAACCAGGTGCTTCAATGTCACGTATATGCCAGCGGCGAGAAAGCTCGGAGCGAGCACCAGGCAACAGATCTGTGTCTTGAAGCCGGCCCCTGACCATGGATTGCTGTGCATTATTATTCGTCCAATATAGCCAACGGCCTCTCCAAAGCAGCCGACAACCAGGACTGCCATATACGTCCACGTCCGTCGCCATATCCCTAGCCCCAGTTGTAAAAACATGCACAGGCCGAACAAAGCGATGAAGAACGAGTTGACGCTGAGGTTGGGGTAGTATCCGTACGTTGTCAACTCGACAGGACATTGCGGCGTGACTTCGGTGCAGTAGTGGCGGGCTGCGTGTGTAGAGTTGGACGACATGGTGCCGCGTCAGGCTGCAAGCATATGAGGGCGACACCAGCCAGTGAACGGTTGTGCAAGACAGAGTATGACCCAAGTTGTTACCAGAACAGTAGGAAGCGATTTTGACGACCTCTTTCAAACAGAAGGTAGACTGCGCCAAAGACTCATGTCGAGAATGGGGGAAACGCCAGGCAGAAGTAGACAATCCCTAGATCGTGGTGGAATTGTTGTTCTTTACACAGGCTTATTACTAGGCGATCTCACTGCCTCAGGACTCTTTGGCGGGTTCGTTTCTGGGGCCTTCGCGCGGTTCTTTGGCCCTTTGGGCCCCCGAAAGCACCCAATAAAATGATTCTGACAGGCGGTCTTAGGGGCAAATTGATGTAAGCGAAGTGGCCCAGCATCCTTTAAACGAGCCCTCTAGGCGAAATGAGGAATAGGATACGCTGCGGGTATCGCACGTTCCGGGGTCGCTCAACAAGAGAGTGGCGATGTCGGTGCTGTAACGGTCATGATTGTGCTCGTCATCCATATGGCCATGTCTCTACCTACTTGCAGTTCGAGTCGCTGGCTGATATCTTCGACACGATCCGACGGCAGGGGGCCGCATCTTATTACTTTGTTGCTTCGCGGCACTTGACGATGCCATCTCATGTGTGGCCACTGTACCAGGAGAGTGTCCGTTACGACGTGCCCGTGTATGACCGGAAAATGCGTTACAACCATTGCGCGAGTAGAGCATCCAAAGGGTGAGAGGCGCGTGCTTGAAGTTGTTATTGCGCGCTGCTACGTAGTTCTATCCTGCCATAGCGCTAAAGCTTGAATTTGAGTGTATAGCCATTCCCCTTCTCAAGGCTCCTCTTCCACGCCGGGCGGTCCTGACACCTCCGCACCCAGGCAGCCAGCTTGGGATATCTCTGGAGATCTATGAAACCGCCCTGGACGCACATATCAACCGGCCATGAAATTATGAAGTCGGCGCGTCCTGGGGAGGAGCCCATAAAATAGTCTTGATCGCCCAGCTGATCATTCAGGTACCGGAAATCCGCATCCAGCTCAGGTCCCGTGAAGGCCTTGTGCAACTGAGTGTGAATGATCGAGACCAGCGGACGAATGAAGAATGGCGAAGTTTGGATAATGAGGGTAAAGATGAGCTCGAGGGTCATCGGAGCACTGATTGTGGCCGAGGCGAGGTTGCATAACTCGTCGTCCCGTATCCAGTCGTTGCCCGCGCCGTCTCCTTTGAACTTGCCAGACTTGTCGTAGGTCTCAATCAGATATCTGGCTATGACCAGTGATTCCACGATAACTCTGCCATCACCTGTTTCCAACTGCGGTGCCTTACCCAGCGGATGTGTCTCTTTCAGTTCCGGCGGCGCCCTCGCTTTATTGGGACCGGACTCTCCACGTTTGTGCAGGGCGAGGTTGTAGGGTATCTCGAGTTCCTCGAGGAGCCACAGGATACGTTGCGACTGGGAGTTCTGGATTGATAAGCTTGGGCAGGTTGGGCAGGGAATAGGAGGAGATCGCTCACATTCAAATGATGCAGGGTTGGCTTGAGCTCTGCCATAGTCAGTGGTGCTTGTGAAGCTACTGATTATTGCAAACTTGTGGCAGAATGAAACATAGGAGGATTGTGAGATCATGTCTAGGTGAGGTAGGTAGTTATATGTTGGAGATGAGGAGTACGTAGCGGGCATTGTCTCTCTTCAAATCGAACCACGGTACTAGGGAGTCTGGACTGTTGATCCATGACTAGCTTCACCTGTCGGAGTCGTCACCCATAGAATTGAGCCACGACCATTGAAGAGTGAACCCGAAGCCCAGTGCTATATTCCTACCTATGAAAGAAGCGATATAGAGATACGAGGGCATGTAACATGCATGGGATGTTTGACATGAAAAATAAAGTGTTGCGCGCTCCGGACAGCTCACTATGAATAATTTGGTTTAGCGCAGATCTGGCCGCAATTCACCCCTACAATGCTGTGGCTTCTTTGACTGCGGCATCTGGACAAGCAAACCACTTGTACTGTGAATTGGGGACATCTGTCAACACCACACATATTAACTGATGCCTCAATGACCATACGACATCTACGAGGTACCATGAACTGATGACATGGAAATTTATCGTGTTGAACCTCTTCAAGTTGTCTGTCGCCGTCCCTTTCAATACCTCAGTCTGCGCGACTGAGCACTGAGCGTGTGCACGACTCAAATACCTTTCGACAAACCCAACAGTTTTCCGCGCGATGCGTCTAGACGTCAAGCGCCAGCTCTTTGCCCGTAAGTCAATGTTATAGTGACTAGAGGACAGCTGCTTACTTTCCAAGGCTCGGAGCGGGTAAAGGGCATTGATTTCCACAGGTAAGTTCCAACCACGCCCTCCCACATCGGGCATATTTAAAGTCACTTTCTGACAAACGAACAGCACTGAACCATGGGTACTACCGCCGATTCCTATATGCATCCCTTTCACAGGCTGACTCCTAAAAGATCCTCACCACGCTCTACAACGGGCACGCCCACATCTGGTCCTACGAGACACAAGCCATCATCAAAACATTTGAGCTCACCGATGTCCCTGTTCGCGCAGGAAGGTTTATTGAGAGGAAGAACTGGATAGTATGTGGCAGCGACGATTTTCAACTGAGAGTTGTCAACTGGAACACAAGCGAGAAAGTCAAGTCATTCGAGGCGTAAGTGGCCCGGGCCTTCAAAGTGGACAAGTTCAGTGGCTCATTGTGCGGAAACAGACACCCAGATTATATTCGCGCCATTGTGGTGCATCCTGTACTCAGTGTTGTCCTTACCGCTTCAGATGATATGACAATTCGGATGTTCGACTGGGAAAAAGACTGGCGCTGCGTGCGGGAGTTTGTGGGACACCAACACTATGTGATGGGACTGGCTATCGTGGGTTATATCCCATATGAACAACACGATTGGATCCATGGTTGACGTTCTTATAGAATCCAAAAGACACCAACGTCTTCGCGTCGGCGTGCCTGGACAGAACTATCAAGATCTGGAGTATCGACAATGCAATGGCCAAACAGACAATCGAAGCCCACGAAAAGGGGGTCAATCACATTGATTACTACCCACACAACGACAAACCATACCTACTCAGCACATCTGACGACAGAACCGTCAAGGTCTGGGACTACACCACCAAAGCCCTGATCGCAACTTTAGAAGGACATACTAGCAATGTTAGCTTTGCCTGTTACCACCCGGAGTTGCCTGTTATCATCTCTGGCTCAGAAGATGGGACTATCAAAATATGGCATGCCAATACATATCGACTGGAGCAATCGCTCAGCTACGGTCTGGAGAGAGCATGGTGCGTTGCCTATCAGAGAGGCAAGCAAGGGGTCGCTATGGGTTTCGATGACGGTGCGGTTGTCGTCAAGATGGGCAGAGAAGAACCGGCTGTCTCTATGGACAACACTGGCAAACTTGTCTGGGCCCGCCATAACGAGGTTGTCTCTGCCATTATCAAGGGAGCAGATGCTAGCATTAAAGATGGTGCACCGATCGCTCTTCCGGTCAAAGAAATGGGGACTACCGAAATGTGAGCTGATGAGGACAGTTCGTCTCGACAAATCGCTAACGGGCATATTAGCTATCCGACAACCCTTTCACATTCCCCGAATGGCAGATTCGTCAGTGTCTGTGGAGATGGCGAATTCATCATCGTGAGTACAGTCCCTTACACATGCTGGGAAAGTGATGTTAACCGGATCTAGTACACAGCTTTAGCCTGGAGAAATCAAGCCTTTGGTTCAGCACTTGACTTTGCATGGTAAAGGCCCTGCACTTCATAGGCAAGATTGGGTGGCAGCTAACCTCATCTTAGGGCGTCGCACCAAAATCCAACCGACTATGCTATCCGTGAATCGAGCACCAGCGTGAAGATTTTCAAGAAACTCAAAGAGAGCGGAAGCCTCGATGTCGGCTTCCAGGCTGAAGGCCTCTGTGGCGGATTCCTGCTTGGTGTGAAAGGACAGGGCGGTATCGGAATGTTTGACTGGGAAACAGGAAGCCTCGTTCGAAGGATCGAAGTCGAGCCTAGAGAGGTCCGCCTTACCTGTATGTTTCCAAGGCGCTGCTAACAACTGTCAGGTTTATTGGAGTGAGTCGGGCGAACTCGTCGCTCTCGCATGCGCCGATACAACTTATGTCCTCCGATTTGATCGAGAAGCATATCTCGAAGGCCTCAATGCCGGAGACGCCGATGAGGATGGCGTCGAAGCTGCATTCTCAGTCGTGACCGATCTGCAAGAATCCGTTAGAAGCGGTGAATGGGTCGGCGATGCGTTCCTATTCACCACCACGACTCGTCTCAGCTATTTGCTTGGTGAGCAAGTTGTGCACATCGCGCAGTTCGACCAGCCCATGTACCTGCTCCGCTACCTACAGAGAGACGAACGAGTGTATCTTTGTGACAAAGATGTCAATGTCGTGAGCTACCGACTGTCGACAGCCTTGCTTTCGTATCAGACTCTCGTGTTACGTGGCGAGATCGAGGCGGCTCAAGAACTGCTACCTGACGTTCCTGCGGATCAGATGAACAAGATTGCCAGGTTTCTCGAAGCTCAAGGCCACAAGGAATTGGCTCTCCAGGTCGCGACCGATCCCGAGCATCGCTTCGAACTTGCGCTCAGTCTGAACAATCTTGCTGTGGCGCTCGAGCTTGCCCGTGAAGCAGATATGCAAGCCAAGTGGTCCGCAGTGGCGGACAAGGCGCTTGAGGCCTGGGATGTGAAGCTCGCCGAAGAGTGCTTTCGCAACGCCAAAGATCTGGGCAGCTTACTTTTGCTGTACACGAGTTCGGGCAATAAAGCAGGACTGACCAGTCTAGCCCAACAAGCCGAGGAAACCGGGAGCAACAATGTTGCCTTCGCAAGTTGGTGGGCGACCGGCAACATCCCCGCCGCCATCGAGCTCCTTAAGCGCACTGGCCGCATAAGCGAAGCGGTGCTGTTCAGCCAGACCTACAAGCCTTCTAAGACACAAGAGCTCGTCCACGAATGGAAAGAGAGTTTGGAAAAGCAAGGTAAAGGCAAGGTTAGCCGCTTGCTGGGTGTGCCTGGGGAAGACGAAGACTTGTTCCCTGATTGGGATGAATATATCAAGCTTGAGAACGAATCCGACACAAAGAATCCCGCGACCGCGGATCTCATTGAAGTCAACGGCGATGAGGAACCTGCGACCAATGGCACGACCAAGATCGATGGGGACGACGCTGAAGAGGCCGATGAAGATGCAGCGGCGGCCGCACAGGCAGAGGCCGATGCCGAGGAGGCGTAAGCGGCATCACCATGTATTGTATCGGCGTCAAAAGGAAGGGAGAATACCTCCGTTGAGCAGCAAAATCTTCGACTTGAGGTCTAAAATCAGCTGGTGTTAGAACGTTGAAATCCCTAAACCGGCAGGGTTCGAACGAGACAATCGAACCTTGATGATGTTGTACCAGCTCGTTTCCATGTCAGAAGTAGTTAAAACTGGTGCTGTGCTCTTTTATCGTTCGTGAGAACTCAATTCGTATAAAGTAACAGAAGTCTGTATATCGTGGTAGGATAATGTACAAGGTCTGTTGTCCGCAGATCGTCCCCTTCATTTCCCATCATCGTCGCACTCACATTTCCCATCAACATCATCAAGGTTCTATAGGGCCCAACCATTGCTCCAACCTTTACTGTGCGACATCCTCAAAGATCGGTGCTCGTAGTGTCCCGGGGAGGGGCCATTTGCAGGACTTCAGCAGATATGCCCCCAGAGTATCAACCTCGACATGGCTGCATTTTAACTCGGCCCACCACCTCGAACATTGCCCTTCACGCCGGGGACATGGGTGACCCGATGCCAATGGTCGGCTCTGCCCTCGAGTGAGCGAGGGACAAGATAATAAAGCTTCTGCGGCTCATCGAGGCCTTTAAATTCGTGGTCGCCCAGCAATCTGATTTCGAAGCGCTGGTGGGTGAGTTTCTGCTGGCCTCTCTTTGAGCGCAGCACCCCGAGGTTGACTGACTCGTGGTTGTGGTTTGTGTTCTCATTACTGTTGTCGTGGTGAGTGTCACCACTGCAGGCATCCGAGGACGTGGCATGTTGCGTTTTTTGTGGTTGATCCTGTTCGCCCTGCCTGGCCTCCTTTTCCAACTCATCCTGAAGCTGTCTCAGGAAATCTTCCGAGACAACAATCTGCCCTGCCTCGGTGGCTTCAATGAAACGCGCGGCACGATTGACCATGGGTCCCAGGTAATCCATCCGCTGGATCACTTCGTTCCAATTACATACTGGGGTGCCCCAATGCGCACTCATTCTCAGCTGCAATCCCCGGAAGAGCAGGTGTCCGTCGGAATCTTTGGTCTCCTGGCCCGGCGGCAGTTTCAGGATCTCACGGGGCCAGTTCTCGTCGAGCAGCTGTTCTTGCACATCTAGGCAGAACTGCACCGCCGATGTGGCTGTGGGAAAGGCGATCATGAAGCCATCCCCGTTCTGTTTGACTTCGTACCCTTGGTTCGACTCGGTCAGATGCCGAATCATATGGTCGTGCAGGTGCATTGCTTGCATCATGGCGGAGGCGTCTGTTTCCCAGATCGAGGTTGATTTCACAATGTCGGTGAAGACGATACTGAGACTGCCTTGGGGAGGAGCTGCTCCTGGTACAGATCGCTTAGCCGTCTCGTTCGCAAGTGCAGAAGTACGATTGTCTTTACCTTGATCGTCTCCCTCGTGATTCCGTGGGTCTGTGGTTGAGTTCGGGCCAGTAGCGGTAGCCTGGGAGTTCGGTGCATGGTAAAGACGACGAGTCGTTCTTGACAACGCTCGCACTCCTGAACCCGTTGTTCGAATGGTGATGGAACTGCGTCCTGATTGAACTAGCAGCGGTTGGGCGTGAAGTGGAAGCAGGGCGCGCCGAGATGTCACTATGCTGCCTGCTCCATCGAGAACTTGACTCGCCGTTCGCAGCCTTGTCACCTCGCGCAGCCCGATTTTAGCCATGGCATCCGCCAGATGAGGCCAATTTTGGCCGGATATGCGATACAACACTCGTCCTCAACCCAGTCCTTATGGCTGCTTGGCTAACGACTAGCAAGGGACCGATATCTGACCTAGAATCCTCAATATTTCACCCTGCATGCTCAGGAGTAATACGTTCGAAATTCACTCGATCGCGTTTTGCGGAAGGTCTGAAATGGGTGTTACCGACTCGTCGTCCGATTGTCCTGTTGGTGTCAGATTTCAGCTGTCCGAAGTGACTGTACATCTGATGTGAGTGGCGCCTTTGCAAGGGATGAGGGATGGAAGCTCTTCCTGTAGCGGTCGATCTGGTGCCCGTCGTCATTGGTGGGAGAAAGCGTCCGTGCCATGGTTACAGTTTGTACTTCCTTCTGGCTTCCTGGAATCCTAGAATACATCCTTCGCTTGGAGCACGTACGGCTGCCGAAAGGATCTGATGCGAATGTGGTCTTTTCAAGAAACATACAGTATATCTACCTAAGCAAGATGGCATGGTTGGCTTGTTCAACGTTACGAGTCTCGGTATTCCAGCGCTTGGATGCTCTCATAGAGCCGAATCATCTGGTGACTATAATTCCCTTGTTCTAGATGAGGTATCATGGCTAGAAGCATATATGCTTGGATATATATCCCTATACCAGCTGCAAGCCACAGAGCGTCAACCGGGTGTATGAAGACATCGCAGCTAAGCCAGTACAGTGCTCCTGCCGAGATCGTGTCGTCTACCACTCCGGGCTGGCCCTCTTCTGATCGTGACAATAGCAGCGAAATTGTAAATTGCTCTGAGGGGGATTGGCGACACGAGACTCGACTGGTCAGCCCAGAAGGGGGGATGTGTGTGGCTGTTGCCCGATCTCACCAGGGGAGACTTGGGGAGCTTCTTTCCCACGACGTTGATCGGATTGACAGGTCTTTCCCTGGTGAGCGTCATTCCAGGATGACTGACAACAGAATATCTGCCCTTTAATGCGATATGGCCCTTGCTCACTGTGCTTACTTACCAAGTCAACTTTATCCATTGAACCATTAGTAGGAGGGCAGACAGGAGTCTTTGAAACAGTCCTTCAAGTGCTGCGACTTCGGACCGAGGACGGGCATCGGACAACGCTTCAGTACTCATCGCTTTGATGAGAGACATAATTCAGAGCAGAGACGGACCACTAATGAAAACGGTAGTATTGACCTCATCGTAGTGGTCAACGCCGATATCTGGAAGACTCGCAGACGCAGAAAGAAATGCGCAGTGGCGGTGATGTGTACAGTAGTAATTCAGGCGAGTTGATTAGCTCAAATTTTCAATATGCGGGGAGGCAATGCGGCAGCGCCCCAACAACCAATCAGACGGATGGTGTAGTCATCGAAAGATTCCGATGTCGGCATCCCACTCACAATTCACGGTTTCCTGCTTATATCCAGTGTCCTGTCGATTCGAGGCTTCTGTCTCGCTTTCATCATTCAAACGATTCAACCCCAATAGGTGCCTTTCTATCGTGCGGTTCTGGTCGTCTAATCCCCTACACTTCAAGATGCCTTCGGCAGACGCACAGCCCAGAACCCTCTATGACAAGGTGTTCCAAGATCACATTGTTAACCAACAGCCAGATGGCACTGTGCTCCTCTATATTGGTTTGTCTTGCCTCACCCCTGCTCGGTATGGAGCGGAATGAACTGACCGTCAATCCATCTAGATCGACATCTCGTGCACGAGGTGACGTCCCCACAAGCCTTCGAAGGCCTCAGGAACGCAAAGAGAAAAGTGCGCCGCCCAGATTGCACTCTCGCCACAACCGACCACAATGTACCAACCACGCCGCGGAAAAACTTCAAGAATGTCGCAGAGTTCGTCAAGGAGGAGGACTCGCGGTTACAATGCATGACCTTGGAGGAGAACGTCAAAGACTTTGGACTCACTTATTTTGGCCTGGGAAATAAGAACCAGGGCATTGTGCACATCATCGGACCTGAACAAGGCTTTACTTTACCTGGCACTACCGTGGTATGCGGTGACAGCCATACTTCCACCCATGGAGCCTTTGGTGCTCTGGCCTTTGGTATTGGTACTAGCGAGGTCGAGCATGTGTTGGCCACGCAATGCTTGATCACGAAGAAGAGCAAGAACATGCGGGTACAGGTTGACGGCAAGTTGGCCCCTGGGGTCACCAGCAAAGATATCATCCTCCATGTGATTGGCGTCATCGGCACTGCTGGCGGGACCGGTGCAGTCATTGAGTTTTGCGGCTCGGCCATTCGTAGCCTCAGCATGGAGGCTCGCATGTCGATATGCAATATGTCCATTGAGGGAGGTGCCAGAGCTGGCATGATCGCTCCCGATCAGACTACCTACGATTACCTCAAAGGCAGACCGTTGGCGCCGAAAGTTGACAGCAACGAGTGGAAGAAGGCGATCAATTATTGGAATAGCCTCAAGTCGGATGAAGGCGCGAAGTACGACACCGAAGTTTTCATCGACGCGAAGGATATCGCACCCACAGTGTCATGGGGTACATCGCCGCAGGACGTCGTTCCCATCACGGGCGTTGTCCCAGGCCCGGATGATTTCGAAGACGCCAACAAAAAGGCCAGCTGCAAACGTGCTCTTGAGTACATGGGGTTGACCCCCGGAACCAAGATGGAAGATATTCCCGTTGACAAAGTTTTCATTGGGTCTTGCACCAACGCAAGAATTGAAGATCTCAGAGCCGCAGCGAAGATTGTGGAGGGCAAGAAGATTGCACCTAATATCAAGCGAGCCATGGTCGTGCCTGGTTCAGGCAATGTCAAAATCCAGGCAGAACGTGAAGGACTCGACCAGATCTTCCTTGATGCTGGCTTTGAATGGCGTGAGGCTGGCTGCTCAATGTGCTTGGGTATGAACCCCGACATTCTGTCTCCTCGCGAGCGATGTGCGAGTACATCCAACCGAAACTTTGAAGGCCGACAAGGTGCGCTGGGCCGCACGCATCTTATGTCTCCTGCTATGGCCGCCGCTGCGGCCATTGTAGGCAAGCTGGCCGATGTGCGGAAGGTCACAGGCACCAATGAAACCGCTCCTGCCAAAGCGTCTCCAAAACTTGACGTGGCACCAGAATTTGCCGAAGTCGATTCTGAAGAAGAACTCGACCGCATCCTCGATATCCCTGCCGATGTTGGACCGCATGTGAATCACAGTCCTGCTGCAGCCGGAGGAGCATCGGCCGGCCTGCCGAAGTTCACGGTCCTCAAAGGCATTGCAGCGCCACTGGAGAAAGCCAATGTCGATACTGACGCTATCATTCCCAAACAATTCCTCAAAACCATCAAGCGGACCGGTCTTGGCTCGGCTCTCTTTCATCCTTTGCGGTACAATGAAGACGGCAGTGAGAACAGCTCCTTCATTCTTAACCAAGAGCCATATCGACAGTCTAAGATCCTGGTGGTTACGGGTCCCAATTTTGGCTGCGGCAGCTCTCGAGAGCACGCGCCCTGGGCGCTCTTGGACTTTGGCATCAAATGCGTCATCGCACCCAGCTACGCCGACATCTTCTTCAACAACACATTTAAGAACGGCATGCTGCCGATCATCATGCCGGATCAGGCTGCCCTTGAGAGAATTGCGGATGAAGCTCGAGCCGGTCGTGAGATCGAGGTAGACCTACCAAATCAAGTGATTCGGGATGCGAACGGCAAAGAGCTTGCGAAATTCGACGTTGAGGAGTTCCGCAAGCACTGTTTGGTCGAAGGACTGGATGACATTGGGCTTACAATGCAGATGGAGGACAAGATTGCGCGCTTCGAGCAGAAACGCACCCTCGACACCCCTTGGCTCGACGGTAGTGGTTATCTCAAGAAGTGGCGCAAGGGTCCTGTCAAGGTCGAAGCCGCCCCCGTTCCCAAGACTAATCGTGGTGAGATCAAAACTGATCCAGTGGACTGGTGAGCTCAAATGAGAATGGAGCCGCAGGCACAAGGGTGGACTGTCATGGAGGGAATATCTTTCAGGAATCTTGACGACTGGACATGATGAGGTACTTGAAAGTCACATGCGTGCAGCATGATTTGCTTTCTAGAAGGTCTGTACGGGTTTTGGTTTCTAATGTTAACGCGTATTTTTGTGAAATGAGATCAAACAGGAACGACCGGTGGGTCATGAAACAAAGCATCTACTGTATACATCTAATAAACCCTTGTTTCTGGAATGCCGGAGGATCGGCTGCGTTTCTTTTGACTCGTCTTAGTAGCCGTAAATCTGTCCAACGCCTGCTATTCCTGCATAAAGGTCCACGATATAAACAATACTCGTTCGATCAAGGCGCAACGTCGACGCAGGCTTATGGATGATAAGCAATACGCTTTGTTCCCATCTTTCCGACGCGGACAAAAGACCGTTGGCATTACCGGCTGACTTTCGTCGAAACAGCTTGGTCAAGATGGGAAGATATTCCATGTCCATCTGATGATGTTCTTATCGTACGTAGTGCCTCCACTAATCCTACGCAACAAATTAGGCACAAGGCTGAGACTTCAAATGTGCCTGTCTGACAAGTCCTGGTGAGCTCATTTCCCCAGCTCATATGACGAGTCAGACAGATACGCGGCTCGATTTGTGTTGCCAGGCTGCGGCAGACACTCCGCATCTTGACCTCTTTCCACCACGCTTTAACGAAACAACCGCAAAGATCTGATTGTCCTGCTGAACACCGACACTGGCCAGCAGCGGACCCTCTGCATATCCACAGATGGCCTCGCTGTTCACTGCACGGCGGAAACCTAAACGCATCGTCCGCGACAAGCCAGACACACAACAGGACGACGCAGAAGACGGTATGTCATCTCTACACAAGCAGCCAAACCTACAAGGACCCCAATCTGACAAGTTGCATGTTTCCCCGTCTAGTGTGATCAATTTAACTAATCTGATTATGGCCAACCCACAGACTCAGGACCCGTCGTGCGACGACCAACCACAACCGCACCAAGGACGAAATCGAAACTCCGAGTCTCCTTCAACCCAGGCGACGAGAGTACGTCGACCACAACCCCTGCAACGGTAGAAGGAGAAGATGCACTGTCACAGCCACAACCGACGAAATCGTCAAGGCTAGGCCTGTCGAGCGCGGCGCAAAGTCTACTGAATCGCACATCAAGAGACACAGTCGAAGGTCAAGACCACGACAGAGACAGAAACAGAGACAGGCCGACATATAGTAAATCATACCTCGATGAACTACGAAACTCCACTCCAACGACGCCTCGCGAGCTGTCGTCGTCATCACGCGATCTCAGTCCGTCACTCGACCTGGTCGAAAGAGATAGTGAAGGCCTCGCCCTTGACTTAGAGAGCAAGTTCGGCAAAGGTGCGACTTCCCTCTCAACAAGTTCTTCACGGATCCCCACGGCCGCCGAGATCCGAGAGAAGAAGGGACGACGCGCTCGCCTCGCCAAAGAACAAGCCGCAAATGCGGCATCAACGAATAACGACGACTTCATCCCCTTGGAAGACTATGATTCCGACGGGGAATTCAAACCCCGCCGCATGCAAGTCGGGTCGTATATCCCGGCCTCGTCGACGGAAAAAGACACCCGCCTTGTCCGCGACGATGAGGACTTTGCCGAAGGATTCGACGAGTTTGTCGAAGATACAGGCCGCGTGTCGCTTCTGTCGCGCAAAGCCCAACGCGAGCAGACGCTCAAGGAGCGCGAGGCCATCCGCTCGCTTATCGACGAGGCGGAAGGCGGGGGCTCGCAACACTCGTCGTCCGACGATGGCGAGTCCATCTCCGACTCGGAGTACGAACGGCATCAACTCTATGAATCCGCTCAGACGCATCGTGCCATGGACGGGCTGGCTGCGCACGCAGAGCACACCCGCCAGGCCAACCGGCCCAGACAGCCGCGACATACCACCCCGATTCCCAAACTCAGTGTTGGCCTGGCCCGGCTACGCGATATGGTGTCGCACCTAGAGTACGAGCGAGCACGCATCGAAAAGCGCCGTGCTGATATCGTCCGCGAAAAGGCTGATATCAAGGCCAACCAGGCACATATCCAGGCAAGCCTAGAGGAAGCTGGCAGGGAATTGGAACGAGTCACGAAAGAACATTTGGCAAAGAGGAGTGGCGTGGCGAATGGTACAAGCAGCCCGGTTACCACTCCTGCTGCCCCTACTGTTCTGGGCAATGGCGCTGGCGCCGACGCCAATGGGCACCACATAAACTCACCTGCTCCTAGTACCGAGAGAGGGTTGGAATCGTTTGGGAATGCTCCAGAAGATACAGCCTAAAAGCATGTCGATGGATTTCCCGTGTAGGCCCCATGTAGACCAGATTTCAGAGACACAATCACGACGTATGGATGACGCTGGGTGCGTTCGATCTTGTTACCAAATCGGCGGGCGCGAGATTACTGTACTCCAGACTCAACTAATAAGGGTCATGGGCGACGTGGTTGTGGTTTTGCTTCTTTCTATCCTTGTTTTGAGCTCATTTCATTTCGACTACTGCAAGCTTGGCTGTGTCTGTCTCCAGGGTTCTATGTCACCGGGTCGCTGTTCTTCGCAGGAACCGCTGCGTGCATCCTGGCCGTAGTTCTCCCATCTTCATGCTCACTTCCGAAAAGACAGCGCAGCGCCCGTCCTCAACAAGCCCAACACAATCTAGCTTGAGCTCTCTCAGACCTTGAGATGCCCGGTCTCTTCCATTCACCCTTCGCCAGCTGACGGGGCTGATCTCGAGAAATGCACAAGCCGATCGCAAAATCCAAGGAGAGTCGAGGCCGGGTGGCGGACAGTCCACCGGCGCAACAAGAGCAGGGACGAGTATCTAGGCAGGGAGCTCCAAAGGTCATCCGTCATTCCAGTGATCATTCTTGAGCCGCATTTCAAATCACAGACGTTGCTGGGCAAGGTCCGCCTCTTTGGAAGAAGGATCGAAGGCTTGTCTCATCAGAGCATCAACTCGGCTTCGCACCACCAGCGACGGCCCGCCGCATCTTCCGTCAGGGAGTCAACAGTATAGTATGACCCGGCGCCTGACCCGCGAGTTGCACGCCGTGGGTTCCAGTCATGCTGCTCAGCCTTCCATCTGCAAAATCGCCCTGTCATCAAGGTGACGAAAAGTGGAAGATGGCAACGCAGTCCCCCCATATGGCCGTCTTATAGGGCAGAGAAAACAAAGAGCTTGAGAGCACAGTCAGTACAAGTTGAAATGGCAGTGGGGCTGCAAGCAACTTACATTGTTCGTGGCAGCAATGGCAATGCTGTCCTCGAACGGATGCCAGCTCATGTGTAGGATCTTCTTGTTGAAATCAATCTGGTCGGCATCCGTCTCTTTTCTCATTCTGCTTCCAGTGCCGGCACCGGGGCTTCCTGCTCTTGAACTGCCCTTTTTGTTTCCGTTGGGACTGGTGGAGTTGATGGGAGTCGGCACTCCAACTTTCTTAGCCTTGAAGGCCGATTTGTCTGCTTGGAGTACCACTTCTGTCTCTTGCTCTGGGTCGGAGGGGTAGATCATGAAATTGTTGTTGTAGCTTCCAGTCATGACGTTCTTGCCATCTCCGCTGAAAACCACCTCGAACTTGTCGAAAATGCTATCATTTTCGTACGTGTCGCACAGACGCGGCCGGAGGTGCTCGTGAATCGGTATCGTCTTAACGGGCTGTTTTTCCATGTTCACGTCCCAGATCTTGACAGTCAAGTAATCTCTCGAAAGGATGTATCTGCCGTCATGCGAAAAGCGAACGTCCGATATGGAGGAGATGATCTCGGAGAAGAACGATCTAGTTGAGGGGTCTTCTTCTTGCTCGAATTCTGCAATTTAAAGTTAGCCATCAAGGATGTAGGATATTGATCAGGTAGTTGAGGAACCATACGTTTTGCATGTTGGTCACAGAGCGCCCTCTCACGCATATCTGCCAATTTGATGGTGCCCTTCGAGCTGGCATACATGAACCAGTTACAACTGATAGGATGAAATTCGGCGGCAGTGATGACCTCAGTCAGCTCCTCCATGTTTGCAGGCTTGATGTCGACAATGTTGAAGCTCTGATCTTGGATATTGAGATTCCACAGGTTGATGCGAAGATCATCACTGCTAATGAAAGTCTCTTGATCGCTGTTGACCGAGATACTGTTGATATGATAGGCATGTGCATTGGCATAAGTCCGTCGAGGCACAGCTGCTACGACCGTATCGTGGTGTGTCATCCGGGGGAGTTTGAGCTGCGAAGGATCCTTGAAATGGATGTGAGGAGCACGAGGCGCACCTCCGCCAGGAACCCCAGCCGGGGTCAATTCGTTCGACAGATTGTTCTCGGCCACGACCTTGAGCGACTTTTCGAAGACCTTCCATAGCTTGATGGTCTTATCGTTCGTCGAAAGCAGGTAGTGAGAGGCATTTTGACGCTTGCACCATTTGATCTTGTTAATCTTTTCTTCTATCTCCAGGGATTTTAGGTAATCGAATTCGGGTTCGTGAGACTGGAACTCGGTGTGGAATTTATACTCGCATGTCTTCTTCTGTTAGAAAAGGTCAGTTGATGCTACTGCCGAGGGGAGGGAGTGGGGATAGATTGGTTGAGGGACACTGACCGTTTCGTTCCGTTCAAACAACACGACACGCCCACCCTTGTCTCCGGTGGCTAGATAGTTTCCTGTGTGATCGAATTCAACGGTGGAGATAATGTCCGCCTCTGTAATGTCCTCAACATCTCCTTTGTCGCCAAAGCATTGGGTGAACTTCCATGTGGGAGTTCCAGGTTCGCCTTCCACCATCTTTCATGCCCTGACCCTGTGCGCAGGGAAATCCACCTTGTCCGAGCAGGACAGACAGACAGACCGAAAGACTCACACCCAAGATCACTGCAGTTGGTTTACCGCGACGGTGGCATGGAGCGGCTGCGCTCAAGGTGAAAGTGGTAGATCGGCTGCGGTGGTAGTGACAGGATGTGTTTTGCGAGGGTGAAGTGTTCCAAACTTAGAACTTTATCAGCGACCGCGGCTCAGGCGACAGAGCGACGATGGCAAGGGAGATGGGTTGATGGAATGGATAAAACAAGGCAGAAGCAGACTCGTGACGGAACAGAGAGGGCGCGGCAAGAAGATGAAGAATATCAAGAGTCAGCAGGGATGGGTGTGGTGGTGGTGGGATTGTGATCGTGGGAGGATGCAGTCATGCAAGATACAAGGCGGATGTAATAAGTGGTAGCTAATTACTAGTACCAGTTAAGTGCCAGTAGTAGCGTCAGGTAGTACTACAGTGTAAGGTAGGTTGGGTTGTAGGTGGTAATCAGGAGCACCTAAGGTAAGGGTAAGGTTGACAGCAAAGAGCTTGGGGAGGCAGGTGCAGTCACCACCACCACCAAACTTCTTCAGGGTTCCGGGGCCAGCTGGAGGGCGCCTATGGGGGGTTGGGTCCCTAACAACCACCCGCTACAGAGACTTCTTTGTCACTACAACTGCAGTGTACCGTACCTGACACTAGCATCATAATAACTGCTATTTAATGATGGCTCTTTCATCGCCAGCCACCAGCCACCCACGTACTGCACAGCGCACAGCGCAGCACGCAACACAGCACAACAAAACACGGTGCAGCCACTAGGTACTGTGACAGCTGTGAGTACAACGGGCAGCACGGTTCAGGAACCAACCTACCAAATCACGTGATGAGCGCAACATCTATGACATCGTTGCCAAGATCTGTGTTCGGCGATAACGGCAGCCTTGAAGCTCGAGTGAATATCACACTAGACCTCAGCCTCAGCCTTGCGAACCTCGGGAAAATGCCGGCGCCTTGATATTTCTTTCTTCCAACTCCCCTTCATGTATATACTTCCCTTCTGAATGGAAGGCCCTAAAGTGTCCATCATGAGCACAAATTGACCAAGCAATTTCCAATGTTGTTAACCCAGCTTCCTATATACGCACGTCTTCCTCCCGCTTGACCGAGCCAGAGTATATTTTGTTCCAATTGGAGCTTGCTATTTCATCCTGGATACTGTCCACGGGATCTTGAGAAATTCCGCCGTTCAATTGTCCCAACACGCCAATGCCATCATGACAGTCATCTTGAAGAGACTCAAAGTCAGCCAAACCATCTCGGCGTCGGCATGTGGCAGCCAAATAAAGAAACGCGGGGTGGCCTCACAGCGGAAACTCCGCTTAAAAGAGATTCTGGAAACGGGTTCCATCTCTCAATTCCAATCTCACCAGTCAGATTCATTTAAACGGGATACCGAAGATAAAGCGGCTTGGACACCACCGTCAACGGAACAGGGACCTGGTTTCCGAACACGACATCCCCTGAAATGGTCCACCAACGCCAAACTCGAAGAAGGCAAACTAGTCGAAGATGGCAAACCGTTAGTATCTCCCATCCTGGCGCGAGACGCATGCAGATGCCCGAAATGCATTGACTCATCGGACCGGCAACGCAACTTCTCCTATGCGGACATCCCGCAGGACATTGCCTTCCGGGACATCACACGAGTTGAAGGGCGAGACGAGACGATTGTGCGCTGGCTTAACGACTGCGCGCCGCACGTGAAAGGTGACACGACCATTCTCAGCAAAGAAACGATCGCCAGTCTGAAAAGCGAGTTTCGCAACGCCGCGCGCTGGGCTTTGTACCGGCGGCCGCAGAAACTGTGGGACGCATCGTCATTTCGACGAGACACCACCCGCATCGACTTCAACGATTACATGACCGACGCGGGGGCGCTGGCCGAGACGCTGCACCTCCTATGGCGAGACGGATTAGTGTTCATCGACGGCGTGCCTGAAAGCGAGTCGTCCGTCGGGGAAATCGTCAACCGTATCGGCCCGTTACAGCAGACATTCTACGGTCCGACGTGGGACGTGCGGTCGGTTCCGGACGCGAAGAACGTCGCCTACACATCCAAGTATCTCGGCTTCCATATGGATCTGTTGTACATGCGCGATCCGCCGGGGTTTCAGTTCCTGCATTGCGTACATAACAGCAGCACGGGCGGCGAGTCGCGGTTCGCCGACACGTTCCGCGCGGTCGACACGCTCTTCGACGAGGACCGGGCCATGGTGCGCACGCTGATGACGTACCCGGTGCGGTATGAGTACGACAACGAGGGCTTCTTCTACTCGGATGCCAAGCCGACGATTCTCAAGCGGCAGGAGCTGAAGGTTCCTCACCGCGTCACCATCGACGCCAAGCACGTCCGCGCCCTGAAGGATGTCGGCCATGTCTTCTGGTCGCCGCCGTTCGTCGGCAATATCTCGCCCCAGCCCACGCACCACGAGCTGGCCCATTTCGTCGCCAGCAGCAAGGCCTTTGCCGAGATTCTGGAACGCCCTGAGAACGTCGTCGAGGAGAAGATGGACAGTGGAACCTGCGTCATCTTCGACAACCTTCGTGTCGTCCATGCCCGGAACGCTTTCGACGTTAACTCCGGCAGGCGCTGGCTGCGCGGTGCGTATCTCAACCGCCAGGATTTCATCAGCAAGGCCGTTTCCTTGATGTCGAAAATGCCTCTCATCAGATACGTCGATGGCGAGTTCGATTGAAATGCCTACCTATACTTTGTCTTGTCCATTTTGTTTCCTAGCATCGAGTGGTCGCGCAGCATTAGCCCAGCCTGGCGAAAAGCTCTACTTCATATACGCCCTTGGTCAGAATTCTATTTCCTGGTCTGGACACATTGAGACTCATGCCTCAGGGCACTTGTAAAAGCCAGAGCCTATAGCAAAGTATAAGAGGAGAATCATGTCGCATAAGCTGCATAATCCTCACCGCATCTTGTGAACGACATGCCAAAAGACCGTGAGCTCATAGAATTGCAAGGTCATTTATCCGGTATTGCTACGACGTGAACTCGGTCCACCACTTTGCATGTTTGTTCTAAAGGGGGTCTTATATCTGTATACGGCCCCGGTTCAGGGACAAGTTACAAAGTCAAGTCATTCAATTGTCATATCATATACACCTCGTTTCTTCTCGATGAGCACTCATGCAACTCGTACACGGGTCTCCACGAGCAGACACCTACATCCTCTACTTGCTACCACCGTTGTCGAGATCAAGTGGGGCATAATCTCGCGATGTCAAGCCCCAAGCCTGACCGACAGCTCGCCTTCAAACTTGAGCGTTCTGGGCCATCAAACAACAGCCTAGGCGCTAGCAGAGTTGGGGGCGGTGAAAGGCTTGAAAAAGTCGGGGTCTGACTCCAACTCTTCGCGGACCTGCAGCGGGAAAAGAATACATTAGTTCGCCATGCAAGATATCAACCAGGGCAGACCATGACCGCAGTAGCAGGGAGGGCGATAACTTACAATATCCAGCCCACCGACCAGTTCGCCATTGGCATATAGCTGGGGGAAAGTAGGCCAGTCGGAGAAGACCTTTAGACCCTCCCGAACATCGTTATCAGCAAGGATATTGAAGAACCTGATAGCAGAAAACGGCATATTAGTAAACAATGGTCCCAATCCGTCTCAAGCTTCCCTGTGGCACAAAACGCCTCGCCGGGTCTGCGCATGTTGCTGCTGGCCGTGGCAGGGAAGGAGAACCGTGTAAGCGGCACTCTACTTACCCATATTTGACTTGGTTCTCTCTCAGAATGCTAACCAGCTGTCGACTGAACCCGCATTGAGGCGCACTAGGCGTGCCTTTCATGAAGAGCATAACCGGCCTACCGTCTTGTATGTCAGCCCTGAAGCCTAGAACGATGCTTTCCCACCTTGCGCAAGACGATTCTGAAAGGCGACATTCTTGACTGCGCACTGGGCAGTGTCCGCACTCTAGGTCATAACTTACGCAGCTTTGACCAACTTAGCCAGTCTCTCATTTAACTCTTCCCTCGACTCCTGTGTCGACGAATAGGCCGGAGCCGTAGAAGGATCCGAGGGACTCGGCGCATATGAGCTGAGATTCTTGGTTGCCGGCGGTGCAGGATTGCCATTCGGATGCTGTGGAGTGGCTTGTAGAGGCGGAGGAACACCAGCCTTAGCGGCGCCGTCGGAGCCAGTGCCGGCATATTTCTCAACCACGGCACGCACCTTGCCTGCATCGCTGCCGCTCACGGTCTCCAGCACCTTTCCATCCTTCTGCAATACCAAGAACGGCACCGCCGTGACATCGTATGACTCCGACACGTCGGCGAGTTCTTCGGCATTGATGGAGAGGAAGCGAAGGTCGGCGTCGGCGGGGTATGTGGAGGCAAGGGTGGTTAGGATGGTATTCATCTGCGCACATGGCGCCGCCCACGGCGTGTGGAAGTACAGAACGAAGAGGGTGGATGGAGAGGCGGACTTGACGATTTGATCGAAGCCGGCTTCGGACTCGACCTCGGTGAGTGGTGCCATGTTGAAAACAGGAACTGCGCTTAGATGGGTTTGAACCGCACTCTGACAACGACTTCACGAGTCTTTGAAGTGAGCAAAATCGTTAAGAAGAAGCGCTGACAATGTTGAGTAATTGCCCAAAGTCCAAGCGAGTGATTGATTAGATTATGTTACAAACGAGCCTGCGGGTGGCTCGACGTTATTTTCACGCCTTCAAAATGCTCCGATGACGCGATTCTCCGACCAACCGGTCACTAGTCTGTTCTCGGCTAGTGGCTCAGCCTCGCCATGAGATTCGAGTTCTTTTGATATGTCTTCTGGTAATGGCCTATGTTAAAAGGAGGAGATCCCTTGATTGCCAGGCGGTCACGATCTATCCACATGCGGTAGTCACATATAAGAAGTCTGGACCGATGAGAAGAGAGAGATGGTCTACGCAGACCATCGGTAATCAAGATCTATAGGACAGCCTGAACATGTGTACCTAGGTAGCATACACACTTGTAAGTGACGTGCACTGCTAGGAGCCAGGGCGCCATTCAACGCAGCACCTCTTGGGTAACGACACAGATGCACCTTTTTGGTAATCTAGCAATTTGAGGCCGGCCAGGCCCCAGAGCCACCCAGCAAGCCAGACCAGCTGGCATACAGTCATTCGGTCGGTATTTGCTCGTGACGCCTCAGTGTCAGACCAAACGGGCCAGGCGCCGAAAGCGGGCATAACCTTGTCCGAATACAAGTTCCATGCAGCTCCTGCCGATTGGCTGCGACTTGCAAAGAGGCAACCCTTCACGAAAGGGTTTAGTCTCATGGTGCGTTGAGGTGGCATACAAGGTTGACCATACGGACTCGATATGTCGCGCCACACACTGCCAGGGTTGTGGTGAAAGCGTCCTGTAAACTGGTGTGCGGTGTCCAGCGGAGAGCGGCTCTTCGGTGGTCGGTGGTTGCAATGGAGTCAACTCCCGAATACTGGCAGAAGCAATAGCAGATAATCAATGCCCGACCGCAGTGTCTGACGCCGGTCATTTCCCGAGACTCCTGTCGCGATCACCGCCGCCATTCCCCACGACCTCTCATGAAGGCCTCGATGGACCTCCACACCTCCTCAACTGTCTCTCTATCCCTCCACCTCCTGGAAGCTCTTGTGTCTTGATCCACATTGGCACCATGAGCTCTCTCATCCCATCGTTCGACCGCAAACGTCTTGACGCTGCTTCCCCATCCTTTGACCTCTGACGGGATCGGTAGGCCTTTCTCCCCAACATAGATGCCCAGCACATGACCAAACAGCTCTTGCGGCTCTCTCCACTTATAACCTCGAAACTGCCATATCTGGCCGGTGGTAAAAACAGCCACGACTCGGGACCAGTAGTCGGGCTTGAATTGTTCTGGAGAGTCAACAAGAATGAACCGGTAAGGTTTCTCGCTAAGAGAATGTAGCGTGCGAGTGATATGCAACAGATTAGCCGTTGTCTGCGAAGACAATGTTGGGTGATCAGGCGGAACGTAGAGGCCCGAGTCCAGGAAAGTTTTGATGTTCGACATTCGCAGTAGCGACGAAGCCGAGGGCGAGAGGAGAATGATCGGATCGGACCTTTTGGATGAGACAGCCGAATGTATCGGTTTGGATAAGCCTGCGGCTGGACGGGCCGCAAGCGCTGCAGGTTTGGAGGGCTGGCCAGGTCTCGTCGATGAGGAGACTCCTTTTCGTCGTCCCAGAAAGGTCTCCGCATGCTTGCGCACATGAGAGAAATCCTTGTCAAGTCAGCCATGTACTTTCACATTAAAGTTGAACCCCATACCGTAGGCTTTATCCCTCTCAAAGCAGTGTTATGGTCGCCCATCTTTCGTTCGCCATTGTAGATGGCTTGTAACCTGGCATCAATCACCTTGACCGGCCTCCCACCAACAGTCTGGGTGACGCCGATACCCGAACCGCCAACTGTAGGAACGGCGCCACCACTAGCAACGTCTGCAGCTCTGTTTGCAGCATCTCCCACTGCCGTCGTCCCCTCAATGGGTTTGATATATTCCGACTCTTCTGACGCGCCTTCCAACCATGTGATCAAGTCTAAACGCTCGACGAAGACCAAATTCCTGATCTTATGTCCTTCGGGCAACTGTCTATCGAGTTCTGCCGCGAGCGCAATGTACTCCGGGACGGTGACATCTTTGTGCTGCCAAGCGAAGAATATACTGCGCAGGTCAACCTGGGCCGTATCCGGGGTTGTAGAGGTGAATCGCGTTATGGTGTCTAGAGAGATGCATAGTGCAGTGGGATAGGTAAAGTAGAGGTGCGTCGCATCGACAAAGGAATCCGTTCTCTCTGCCTCCGCCGTGGCTGGATCAGAGGTTTTGGTGAGGATGGGTGGTTTCGACGCTGCGATCGAGTCTCTCAGAAGCTGCAACACATCTGGAGTGGCCATCTCGTCGGTAGGATGGTAGCAGATGGAAGTGGTGCAAAGCTCGCATCTACCACATCTTGTTTAACTGGTTTGGCGACCAAGTATCGTTATGTGTTGTGCAAGTGAGGTTGGCACCTGTCTGGACATTCACTTCTCTGCCGCAGGACATGAAGACAGGGCGTTCAGGTTTGGGCGGCTCCGGATTATCATTTATCCGAGGTCCACCGCCTGTGTGGTCAGCCTCGTTCAGTCAACATGGTGAAACTAGGTACACATTACCATTCTATATCCCAAGGGTCACGCCTCTTGTCGAAAGACGGTCTTTTATTGCCCAAGCCTGGATGCTCGGCCACCTAGGCGAACTCATTTGGTGCACATCCGTTCTTTTCAGGTCAGGAAACTTGCCGCACGAATCGTCCAGAGCATTTTGGTGCCTAAGGATACATGATGATATTCCTGGCTTGAGAATTTTCCATCAATATGTGCTCGGAAAGCTGCCTTCTGGGCAATGCATTCAAAGAGAGATATGAGGGATGGGTTTGAGAGGGACAGACATTAATTACTTCCAGAGTGTTTATTCAGCTCCGTTCTTCTCAGCTCTCTTTCCAACACAGCTATTTACGTCCCCAATAGTCCCTTGACTTTGGAGGATGCTTCGTCGGTGCAGCACAATAAATGCAAGTCCAGCTCAAGTCCTTTCTATCTCCCATGCCTCCATGTTATCCATGTTCCTCCGCCGGGGTATCTTTCCAATGCAAATGCTGAATGGAGACCACGCCGCTGAAGATGCTGCTGTTAAAAAGTGACAAGCCATCACGCCATGTACCCACGCTATGCAGAACTCATACATAATCGTATGCAGACAAGAGTGACGGTAGACTGTCGGGGTATGGCCTTGTACGCTGGTGGTCCCGGGACCGCCAACCGCACGCAGCCGCCCGGCATGTCGGAAAAATTAAAGAAATGCTGCTTTCGTGAATCAGATCCGCGGGATTAGGTGTGGTGATGCAGTCTGAATAGTGAGGTTGGAAACCGTATCAGAAATGGTCGGTTGTGGAGAAATTCTCCGTTACGACTTGGTGTTCGATCGACTGATAGGAGGGGCAGGAGCGGGAGACATTGCGCGATTGGAGCCGATCAGATCGATTTCATGTTCTCGAAGCACAGCTGCGTGTCTCGGATCTCGAAGAAACTTGGGAACGGAATCCTGCAGCGTGGTCAGTGACAATTCTCCTGGATCATCGGGGACACTTACGCTTGCCATGAGTTTGAACACTGCTGCCTGCGCAAGCTCAAATAACTCGACGACTTCTTCAAGGGACTGTCGCATCGACTCGTCATCCACGTTGGTCCGGATCATTCTGCTGTCGAGACGATTGCGCAGGGAGTGATCTATGTTGAGCTCCGAAGGTGCACCTGATGCTAAGAACGAGTTGTAGAGACCTAATGCAGTGAGTGAGGATTCAGAGGCGGGGGGTTGGAGATAAATACCATAGGCAGCGGCCAGAGTCTCTCCTACAGCCTCCTGTCGATCGAGCTTTCCTGACTTCTCGAGTTGCCGGTAGTTATGCGTGAAGTCGGTGACATCAAAGTAAAACTGTAGATTCTCTTCGCACAAGGATTGTCGCAAGAATTCTCTGAATAACAAGCGGAGGGCAGCGTCTTGCAGTATCACGTTCAATCTGTTCACATTCGAATCTCTTGTAACCCGACCCTTGTCCCGCGTATCATGACTGTCTTCGCTCTCGATGCTGGGCGGCCGCGCAATCCATCCGCAAACACGCTGGCCTCTTTCCGTCACCGTGTAGATTGCGTGTTTCGTAGGCTGAAAGTAGGTCGACATTGGATTTAGGCGAATGTAGGCTCTGTCCTCGACAACCGGTGCGATCAATTGCCACTTAACGAACAGCTCGGCAATCTCATATGTCTCTCTGCGATCAATTGTGGTGCAGCAGTCCAGTAGCCAGTCGGAAGCGGCTCTGCCGGTGAAGGTGCTCTGTACAGTCTTGTCCAACACTCTTCTTTCCCTGGCCATCTTCACACCAACAAGACCAGTAGCGTAGTCTGACACGGAATCGGAATCGGACAGGGATGTAGAGCTCTTCAGATTGGGTCCCTCGGTGCCCATGAATCTCCTAAAAATGATCTCGATGGTCGCTCTATCCTGGACGAGCTTGTCTGTCTGAGGATCTCTCTCCAAAGCGACGATTTGCATCTGGACTCGCCTGAGCAGGGGCTCGACATGACGTGCGTTGATACCATTTTTGCTGCAAAACCGATGGAGGATGGCCAGGCCTTTGGGTGTCAATTGCCACACTCCTCCCTTCGTAGGAAAGGTGGTGATGGCCCTGGATTCTACCGATTCGATCAAACGAGCATCTACAAAGCGCTGGCAGACCGAACGAGCCATTTCTTTGGCCATGGAAAAGGTAGTCGTGGTAGTGGTGACAACCCATCTGGAAGGATTCTTTGGATCTGGTATACGGTTTGACTGGGAGAACTTCAGTGAACCCAGATTCGTAATTGCCTCCTCCGATAGAAATGTCTCTTCGACTCTGGAGAATCGCACCCGGTGTGGTGTAAGAGGTAGGCTGGTGATGAGGGTCGAAAACAAGTCATTAAAGTCTCGGGTGAATGGTCTCTCGTCATCAGTCATGCGCAGGACCTTGGACGATGTCTGGTGCATCCTCGCATTATTCTTGTCCGCGTTCGGCATTGGAGGCATTGTAGTACTATTTCTGGACTCTTGACTGGGCATAGGCGATCCGCTTATTCGTCGCGATGGTGCCGGTCTTTGTAGTTCGGGCGAAGTTGGTGAACGAGGAAGGGTCGGTCGAGCGGCGTCAGAAGAGGCAGACGTCTTCGACAGGCTGCCCGAAGAAGTGGCAGACCGCAGGCTTGGGGTGGGAGTGGTGCCTATGGCAGCCAAATTGGCAAAGGCGTGGGATGTCTTCTCCCGCGCAAGGGAAGCGAGGGAGCGTCTGCTTTTGGCCTGATTGATACTGTTTGATATTGTGTGATGATGGTGAGGCGGACGAGAGGACTCCAGACTGGGCACAGTCGAAGTGGGAGGAGGATGTTCAGCGGTGGCCGACAAATTGATCGGGGCAGGTAAATTGTGAGGAGCCGGCGCAGTCATGGAGTCCACGACAAGCGCATCGTTTGATTCGGGCATTGAGGCGACTGGCGAAGATGCGGGTAAAGATGCTCAGGACTTGAGACGGGTTCTGCAAGCATCGCAGAAGACTGGCGGTCGACACCTGGGACGGAGGCAGAAACGCGGACGGGGGCGCAAATCCACAATCGACGAAGAGCCGGGATTGCTCACCACGAGACCACGAGGATGTGGAGCACCCTAAGCCGCAGGCTATACCCAAGCCTTGGTCCGCCGGCCCTGGCAAGGGTGTGTGGATGTGGGTAAGGGTATAATTCGAGAAAAGTTCGTCCCGGAGCCCTGAGTCGTAGCGTTTTAGGCCAGGAGCTGCTGACAGGGCAGGCCAGCCGATAGAGTTAGCCGGACTCTTTGACTGACAGGGCGCAGGCCTCTGACGATTTTATGACGGGAAGTGATCTTCAACCACTACCGTGTCAGAGTCCTCTTACAGGATCGCTTGTGGACTCTCTTGGTTTGACAATCCCGTCCAATTTTTCGCAATAACTCTTCTCCGGTCAACGAGTGGGAGAGTGACCTGTAAAGGTAAGATGAATTCGGACTCGCCGGCGGAGGGTTGCAGCGGAGGAAACGCAGGCCCCGATCATACAAAGGCTTAGGCGAGACTGTGAGGGTACGATCTGTTGCTTTGCTGATGGGGTGGCATTTGTATCTGGGACACTCTGGAGGTGATCAACACCGGATAACAGAGAGTTTTTTTCCGTGGAGATCTTTGTTTATGGATGCAAAGTAGATAACTTAGATGAGTATTATGTCGTTCAAACTGAAGATGATGTCGCCGTCGCGGATAAAAGAGAGAAAGCGGAGCATGTAGTGGATGAAAGTGAAAGCGTGTGTGAAGGAAGATCTCTGAGCTGCACAGAAGCAGTTCGCCCAAACAGGCACTGGAGAAGGAGACTGGACCGTCCAATTTTTGGCAGTGACGGCCTGCGCCCCAGGCACCTACAGGGGTCACTTCGTTTTCTTCACACATCCTCTGTGAATCTCCGCCCATGCGAAACTCGGGGCCGACACATAGTGCAACATGGTTCCGGGTCACTGAGGTTTGAGCCTCATCTACAACACCCACTCAGCTTACACAAGGTTCCTTTGGGAGGTGTTTCAACGCAAACAGCCTAACAAGGGGGTGCAGGTTACAGAGCTGCAGGCCCAAGTTGGGTGGGTGTTTTCACTGACTGTACAGCACACAGTCGTCACCGCCGGTTACAGGTAGACAATAAGGTATACGATATTACTGCCCAAGGCTGCATTAGTCCCTTCGCCCGCTGTTCCACGACCTCCACCATTGGTCGAGTCTCGATTCTCATACCCGCCCGAAGAAGGTCATCCTGTCTTCTCTCTTCCCTCGGTTCCGGCGTGGGGGGTAGTTTGATGTTGTTGGAAACATCCCTTAAGTACTGACGGAGACGGGGTGATTTATTGGACAACTACCGGCAACCATTAATACCATTATTGCTACACCAGTACTTCGCTTGCACGCGGGCAAGGCAAATAAGGTAGTGATGCAGCGATCTTACCAGATCATCCCCTCTTAGCCGTCGGCACCTGTTCAACAACGTTCGGATTACGACATGGCATATGCCAACATTATTTAGCGAGATTTTATTTGATGTTGACTACTGGATTGCTCTGTTGGTCAAACCCAGGAAAAGAATTGACGATAGTAATAACAGTTAATGGTTTGTGTGGAGGGTTCAGCTGAAGGTCATTGCACGCCGATAGATGGCTGATGCCACCCGCCCAATTCTGCAAGTGACCCCATGCTGAACTTTCCGGAGCCTGTCAGCAGGAAAAGAAGAGCCGCGCCCTGCCTTGTGGATTTGGGTCAGTGATGGGAGCCGGTGAATTTTCATCAGCGCACGGACCGAAGGGGGCGATCGAGATCAGAGAGACCTGTGTCCCCTTCCAATAATAATGACTTTGCTTTGCCGAGCCCAATTAGGGACACTGAGCCAGCCTCAGCAATAAATAGTATCGATGTAGGCCCCTTGTTTTGGGATCATTCATTGACTTGCTTGAGCAGTTTATTGACGACCACGACCAAGTAGCCGAGCTTGTTACAATAATGAGTCTTATCCAGACATGGCTCGCTCCATAATCTCCCGAGTTACGGTGGGGAGAATGCCTGGTTTCGGATGTCCCTCGACATATCTGGCATCAGAGAAGACGTTATCCACAGTCCACCGCGATAGCAATAATCAATCCGTGGTCGTGATCCTAATTCTATCTGGTGGGACGGGATTTATTAACGGATGATAATAATGATATAACAATCATAGGATGACTGCAGGCCGCTTCCAGTGCTCTACGACAGATACAACTAGACGGCCGGTGTCGTCGTGAAAAGGAAGGAGCCTATAGCGGGAAGTGGCATCTTAAGATACGTAACAAGTACCCTGCATCAAGTGTCGGAGAATAATAACGGCACGAAACCACGAGACACGGGAAGAGTTCCTCACCGCTGGCGATGGCAGCGTAGCATGGCATGCCGCGGAGAATCGGGAAAGTGCCCACAGCATCGGTGGATTCATTATTACAGCACAGGAGAAACGGTTCGACCAACGTTCAAGTTCACCAACAGCCTCCAGTCACGCCGCTCCAGACATGAAACGAACTAAGCTCCTGAAATTCTTCTCGAATAATCTGACTCGCAGTGGAGACAAGGGAGAGTCAAGTTTAGCCGGGTTCTGCACTGGTCGGCCATTTTTGGTCGATGGTGCTCAGTCGATGGAGTCTAGAGCAAACTTTAAAAAGAGTCTTACCTGATGCAATCTCACTAAGGGGTTCACTCCATCAGGAGGCCACGTGGGAGACAAAGCGGATGTGGTCAGATTGGACCCCTGCATGTGATTTAACTGACTAGTACATGTGCTAGTTGTTGCTAGTGCGCTTGAGCTGACCGCAGGAGGCAAAACCCAACCGTTGGCAACGTCACTCAATTTTAGGAAGCCCATTTTGCAGTCTCCCGTGTCCCGTGTCCCGTGTGATTGTGCCTTCGAGAACGTTTCCATATCCCACACATGGAAGCAGTTTAATTTTCCGCTGATCCACTTGGTCGGAACGAGGCTTCCAACCTTCCTTCTACTGCGACGCCACTGGCGAGGAGTGGATGTACAGTGGTGACCGTACGGATGTGAAATCTCGATACGTACTTGAAGTTCTTACACTGGGGATTGGACCATTGATGTCAGTAGATTGGGGTTCGAGTCAGATGACCAGATTGGCTGCACACCAAGAAGGCAAGCAAATGCCGGTCATGTCCTCTCCAGAGCTATCGTAGTAATAGGCCGCCTGTGCTGCAGTAGTGCCTACATAGCTGGGCCAGTCAGATGTTTGTCCAAGGCCGAGGTTCTCGTTTTAGAAGAGTGACTCCCTTTTGCAACCACGGCCTGTAACACTGCCAGTGGGCGCCAGGTGTATCATTTTCGCGGCCTTTTTCTTTGCCGCCGAATCCGCTTTGTCCCGTCCATGGTTCCCTCCTCGGTAGTAGGTAGCATCTTAGTCTGGTGGTTGGAGTCTTATAGTACGCTATGACGGGCGGCACCGTTATTGCAGCTAGCGGGCAAGTCCGGCCCGCAATGAACTCAACGATACCTACTCTTCCACTTTCTCTTCCACATCGTTTTGCCCATCGCCTTCTCATTACTTTTTGATTTGTGAAGGGCTCAGCCAAGTCCACTATTACCACCGTTGCTGGGTCGCTCAAAAGCACCTACATTATTGCAGAATTTCAGCACGTTGTGCTCAGGATCTTGCCCATGGAACTTGATATCCTGTTGGGTGCCGGGACCCCGCCTGCACACTCATGTACCACAGTAACTAAAAGTGACCTACGACCCGGGTCCTTTTTTTATACTTCCATCAAAGGCCAACGAGCACTCTGTTCTCATGCCACTTGCCGCCAACCGCGTGCGTGGCCCGATTAAACCCACTACTACTGAACATGCATGTCTGTACCCTGCTAACACGTGGCAGAGCCCGTAGTAGGTGTCTCGGCTTTTGAAGTTTGTGGCTGCCACGAGGCAAATTTTTACTTGTCATCTTTGACCGTCGGAGGTTCAGCCCACAGTGATGGCCCACTACGTACCAGCGCCGTCCACGAATTCACTTGAAAAGCTTTTCTTCATCGACGATTGTATCCAGGACTAGCATCGGTGCCCAGTGGACGGTACAGACGACCTCGGTTTCTCGGAACCCGAGTTCGTCTCCATGCATTCATCTCCTTTTCAACAGTCGACCTAGATCTGGAGACGGGAGTCCTGTCGTTGCCCCAGCTAGAGGATGTTCCAGGCTTGTCTTTGATGCATACGCTGCGGTCCTATATGGGTGACAGTCTGCCACTGCGCCATGAGGACCTTCATGCATCGCAATGTGAATGCCGGAGCTGGCTCCTCACTCAGGCCCAAATCTTGACATGGACTAAGCACGGATGATGTTAGACCTTCCCCATTCACTTACCAGGCCCTATTCCAAAGGAAACGGATTGGTATCTGTCTGCCACATTGGGAATTGATCAAAAGCTTCGGCCGTGAAAGGATCCTGGAAGCAGTTCTCAGGATCCTCCTCGATAGACCACGAGAAAGGATTCTGTTGCCAACCTGTCTCGGGTCCCCAAGCGGGACCGAGGTTGGTGGAAGTGGTGCCCATCGGGTGAGCGTTGGGCTGCTGCATCAACATTGCTGATGGTTGACCTGGACCCATTGGATGTTGTCGAGCCTGCGGATGTCTGGCTTGCGGCGCCTGCTTTCCTCTTTCGTGGCGCCGAACATGGACAATTCCAAGAAGCGGCACTTTGAGTTTCAATTGCTGTATGTCGGAGCCTTGCCAACCTTGCTGGAGTAATGCATGAAGCGAGCGGAGGGTGAAAAGGCCATGCTGGACAAAGCCGGAGCCTGGTGAGTCGCAGGACTTTTCCTCCAACAGATTGATCACTTCCATGACCCTAGCTTCAATCCTGGCTTTGTTAGTCTGCATGTTTAAAAGGCTCGTCGAGGGCCAGCTGTGGGCCGTGAGCAGCAGGACGACTGTGGCAGTGAAAGCCACCAAATCCAAAATCCTGGCGAGAAACATTCCCGAAGGAAGTGCCCGGCGAAGTGATTGATAGCGGCGCGCCACCGCCTCGCATGCGTCCAAACAGGCAAGGCGGCTGAAGATGTATTCGTCATCTGGATGTCCTCGCATGGTGAAAGGTAGGTGAACCCGCATCACGATGTAGTAATGGAGAATTTGGACCACATGGTCAGGCTTGACATTCTCCGAATCTTCGTTCCACCAGAGTTTGGGTGTATGAGACGCCAAGGCCCTGAGCTCTCTGTCGAATTCCAAGGCCGATGCGTAGACTTCGGCGAGCGATCCATCTGCCGTGCTCATATCGTCCAGGCACTGCAATCTGCAGGCAATATCGGTCAACTTGGCGAGGTAGGCGTGGGGCTGTACCACGCCGTCGAGGGTCAAGGCCTCGCTGGCTGTGTGTTGGAAACGCTTGGTGCCTGGTGGCAGACTGAGGAGCATGGACAAAAGCCTGTCTGCAGAACATATGACCTCCCAAAGCTGGGCGCTCTGCAACTGGCTGGAATTCGCCGCTGTGCCGGCCTTATTGCGCTGGGCGGCTCGAGCAGCCTTGGGGACTCCCACCAGCTCTGCGATGCCAATGATCTGCCGCAGCCTGAGCCACACCTTCTCGAACTTCAGCTGACTTAGTTGACTGCGTGTATTGTTAGCCGTTCCACCTTGACCAACGCAAACAGAAGAAGGCCGGGGCAGCTCACAGTCGAAGGAAACGAATGGCCATGCCCAGGCCTTGAATCGTGCCTGTGAGTCGGTGATGAGACAGGATGGTCGTCTCCACAGTATCAGATACTGCTCGAGAGAAAGATGGAACCCTTTGACCTTCTCGGAGTGTGTTGACCGGACTGCGCGAAGTGCGTTCGGGCCCGTTCTGATGGGCCATGACAGCAAAATCGAGTAACCACGATGCAAGATCGATCGCGTCGACATCTGGCTCGTGCATCAGGCTGTAGCGTTCCATCATCTCCTGCTGAGATTTTACCGCAAAGGGTAACGGGAGCAGGGTTTGAACTAACACAAGCCACCTAGACCCAGACCTTATAAATTCTTCAGCTTCATCAATGGGTGGGATCAGCCTTTGTAAGGCCTGCCTGGCGATACCCACTATATGGGCGTATGCCTTCGCCTTGCTGTTTGTGAGCTGATCTTCTTCTTCACGAGCGTCCACACTGAGCCAATCGTTGTCGAACAGTGATCGGAGGTGGGAAGGTTGCTCTGCTGCGAGGACATCTGAAATACTCGAGTCATCGTCCGAGTCACGCGTCTCAGCACTTGACGTTGACACCGGTTCAGCAACAGCCGGATTCGAAATCTCTGCCGCTCGATATCCCAGATTCTGTTGGATCCCGCGTACGGCATCTCTGAGTCGCGCAACTTCTGATTCGAGCTGAGCTATTCGATATCGAGAAGGCAACCGTCGTGCCTGAATAGGGCGAGGACTGCAAACATGTAGCTTACAGGGTGTATCCCGGTCTTCGCAGTTCCGACATGTAGGAGCGTCCGCGGGCGTCCGAATGCACCGAACCTTGCGACGTCTGCCTGCTACGTGTATTAGAAGGCCGTGGCAGGTTTGCGAGCAGCAGACCGGTCCATCTTACATTCCGTGCAGCTCTTTGAGATTCTGTGCACCTGGCTTTGGACCTGGACTTCCGACATCACTGCGACCATTAGTCGTGTGGTGCATAAGGGCCATACGGCACCGCAATCGATAAACTGTGTAATGCGACGGTTTTCGAGATGGACGAAGATTGAATTCGAATAGTACGATGATGGCATTTCGTCGGACCGGAACTCAAAACGGCTCCGCGGGTCGCTTTCTCGTGCGGACTCCGCTCGGCCTCAGCCTTGCTATTGGGTGGCCTGATGCGTGTTTCGAGCGCTCTAAGTATTTGCTACGACAGGCATGGGTGGTTGTTGATCGATCGCAATAAACCCCGCGACTCGCTTGCGATGACCCTTGCAGATAACATGGACAGAGAGCTATATATCCATCTGTCCCTTGGAACGCCTGTCAAGATGGTTAGTCAACCATTCCCGGATGCACTCATCGGACGAAGTGCCATTCTACAAGCACACATTCCCAACGCTCTGCATTGTCGTGGTCAAATCAAGCACGACGCTCAAGATGTTCACCGCTCACTACCTCCAACGGCGTTCAGGAGGCCCTTATCCCTCGAGTACGGCATCAATGGGTGGCCTGCCAACAACGGGCACAGATGTCCCCGTTTGCGCTGTCTTCATAGCCGTCTTTCTCTGCTTCGCGGCGACGAACGTGACCATTTTCCGAACCAACCGCAGAAAGGGCCACAAGTTCGTGCTCACGATGCTGCTCACCGGGTTTTCCATGGCTAGAGTGGCCACGCTGGTGCTCCGCATCGTGTGGGCGACCAGGCAGCACAACGTGCGTCTAGCCATAGCCGCACAAATCTTTGTCAATGCCGGAATCCTCATCCTTTACATTGTCAACCTGGTCCTGGCACAACGCATCCTTCGAGCAAAACAACCACGCATTGGCTGGAATATGGTCCTCCGCACAACGTACAAGATCCTGTACGCTGGAATTGGGGCAGCGCTTGCCATGGTCATTACCGCTACCGTCGTCTCAGCGTACACGCTGGACCAGCACACCCGATCTACCTGCAGAGACATCCAGCTGGCCGCGCTCACCTTTCTTCTCGTCTTCACCTGCTTACCTATTATGCACATTGCAGCGGCCGTGTTGCTGCCGAAATCACCGGACGAAGAGTCATTCGGACAAGGGAGCATGAGCGGCAAGATGGTGATCGTGACGTTGTCGGCCTGTCTGTGTATGTTGGTGGCAGGGTTCAAGGCAGGAGTCAACTGGAGTCCTCCACGGCCTGTCACGCATCCGGCCTGGTACCATTCAAGAGCTTGCTTTTATATTTTCAATTTCACCTGCGAGATCATGATTCTGGCAACCTTGACATTCTCTCGGATCGATAAGAGGTTCTACGTCCCCAACGGCTGCAAGAGGCCTGGAGATTATACACGACTTCGGAAGGAGACCCAGGTGGCCGACAAGAATGAAGAGACCCAACTGGACGCCAAGGGTGAGTCGTCGTTATGACCACGTACGACAATGTTGAAGCCAGATGACTGTCTCTCGGAGGTCAATGAGCAGGCCGTACGGCGCCAGGTCGGCAGGGCTTTGGATAGCACAACAACAACACGCAGGGGCGTCTATTGGAAATTCGACTGATTCGACGCCAATTAAGTTTCGTTGCAAAGTAGATCTCCTTGTAAACGTCGACTACATTGTCGTCTGGGGACTTGGCCTTCAACGGCCGAATATAAGACAATCCCTCTTTGGTTTCGTTCTTCATGGTGGCTTCTTGTGGAGTAATCAAAGCAGCGCAAACAGATCGGGTCTCCCACCTCCGGATAGACATAGCATCCATGTTGTAGCAGCAATTAGATGTCAGTCTTCAAGCTTGGTTGCATCTTCTGTTGTTTCGCATCGATTTGTAGCTCGGTTGATGTCGATGTTCACGAGTCATGAGCCCGTCCATGGTACCTTGACCGCGAGTCATGCATATATCAAGATTTCTAAAAGCAGCATGAGAACCAGCCCGGCTGGCTTGGACTTGGCGTCGAATTCTCCATGCAATCTGATTGCAGAGACAAGTAGAGCAAGACAGCAACCCGCCCAGGACCTAGCAAGCAACTGTGTCTCTCTACCTTCTCCTGGACTTCGCCGCCGATTACCTCCTCGACGACCAATTGATCTCACGACCATAAGATTACCTGATCTCGGTTCGAACCCACACATACCACGCGGCCAACGGTCCAGCAACAGCAACAGCAACAGCAACAGCAACCATGCCTCAAGCGCAACCCGAGCTCAAAAAAGTACCTACCTACCTTACCTCATGTCGTAGCCAGTCCTTGGCCTCCTCCCGAATCATATCATATCACGTTCGCTCGAAACCGTGCACAATGTCGTTCTATTTGCTAACCCCCTTCTTTGTATTTGATTTAGTATATGGAGAAACGCCTCTTCGTCCAACTGAACGGCAATCGCAAAGTCATTGGCATCCTGCGCGGTTACGATGTACGTACAATACATAAATACAGACCATTAATGCCCCACGTTGTTGAGCCGACAGCTAATACCTGACGCGACAATAGGTGTTTCTGAACATTGTCCTCGACGAGGCGGTGGAGGAAAAGGCCGGCGGCGAACGCGAGCGATTAGGCATGGTCGCTATTCGAGGGAACTCGGTCGTGATGCTTGAAGCACTTGAGCGCGTGGGCGACGACCGACGATGAAGAAAGAAAGGAAAGACAATAAAACAAAATGAAATGAATATACACCGAAAATGAAATGAAAGGTGTCGCGACTTATTTGAATTACCACCACTACTTCGGCATGATACCCCGCGGGCGAGAAGAAAAGGAAAGGGCAAGGGCAAGAAGGTCGGTCAATGGTTTTGTTCTACAGCGTGTTCTGTTTGGGTATCAATGATGCATTGAGCGCTCGGTTTCAAGTCTCCCTAAGTGTGTTGAGTTCGGGGCCTCAACTACCCCCCCACAACAAGATGCGCAAAGAGCATCGGCTTGCGAATACCGATATGAATTGCAGTGCCATGGTGGGCGAATGATATCATCCCTTGGAGGCTGGCTTGAACTTCAGAACAACGCGACCTGGACCAGCTGAAGGCGTGGGGGGCCGCGTCTGCGCCGGTTGCTGTGGAGGTGGAGGTGGCGGCGGTGTGGGTGTTGGATTCGAAGAATGGCTCGAGCTCATTTTGAATGTCAATTTCAATCCACTGACGCCGGCTACGGGTCGGTGAGCTGGAGGTGGCGGTGGTACTGGTCGAGCAGGCTGCACGGGCGCAGGGGGTTGCCATTTCGGCAGCGGTCTCGACCGGACTTTGCGCGTCTGCGTGAACTTGAGTTTCCCCTGGTTGAGAATATGTCAGACATAGAGCCAAGCCAGCTGGGGTTAAGAATAGCAACAAGCACAAAAAAAAAAGGACAACAAGAATATCATCAGCCTCAGCCTCAGCTTCACTCACCTTGCCCAGATTCTGTACTTGCCAGTAGCGCGGCAGTCGTAGCGTCACCTTCATCCGGTTGATCGGCTCGTAGAGGAGTCGGCAGAAGTCCAGCAGCGTCTGTAGATCGTCCAGGGTGATTTGATCATAGCAAATGGCATCCCACAAGGCCGCTTGCAGCGCTTCGTGACCGCCAAGCTCTTTCTTCAATGCAGCCATCGCACCCTCGATGGTCTGCCGTCTCGCCAGCTCATTCTGTCGCGCATCTGCCCCTGCCGCCGTGTCTTCAATTACCAGGCCATCTGCGGCAGGTTGCGCGGCGGCAGTATTGTTCTTGTCCCCGATGGCACGCTTGGCCAGCACCTTGCCGAACGCCCGCTGCAGACTCTGGCGCAACCAAGGCGAAGAGTCGGCCACCATGCAGTACAATATGTAGCGCAGGATGGACGGGTTGTCGAACAGAGTCGGCGTGACGAGCACACCGTACGCCGTCTCGCGCAGCATTTCGTAATTGCCAGGTCGGGTGTATTGCAGGAAATGTAGCGGTGAAAATTGGCCTATCCCCACGGCGGAAAGCATGGCCTGACACTCCAGCGCTGTTCGGGAATACAGATTCTGATATGAGCTGGTCCATTCGTCCATTCGGCGGTACCGGTCAATTTCCTCAGAGACTTGGTGTTCAAGCTGGCGCATCTCGTGCATTTCGTCTTCAAGGTCAAAGTCTGCATTGTCCATACCGGTGACCATGTCGTCGGCTGCACCGGAGTCCATTGCACGCGCTTGTTGCTGTGGTTGAGGCCGCGCCACGACGGCCCGAGCTAGCGCTTTCATCAGCCGCGCTACGTAGTATGCGTCGGAATACTCGTTGATCGAGTTGTCGTTGAACTTGAGCTTGTCCAGCAGAAACTCCTTGACTTCCTTGGGGGTGTGGCCGCGACTGTCGCGCACCTTGCCGATGGCTTGGATAATCTCGCACTGCAACATATACGCCAGTTGGTCGGAGAAGTCGTTGGGCCGGGTCATTGCTGAGCCCTGTTCATCGCGCACGCAATATAGTTCTTCGAACGCCTTCTTGAGGTGGAAGAGGCCGATGTACTTGGCCTCGCCCTCGTCTTTGGCGTGTTTGACCAGACATTGCGCCGCCAACGACCGTACGCCATGGAAATACCGCCGATCCATCAACGTGCGCACAAAGATGGAGGACACCAAAGGGGCGGGCGGATAGACCGAAATGTGTCTGAGCGCCTCCAGCTGGGCCACAACGTCACGGTCCTGTTGCAGTTGGGACGTGAACATGTAACCCGGCATTTGCAGGTTGATCCGACAGATCCATTCGAAATCGGCGTCGAGGCGAATCCACTCGTACGATTCCGAGTTCATTCGTTCTTCGTCTTCTGCGCTCCATTCCGTGATTTTCCACTCGGCCACTTCTTCCTCGCTCTGCAGCACGTCGCCGAGACAGTAGACCAGAGACTCGGTTTCTTCGTCTCCCCCTTCAGCGGCAGCCTTGGCAGTGGCTCGGGCGCGCTGTTTCTTGCTCCTCTTAAGCCGCTTGTACTTGGTGTTGTAGGGGATGTCGAACGTGGTGCTGGCGTCTTTGATCTCTACTATATGCTCGTAAGGTGTCCCGTCCGCCTCGTGAATCCTAATCGTCATCGGACCCGTGAACACCGGCTGTGCTGGAGCAGCATACACATTCTGGAAGTCTTCGCGCGCGTCTCGCATGAACGAATCCACCTCGAGCTCTCGTGCGGTCGTCACGCTGCCCTGGAGCTGCTTGATAAGCATTTCCACGACCAACTTCTTCTTGTTGAATCTTTGGAATGCCTGGAATCTGGGACAGCCCGCGCCTTTTACCCACTGGGCCAGGAAATCGTCGATTTTGAGATGTCCCATACGCTCAGCAGTCTTCTGGAATAAATCGGTCGACAGTGCGTTGTTTGCCAGATCCCCAGTTCGAGCTCTAGTAAGGATCTTAGCGAGAATACCTGGCATTTTCGATGCACCTTGAGTTTTCGCTATTCGGCGGTCCAGAATGAATAGTACAACTGGTGCCTTGATCGTCAAAAACTCGTACTCGGCCGGATCGACATGTAATAGCGCGCCCATGTCGTAGATTGAAGGACGGTCATGGTCCAGGTCGTAGACACGATCGGCTTGCTGTTTCATGTGGTAGCGGTATTCGTTGTTTCCGCATAGATCCCTCATGAAGAGATTGGTGATGAAATACGATCCCCCAATGATGACCCAGTTATCTCGTGGCTCTTCGGCAACAATGTTGATACCAATCCATTGCGAGACGATCGCATGCACCAACTGTCTGGTAACCTCTTGAGCCGGATCGATGACTTCTTCCGGATACAACAGTCTAGTACTGCACATTGTCAGACCTGCGAAGATGGAGACGTCCGAAGGCATGTCTTCCACAAAAACCATCGAATAAGACTTGAACGGACAAGATATGTACTTGTGCACCACGAAGTCCATGGCTTTGGCTGTGGGAAGACATGTATTCTTGGTTTCTTCAGCCCGTCCTGGCAGACAATACGCAAGCATTTCGACCGCATTGCGGCCCAGTTCTTCCACTTCCTGTGCGTCTCGCAGTTCGCCTAGATTGAGCTGCTCAAATGGTCCGATGGCGAAGCCAATTTGTTCGGGTGCTAATTGCTGGGAGCAGGAGAACGAGACCGTCTTAGTCGATGAATCGGCTTGATCCACGATTTCATCCGTCAATTCACCGGAGCATATGACAAGCATCTCCTTTGCCTGGTAACTCTTACCCGTGCTCTCTTTAGCAGAAGGCTCAAGGCTCAGCTGCGAAAGATCGACTGACATCGCCTGGTTGAGCGCGTCCCCAACGGTCCTGGCACATTTGAGGGAGATGTCCCAAGTGCAGCGACTGGTTATGACATCGACGCAAGGGAATAACGACGAGGCACCTCCAGGGCCTAGCTTCGACCGTGTATATGCATGCGGCCATCGCCCACTTCCTGGCTTGCCGGACACAAATTGTAATGTTTCCCGTGCATGGCCAGATTCAAATTCTATAATGACTGTAATGGGAGTGAATCTGGCCAGGGTCGTATCTGATAATGCCTGGGTAGCCTCAGCAGCAGATGGGCCACTGGTCAGAGGGTCTTGAATTTTAATGGAGCCAGCAGCCTGTGTGTGCACTTCTGCGACTTCAACTGGGACTATTCGTAATCGATTTGGGAGAGTAATGATGATGTCCGGTTCCGGTTCGGGACCAGCCGATCTCGCCAGCTTTTCAGCAAGTAAGTGATGTTGATGGACGGTTGCCTCAGAATGAAGGGTCAGCTGGTCGCAAGGGTCTTCATGTCTGACTGATGATGGTGGAATATCGTTCACCAAAACCTTTTTGATGGTACAGATCCGTCCATGCAACCGAATCTCCTTCAGATCTGGGGAGTCAGGGTAGACGGTGATTTCGGTCCTCCCAGTCACATGTTGGTTGAAGCTGACATCTAGTTCCACCTTCTGGTGTGCGACCGTGAATGAAGGAGCCGGAGGCAGATTTACCGCCTGCTCAATCTCTGCCCCATCCATCCTGATGACTGGTGATGATATATCGATGTGAGGTTGTCGTGCACCATCGTTGCCCGATGTGCTCTTGGAATTCCTCAAATCCCAACTGACATGGTGACTGCGCGCGAACGGGGGCGACGACGGCAATGAGACGATCTTTCGTCGACAGCTAAACGATGTCTCTGATAGCAGCCAGTGTGAAGTCGTTGGCGTGTTTGTTAATGGAATTAAGGCAGTAGATTGAGCGACTTCATATGTTTTCAGGTCGCGATGTTGAACTACGCGGTTCATTAAAGCAGCAACGTCTATTTGTAAAAGCAGCCACTTCTGACGCCGCCCCTGGAATTGAACTTCAATTCAACGTCTAGTAACTGATTGACCTCTTCATTCTCGATCCACCGCGTACTTGTACAATGCAGGCAACTCCGTAGTAGCGGTCCAATGATCTACATTTCTCTCGGCTATTTGGTGCTTTCTCTTACTGGTACTACGGACAGTCGCGCGGCTGGCAGCTCAATATGGCCGACTCGGTCGACTGTGGTAGGTCTTGAAAATCGATATTGCTACTGTACATGCGAAGACTCATACTGATGGCCCAGCAGACCCTCTTTCTGATGAGGCAATGGCTCATCTAAAGACCTACAAGTATCAGAGCGTGGACAAATCATTCATTTCCAACTATATCCTTCGCCACTATGTAAAGCTTCCCTTTCCAAGTCGGACCGACCCAACGCGCCTAAGCTCACATCTTCGCAGTGGAATGGGGCTGTCAAGCTTCTGCCCAAATGGCTCCATCCGAACATGGTCACGCTGCTTGGCTTCTTTTGCATCCTGATCAACGTTCTGTTTTTGCAGATATTCGTCCCCGACCTGGTGGGACCGGCACCTTCGTGGCTGTATTATAGTTTTGCATTGGGATTATGGATGTAAGTACCTCATTCAGCCCATAAAGTCTATCAAGCTTCCTGGAGCATGGGCGAAAATGTTATCTAACCGTCCCCTCACAAGGTATTCAACCATGGACAATATTGACGGCAAGCAAGCCCGAAGGACAGGCACCTCTAGCGGCCTGGGTGAATTGTTTGACCACGGCATCGACTCGTTGAACTGCACATTAGCGAGCTTATGCGAGACGGCGGCGATGGGGCTGGGGCCCAGCAAGACAGGCGCATTCACAGCACTCGTCCCATGTCTACCTATGTTCTTCTCGACCTGGGAAACGTACCACACCCATACCCTCTACCTGGGAGCATTCAACGGTCCAACAGAAGGGCTCATCATCGCCTGCGCAGTCATGGTAATCTCTGGCTACCTAGGCCCGCAGATATGGCAGTATCACGTCGCCGACTACATTGGATACCCGGAGATTCTAGGCGGCTTGACCTTTCGCGACCTTTGGGCCCCAATTATCCTAGTGGCGTTCTTCACGGCACACCTGCCATCGTGCATCTGGAACGTGGCACAAGCACGTCGCAAAGACGGACTACCCCTATGGCCGGTGTTCTTCGAATGGATTCCCATGATAATTTTCACGGCCTCGTGTACCGCCTGGATCGGCTCGCCATACTCGATCCTCCTGCGCGAGAATTACCTAGTGGTCTTCTGCTTGACCATGTCCTTCGTCTTTGGCCGCCTGACCACCAAAATCATCCTGCACCACCTGACTCGCCGCCGGTTCCCTTACTGGACGATCTCACTGGTCCCGCTCGTCATTGGCGCGATCATGGCGTGGCTGCCTTTATTCGGCTACGGACCTGTCCCTCCGGCTTTCGAGCGATGGTATCTCTATGGATACTTGGTCTTCGCCATGGTGCAGTACTTCGTCTGGGCCGTCCGGGTCATCAACCGCATCTGCGAGGTCCTCGACATCAACTGCCTGACCATCAAGAGGAAGGAAGTCGACCGCAAAGAAACAGCAACCTTCTTACACGATAGAATGCGAGCGGCCTCCAATGGCTATCTGCGCAAGACCGAAAAGGAGCTATAAACAGTGCGTCCCATGCTACACATTGCTTTCAACAAGACATGACAACCAGACTATACATACCATAAAACAAAACAACAGACACGGGGCTTGAGCCTACATGCACATGGTCCGAGCTACACGAACAAAAGTGAGCACTGCAGTACAGAATTGGATAGACAAAAGAATAGAAGTCGTAAATAGACGATACCTTCAATTAACAGATTTACACAATGGCATAAATACAACTTATCGTCAAAGCATAGCTTTACTGACTCCCTCTGCTAGGGCACGTCGGATTATGTAAATTAAAGGATGTCATTGCGTTCATTCCGGCTGCTGATCTCTATATTTCTCCCTCAGACTCGCTACATCAAATCCGCACAACTCAGCCTTTGCAACAATGGCTCTAGCCTTGCCCTCGACCGGCGCATCGATCATTTTCCCATCGAGAGCCCAAGCGCCCTTGCCCTGCTCCTCGGCCCGTTTCTGCGCGATAGTGATTCTGACAGCCCATTCGACTTCACCGGGACCCGGGCTGAATATCTTCTGCACAGTATCGACCTGGCTCGGATGAATACACTGTTTCCCATTATACCCCATGCCCTTCCCCCTGTTCGCACTCGTGGACCAGGGTCTCCTGGTCCGCCTCGGACTTGAACGCCGTAGTGACCAGATCGATCGTGCTGGGGAGATTATAGGCGCGCGCCGCCGTGGCGATCATTTGACGCGCATACAGGAATTCCGTCAGACTCGGGGGTGCGCGTGATGCTCATGTCAAGAGCAAAATCTTCCGCGGCAAACACTAGGCCTTGTAGGAGGTGAGGCGCTGCACGACATATTTCGGACAGGTTTGTCAGCGACCGCGCGGATTCAATCAGTGCCAGAACCGCGATTGGGTGGTCGCTGTCGGTTTGGCTTTCGCTGGCTGTGGAGATGTGTGTTTGCCGCGTATGGGCCAGCACGTCGCTGATGAAAGTCAAGTCGCTGGCGCTTTCGACTTTCGGCACAACCAGGGTCGTCAGGTTCTTCGACTTGACTAGCTCTTCGAGATCCGCGAGCGCCAGGCCGGACCCGACGCTGTTGATCCGCACGGCGCGTTCTTTGACGCCGCTGGGTGCTTCTCGGTCCAGGGCGTTGCGGACCAACGCTCGTGCTTCGGCTTTGCGGTTGGGCGTGACGCTGTCTTCGAGGTCGTAGGCGACGCAGTCGACATTGAGGGAGCGCGATTTGTCTAGGAACCGTTGCGACGAGCCGGGGACTAGTAGAACGATATAATAAGTACTTTGGTCAGACTTGGGGTGTAGGATGGCAGCATGCGCAGGGCCAGGTCAGAGGAGTATTGGTACCATAGAGCATCGCTCTCCGCAGAACATTCTTCGCAGCCATGGATGGCGGCTAGCTACCGCTTCCAAGTGCGGCTGTGATCACGTTGGTTTGAGAGCGGGTACTGGTCTCTGGATCACCTGGCGTCAGAGCATGTACCTGAGACTGGCAGAGCAGCGGCCAGTGTCGAGGTCTTCATTATACGCAGTCCATTCTCGAGTGAGTCGACTCTTATGGAGGAGTGTGATGCAGTGGCAGATCGCGGCAACTCAATGGCGCATGCGGGGAATTTAGGACCGAGCATCGGATGCGGAGAATGACCATGTCTGCTGTTCGGAGAAGCAGAGATGACCAGACCGCAGTATCAGATGGCTTCATCGAGGAACTGGAACGAGCACAACTATTCTGCGGCCACTTGAGCCCATGACAGCGATCAGTACGCAATCAGGAAGACGAGTCAACATCTCAAAGCTGTGTGGACAGAGAGCACCAAGATTGTTCTACTGGCATCCATTCCTTTGCCTTGATTGACCATGACCGCCGCTCAACGCCTTTTGGCCATGGGTTCTATTGCCCGCTGTTCACCAACCCACACAGAAAAGAAGCAAACAAGCTATGTACCTTCCTGGCCCGGAAATCCCAGTTTCTACCCGTTCCTAGAAGGTTCAGGCCGGCAATTGAATGCCACATCGTTCATGCATATCGTCGCTCATCAGAAAGACCACGGCTGATCTATTGGATACGATCAAAAGAAGGATCCCTAACACTGCCACCAGCATCGCCCAATCCAGCAACAGGTCGATTGTAAGACCAGCCAGCGAACTGTTGTTGCATAGTCTGGGACAAGGCAGGCCCTTCGACGTACGAGTCCTTTGGCACCTCAGACGTAAACTCCTTGTCGAAGTTGGCAGTATCTCGCGCATCAACCTGTATGACATATCAGAGAATGTTAAACCAACTCAAGTAGTTCAATACTTACCACATTGGGCTTGAAGCTAGGTTCATACTTTCTCTGCAACAACTTTCTCCAATCAATGCCCGCAAAGAAGTGATGAGCTTTGATCTCGGCCGCACCACCAGCTCCTAGTCGGCGTTCCGGGTTGCGGTCAAGAAGCTTTTGAAGCAAATCCTTGGCGGCGGCGGGAACAATCTCGGGTCCGGGGAAGTGCAGAGGCTCCTGAAGAATCTTGCGATACATTTCGTTAGTGTTCTCGTCGTAGAACGGAGGCAGTCCCGTGAGCATCTCATAGAGCAAGACGCCCAGAGTCCACCAGTCCACTGTCTTTGTATAACCATGTCCGAGCAAGAGTTCCGGAGCGAGGTATTCGGGGGTGCCGCAAAAGGTATTAGTGCGATCTTCATCCTTCATATCAAGTTTGCACAATCCGAAGTCGCACAGAGCGATGTGGCCGGTGTAGTCGAGCAAGATATTCTCGGGCTTCAAATCTCGGTAGATGACTTTGAAGCCATGAAGACATTCTAAAGCACACAACAACTCTGCGGTGTAGAATCTCGATCGGTTGATGTCGAAGCGTTGTTCTTTCTGGAGATGATGGAATAATTCACCACCATTGACAAAAGCCAGAACAAAGTAGAGTTTGTCGGGTGACTGAAAGGAGAACTTGAGGGGTGTGATGAAGGGATTGTTGATTTGTGCCAGGACTGATCGTTCGGCCAGGGTGTGGGCGACTTCGGATCGAGAGATGATGTGTGCTTTGCGAATCGTCTTGAGGGCGTAGATTCGACCGGTGTCTTTCTTCATGACCTGCATGACCTTGCCAAAGCTACCGCGTCCAACAACCTTCAAGAGCTCGAAGTCGTCAATTTTCAGACTGCCTTGACGATTTTCGACATAGTTCACCCCAACTTTGATTGACCCCGTACCAAACTGGACGTCCAGCCACTCCGTGCCAAGCTGACCTGCTTGTTTCTCTTGGACGGCAAAAGCAGCTTCGGCTTTCTCATTCTCCTTCTTGCTCTTTTTTGGGTCGGGAACAAATTGACGAGCCTCTTCAAATCGAGGAGTGACCCTCGCTCCGCCCAGAAAGATGTCTTCACTTCTGCCAACACCAGGTCTGGCCGCGGGATTTCTCAGGTATAGCTGGATACTGAGTTCACATACTCTGGACACGTCGAATTTGAATGAGGTATTGTCGCCAGCCCACAAAGGATTCTCCGGGGTGCCCGAAACTGCGTCCACAAACACCTGCAGCTTGTCGAAGTCCAACAATGCGTATGGTAGGTATTTGCTGTTGTATCTTCCATGAATAGTAGGCGCCGCGTTGATTCCAGCGTGGGTAGACACAGGCCGACTTGACTGAGTGTAAGAACTTGCTAGTGATCCCGACACATACGAAGAGTTTGGTCTCACAGATCCAGCTGAACCTGAGGAGCCGTAGTGGTTATTGAATACCGACTGATATTGTTGTGGTAGCGAAAAACCTCGTCCCTCATGCAACGTCACTATCAGGATACCGGGCTTCGTGGTTTGGACTGGTGGTGAAGTGAGGGCTTCTGATGCAGCTAGGACAAATAAGTGGCTGATCAACAAAGAGGAACTGGCCCGACTTACCAATGCCATTGGCGGCGGTTGAATGCGTGCTGACATTGCTAGTTGTTGTCGACAATTCAGGTCCTTCTTGAGGGGTTGTGGGTGTGGGTGCAGATTCCTCTCCTTTGATCGTGGACGTAGATGTTGAACGGCCGAACCCACTCGTCAGAGGAGCAAGATGAGTCTCTTTGAGTTCTGCGCTCCGTCAGTCATAGTTCACGCAACAGTTATCCCCCTGGTCTGGTAAGATGCATCTCATCAGCATACTCTTTGTCAATTTCCACGACATCTTTGGTCACTAGTCACTTGGCACAATAGGTGACGCGACACTGAAGCGAGAAGAATCAGACTGCAGACACAATCTCGAGTCGAATTGAGACCGCGGCAACCAAACTTCAGATCGGTTGCGGGACAGAATCCTCGAATGACCGTAATTGACAACGGTAAAGGAGGGGTAAACCGAGAGACGGCAAGGTGAGATCACAGCAGGCTCGAGAAGAAGTGAAGGTTGAAGTGGTTCAAAGGGAGGAGGACAAGTTCGAAAGACTGGGTTGTTGCACAGCCAATTGGTTGTGAATCGTCCACCGAAGTCGAGGTCTGTTGTGTTGCAGTGTCGTGGGAAGTGCAGTGCCAATTAGTAGTGACGGTGCAGCTGCGGGCGCAGGCGGACGGGGGCGAAAAGACGGGCGGGCTGTTTCAAGTTCCTGGCCCAGGCAACTGAAGTCTCGGGTCCGAAATCAGTGGGAGTTCGCAGCGAGTCACGTGCCAAAGATGGCGGTAACCGAACTCGGCCAGCCACAGTCACAGCCGCAGCCACCAGCCATGCCACTGGTTGATTATGCGCCAAGAGACGCTCATGGTGGCGCTTATTCATCCTCACTACTATCGCCATCGCCATCGCCAGACGTCAGATCACCTTCGCCGCATCTACAACCCCTGCTTAATCGATCTTTATCTCCCCCAAACCGTCGTCGAAAGAGAGCCAGACCAGTACGATCGACTCGGAAGCCTGTCTGCTATACCATACCAGATCCTGAGTCGGATCACGATCGTCCATCATCGCCTTCTGCGTCTTTCCCCGCCCAGGGTCCACCTAGTGACTCCGACGAACGAGACGCGACAATACCCTATGACTACGCGCAATACTTTTCCTCCGACTCTGACCTAGCAGAAGATGATCGAATCGAGAGAAGCATGGGTGTTATAAGGAAGAATACAGGCTCAAGGGGCGGAGATGGCGGTACAAAGTACCATTGCGATGTCTGCTCCATTGACATAACCTCCACCGTCCGCATCTCTTGCGCCAACCCCGCTTGTCGCGACTATGATCTCTGTGTCCCATGCTTTGCGCGTGGTGAGCACTTGAAGAACCATGACCCACGCACTCACGAATACCACGTTGTCGAACAAAACTCCATCCCGATATACACCGAAGACTGGGGCGCCGATGAAGAACTACTCCTGCTCGAAGGCTCAGAAAGATATGGTCTTGGCTCCTGGGCAGATGTAGCTGAACACATTGGCGGGTACCGGGAGAAGGATGAAGTCCGCGACCACTACATCGAAACTTACATTAACAGTTCGTTATTTCCCCTTGCCAGAGTTGGCGGATCCGGCGGACACGAGGCTGTTTGAGAGAATACCCAAGGATGAATTTCAGGCGCGAAAGAAGCGACGAATTGAAGAACGGAAGGAAGCAGCCAAAGCGGCGCCGCCAGCGACCCCCCAAGCAAAAGCCCACGGCCAGTGTACCGGCATGTCACGAAGTGCAAGGTTTCATGCCGGGACGTCTGGAATTCGAGACCGAATTTGCGAACGATGCCGAAGAAGCCGTCCAGCATATGTCCTTCGAACCTGGCGACGGCATCGATCCGGTGACGGGTGAAATGGACGAAGAGACTGCGCTTAAGATGACTGTCTTTGACATTTACAACTCCAGATTAAAGGCTCGCACCGAGCGCAAACGAATCATCTTCGAACATAACCTCCTGGACTACAAGAAGAATCAATTGATCGACAAGAAACGAACCAAAGAGGAAAAGGACCTGCTGCACAAGGCCAAGCCTTTTGCACGCATGATGAATCATGAAGATTTCGAGGCTTTCAACAGAGATCTACTGCTTGAACACAACTTGCGGATTGCTATTGCGCAACTACAAGAGTGGAGACAGATGGGTATCAGTGACTTGAAAGGTGGCGAAAAGTACGAAGCAGACAAACAGGCCCGGGTACAGCGCAACCAACCTCAAGGACAATTTGACCGGATGCCACAAATCCCGAAGAAGGGCAGTCAACTCCAGCAAGCAGAACTACCTACTGAGGCATCGAAGTTGACCACCCCCGAGTTACCACTCCGCTTTCAACGAAAGCCAAAAACCGTTCCGCAGTTTGCGGACAGCCAACCCGCTGTGCAGAACGATTTTGACAAGCTTTTCGCTGAAGAAAATGGTGCAGAGAGTGCTGCCGGCCCCAAGCCCAAAGTGCGCTATGTTGTCCAGCCTCTTAATGGCATCACACCATGGAAGCTGGAGGAAGACAAATCCCTGGCGCCAGATCTTCAGCTTCTCAGTGAGGAAGAAATTCAACTCTGCAACGTCCTACACATCCGTCCGAAACCATATCTGGCACTCAAAGAAGGACTTTTAAAGGAAGCGATGAAGCAGGGTGGGCACATGAAGAAGAAAGAAGCCCGAGGGGTTTGCAGGGTAAGCAATCTCAATAGACTTTCGGATGACGGCTGCATACTGACACTTATGCGCAGATTGATGTCAACAAAGCTAACCGCATCTTTGACTTCATGATCCATAGCGGATGGATTGCAAAAGCATGAGGACTTAAAGTCTGTCGTGCGCAGGCCTCTGCATCATGATATATTCTCATGATCCTGCACACAGTTGCTGCTATGGCTTGGCTTTGATATTAGCATTTTTTATTAGCAACAGCGTGGTGACAGAAGTCTTACTGGTATAGGTGCTACATGCTGAATATTAAAGTACAAATCTGCCAGAGTGTATCAACTTGCCTAAGAGTATCACGAATTTGTTTTGTGTTTTCTGGGTGCCCAGTACCTAACAATTTGGAATGTACAAGAACGGTTACCTATGTTCCCCAGTCATGTGACCCCGTGACGAGGCTGAGCACAGTTACGTCATTGTGAGTTGCACTCGCACACTGACAGCTACGGTGTCGACCGTCGCCCATGGTGTTTAGGACAAAGCTCTTGAAAGTAAAAAAGGACTGCAGGTGAGCAACTGCAATGGTAAGTGGTCGGTCGTCCATCTTGAGAATGATCTAGCCTCTCGAATGACATAGTATATGGTCTGTGGTCCCTACAGGATGGAGTGAGTCCCTTGGACCTGGGGCACGGGCGGGCGGCTGTTACCGTGGTGTAGGAACTCCATTTCGTGGGCCTCACAGAATCCGGGACACCTGTCCTCCTTATTGATACTTGACGCCTCGGACAATGCTGCGTCTTTTACTTCGCTCTCTCAGTGTCCTCACACAAACATCACGGCAGCCACACGGTCATCGCCCCTGTCAAATGTCGTTTGTGTCGCATGGGCACCGCTCGAGCAGTTCATCGCTCTTAATGCTACCAACGGGCGATGAAGGGTATGGGGTCTTCCTAGGTAAGCAAGCATGACCCCATGACCTCGAGGACGCCAGCTTCACGCACCCAAGACCCTGGCTGGAGAGATAGATGGTCAGATCAGCGAGTAGGTGGCGTCATTTGGCGTATGTTTTGGCCAACAAGGCTGGCGATCACATCAAGCCTCGTCCCCCTTGCTACGTCACCCGCACCAGCACAGAAACCTGATTCACTGCACCACCAACATGCCCCTATACCACTGTGCACGTTTATATATTGGTCCTGCATCCTGCTTAAGAAGAACTTGAAATTTCTATCTCCCCATCAGTTCCTAAAATCAATAAGCACTGCAAAACCCCTCTACTCTACAAGAAATCCCCACCAATATCTTCCAAGCACCATGCCTCTCTTCGGTCACAAGAACAATGCTCCTGTGGAGCCTACTCCAAATGCCCGCGGCACCCGACACTCAACTTCGTCTTCAGATGCGAGCCCCCGGCGAGGAATCTTTGGCGGCCGCCGCTCGTCGTCCTCTGACCTTCACGACTCTCGCCGGGCAAGCAACAACAAGCACAGTTCGGGAGGCCTGTTTAAGAAAAATGTCGAAGACCCGTCCATTGTTCAAGCGCGGGAACGAGTCCTTTCTGCCGAGAGGGCTGAGCAAGAGGCAGACCGTGCATTGGTCCAGGCGAGGGCTGCTGTCCGAGAGGCGAGAGAACAAGTCAAGGTTCTTGAGCGAGAGGCGGCTGAAGAGTATGTCTATATTCTCCCCAGGCCTATCTACACATCAAATACCGCCCTACCTTTCTATATCTTGAGCCAGTATGAAGATGGAAGCTAACATGATGGTTGCACAACAGAGCCCGTCTAGCAAAGATCAAACAACAAAACGCCAAAGACATCTCCAAGAGGGCGAAGCCACTTGGCCGTGAGTCCAGCCCTGTCATGACTTTACGCAGAGTTATATGCTAACATTCATGACTACAGGACATGACCGTTACTAGAAAGCATTGATACCCGAATATTAAGACTGAGCGTTTCGTTACGACTGTATACTACCCATGTCATTGTATGATTACGAGTCTGTGTCGGTATTTGTGGCCATTGAGGGTTGTACAGCAAGCCAATGAATAAATATTGTTTCCCATCCGATCCTTGTCCCATGGCCGTCCACTGTCCATTACCATGGGTCCACAGAAGTCTCAGCACGCTGCTGCAAATTGCCTGTCCCTGTAGTCTCTTGAAAGCGTTGCACGGAGAGTTCAGAAACTCAACGTCTGAGCGGCATAAAGGAGCTGCAACTAGGGTTTCGAGGAACCGGGATCCGAGGGTCTCCATGTTGTATCCCAAGTGGCATGGAGGCTTAAGCTCTGTTTTCAGATCTTTTCCCCGAGGAACCATACCGAACGACACCCCATGAGTTACCTTAGACGTGGGTCTCGGGCCTGGATATTACTCAACTATTACTAATGGATGACAGATGGCCTGTCGTCTACGGCACGATTGTGTCGTTCGTGACCATCGAAGAGCCGTCTCATCATTATTGAACGACCATTATCAAAGAGGTTAATAACACAATGTGTGCTTGAAAACCCATGAGCAACCCGGTGTTTGAGGTCGAGCACCAAAAAAAGGCCGGCCATTGTCCCAAACCAACCGCAGCCTTGCGTTAGCCAGGTTTGAAAACCGGCTTGTCGATCATATTGACAAGTGGAAAGGTCGGTTGATTTGCAAGCCACTGGCGTTGAAACTAACGACCGCCAGAATGACATCCGACATCGGTGCCTTGTTTATTCATCTACGGTTTGCATCTAGAGCAAGTGAAGGCCGGCTCTCACCGCTGAGCCGGGATCTCTCATGGAATACGTACCCACCATCCGGACTCTTCCATTGTTTCTCTGACTGCAACATCATGCTACCGCCCCGAGATACCAGAGCAAGAATTTCCACTCCCTAATGGAAGCGTTGCATCTGGGCAACTCCAAAGGCGACAAGGGTTCCGTCGAACACTCCTTGTCCACCTTTGATAGCTTGCTGTTCGGCCATCGAACGGGGTGGTTAGGGCGCAGGGCCGCCGACCGATCCTCAGAGTCCGTGCTAACATTGAGTGCTAAAGGAACACCTGGGGCTCTGCTGCTTCTTTACGTGCCTAGTCCACTTTCTTCGCCATTCCGAAGGCAGAATGATCCTGCTAGCCATCTTCTCTTACGAATGGCTGGCCTCATTTTCAAGCCCGAATACCGGTGAGTTGAACAGGCTTGATGCTTGTATGATCTGTGGGCTCAATCTCCGCTCATGAGCAGCATGGCTTCAAGGCATCTGCCGAACTCGATCTTCGATGCGGGACTCCATCTGATGTTCCCCTTGCAGGACACATTTTATGATAACCTGATCAACCGCCTTGTTCGAGACCATTGAAGTTGCAATTCGCTTCGCTTCAGCTACTTCCTCTCTCTTTTCGCAGCTGACCCTCCCATTACGATGTCTTTGTCGTTTCCTTCAGGTCTCACGTCCTCATGGGTTTCGTGGCTGGTATATGGGACCCTTGCCAGTGCATCTGTGCTACCGCGAGTACCCAACGCCGCTGCCGCGGATGATGTCGGACTCTCAGCGCTTGACAGCTCCGCGCAATGTTACGATTACATTATAGTTGGAGGGGGCTTGACCGGCCTCGTTGCCACCAACAGACTATCGGAGAATCCCAGCAGTGAGGCTTCTCTCACCCCGTCTCCGGGTTCCATGGCTGACTCGATGAGATTCTGTCCTTGTACTTGAATTCGGCCCGTTCGATCGGAGCAACAAGACACTATGGCCAGTGAATGTAGCGTCGCTGAACGTGGCGGACATGTTCAACATCACCAGTGGCCCCGAGCCTGGACTTGGAAGTCGAACATACTCTGTTCTTGCGGGTTCCGTGCCTGGCGGTGGTACTACTGTCAATGGTATGGAGCTGGACCGAGCATCTGCGGCGGACTATGATGCTTGGGAGCTCCTGGGGAACCCGGGATGGGGATGGAAGGGTCTCCTGCCATACTTCAAAAAGGCAAGACAACAGACTCAGCGTCATGGAACCGAACTGACCATCTAGAGTACCGACTTCACCCCACCGTCACCAGCAGTCCAGGCAAAGTACAACTACTCATGGGACGAGTCGGCTTATGGGAATGGACCACTGCAAGCCAGTTTCCCCCGACTTCCAGTATCCAGACACCTGTAAATGCTCCGTTCCAACTCGTGTACACGGGGGTAATAACGAGGGTTAGATCCGTTCTTCGACGCCTTTGCTGAACTGAACATCCCCTTTGTCCGTGAGCATGCTGCAGGCAATGCAGTTGGATACTTCTGGACTCCTGCATCATTGGACCCCAAGAAAAAAGACCAGGTCGTCTTCGCTGAATGCATACTACGATCCAGTCTCCAACCGTCCCAACTTACAAATGCTGGTGCAACACCAGGTCATCGAAGTGCTGTTCCGAGACGGATCACTGGAGGCCGCCGGAGTCAAGGCTGTTGATCGGACTACCGGCAAGGAAATCCAGTTCAAAGCGAATAAAGAAGTGATACTGGCCGCCGGTGCTGTTCACACCCCTCAGATCTTACAGCTCAGTGGCATCGGTCCAAAGGACGTCCTCCAAGCAGCCGGCGTCGAGGTGAAGCTTGATTTCCCTGCTGTTGGAAGCAACTATCAGGATCACCCTGTTGCCTATTTGAACTGGAATGGTAGGATTCCTCCCTACCAATCCCGCTTGGACATTCTGGCTGACATGCTCAGTCACCAATACCTTTCCATATCCTGGCATCCTCAGCGTGAACCAGACCTTCTACAACGAGTCCCTGGCTCTCTACCTGAACAACCTGACTGGACCCTTTACAAAGGCCCAGGCTAACAGTATAGGCTTCCTCTCACTGGAGCAGCTTACGGACCAGGCTTCATCTCTGCTTGCCAGCCTGTCCACTCAGGACGCTGCCTCTTACCTACCTACTGTCTACTCTTCCAACCAGGAGCTTCTTGCCGGCTTCATAGCACAGCGCAAGATTCTGGTCGACCAGCTAGGTGCTGGTTCTATTGCGGCGTTAGAACTTCCCTTCTCCGGTTCAGGTTCCATAGCCAATGCAGTGGAGAAACCGCTATCGCGCGGCACGGTGTACCTGAATGCCACTGATCCCAGAGGTGAGCCGGTTGTGACGCATTATGCGTTCCAGAATCCTTTCGACAAGGACCAGCTATATGCAATGGTGCAATTCACTCGCAAACTCATGTCTACCAATGCTCTGGTGTCATTGGATCCGGTCGAGACACTCCCTGGCCCACAATACCAGACTCTGGATGACATCTTCAATGTTCTTGCTACGGCGGGTAGTTTGGGGCCGACATTTGCCCATCCTAGCTGTTCGTGCCCGATGATGCCGCAGGAGTACGGAGGCGTCGTTGGTCCGGACTTGCTAGTATATGGGACCCAGAAGCTGAGTATTATCGACTCGTCGATTCTGCCCATCATTCCAGCGGCCCATTTGCAGGCATCTCTATATGCAGTGGGCGAAAAGGCTGCCGATGTAATCAAGGAACGGAACTGAAGGGGATGGTTCGCATGGAACAGAAGAGTGCGCTCCCTGAGTTTCCCACATCTTGGACTGCGTGGGCACCATTTGGCTTCCCAATCTTTCATTAAGATCCTTTGGTGGCTGGCTATGCAATATCAGTACAGTCGTTGTATAGCGTCGTGCATACAGGGTACATAGATCTAAGAGAGCCTTTCCCACATGAGTACCTTGAACGACAAACTCACTGCCTCATGAACTCCTTCTCCTTTGTCTCCTTGATTAGTCTTTGACCTGTGCCTTGCCATGGTCTGGGACAAACACTCTTGCTTCAAAAATTCAAAAACAGCATTTCATCTAGGAACGGAAGATGTCCGATCATGCCGGGTATTTCTCCGCCCAACCCCGACTGCAAGGCTACAACGAAGTGTTACAGCAACATTCGTTATTGAAACCCTCTTCCTTCTCCATTCCTGGAGAGAAGGGAGTCCTACAACCTTCCATGAGCGAAACCATATATATCAGCGGAATAAAATGGAAGACAATCCCTCGTCCAGCCAACTCCGATTATTTCCCGCCACAATCATCCGCAAGTTCACTCGCGAACTGCTAATCGGCAACGGCGTCCCCCCTGAAGCAGCAGACACCGTAGCAAAGTGTCTTGTCGCAGCAGATCTCCGCGGCATTGACACTCACGGCGTCAATCGGATCCCCTCCTACATCCAGCGAATTCGACAAGGGGTGCTTGATCCGAAAGCCTCGCCTACCGTTCACCAAGTCACGCCTGTAGTGGCGCAAGTTGACGGGAACAATGGATTTGGATTCCTGGCAGCATCTACAGCGATGGACACGGCCATCGAAATGGCCAAAGTGTACGGCATCGGCATGGTTGGCGTCAAACACTCGAACCATTTCGGCATGTCGGCGTGGATCGTGCAAAAAGCCATCGACGCCGACATGATGTCGTTGGTCTTTACCAATTCATCCCCCGCACTGCCTGTCTGGGGCGGTAAGTCGAAACTACTGGGTGTATCTCCTATAGCCTGCGGGGCTCCAGCAGGCAAGACCAAGCCGTTCATTCTCGACATGGCTCCCAGCATAGCTGCGCGGGGCAAAATCTACAAGGCGCAAAGGCGAGGCGAGAAGATACCCTCCGACTGGGCGCTCGACGAGGATGGCCAGCCCACCGATGACCCCGCCAAAGCCTTGCAGGGAGTCATGCTGCCCATGGGAGGTCCGAAAGGCTCGGCACTGGCCATCATGATGGATGTGTTTTCGGGAGTGTTGACGGGCTCGGCTTTTGCTGGCCATGTTACTAACCCCTATGATCCGTCTAAACCGGCTGACGTGGGACATTTTCTCGTTGCCATCAAGCCTGATCTGTTTCTGTCTTTGGACGAGTTCAAGGAGAGAATGGACTATCTGTATCAGCGGGTGGTTGGTTCCGAGAAAAGAGAGGATTTCGAGAGAATATACTTCCCAGGCGAACTTGAGCAGATTGAGGAAGAGAAGAGGACAGTCCATGGAATACCGTATACCGCGTCGGAAGTGCATGCTTTGAATAAGGAGGCTGAGCTGGTCGGAGTGAATCTGCTGGGTCATTGAGTGCGTCAATATATCTAGAGGCTTGATAGCATTGTTACTAAAGCTAGAAAGAGGCCGACTCTACGGTCAAACTCGAACTCATAGAGCAGTCAAACAGCAATTCAAAGCGGGAGCGGAGTTGAGGGAACCAAGTCTCGATATAAAAAGTTGGAGGCGAGGCTGCGGGATGGAGGGACTCGGAGGTTACATAATCACACACTCCCTCCCGATTGGCCGATGCAGGTATCAGGCTATCATGTGTCTGCGGCCAGCAGTCCGCCGGCCTTTTCTACGCGAATCCCCGTTACTGTCCGACCACTTTTCGGTCAATTGCGATATTCAAGCAGTCGTCGTGGATTTTCGTTCGCCTTCGTCCAATGCTGGCTGTTTTTCCTACGTGACAATTGAGATGAGGCCGTAGTCACCAGACTGAAAGAAGTCTCGAAGATGGCTTCTCCGCTGGCTGTTTACCTGCGGGCGCGTCTCCCCGTCACACACTTGCTGCGATTGACCCCCCAACGCATCGATCCCTCTCGAGTGTGCCGAAGATGTCTCTCCCTGCAACAGAATCGGCAGCAACATGCCTCAGCAGAGTCTCGAAAGACCCCTGCCCCCGCGTTCCTGGAAAGAGATGAGCTTTTCAGCCAGCGCCATATCGGTCCCTCACCGGAGGATGAGGTGCAGATGATCAAAGCATTGGATCCGCCTGCAAAGGACCTCGACGATTTCATCCGTCAGACTCTACCGCCAGACATCCTTGCCGGCACCCAATTGCGGTTGCAAAATGCTTTCAACAAAGATAATACACAAGGGGTCCACGAAGTCGGCATTGAGAGGGAACTGCTCACTCTGTCGCACGAAAACAAGAACTACACTACATTCATAGGCACGGGATACTATGGCACAAATACCCCGACGGTGATTCAGAGAAACGTCCTCGAGAGTCCAGCCTGGTACACAAGCTATACCCCGTACCAGGCCGAGATCAGTCAAGGTCGTTTAGAGTCGCTGCTGAATTTCCAGACGCTGGTGACCGATCTTACGGGCCTCACAATCGCCAATGCTTCGGTACTCGATGAAGGAACCGCCGCTGCAGAGGCAATGACGTTGGCTATGAATGCATTGCCCACGTCACGACAAAGAAAACCAGGCAAGACGTTTGTCGTCTCGGACCTCTGCCATCCTCAGACCATTGCTGTTTTGGAGTCAAGGGCCACGGGTTTCGGTATCAATATCGTCGTTGGGAATATCCTACAGGACGACTTCAAACTTGTCAAAGAACAGGGTGACAACTTGATTGGTGTGATGGCCCAGTACCCTGATACCACAGGTGGAGTTCACAATTACCAGAAACTTTCGGATGTTGTACACGAGGCTGGCGGTACATTGTCTGTAGCCACCGATTTGCTTGCTCTTACACTCCTCAAAGCCCCAGGAGAGTTCGGGGCCGATGTCGCGTTTGGAAATGCCCAGCGGTTCGGTGTCCCTCTCGGTTATGGTGGCCCTCATGCTGCTTTCTTCGCCTGTAGCGAAAAGCACAAGCGGAAAATCCCCGGCAGACTGGTTGGTGTTTCAAAGGATCGATTGGGCAAACCCGCTCTTCGCTTAGCACTTCAAACTCGCGAGCAACATATCAGAAGAGAAAAGGCCACCAGCAACATCTGCACAGCACAAGCTCTGCTAGCCAATATGAGTGCGTTTTATGCCGTTTATCATGGTCCCCACGGCCTGAAGAAGATTGCCAAACGTATCTGGGCCATGGCCAAGTTTGCCCAAACATTACTGGAGCGAAAAGGCTTGAAGATAGTCAACCAAGGTATCCGCGACGATGGTGCTGTGCTTTTTGATACTGTGGTCGTTCAACCGGCGAGTGTGCAGCAGTACAAGCAGATCCTACAGAATGCTCACGACAACAGTCTGCTCTTACGTACCAATGTGCCTGGAAGCACGTCTGAATCCCCGAGACTTGCCTTTTCGCTGGATGAGACGGTGAGCAGTACCAAATTGAGGAAGCTGCTCCAGTGCTTTGGCGTGAAATACGAAGAATTCATGGCCGCCTTTAATGACTCGGACATTATTGCGAAAGTGAACGACGACACTCTGCCCAAGGACCTGGAAAGGCAGACGGCTTACTTGACTCATCCGGTGTTCAATTCCCACCACTCGGAGACCGAGCTACTGAGGTACATTCATCATCTGCAATCCAAGGATCTGTCTCTGGTACATTCCATGATACCGCTGGGGTCATGCACAATGAAACTCAATGGTACTACCGAGATGTTGCCCGTGTCGTACGCGGGATTCTCCAAGATCCATCCGTTTACTCCGATCCATCTAGTTGGAGGATATCAGAAGCTGATCAAACGGTTGTCTAATGCTTTGACCTCGATCACCGGAATGCAAGAGGTTAGCTTGCAACCCAATTCGGGAGCACAGGGAGAATTCGCGGGGCTGAGGGTGATCAAAAAGTACCTTGACAGCAAGGATGGCTCGAAGAAGAGAAACATCTGTCTGATTCCCGTCTCGGCCCACGGAACCAATCCGGCGTCTGCTGCCATGGCGGGAATGAAGGTGGTGCCGTTGAAATGTGACACCAAGACCGGCAATCTCGATCTCAAGGACCTCCGCGAGAAATGCGAAAAGCACAAGGATGAATTGGCCGCGATCATGATCACCTACCCCAGCACTTTTGGGGTTTTCGAACCCGGTGTCAAGGAGGCTTGTAAGCTTGTGCACGAGCATGGAGGGCAAGTCTACATGGACGGGGCCAACCTGAATGCTCAAATTGGTCTCTGCAGTCCCGGGGAGATTGGTGCTGATGTATGCCATCTCAACCTTCACAAGACTTTCTGCATTCCTCACGGCGGTGGAGGCCCTGGTGTCGGACCGATTGCGGTCAAGGAACATCTGAGACCATTCCTCCCCATGCATCCTCATGTCGATCCTCATCCCGGCGAGAATCGTGCCACGACAGCCATTTCGCCAGTCAGTTCGGCGCCTTGGGGAAGTGCATCCATTCTTCCGATCAGTTACGCATACATCCAACTGATGGGAAGCGCGGGGCTGAAACACGGCACGGAAATTGCACTGTTGAACGCCAACTACCTCATGTCGCGACTCCGCCCGCACTATCCGATTCTATACACCAACGAGAACGGTCGATGCGCGCACGAATTCATCCTCGACACCCGCAAGTTCAAGGAGACCGCCGGCATCGAAGCCATCGACATCGCCAAGCGTCTTCAAGACTACGGGTTCCATGCGCCCACGATGAGCTGGCCCGTGGCCAACACGCTGATGATTGAACCGACGGAATCCGAGTCCAAAGAAGAACTCGACCGGTTCTGCGACGCGTTGATTGAAATCCGCAAGGAAATCCAAGCCGTCGAAGACGGCAAGGCCCCTCGCGAAGGCAACGTGTTGAAAATGTCGCCGCACCCAGCCATCGATCTGATGCGCAATGCTTGGGACCGGCCCTATTCCAGGGAACAAGCGGCCTATCCTCTGCCTTGGCTGCGAGAGAAGAAATTCTGGCCGAGCGTGGCGCGTGTCGATGATGCCTATGGCGATACTAATCTGTTTTGCACCTGTACTCCTGTCGAGGGGTACGAGGAGGAGGGTCTTACTGGTCACCAGGCGCCCATGCCGACATGAGGATGAGGAGTTTGAGTTGGGTTGATGTCTATCCCACGCCGAACAGACATGATGAGTTGTGTCAGTTGTGTCGACACGTGGTTGGGTTTGTCGGAATGATCGGATCGGATCGGATCGGAGTTCAACATTCTGGTCGTGGTCGTGGATTGGTGGATGACGGCAGGTCGTAGGCGGTAGGCGGTAGGCGGTAGGCGGTAGGCATTCTCGGGCGTCTTTTCTTTGGGTGTCTACAGATTTGCTTCGAAGCAGGGACAGGCTCAGGCTCGGTCGTCCGGCCAGAGAGCGGTCGTACTGATCAAGAGTGTGTATGCCTACCTACCTTATGCCTGTATGCCCCGTGCGAGCAAGCCATCGAATTCAACAAGCACTTCCGAGGCCTCAAGGCTTGTAGGCATGTATGTACCTACCTTGTGTATCTTCCAATACCTACGTACGATACATGTTCAGTACAGAACGCTATACATGCTACATGCTCATGCCGCATGCCGCATGCCTTTATCCACCCTACATGGTATAGAACTAGATAAGACGTATAGAATAAGATGAGATATACGGAATAAGATAAAATATGGAATAAGATGAGATACGGGCAAGAAGATAACCAACCACTACATACATATATACATGCCTCCGTCCCTGTCGTTAACGTTGTCGTTGTCGTTGTCGTTAACGGAAATAAGAAGCGAAAGACATAACCAGGCTGTTTGTTATCCACAGAAATATAAATATGGTACCTAGGTACCTAGTATCGAATATATCTGGTCTATGTCCGTCGACAAATACACCTAAACTGAACAAGATAGTCTCTTTTCTCAACGTACCTATAGAACTTATCATTTAAATATAAGAGACACTTGTATGTATTGTCATGTGCCTAAGGCTATTGATTCATTGCAACTATTCATTCATTCATCCAAGGCATTCATTCCCTGGCATCCCTGTATACCTCGGTTTCCAGTGTCCAGCATCACTAGGATTCATGCCCTTCAAGTCAAGTCAAGTCAAGTCGAGCCAAGTCCATACCAGTCAAACCGAATCAAGTCGAATCAAGTCAAGCCAAGTCAAATCAGTCCCAATACTAACTAACACCGTTCCAACAGTCCCAAGTACCTACCTACTTAGTACCCAGGTAAAACCCCTCAAAACCTCTTAGCACCGCTCTTCCACTCCCCAGCATCTTCCACGCCCTTTGCGACTTTTCTCGTCCCGGTTTCCACCCCCGTCGCCGCATTCGCCAGACCATCGCCAACAGGTCTGCCCAGACTACCTGTCGCGCCGGTGATGGTGTCGCCTAGTCCGCGGCCCGCGGCGCCGGTGATGCCTCCTACTGTGCGGGCGAGACCGCCGACTGTATTCTGCGGACAGAAAGGGAGGTAAGTAAATGGTAAGTAAATATATGTCAATGTCAGACTCCATAGTCATGTATGTTGGTCGTGTCTTGTATAGATGTACAGTTTGTGTTGAGTCCAGAACCCGGACCCAGACCCAGACCCAGACCCCAGACCCCAGACCCCGGACCCCAGGGGAGGAATGAGATGGATATGATGGATAAGAGAAATGTGAGATAAATGCTGCTGGTGCTGCTGGTGCTGGCTCCCGGTCCACGATATAACATAACAGGTAGGAGGTAGGACGTAGGAAGCAGAAACACTAGGGAAGGCAGAAGGATCAATCATCAAACACGAAGAAATAGAGAAGGCAGAAGAGAGTATATAGTAAAGTACGTAACGTAACGTACGCCAACAGTCGAAGTGACGAACTTTGCAGCGCCAGTTGCTCCTTGATCGGATGAGGATGTGGTGATTGGCATGGTTGCTTGGACCTCGATTCCGGGTCTGGTTCTGCTTCTGTTGGGATCTCGGCACTATAAGTCGAGTGCGTCGACTAAGAAGGGAGGGAGGGAGGTAAGTCGGTATGTAGTCAGGAATAAGTAGATAGTAAACGAACGATATATCTTCACAGCCCGAGGAGCCTCACCACGCGGCCTGGTGTCTTCGATGACGTCAAGAGAGGAGTATACATAGACACCAGGGATCTGGATCCTGTAGTACGGTAGGTGTGGTAGGAACAAGGTTGAAGGATGGATGTTGATGGTGGATGGATGGTCATCAATGGGTAGGTAGCTTCTAGGCCCCCAGCCCAATCGATGACCAGACCAGGATCCCTACCTACCTAGCATGCGGCGTGGCACGAGGAGTGAGATTCTTGGAGTCAGCTAATCTATGATGAGACAGACATGATGGCAGTGGGGAGAATCAGTCAGATCAGACCAGACCAGTAGAGTAGAATTCCCTCCCCCCTACCATCACCTACACTGATATTATTTAGGCTACAGTATAGTATGGCTGGTCGGTGATGTATCTAACTGAGGATTTGTATTCATGCGATACGTCTTGGTATGTCTATGCCATGCTGCATTGTATCATAAGTGATAAAAACATCCACGTCTCGTAGAACTGGTTGGGTATCATATCATCATAAACCGTCCACAGTCCATCCCCTCTGCCATCTGCTTCATGTAACAGTCTCCCCAATCTTAGGAGCCCGATGCTTCAGCCACTCCATGGCATTGTTGACATCCCCCTTCTCCTCTTCCAACGCTTTGGCGCACCATTCCAATTCGTATTCACCCGTGCTGCTCATCATGACCGCCAAGTTTCGTCGAGTCTGACTGGCTTCGTCCACGCAAAACATCATTCCTGAAGCCACTCCCTGGGACACCTGGTCCATGATGGGCTTCACCATCGGTAAACCGTCCTTGGCCGACACGACTCTGTCTTCGCCCGTGACGTTCTTGTGGCCCGTCTTACAGAGATCGCGGTTACGACACCAAGGCTTGCCACACCCGCCCATCAGCTGCTGTAGAAGCCTTCTTTCAATCCTCCTCCGTAACATCTTGCCTTCAGGGTCGTAAGTGGAGACGTAGAGTGGGCCGAAACATTCGTTGCACAGTCCCAGCTGTTCCTTCTGAACCCTCATCTCGTCGTCAGGTCGAATGGTCCGACCACACATGCCATTCGAGCAGAGCTTGGGCTTGGGCCGGGAGAATCGCTCTCGGTCGTGTAGTCGAAGATGAGTCTTCATGTCTCGCAGCCGGACTATCTTACCACACAAATGACATTCGGTAGTCCTCGCTCCGTCAGCAAGCTCATGTGGCGTGAGCCCTGACAGCAAAACTTCCGGATCCGTGAATTCGGGATCATCAGGACCTTGTTGAGGAACCACCAGGTGGCAGAATTGACACAGAATCTCCTTCCCAGGACATGTAGTTGTCCGATGATGAGCGAGAATAGGCACGTTGAAGGCCTGGAAATCACAGCTGGGACACCTGATAGGCCCAGACGGATGGAATAAGGAGTCGTGCTTGTGACGAGAAACGGCGTCATTGCCATGCTCCTCATCATGAGGACAATGCCAATGATTTTTCCACGCTTCCGAGTTCTTCAGGAAAACACCTGAACATTTCGGACAGAGTATATTGTTCCGGTAGCAGAACGCCTCGTGTAACGGGAGAGTTCGTTTGGGCACAATCTGACGACAATTTTTACATATCGTGTCGTCGGGCGATAGATCGGAGGGAGCATTGTGCGCCGCATCAGCATCTGACTCGCGGTCTGATACCGTCGTTGTCACTTTGAGAGAGTATTCAATCGGCCCGTCTGCATCTGTAGATGCGGTGCTGTCGTCGTGCCAGGCATGAACTGCCAGATTCAGTGATTCAGCCTCTTCGAGATCGACACTGGTATGTGAGAGCTTCAATCTCTTGACCGGCCGTACACTCAAATCTCCGAAGACGTATTCGTCCACTCGAGGCTTAGCTCTTTGCCGTGACGACAAAGGACTGACCAGGAGATTGAGGTTGCCACTGTCGTTGGGAACTTGAAGGATGACATGGAGATCTTGACCATGATCCCAATTTTTGAGCTCGTAGTCGACATAATCACCCGGTAAGACTCTTCCTTGAATCTCCTGTTCTAAACTGACAAGGCCTCCACGTGATGTACCCTCTGTAGACTCTTGCTCTCGCTTCTTCTTAGCCATCATCTTGTTCAAGGTCTCGCGGGCCTGGTCCTCATTCAGCGGCTCAATGTCCACCTCCAAGTCGGTATCCACGATGCATATTCCATCCCCCTCTGGCTCGAACTTGTCGACCAGGAAACGGAACCGCTCATGACGGGCACCTGGAACAACAAGTATTTCTCCTCGAGTCAATGTTGTATAGTTGTCGCGGAGATACCTCTCCAAAAGTGACTTCCAATCTTCGGGGTCATAACCGGCTTCGAGGGGCCGGAGCTTGACGTATGTTCCCTTGGGCAATTGCTTTGCACGGATCGTGACTGTTTCTGTCTTCGGACTGTCCGCTCCATTTGTCATTAGCATATCGCCACTGGGGGTACTCTCTCGCGTTGGCTGCTGTGAAGCACTCCCGTCTTGAAGACCCAAGGCTTCTCTTAGACCCGCACTTAAACCAATGCTGCCTTCAAGTGCAGAGAACTCTTGGATCCCGGCATACACGGCTCTCCCATTTCGAGGATTCTCGATGCGAAAGGTCAGAGGATGAGGTAGTTGTTGCTGACGGTCTTCGAAGGCCTCTCGTGCGCGACGCTCGGCGGCGAAGGAATAAGGATTGAAAGGATCGAAGGAGGACGTGAGATTTCTGGATGAGCCGTTCTGGACAGAAACAATAGGGGCGGCGGCCAGCAGGGCTTCAAGGGCAGATTGTGGCAATGTGATCTTGTCGCCAACCAGCCTGCGGTTCGAGGGCGCAGCTTGCAGTTGGGCCGACCATTTCAAAGTATCTTCTGGCAGGGCCATGATTGTTAGATATGATGAGAGGGAAGAAACACTGGGAAGACATTGTCATTAAGTGATCAGTTCAAGCCGTGAGGAATCTGGTGTCAGGCACAATTGTGACGCGCAGTTTTCGAGAAGCGTCGATACCAACCGTCTTACAAATTGACCAAATCGTCTACAAATCTTCAACTCTCCGCTTTAGTAACTCGGTGGCGGTACAGCGACGATGTTGAGTCTGCCCGTCAAGTACCACAGCACCTCTAGAGCATCATCTTGGTGAACGGGTAGAGTTCCTGCTGTAGTGGTGCTGCTGGCTAACAGTTACAGGCTGAATACACTTCACCACCACACACTGCACGGCCCATGACTTCGGTTCTCTACCTGTCCTTCCTTTCCGAGTAGACAGCCATGTCGTTCATTCTCTCACTACAAGTCCTATGGTGACTTTGTTCAATACTCTACCTGAAGAAACCTCCGATTACATAACAGACAACGTCGCCTGTTGCGGGCAATTTCTTTTGATTGGAGCGTCTCAAACTTCTCTGCGGCTGCTGGCGGATGCCAGTACCGTCTGTGTTCTCGACTGGAGTAGATGCCTGATGAAAGAGACAGCTGAGAAAAGCTGTGCCAGCTTCTACCGTTTCGTATTTGTTCGGACACTGTCCAAAACCAAAGCTGAAGTTGGTCTCTGTTCTGTCTGACGCGTCCACAACCGCGTTCGTTCAACAACAACATCATCAAGAAACATATAAAGCGGGCAGTAGACCCTGAGCAAACACTACCAACTTCTCTGACCGACCGATTCACTCCCTTGCCGGCTTCATCAAGAAGGTCAGCTTCGTAGAGAGAAAAAATTGGTAGCCGTCATGGCCGAACCACTTCCAAGGAAAAAGTCCATGGGCTTCCTCAATCCTTTCAGGTCAAAACAGTCAAAGACCGACTCAAGGAGCACCTCTGTATCCGAATACAGCTATATCGACATCAAATCCGACATCAAACCCGTGCCATTGCCTACGAGGACTCCAAACAAACTAAGAAAAAAGTCGATGCCAAATCTGCGGGCAAACGCACGATCTGGCTCAGATCCTAGAAAGCAAAGTCAAGGTCGGTTTCAGCACCCTCCACTTCCCACCAGTCTCGCGGATGAGCGCGAACGAGATGCCCAGACCGGAGAGCGAAAAGACCACACCGAGATGTTGCATAGTCTAGCCTACCGTGGATCAGCAGAATCACTCGTCGAGAAGGCTCAATGGCAATTTGTTGGGACACCTTCCCGGCCTGCTTCAGAGTTCTTGTCCAGGTTTCCACCCGGCATATGGGAGCGCATCGTGGACTATCTGAGTCTTCCAGATGCAGCCAGCCTGGCCTTCTCCTGCAAGGCATTCCGAAATCTGGTTGGTACTCAGGTCTGGAGAGACCTCATTCCAGAAGAGAACCACGACTTGAAAACAGATTTTCTTGGGCGGTTGGACCAAGACCTACCAGACCACTTGCTCTGCTTCCCGTGTGCCATCTATCACGTTAGAACGCAGAAAGGCCAAGAAATCTTGCGGCCGACCAATATTGCCAATCCTCTTTTCAATTGTCCTAATGCCTTCAATACCGAAAAGAAGGTCTCTCGAACCCGGCTGACAGTGGGTCGGACATTACCATTTCCATTCCTACAACTGATCCTTCGAGGTCAAAAATACTCACCAGCTCATGGCATTGCCATTGACTCGATGAACCGACGGTACAAGGACAGCCAGGATGAATGGTCTCACCAATTCCGATATGCAGTGGTTGATGGCCATTTGCTGTTGAGAGTGATCAGCCATGCATTTGCAGAACCCGGGCTCCCTCCTGCAGGACTACGCAAGCTGCTTTACTCCCCTAATGAGAACTTTTACCCCTACTTTTCCGTCTGCGCTCACTGGAGGGATGGCGAACTGATGCCGGCGGTGAAATGTGCCCTTAGCCATATCCCCTTACCAATCCATGAGGGTGGCCTCGCCGGGGTGGCAGCAACGGTCAAATACCGGATGAACAGACCCAGTCCTCTCATTACTCTCTGTTCCTATTGTCGACCGATGCGACGTTGTCCAGAATGCCCTTCGGAATATCTGATTGAACTGAGGATGCAGGAAGATAAGAGCGACCCTTCCAAACTGTTCAAGCAAGCTATCGTCATCACGAGATGGTGCGATTTGGGAGATGGCTCGTCTCCTAGGAGTCCGGAATGGGCGGCATGTAATGGACAAGCCAGCTATGATTCATTTGGTGCTTTGGGCAGACGCGCAATATCTGGAGTCTTCGAATCTCAATTCACGGTGGACCAAATTCCAGGGCAGAAGATCATCTCGCTGAACCCGAACAAGGAACATCTTGGAGAAGCTGGCCACAATTGGTATTGAAGTCGAGATTTACGACGCGCGGCTAAAGACAGCCACCCACGTTTTAGCACTTCAGCTTGATGAGATGTGCACATCTCGTGCGTGGCACAACGATCGATTCTGGCATGCCGCGTTTCCCGCGCCCGCCTATGAGTTAACCACATCACTCAAGTTCGACCACGGCTTATCAAAGCAGATCTGCGTTGATCTCCACATGTACCACTTCACAATCCCCCCAACTCTGGCGGCGCTTGTCAAGTTCTCTTGGAAGCTCCACCGGAAGTCATCGGAAGAAGATCGGTTCAGCATCGACCAACGGCAGCTCTGCAATATCACCCTCCAAGCCGTTGGACAAGATGGCCAAGAAGGGATGGCTTAACAATGCCTTGTTTGAGTGGATACCTTACTCCACATATCACATCCCGTGGCTGTGGGATGGATGATCTGTTCTGTGTCCGGAGCGCAAACCCGAAATGGCGACCAGACACGCGACAGCTGGACCGGCCTCCACCGGAATGGGTTTGCTTGCGAGTCGCATTCGTATGTCTGATTATCCAGGTGCAGACCACACTAGCTTCAGCCACTTCAGCATTACCCCGGCCAACCGGCACAGTCGTCTCCATGAAGGCGCTGTTGGTCCTGGCTTAGTTGCACAGCCAGCATTTATCTTATCACACCTCATCAGCAGTGGCCTCGATATCGCCATCCAGCAACGCCTGCTGTACAGTACGTAGTATTGTGACTATGCTCCCAACGTGACGTATGTGTCCCACACCAAGTGTTGGCATGGTCGTTTATTATCTTGGCTCGATGCATGGTGGTATTGCCGCCAGGTATGTGGGCAGGCTAATTGGCCATCGCGATGGGACTCCCACCAGAGGGACTGTTGAAGCAAGATTGCGCTGTCATCATGAAAAGCAGGCAAAGACTCAAGAAGTAGGTCAGGGCTTGAACTTCTTCCATGTCAGATGTCAGTTGGCAGCAACTCGTTGACGGCAAGACATGTGGCAACTCCTTTGGATCAGATCGCTCGCTTTGGTGCTCATCGTGCTTCCTGCACTCACTGTCCAAACCGGTCCGCCTGAGTATGGCGGATTGAAAGCGAAACTGTACGATTGGGGTTTGCGCGGACTGGTTCCCAGGCAATCCTACAAATCTTTCTCAAAGAAGCCGCCTCGCTTGAATTTTGCGCAATGGGACCAACGATGCGACGATGGCTACACCTTCATCTCACCACGAGGCCACAAGGTCCCTCACGCAGGCCCGATTATTATGGATGCCCGGGGTGAACTGGTCTGGATGGAGGACAAATACGGGCAGGCCATGGACTTTAAAGTTCAGCAATACAAAGGTCAGGATTATCTGACTTTTTGGACGGGGACGGACAGTGGCACGTTTGGATCCGGCTCGTATCTCATGGTAGGCATGATTAGGATTGTTGAGGGTATTCCGACACTGACAATGTACAGCTCGACTCATCGTACAAGCTATACAAGCGGATCTCGCCAGCAAGAGGTCTGAGTGGTGACCTCCACGAATTCAAGATCACCAAAGACGGGACGGCGCTGATGACGATTTATGAACCATGTCCAGCAGATCTTTCATCCTTTGGTATCACATCGCAAGGTTGGATCTACGACAGCATATTCCAAGAAATCGACATCGAGACAGGCCGACTGATCTTTGAATGGCGCGCATCCGAGCATTACCGAGTTGAAGATACTTTCCATACCATCGAGGCCGAGGCCCGCCGTCCAGACTCATCTGGCGAATTGGTCGCCGCGACCGGCACCAGGCGTGACTCGGCTTGGGATTTCTTCCATATCAACAGCATCGACAAAGACGATGAGGGCAACTACTACATCTCGTCTCGCTACATGCATACGGTCACCTGCATCAGTCCTTCAGGGGACATTCGCTGGATACTGGGTGGCAAGCGAAATCAATTCACTGATCTTTCGGATGGAGCATCGACGAACTTCTCATTCCAGCACCATGCCACTATGCACGAGAACAACACGCTGACGCTTTTCGATAACGGCAAATACGATGCTACATCAAAGAATGCCGAATATAGTCGTGGGATGATCATCAGTCTGGACACGGAAAATATGACGGCGACTCTGGTGCAGGATTTTGTCCATCCAGACCATCTTCTAGTGGGTAGCCAGGGCTCAGTTCAGCTGTTGCCAGACTCTGGTCATGCACTGGTGGGTTGGGGCTATGCGCCCGCATACACCGAATTTGACGCCGACGGAAGTGTTTTGTGTGATGTCCACATTGCCCCTGAATTTACGTTTGGTTTCGGATGGGTCAAGAATTACCGGACATTTCGCACTTCATCATGGATTGGCAAGCCAACAACATCTCCAGATGTATTCCTCCGACCCGGTGATAAAGTTGCCTATGTGAGTTGGAACGGTGCTACAGAGGTTGACCGCTGGCTTCTCCAGGGACAAGTTGAAATGATGATTGATGAGGATGATGACGAGGATGACGAGAATGATGACCACGAGGGTGAGGTCTTTGTGGATGTTTCCTTGACCACAAAGCAAGGGTTTGAATCTTCCATCGATATCGACAGTGACATGCCGACGTACATCCGCATCGCGGCCTTGGATCGCAACGGCCTGGTCTTGGGCTACAGTCAAGTCCTCGATCGAAACGTGGGGAACGCGCCAGCGGAAGTTCCATGGTTTGTGATTCTGGGGGCCGTCATTTCGTGTCTTGGGGTTTTCGTTTGGAGAACAGGAAACCCGATCCCACGAGTCCGGGCGGCAATGGTGCAGTTGTGTCGACGCCGGTCAGTGACCGAGTACCTCAGCCTGAAGAAGGCGTTGCGGGTAGAGACTGACGAGGAGGGGTTGGCCGACGTCGGCGACGAGGAGGAAACCAACAAGGCGGAAGCAGACTATGGATACAGTGCTTCCGACATGACGGGTGCGAATCCTGCATGGTACCGGCCATAGTTGGTCACCATGACTGTCCATTACTAGGTACTCTACTCAGGGTACGGAGTTGAGTGTCTTGCACACTTGGGTAGATAGGTCCCCTACCAGGTAGGTTAGGTTACTGTTGAACCAAAGGTGTTTTGCACAAGAAAAGACTATGCCATCCAATCCCATCCGTCTGATCTGTACGATGATATTGATAATACTGAACGCTGTTTATGCGCTGAACAGATATTGCGTATGTATATATGTGTGCTGTGAGGTATGGTGTGAATGCACCTATGATGAACTCTACTTTAACTTTAAACTTTTTAATCAATGCCACGCGTCGCCAATCCAGGCCGCGCAACACAAGACGACCAACCTCCGCCGCTAATATATACTCTATGTAGTACCAATCTCCCGGGTCGGCGCGCAATCTTAAAGTGACAGCACGAGGTACATACATACCTAAACCACCGCAGGGGATCCTTACCTTTCTTTCACCGAGCCTCGCCCGTTAGATTGTCGATACAGTAGTATGTAGATCCGGATATGGCAATACTATCCACTTTTGACGGTTACTCTCTCACACTCTCTTCTCACACTCCTTTTGGTATGGTTCTCTTCTCACACTCCTTCTAGGATGGTTCTGTCACACTTCTTCTAGTATGGTTCTGCTCGTCCAGTACTGGCTCTTCTCCCCTGTTCCTTGTCCTTGTCCTTGTCCTTGTCTTCCGTCTTGACTCTATTCTCCTAGGCCGAGAAGTTGAGATGAGGTATACTCTCCCTCGTAATATCCCTATTACTCTTAGGTCAGGGTAGTGGATTGCCTTGCGAGTAGAATAGTGGTAAGAGTGAGGGTGAGAGTAACAGTGAGAGTAAGAGTAGGAGTGAGTAGAATTCTATATTCTATAGAAGATATCTATTGATTGTTGAGTGGATGATTACCGAACAGGGCAACACCTGTGTTCCTGACACTGTCCCCGAGAACTTGAAGGAAGTTGAGGAGATCGTCCAGGGCGGAGTTGAGCAGCCTGAGGTAAGCTGAGTAGAGCTGAGTAGAGTTTCTTTCTGTCTGGATGGACTTTCGTCAATGCCGGCTGATGGATTCTTGTCTTGTCCCTGTCCCTGTCCCTGTCATTGTCCTTGTCCCTGTCCCTGTCATTGTCCTTGTCCCTGTCCCTGTCCTATCCTTACTGACTGTAGTGCTTAGCAGGATTGGCTATACCGTAAGTTACGGTTCTCAGTGCCCAGTGCCCAGTGTATAGCTTATACAGCTCACAGCTCAAAACTCACAGTCCAGCATCTGATCCTCTGCTTGTTGTCCGCCAACCAGGCTTGGACCACATCACTCAATCAATGCCATGGCGACGGGGTTTTCAACCTGCCATCATGATCATGCTCCTTTGGTAACGCCAACACCGCTCCCTGCAGGCCTTTTTTTCTGCCATAGACGACAACAACGCAACAACCCAGGGCTGGACTCAACTGGCTCCAGTCCAGACAACGTGGTACGCACCTCTTGACAAACACTTCCAACCAACGCGACCTGGTCCTTCTTGGATGGCCTGACAAGAGACCCGGTCTGGCCTGACCCTAACCCTAACCCATCCCATTCCATCCCCCATCCCTATGCATCGCATCCCATTCTATCCACCTCTAGACGGTTTCCACATCCGCGTAGATCTCTTTTCTCGTCTTCCTCACCAAAGACCACCACTTCCCGGGGTTTGGTTAGCCACCCACCCTCGACAGCCTCACAACGACTACCCGTACCCTGAGCCAGCCAAACTCAACAGCGCCTGGCCATATACCTGATGTGATTCGACACTCGACACCTCACCACACCTGAAATCCAATCTGACTCCCTCCCCCCTCCCTATTGATGAAACACAACCCAACCTCCGTCCCCTAAGGTAGCTAGCTCATCGATCAAACAAGCCCGGAAACGGCTCGGGAGCCTCAGCGCCCAACAAAGGGCTAAATCCCGGATCACTCTTCGCCATAGCGACGCGATACGCCTCTCTCTGCCCCACTCTCTCCAACCAGCCCAACACACCCCGGTACGGAGCCAAGTCAAACGGAAAGAACAGACGCATCGTAGTCAAGGAGAAAACAGTCATGATATCGGCCGCGGTGAACTCCTGCCCCGCCAACCATGGAACATCAACCTGCCTCAGTCTGTCATCGAGAAGCTGCACGGCTCGGTACAGCCGGTCATCGACGTTCCGGCGAGCAGGGTGGTCGGCGTCGAGTTTGAGCAGGCGGAAATACATGCTTTGCGTCACACACGGCTGGAGGTTCCCATTGGCAAAGTGGAAGTAATACAGGTAGTCGGCGTAGTTGGGGTGGCTGGGGTCCAGGGCGAGCCGGTGCTGGCCGTGTCGGTGGATCAGGTATTCGACTATGGCGGCGGATTCGGCGAGTTTTAGTTTGGGGGGTGACGCTGTCATCTTCAATCACGGGCGCTGCGCCGAGAGGTGTCAATGCTTGTAATTCTGGAGGTGAGAGGAGGGGACTGCGTTGGTAGAGTTTCAGGGCGTAGGGGATGCCGAGTTCTTCGCAGAGCCAGGGGATGCGTTCGCTTTGGCTGCGTTGGAGATGGTGGATGGTGATCATTTTGATTGAATCGGTCGTGATGGAGAAGTGTTGGTGTTGGTGTCGGTGTTGATTTAGTGTTGCTGGAGTAGATAGGATTGAGTAAGAGTGGTAGTATTGGCAGCGGTGTTGGTATTGATATTGATTGGTACGTAGGTGGTACACGAGGTCGTGATAGATAGCAACACTAACACTGCTGAGGGTGATGACGATGATGAGCAGGATGCCTTAAGGTAAATCATGTACCTTGTATCAAAATCAAGTTCAACTTCAAGTTCAAGTTCACTCAGACTCCAGAGACTTATATTGAACAACACGTATACTACCTAAAGGTCGTGGATTTCCTCGGGGGATACACGGCCTATATATACATTACATACACTTCCACTTTCAGTTTCACTTCCCCTCCACTTTTCATCCCGTTCCGGCTCCATCATTGTCGTCGTCGCTCTCCCACTGCAGCTCCCAAAACTCTCGGATTTTTGAAGCTACTGAGACAACCCACTGCAGCTCCATCATACGTAGGTAGGTGGTTCGCATAAGGCATCGCATCGGCTACTGGTATTTTACATGACCTAAAGTACCCTGCCTTACCTTGCTTTACCTTAGGTACCTTACTGACTGACTGACTATACCTAAAGGCCCCTAGGCAAAGTAGTAGGTAATGGTATCACATTCATACCTTACGGTAGCTAACTCTTTCTCCTCAGCTCAGCTCAGGCTACCTTACAGGTAACTACCTAGGGTACAAAGTAAGGTACTCTACTCTACTCTGTAGCACGTAGTACGTACGGGCGTAACAATCAGGTATCGGTCGGATCTTCGGAATCTAATAATCACCTGAATCTTCAATCTTCAATCTACAATCTACGTATATACGGACTCCACTATCACGATCACCGGCTAACTCAATACCTAGTAGGTACCTTAACTCCGGCACTGCATACGTACTGATGTATAAAGTGTCCTGTTAGCCGGCAGATGCAGATTTGTCAGATTCCAGAGTCTGGACTCGGCTATTATGGACAGGCTGACATAACCACATAACACACAACACACAACACACAACACATAATATACAATACATAACACATAACACACGATACATAACACACAACTTGCACGCTCACTGTTGTGCAATATCTGGCTCCATCACTGGCAAACCGCCCTCCTACACAGTCCTAGGGCACAGTGGGAACTGGCCCTCACGAGATCGATCCATTTCTGAACGAATGCATTGCGGGCCTAATCAGTGCATGCTAACACGTCTCACGGACATCATATGCCGTACTGACTGAAGCCTCGGGAATATACCGTCGTATCATCCACCAACTGAGACCATCTCTCCCGCCAGTTACAGTTGCTACTCGCTATGGTTGCAGAGGACACATTGTCAGGAACATAACCATGCGTTACTGTGCGTAGACTAACCACAAAGACGCCTTCAAGTCTGACCAGCGACTCATGTCTCAACCTATTCCTACAATCTTCAATCTTCAGCTTCAACGTCTCGCACTGTCATCCTCAGCCTTCCCGACAACGTCAAGCTCCATTCCCATCCATCAGCCTCCCACCGACCCATTCACTTGTCAAATTTCATGGCTGCGAGACTGCCTACTGTGTACTAACCTTCAACACTTCCCACTCGGTTGCGTACAGTCCAATACGTTCCTCTTCACCATCACTCTCAACCTCCCAGTCCCAGTCCCCGTCAGCCCATTCATCGTCACTTTGACCTTCATTGACCAGCTCAACATCGTCATCGTCCTCATTGGCAGTATAGTAGGCCTCATCTTCTACTTGATGACCACGGGCGCCATTGATCTCAGTCGCCGTCCCAACCATGTCATTGGTAGACTCGGCTGGTTTCAAATCTGGCTTACGTCTCTCGGCTTCCTCGTTGCATCTTTGAACAGCTTGCTCAAATAGGCGATTAACCATGGTTTGTGCCACATCATCGTGATCCAAATCACCTTGACCAGAAGGGCTCTGCTTCCATGCGCGCTGCACATCCTTCAACCACTCGGCCATTTTCGAGACACGTGCGGTCCGGGAATTCTGAAGCTCCATATTCGCCTGGGAAAGATTGAAAACGGTCGGATCTTCGTTGAAGGAACAAGATTGAGAAGGCCAACCGCTGAAACGATGCCGATGCAGTTTTACCGCTCCAAGGTTGGTGCATTTTGCTACAGCAGTGGATGCCAACTTCGTTTCATCAGCAGAATCAGGTGATGACCTGATAACTCCATCACCCTTGGTGGGAAGATGATGGCGGTCGGCAGGTACAGTCGGTGACGGACCCTGAGCACGATCCGTCCTGTTGGCCGGCTGGAGGTCGTCCCAGAGCATGCCAGATATGGTGACTGTGCGGCTACTTCCTGCCTCGTCACCACTGCCAGCTCGATTCGCCCATGGTTCGATAATGTTGTTGGGACTACGCCCGGAAGATACAGTGCTCTCAATCAAGGCGGGAGGTGCCGCTTTGGAAAAGACCAGATTGTCATCCTTGATTCTGCTTATCTGATGAAAGCCCACGAGGGGGTTCGGATACGGCATGCTCTGCCTCGAGATATGATCCATCGTGGAAGCATGATACTGACTAGGGACAGTATGCTGAACAGTCAGCTGGTTAAAGTTTGGATGACAGGATCTTTCTGACGGATAGGAGTTGTTGGCGCCGTTCATATCCCAAGAATATTCGTTGGGGATTAGAGGTCGACTGGAGGGAGCAGTAATGGAGTGTGGTGTCTCCGGACGACCACCTCGACCCATCAATGGCAGTGCCGCCGCAACAAAATCCGTTTCTTCATGGCTGGACAATCGCGGGGACAAAAGTCGCTCAGTGTCCTCCAGAACCCGGTAGCTTGTAAAGTCTGGCTCGCGCGGAGGCTGGGTGTAGGCCAATTCGAAGGTGGGAAAGTCTTTCTCAATGGACAAGGCCACGTTGTGTCCACTTTGGCTATGGTAAAGCATTGGGCTTGGAATGTGAATGCTATCCAAGTAGCCTGGGCGATATTGGCCAGAGTATTCTTCTCGGACCGGACCTGGATACGGATCTGGAAGCCTGGGTCGAGGAGTGGCATCCGGGACTGTGGGTGCAGGACGGACAAGAGACGAGGTAGGTGTTGGTGTCTCTTCATCAATTTCAGGATACTGTGGCTTTTTGTCTGTAGGGACTACTCTTCTCTTCTTCGCTTGGAAAGTCTTGTCAGGAGAGAATTGCTCGGGGAGAAGAAATGCTGCACAGCCGGGCGGAGAGTTTGTGACGCCCGAGGAAATGCTCTCAGGGGCTGCAGTACTCGTAGGGTCGGTCACATCCAGGTCAAGAAGTGAGAAGTGGTTCCCTGCAACAGTCAGAGAAGAGTAAACAGATGACAAAGACTGCAAACCATTGAGCGGAACCCCGTGCCCGATCCGAACATCTTCATCTAGATGGTAACCATGGTCCAGACAGTCGTACAGGCAGTCCTGCAGATCGAACGAGACTTGCTCACGGAGCCGTCTTCGCTTCGTTGGTCGTCGACTGGGAGACAAGGCGGGAATCTGTTGATTGACTCGGCGGGCGCGGGACCGCAGCCGACGATTGCGACGGGCTGTCTTGCGGACGGTTGAGATATGTGCTGATTGATTAAGTGTAGGCATTATAACAATCTGTGTAGTATACGGATAATGAGGTTTGTAGGGATGTTGGAGGTAGAACGTGTGTAGGATGTTGGTAGAGGTAAAGAAAAGAATGTGGATGAAATGAATGCTTTAGCAAGAAATATTTGGTGATGCTCCTTCCCCTGTACCAGTTTCGCTATCAGCAAGATCGACCGCCCCAGATTGTACCGTTGAACTGCATAACATGAATCTAATACACGATACAAGTGCCTAAAATAGGGTACTGGACTCCTTTACCTACTCACCATTTCCCTCTATTGCTTCACCAGATCGAATTATACCGCACTTCCCGTGGCCTGCGGAGGCTTGCCAGCAGCCTTCTCGAGGTTGGCCATCAGAGATTCCTCGGATGTCTGTCCTAGACCCATGTCCCTCTCATGTGCCTGCCTTATTCTTCGAAGCATCCAGAAATTGTAGATGGCAAAGAAGAATCCAGCGGCTCCAACACATGAACCTGTGACAATTGCCGTGATTTTGGCCGTCACACTCCAGATGCCTTTCTGAGCGGTGTAGACATTCACCAGAGTTGTGAGCAATCCGGCGACCGAATTAAGCGTAAGAGGCCTGTTCATCAGTTAGCCAACAGGACTGTAAGTGGGGAGGGAGACCTTACAAGAAAATCCGGTTAATGAGCCAAATGTAATTCTTGCGCCATCGAAACCACAACCAGAGACACCCCACCGCTCCTATGAGGCAGAACGCTCCTGCAACCCAGAGCAGGCCAATATTGGCGACAGTATGGACAATAGAATGGGCCACATCATTGCTGTTGTCATCATCGAGATCTTGAAATGTTTTGCTCTTCTTGAAAGTCGTAAATGTACCAGGAACCACAAGGAAGCCGGCCAAAATGATCCAGGTGGACAGACTGGCCACTATGTTGAATGTCCCGGAGATTTCGTCCAGATGGAGAAGCATTTCCATATATCTTGTCTGCACAGAAGGTAGTCGGGTTAGGGAAGGCTTCGGCGGTGGAGTGGAATTTGATTGTCTGAATTCATTGGATGAAGTGATGATTTTGAGTTGCGCAGAAGGAGTACCTTGGGGTTTCTCAGAGCCGGTCATCTTTGGTTCGTCGCGCTGGCTCTGAGCGTCGTCGTAAGTCATGGTCGACGGGGCTAGTCGAGCCGTAGATTCGCTTCTGGACAGCCCGTCGAGCCTGTCACGGCTTTTGCTAAACATGCCGGTGTCGTGTAATCTCAGGCGTGAAATGGATGGTTATAGTAGTAAGATGGAGGCCCAGCATTCGAAGCCACAGTTTGGAGTGTTGGAGAGGATATGGAATCTTTCAACAGACAAAGAAACTCGGGGTACCTTATAGATTCAAAAGTCCTTTGTTTGAGACCCAAAGATAGATTTGAAAAATCTTCTATGGTATCATGAATAAAGACGAACAATGCGACAAACCTACCTTACCAAGAGTGAGACTCTATCTAGCTGGCAGGGTTTGGTGCGGTGAAACGAGGCGAATCGACAACGGTCACTGAGTACCTCCCAGAGACAGCCGAAACATTGATCTAAAGTCCCCAAGCCGCGTGCACATAGTGTAGCAAAGTATACGTGAGGTCAGAAGATGTATGGCTGTTGGAGTCGATTGATGATCGATGGCGCGGCTTGTTCAGTGGAGCCGAAACAGTGGCAGCGCAGGCGGTATTGTTTGACATAGACCATCAAACGATTGGAGGTCGACTCTGCCGGTAGCCGGGTTTTGAAGTCGAGATCAATTTGACCCTGGCGCCTGCTCTGGGGCTTATCAAGGTGATGTTTGACATTCGACTGATGAGGTTCACAAGATCAACAGCGAGTGGTCAATTGAACGAAAAGCAGCTATTATTAACCGGGCGGAAAAGGAGGTCATGTGAGGCCACATGACCGTGTCAGAGCTGGAGTTTCAAATGACCACGCTTGCCTCTCCAAAGAAAGGTCATTCTGCGTCATTAGTGTCATTCAGTGTCTCCTATGTAGGGAGCATCTAGGCAGGTATATCACCCTCATGGTTTCCCCAATCTCTCAACCATGACCGCCAAATCTTTGTAACGCCTTCAACCATGTCTCGCAGTGCCGCTGAACGTGCTGGCAACTGTTGACCAAAAGTCAGCATCATTCCCATTCTCTAAGTTCGTGATCCCAGGACCCATCCACCAACGCCATACTAAAAATCCGGCAACCCTTGTTTCATAACACAGTGAGTACTTTTGCCAGTCCCAGAAATCAAACTCTTTTGGCTCTCTGGCCTCATATCACTCCTCACGCCGTGTCTGTCCGATTGCATCAACCGTCATATTCAGACTTCAATCCTCAGCACCCACAACCACTATATCAACCACGTCCGGAGCCCTCTCCTCGCCCCCGTGGTCTATACACGGTATCATCGACTTAACAATGGTCGTCTCGCTCTTTTCCCTGGGAACAAACCACAATTGAAAAACTCCAACAATAGCCACTGCGCCGGCAGCCCACCAAGCCAGACCTGTGAACCCAATATTTGAACCCCAACTGTAGAGTAACCCTGCAATTGGAGGTGCGACGGTGCGACAAGCCGCACCCGCTGAAGCGGCGAGGCCATTGACTCGTCCCAGCACCGACGGAGAGGGACTTGCTTGCTTCAGCAAAATCAAGATGACCGGGTAATCGAGAATCGAGAGAAGGTTGCGGATGAGGAGGCAAGTATAAATGCCAGGATAGAGCAGAGCCCGCGGCAAAAGAGCAAGATAAGGCACAATAAAGAACGCTACCGGATGTAAAATGGTGACCAAGACAAAAGTCCTCCAAATCCCAAGCCGCTCCGCAGCAAGTGGAAAAACGATAGCCTGGATCATGAGTGCTATAATGCCATTGACTGACATGATGACGCCGACATCCTTTGTCGACAGACCCAGCCCGCCCGGGATATGGACAGGACTTGCACCGGAGACAGTCATGTGGTCGATGCGTTTGTCTTGGAAGAAGATTGGAAGGAGGTGGTCGTAACACATGGAGTGGTAGGTGTAGATACTAAGCGCAATCGTCAACATGACCACCTTTCTGGTAAGCCACTTTTCGCGTCTCTTTTCCGTCACTGAAGGTGCTCGAGAAGTCCCGTCCGGATTGAGTTCCCAATGTTGTGTTTGAGGCATGTCGACCTCGTTGAATGTCCCATACGAGTCACGTCTCAAGTCGATGCCGGGGTCAGCCGTTGCCCCTGCGGCCGCGATCATGTGCGTGTGTTCCGCAACCTCGTGGTGGGCAGTAAAATCATCTCCCTTTTGAAAGTCGGGATGGGTCTCGCGGAGCCAAAACAATCCACTGATTATACTGATCAGCATAAAAGCAGCACAAACCAGATTGGGTAGTAGCCAAGGATGTCGACCGAAGAAGCCGTCTCTGGAGAAATGGTCTGGATACGACGTTGCCGGGTCTGCTAGTAAGCCGCCGATGGCAGGGCCAATAATCGTGCCAATGGCCCAGACAAAAGGCATGATGGAATAAGCCTTTGCTTCATATTCGGGGTTTGTGACTAGTTCGCCCACAATGCTCTGGATGACACCTGCTGTCGTCAGTGATATATTCATTTTCCACGCTTTGTTTATTCAGGCGTACCAATGTTTCCATTCAGAGCTCCCCCAATAATCCTGCCGGCCAATGCCATGGTGAAATTGGTGGAGAACCCAACGAGAAGTAGGGACAACATGGTGCCAAAGCAGCCCAGGAGCAGTACCGGCTTACGTCCAATCCGGTCAGAAAGGCCACCCCAGAACAGACTGGTGAAGGATTCCGACATAGAAAACGATGCAATGAGGATACCTGCGTAGAAAGAAGCATCATCCATTCCAAATCTCTTGACCATGAGCCAGGCATATGGAAAAATGGCCGTAATGGCGATGGGTTCGGAGATGCGACATATTGCTGTTGACCTTGAGTTAGTTGTTACACACCTGGGGAATGGCTGGAGTCGAGTACGAACATAGGATGAAAAATTGGGTCGCTGGGAAGGCGTCTTGGGCGGGCGTGTCGTTGCTCTTTCTTCGTGTAAGCCTCATCTTCCGGAGTATGCCCCAATCTCTTACGACCTGTCTTCCGCTCCGTCGGAATCCTTTGTGTCGAGAATGGGAGAAGCGTCGAACGGAAGGCCGGGCTTTGCAGCCCTACTAAAGGTATCGTTGTGGAGATGATAATAAGAGGAGCGTTTTAGGACACGTCCCCGTTGACGTCTGGGAGATCGAATAAGAAATGAAGATCAAGGAGCACAAAAGACGTCAGAATAGGTGCGCAGGCAAGCAGAGATAGAGTCGATCCGGCTGCAGGCGGTACAGCGTAGGAGAGGAGCTGAGATCAACAATGTGGGTTTTGGAGGTACGAAGAAAGGGAGCTGGTTTATGGGCAATTGGATGATGAAGGATGATCGTTGGTATTTTGACGAGCAGCAGAGCTATCCCAGCGGTTGTTCTTTCAGTTCTCTGTACATGTACCCAGAATGTAGAGTCGTGATACAGCTTTTCCCTTCAAAGCACGCACAAACTGCCTGCCAGCATCATCGGTGCCAGTGGCGAGACGATGCGAAGAGGAAACGATCAACGACTTCTGGGCGGGAAGTGGATCTTATGAGCGAATCGATACTAATGATGATCCACCGCCGGCACTTTAGTGGGCGGTGAGTCTCTTCTTCAATCCATGATTGGCCACAGCCTCAGATAGCGGTAACCGGGGAAGCCATCCGCATCGTCGTTTGTCCCGCAATCGGTCATGATCTGCTTGTCCACTATCGACGTGCTCTATCAACTCATCATCAGCTCTACCACCATTGATCAATTCACCCTGTCGTGCCTGACCGTCAATGCAAGCCAGCGTCTCAGGCTACACCACCGGCAGCCCCCCGTGCCTGTACTTTCCAGCAAGCGCTTATGCGTTGGGCACGCCCAGAAGCAGGTACAGAAAAGGTAGATTCTGGCTAGATGCTTCTGCCGGGTTGGCTGGTGTAACTGTCGCTTAGAATTCCGACTGCTCCTATAGTCCAGCCTGGCAGAGATTCCGGAGAAATATGTCGCTCAGAAACAAAAGGGATTCTTTGCCACCACAAGGCAGGAATGCATATGCGCCCTTATGCTCCAGTATTGTTATTTCCGTTGCTTCGATGTACACTGATGTCTGTTATGTCTGCTTTAAAGTGAGATCTGGACATGTGTGCAGCTGGCGACACCACGCATGATACTGCCGGCAGATAGTCCGGGCACAACAGGCTTCCTCCGGCACCACCTCCAGCCTTTTAGATGCACGAACAGAATCAAGGTGGCCACCAAGATGTTGGTCAGGTTTCAAGTCGCCCAATCTACAGCTGTTCCATGCCTGTTGTCCCCTGGTGCTTTTCGGCCTCGCGCCAAACCGGCCACCGTCGTGCCTGGGGAATATCGTTACAGCCTTGCGAAGCCTCATTGTGCGACACTCTTTCATGTTTGACAGCAACAAAAAAGAAGGGTAGTCCAACGTCGGCCTGCACCCAACCCACCCCATTATATGCCCGTCAAGTCTCTCTCTGTCTCTGTACCCTCGGTAATTGTAGCATGTTTACCAGAGTCATCGTTCCTCGTCTTCTGCAAACCTAGCTCCCTCTCTCCTCGCAGAATCTTGATCAGCTTCAGTGCCCCATCCTCTGCCGCGGGCGTATTCTTCCCTAGATCGTAGGCCACGTTCACCAATGCAAGTGAAGCCATGAACAGCCAGACATCGCCCCCACGGATTCCTCTCCACCATCCATGTTTGACACCTACCTTCCACAATGAATACACACTCGTCCGTGCTGCATACAACGAGTTCAGATGCCCTGCTGGGGTGCGATCAAATAATTGAAACAGCCCTGCCAAAAGCCCCCCTAGAAAGAATCGGAACTTTGGGAGAAAGGACCGCGGAAATATGGCCTGGAATAGGCAGATACTTCCCCAAGCCGCTCCAATTGACCCAGAAATGGCCACGGTCGAGCGCAAAATGGACTCGGACAGTTCGTTGATTGATGCCACGGGGCTCCGGATGAAGTCTCTGAGCCGTGTTATAGCGAAAGCGCCGTGATATAGAGTGTAGAATTTGGCCATTTGTGGGAAAGCGATCAGATTGTGTCGCAAGTATGCCAAAAAGCATGAAGGGTCTGAAGGGTGTATCAGAGCACATGACAGCTTGTGGATGGCGGGGTGTGCCCGCGAAGTGACTGGTGAGATGACAGGATTAATCCCTTTTGGGAGCGTGTTCGAGTTGCCTGGTTGGAGGATGGGAGAGACAAACGGTGGCCACCTCAGTCTGGCCATCTGGGCCAAGGCATCGAGAATGTCATTCGGTTGAGGCCACACCACTTTGGGTGAAAGGCTCGCTGGCCGACGCTGGACATATTCCGGTGTATACCCAAGAACAAACGCGCCATAAGATTCAGGAAAGCAATCTCGGTCAAACACGAATGCGTGCAGCAACTGTCCTTGTGCCAGAGCAAACAGCACCCAACTTCCTAGCCACGAAGGCTTGCTGGCCATCAATTTAGTGTGCTGGATGGAAGCATAGCCAATTTCTAGCGCTCGAGACGCCACATATATTGCCGCCGTCACTCTCAGCTGGTCGGCGGGGCATATCCCCAAGGCAAAGCCCGACAAGCTGGCACCAATGGCCGGCGCAATCCGAGAAGTCAAAGCCGCGTAGAGTTTGGGATAACGCTCTCTAATACTTCGGACTTTCTCGTGTAGAAGTCTCAGTCTTAGGCGTGTGAAGACCCGGAAGAGCACTGCATGCAGGAAAAGAAGGGAAGACAAGGACAGTGCCAATCTCGTTTTCGATGCCACAAATGGCTGTCTCGCCCGGGTGGTGGTCGGATCCTTTCGTGATGCGAGACGCGACAAGACCAATTCGACAGCCTTCACAGATCCGAGTGTAGCCACGAAAACCCGCGAGGCGGATCGGAAAGCGGCGGCGGTATGGTCGTCGCGTCGGCTGGGGAGGTCCGGGTCAATGTCCGTTTTTGCAACCGTCAATTGACCTCTGCTGAGGACATATTTTCGGAGCAGCTCGTACTCGCGCTCGTTCAGGACGTAGCGGAGTGGGCGCGGCTCAGACGCCATGGCTTGTGTCTCTCAGGGATGAGCCCGGCCTTGATCGACAATGCAGCAGTGTGTAAGATGCTCGACTGGACGAGGCTAGCGTGGCCCTGGTAGCGTATACGTTGATGAGCCCATGAGAAGGGGATGTTTGGTTGTTGGATGTTGACCAGAGACGGTGGAAATAAACAGGTGCCTCATGCTGCCTCGGCAGCCACTTGGATCGTTGCGCAGCCTCCACATGGACTTTGTGGGGGAAGATGTGTTTTATAGATATGTCCACTCCACCGTTGAACTCTACTTTGGATCGTGTGGTGTCCACACGCAGTAGGCTTGTGCAAATGCAAGGCTAGAAATGTCCGCATCTCAATGCCACATTCAATTGCCCATGCGAGGCTGATTCCAGAGCCCGGGCCTCGTCGCAATGCACCTTCCAGCGGTGTTTGCCTTCTTCACCCTCTTCTCATCCTCCCTTGCCGCGAAACCCGCCGCGACATCCTTCTGTAAATGCATCTGCTTCAACAACAGCACGATTATAGCGCTGAACCCTCCGACGACCTCGACGCAGTCCTTACGCCATAGATTCGACATTCGCTCTCCGAATGGCAATCCCGACGTCTACGCCGGAACGTTCGATTCCTACTCGGATCCACGCCGTGACCTATGGAGCGAACATGAATATGACATGGCTGAAAAGGACAAGAGAAGCCCCGATTTGAAGGAGAAGCGGGCAGACGGAGATGACGCCAAAAAGCCATCTACTGGCCATTCACGACCACATCACAAGTTGACTTGCGCCGACTGTACCCGCGCATTTTGTCTCGACTATAATCTGCCCATATGCAAGAACGCGCGTGAGGAGGATGTGTTCACAACCTGTTTCCGTAAGTGATCCTGTGATGAAGCACACACCGGAACGCTCTCAATCAACCTTCGATGTCCATACACACGAGAAACCTGCTGCCCATGCCCTCACGCCGTGATGGGAGGTCTTGCGTTGGCCTATCATGACGGTACCATTGCCTTCTTCCAATGGAGCAGAGGCTGTCTTCTTTTCCGGTCCAAGGATGAGAAAGGAGGTCTGCACATTACGAGTTTGCACTGAGCTTCTCGAGCGTCTGTCCGTCATGATTTGAGACGCAGACCAAAGCCTGCCTGACACCGGCTCTGTTCCTATCTGCCTAATCCATTTGCGCGGTCCTCCTTGCCCTTCGCCTTGTCTTTCCTACACCTCTATGCCTCCCTCCTCGTCTGGCCAAACCGTATTCAGGTCACGTACTAAACCAAAGTCTCCCAAAACAGAGCGCGACTCACTCAAAGATGAAAGCGTTGTGGTAATCTTCATATTTGCCACCGCCGGCCTTCTGGCATGGGCACTAGTCAAACCGTGGATCGACCGCCTACGAGAGCGGAGTGCCCCTTTCATCCCACTTGCTCAGCACCACGATACCACCGATCGACAAGGTGTCCGTCCACTCCATACCGACAGCAATCGGCGTGGTTCAAAACCTCCAAGAGTACGCGACAACACCGATTCTAGAGCACCAACAAGGGGGCCAGGCGTACAGGTGCACGCAGATCAAGATGCCGTCGACATCGTATCTTCCGGATCTGGACTTCGGTGATGAAATAATGACATGAAAACCGACATATTTCTACATATTACATACCTATTTGTGGTACATGAACAGGAAAATCCCGTTCAATGGGAATATCTTATGTGTGAACCGCCATTCATTCATTTCGTTGGGCCAGCCTTGGACCCCCGGATCGTAGGCACTTCCTGCGAACTGACTGAATTGCGTTGATGGGTAGGTATTTTGCTCGACCGAGACCGGATACCTAGCTGGCGTAGGCAGGAGAGCGATCCTCACTCCATCTCAGCGACGGTAGACACACCATTGAAAAACGGAGAGAAAGGTCTCTCTGCCGGCCGCGCAGGGCACTCAGCATAGATGATTCTCAGCGAACCTACAGACAACATAGCTCTGTTTTTACCTCAGTCCCAAGCTCTAGCTGAAACTCAAGCTCGTTATTTTCTTTCTCATTACACTCTTTGCTCATTACATTTTCTGCTGCAGTTGCAGTTGCTGCTGTATTCGCCGTCTCCGTGGATGCCATTTCACTTTTGCGAGCCCATGAATCCAAGCCCCATTCCATCCCTGGATCCGACCACACCTGCTCAGCTGGTAGAAGTAGTACTCCGACCAAAGCTCCAGCCCAACAAGCCTCAATGCTCGTCTTTCCGCCCGAAAGAATTCGTGCCTTGAGCCTTCCACGAGCAAGTCGACTGCCTTGTCACCCAGCTCGAACACAGTCCTTGAAAAAAGACATCTCACGCCGCTTTTGTTTTCCCATTCCAGCGCCATTACCACCCGAACCGAAGTCCAGCCCACGCTGTGCCATGCCATACCCATACCATGCCATGCAATGTGTCGTTCTAGAATCAAACATGAAAAGCACAAGCTCGCCTGCTGTTGAAAGAAAAAGAAATTTCGCTCAATCGAACTGAGAGATCTCATGATCCATTATCGTACCCGTCACCGTACCGTATGATGAAATAATTCTGCTGAGCTGCCTCACAAGGCTTGCTTGGACGAAAGCAAGAATCCCACGCGTTCTCTAGTAAGAACATTCCCCTGTAGAGATTCCTTCAATCCAACCGGTTCCCACGAGGACGAGTGGGCTAGGCGCTCACGGTTCGTTATCGATTGAGTATTCAGGACTTTCAGGCGACGGGCTTCTCGTTCGGCGACAATCTCTGCCATGACCTTGTTGGATGCCGGATTGTTTCGTGTGCGCAGCAAGTCATTGAAGAAGCTGAGATTCTCGAAATCAATATTGAGAAGGATATTGGAGGCCACAGTGTCTGTGAATGTCGGTGTCTTAACCACAGCCTCTGCCTGTCGCGGAGAGGGAGACATGCTGGTCGATGACGGCATGGAGCCAAAGACCATGGTTGCCAATGCTGGATTGAATCTCGGGCGACCATCGTCCAATTGCGGGAGGCGTGGCGGAAAGATAGTGGGCGGGCTGTTGACGTCAAGAACAAACTTGTCAATGTCCAAATTGTTGACCAGATAATGAAGGACCTGTCGAATGATGGAGTTGCTAGCCACAAGGTAGTCCGTGCCAGTCATATTCTTTCCAAGCGACGATATGGGTGAGTTTCCAAGCTCCAAGGCATGCTTGTAAGTGACCTCGACGATATCCCATTTCAGATACCCAGCCAGGAGTCTCTCAGCACAGGCAGAGACAGGTTCAAGTCCAAGCTCGATGCCAGACACCCAGTAAGACATGATGTAATCCAGATTGTGAAGCCTCGTAGCATGGTGGTCTGGTCCAGGGGGCACAGTAGAGAAGAAATTGTCTGATAGGACTGTATCCGAGTACAAAAATCGTAGTGCCGCTTCAAAAGCATGTGGGACAATGTGACGGGCAGGGAATAAGTTCAGCATGTTGGTAGCATATGCCGTAGTCTTCTGATGGTCCAACAATTTGCGCACGCGCAAGCTTCGACACAAGATGATAGCATGACTGAAGGTGACGATCGGTTGTCCAGATGGTGGGTTAAGTTGGATAGCCCAGTCAGCTCCTTCCTTCGTAGAAGCGATAGAAATCAAATGGTCAAGCAGAGGTACCAATGCGTTGAATTGTCTCGGCACAGGTGTAGGACGACTGGAAGTAGAAGCCGTCAAAGGCAGATCCATGCCGTTGGTGCTCTGCTCATGAAATACCGAGGACGAGGACGATGTTTGGGGCGGCTCGTGAGTGTTGTAGGGTGGCGACGGCGACACAGGCGAGCTGCTATTCTCTGTTGGCATGAATGGCTGCGTACCGTTGGCCATGTCGTCGGCTGAGGACTTGTCGATAGGAGGAGTACCTAGGAATGCCGAACCAGGGCCAGACAGGGCTTGGAGATTCACTTGCTGTCCAACTGGCGCAGTTGGTTGTTCAGATGACGGATAGTACGGTGCAGGATCGGCTGCGTTGACATCCTGCCCTTGATCCTGCCCTTTGTTTGAGATGTTGGTCGTCGACTCACTCTCAGCCAGCTCAAGAGGAGTGGGTGTGCCTTTGGTCGTCAACTCAGCTGGAGCATTGGCTAACGGTTCACTTTCTGCTGTGGTAGCTTCTTTCTCGCTAGGTTCGGAAGACACCGAGGGATCGGTTGCGGGTTCTTCAGGGGCGGGTGAGTTGCCTTGGGGCGCAACGGATACTGAGGCTGGTGTCATTTAGTCAGTCAACCGAACCTCAGCTGGCACGAAATTGCGGATTCGACTAACCTGAACGCACAGAGTCTTCTTCACGCGCAAACGACTCAACAGGTGAAGCAATCGACTGTAGTGAAGAGGAGAGAGTATGGTTGGTTCCTGTTCCACTCGGTTCATCGCGATATGCAACGTCTGGTGTAGTGGATCTTTCACTGGTGTCCCGAACTTCCTGTTGCGCGAGAGACTTGGTCTTGTTAACCTTTGCAACCCCCCGCAATGGCAAATTTGGCAAGGCTGGCTGTATCATTCGACCGTAAGGCTTCTTTTTCGCTGGGTCGCTGGTAGCCTTTGGGGCCATTTTGACAGGAGGACGGCGCAGATGAATGACACCGAGAGCAGAGCATGGAGAAGAGAAGGTGAGATGATGTAAGTGCGGTGAACAAGAGTGAGACGGGAGAAGAGAAGACAGACAGAGCTGCCTGATAGGCGACACCGCAGTCAACCAAGTTGTTGACCCAAAGGGTGCGATATGGTGGTTGTGATGTGAATTGTCTTTCTTCTCGCTCTCTTGGTCGCGGGGAAGAAGAATTTAGTGACTTGGTTAATTATCAGTTGTAGCTTGGAGTTCTCTCGCAGTCTTCTCCGCACTGCGCACGCACTGCTGCGCTGCCGACTTCAGTGTACTACGTACAGCCTTGCCAAGCAATATCAATCACGTGGATCTGGAGAAATCCCCGTGAATCGGATTATCTATTTTCCATTGGAATTTATGGTCGCAGCCTCGGGTAGGATTCAAAACGCCAGTTGGGTACACATCTGAGAATAGAATAGGTATGAAAAGGCCCTTCTGAACTGTTGACCAGTCCACGTATCGTTAGAGGTCAAGTGTCAAGTATCAGCTTACAAGATATTCTCCAAGTATCGTCCTACATGATGCATGTGCCTCGTGCAAGAGTCCCAGGCAGTCCTCTAACGACATAAGATGCGGTGCGGTGTGTCTTAGGCAAGATGACGCCTTCCAACGTCCAACAATGACAATTCAGCTCTGCCTTTTGATGCGAGACAGGCAATAATAACCTTGCTGGGAGAGGCTTTCGAGCATTTCTGGGACTTGCCGGCACCACGTTTCCCAGGGACATTTGCACAGACCAGATTGGCAAGTAAACCCCTAGCCACATTCAAGACATCGGTGCAGTCTGATCACTGCAGCGGTCCCTCCAACTGAAACAAAACAGAAGGCAGAGCTTGATGACGGTTCTGGTCAGAAAAGGATCAAAGCGTTCCTCGGTGGTCTAGAAACGTAACAGAATCAGATGACCTTGCGTAGCAAGAGACATAGCAATCTGAGAAGCGGGCCAAGCATTACTCATCTTGTTTGTATTGGGAAGGCGAGCTGGAGTGTCTTTAGACCAAAGACATGCCCGGATAGGAACTTTAGCAACATCTTTTTGCCTTGCAATAGAAGACTTGAGGATTCCATGTCCATCAGAGCAGCCACGCATACGTACGGGTCATATGTGAATGAAGAGCCTTAGTGGTAAGGGTCTTGGGCGATTGATTATCCAGATCTTGTGTTCGCTTAATTCCATGTGGCAATGCTGATGCATTCACAAATGCAGTAGCAGCACTGACCTTGCCGTGCGATGGCGAGGCGAGCAGCATGAAGCAAGGGCTGCCGGGAGCCGAATTTTCAAGATCGGTACCTAGTTGGAAGTGAGTGTCCGGTGTCAAGGCTGTCAAGGTTGATGCCAGAAATTGCCCATGGTTGATGCGTGATGATGAAATTAAGTCAAGCTTGAATCCCTTGACAGCAATGACAGCATAAGCGGAGAGGATGGGGAAATGCCCGGATATAGTCCGCAATAAAGTTTGGGGGCTGTAATCAGACGATTGATAAATGAGATTGCGGCCGGCTTGGCCATGGAGCAGCTTGCAAAGAAGATTGCAGACACGCTAGAGATACACGCTTGATCAAAACGTACTGTAAGATGAGGACCGACGGGCTGGAAATTGAAGCCAACTTCCCGACGCGTCGCGAGACGTGTTCTGTTTACTATCTTACGTCAAAGTTGCTGATCGTTCAGCCTTAAGAGGCAGAGGGAGATTTGCTGGGCCGACTTGAAGACCAACAGTGAATATATTCAGCTGGTAGTGTACATCTGACCGAGTACGCAGTTGACGCTGCAGAGGTCTGGCCTTCACGATATAAGTCACCACGCCCATGCGTCGTACGCTCGAAGCTGGTGTAGTAAAGTTAGGCGTGGGACGTGCCCGGGGTAGCAGCTTTGATCCAGTTGTCCTAATGGCACAAGCCAGAAACCAGCAGCCCATCATTATTCGATAGAAATAAATTCCGAAGAGGAAAAATTCAGATATCCAGTCAGAAGGGTGGAAAAGCACTGGCATAGTAAAAGAGAGCGGTGCCAAATTGCGGTAATCACAAAACATGGAGAGTTGGCGACTTGATTGGATGATCTGTTCGGGCATAATTTCGGAGAGTTCAAAGGGGAGCCGGGAGGGGCAATTTAAGAATCATGCCATTTCTTATTGGGTGAAAGAGCCTCTCCCCTGGATTAAGGTTGTTCCCGGCCGCCGCAGACAGACGCCACTTCATTGTGGCGCTGAAGCTGTAACGGCGCAGAGTGGAACTTGCAGGGGCTGAAGGGGGCATCTTCCACCAATCATGTCTTAGACCAGCAGCCAGAGAAATGGCTTTGCCGGTTCACAGAGCGCTGAGTTCGAAGATTCCGATCAGCCGAAATATCTCATCGTGCAAAGCTGAGGTGGTCAAGGCAAGTTGGTGGTATCAGTGCATCTCACTGCTGGTAGACAGATATTTCTGCGCCGGATACATTCTAGGTACAGTAAGGTACCTTATGCAGGTTGCAGGAGACAAATCGCCACGGGTTGTAGTGCCGTAACCACCCTGACCCCTTGTAGGCGCAGGTGCAAGTCCCTAGTACCTGAGGTACCTGAGGTACCCAAAGTACGACCTAGGTAGGTACTAGGTATGCCCCTGAAGCAGCTCCCGAGGGCACAGAGGATCATCCAGTCATTATTGCTGGGCCAGTCGAGTTGAGTCGAGTCGCCGGGTCTGGCTGTCGGCCACCCGCTGCCTCCTGCATCTACTTCCCTGCGAGTTGGCTACGTGCAGAGATGCAGAGAGGCAGAGAGCTGAAATCTCTATCTTGCTGCGCTGATAGCAGCTCCTACTCCTGTACCTCACATACCTGCATCAATTGGAGCCTTGGTTGCTCCCAATCTGGCCGCCATCACACAGTCTGTGACACGCTAGGATGATCTGTTCTTCCATCGCGCCTCCAGAGTCAAGGATCTCACGTCTCCCGGTCCTGGTCTCTTCCTATCCGCTTCCGCTTCCGCTGGCGTCGATTTCCAGCCACATTCTGTCTGCCGGCCCCGAGAAACACATGGCCACGAGGAAACGTCGACGAGCGACCCGATCCATCCTTGTTGAAGCTGATGCTGAAGCCGAAGCTGCTCGCTTGCTCCTTGATTGCTCCGCCAACTGTGTAACCACAACGATTGATTGATTCATCGGCCGTCGAGTCGGCTCCTATCACAGTACCACTCCTCCTAACCTCCCGTCCTCCTCTCCTGCCTCCTGCGATACACGCCTCGAGAGTTTGTCTCTTGTACAACCATCGTGTTCTGTCGGATGGATGCAATATTAATATCGGCTTGGCCACATCTTGCTATCGAGACTTTGACATCTGTCAAAACTGATCATCATACCCACACTATCCACCATCTGCCATCTCCACACAATCCACACGCAGCTGGACCCAAGCTTCATCCGCGACACACATTGTTTGATTAGCCTCGCCTTAGAGCCTCCTCCCATTTTCCCTCTCCCACGGTGAGCCGTTCGCGTCTTCAAACGCTCCGTCTGTCGCCTGAAGGGTGCAACAGCGGGCGGCCCTACGTACTCACTTCTGATCCGGAGAAAAGCCTGGCTTTGCTTCAGCATACTACTCGGCTTTCCGCCAGCAGCCCTCCTCGGTCGAATTACCTTGTCAACATCGCGTCAATCTTGTTTCTATCCGCACGCGCTGGACCTGATCGACTAGCCAGCGCCGTAGGATCTGTCAAATTGTCGAACTGGGTCTACCACCCACAGTATCACCCACAGGTCTCTAGAACCACACGAGCAACACACGCTCACACCACAGTTGTCTCTGTCAAGAGAACCGGACTTTGACTGTCGCTTTTCTTCCTGTTCGTCTTGTCTGGCAGTGAACGAGTTCTTCTGTTTCCGTCACAGAACGTCGCAGCCGCCTCATCATTCGACTGGCTGGTACCCGTCATTTTACCACTGGAACCCAAGGTTCACAAGCACTCCTCACGAAAAGGGCGCCTTCTCCGCCGACTTCAGCCAGGGCGGCGTCTGCATCTACCCTGTATCCCTGCCCTTGCTCCGTGGTGGAAAGTGAGAAGCCAAGGTCTCGCCTATGCTGACCACGGCTTCCACGCGACCCTACGCTCGACCGGCTTGCTCCTGTTGCTAAAGACATTCACTCGCTATTCTGACTTATTGTCTTCCTCTCGGACGCCGGACTATCGTTACTTTTACCCTCACCGTTCGCGAGCAGGCCCAGCCGGGTGAACATCTGAGCAGACACTCTGGTCCCAAATTGCTGGTATCGCAAGAAAATTGGCGAACAAACATTTCAAGAGACGGAAGCGGCCTTCAGAACGTCTCACCACACCCGCTCGGGCACAGTCTGGCATCCAGCTGGTGTTGCACGTGGCTGTCATTTGGGTCGATATTTCTATGTTCAGTTGGGCTCAAGACACCCTATTGACGCGTTGAACTACCCGTCAGAAGGCGACCTGCTTTTTTTTCGAACCTCAAGAGGACTGCCTCTCCTTGAACACGATCATTCTCGATGGAGCCATAATAACCTGTCGTTTAAACTCACCATCAAGTCACTCCTTTACTGTTCTGCGACTACAACAATTTACACACTCATTCAGTCTGTTTTCATTTTCCTTGTTTCAGCATGAACGTCTTCCGAAAGAAGGCAAAGGCGAAGGATGATGCTTACATTATTCCGCCGGCGCTGGCCTCGGAACAGGCGCCATTGTCCAAGATGTCGCGCAGTCTCAAGCGGAAGCAGAAGAATGTCCCAGAGCCAAAGCTGGAGCTCGACATAGCCACCGCTCTGCCTGATACGAAGGACTTCAGAACCAGCTTACTCATGCCTGGTCTTTCTGCCCGCTTCAGCATGCTACGGGAACAAGACGACCCTAGCACACTAGTTGGGAAGGCCAGCGATGATAGTGTCCTCTTTCCGAAACGAGCGTCGCGCCTGAATCTCTTCACACATAATCCACTCACAGATATCGCCGAAGTCGATTCGATACATACGACAATAAGACCACCTTTTGCCGGGGCCGAACGGTCTCATTCTTTCTCAGAAGGCGCTGGATATACCAGTGACGATTCGCGAAATGTCATCGCTCGAACGAAGGCGACCGAGGGAAATAACCTCTTTGGCGGTCGTCAAAAGATGTACAAAGTCCCAAATGCTAGCTCCTCGAGGGACTTGACTGAAGGAGTTGCCCCTCTCACGTCTACGAGATACGTCTACCAGGATGATGAGCCGCGGTCAAATTATCCTGAGGCACGAGTCAGAGGTCAAGAAGAATCCGAACAACAGGGCTCAGAGGAGCGCCCAATCAGCGATGCGACTGAGGAACATGAACGCAGCAGCGTTGTGAATACCCCCTCCACTGGCTTCAGCAAAAGCAGAGGGACCATTTCATCCACCGCGTCTGGCCCTTCCAACCGTCGCACTTCGACTGCTGCCACCTCGGTCGTCTCGGACTCGCCTATTCCCCGGCAGAGCAACCTAAGCTCGGGGTCCACTGCCCGTATGCGAGCACCTGAGTTCGGTGGTGACGAGAACTTGTCCAGAAGCAATGCCTCCTCAGATTCTCGTAAACCTGGTCATGTGTCTGACCATCAAGATCAGCCGCCTCTGCCAATATCTCCAATCAGTCATCGGCAGGTCTCACCTTCGAGAAGTGCCACGGCCTCTAATCAGTCGGAGAAGCACGTTGCAGGCACACCCCTGCGGGCAGCCAGCCCTCCGCGCGCGGACGAGAAACATGTCTTGGCCTCATTAGACTTCGGGCTGAAGGCCTCAAAGAGCCAGGTGCGACGGTATCAGACTGCTTCTCCTACCAACGAGTATGATGACACCGACGTATATCATCAGAGCCTTGAACCCAACGATCGGGGAAAGGCTACAGCCATGGGTCTATTCAATCGACCTCGTCAACAGTTTGATGAACAGAAATTCGAAGAGCGACAGTTGCGGATGCATGAAGGGAAGATTGCGACATCTTTCAACAACCATCCTGGCAATGGGGAAACTTCGGAGCAGCAGCCAAAGATGTCCACATTGGCAACAAGTGTTCCTTCCTCGCCGCTCAAAAACAGCTTCCCTGCCTCAAATGGTATCCGGTCGCGGGCACAGTCCAATGTCTCGAATGTCAATCCTGCTGAAGTTCATGCTAAGGTTGAAGCACTCATCAAACTCCAAAACGAACAGTATACGGCCCTTCAAGCCTCCAGTACCGGGCCCACGAGACCAATCGCCCCATCACCAAAGACCAGAGTTCCAACAGATCAAATCGCGGCATCTCGTGGCACTTTTCTGGACACTTTTGACGGCAGTGACGACGATGCGTCCGACGTCCCTACTCCAATATTGGGTCTTGATGAAGCAGCACCCCGTGTGGCTCCGTCAGACGTACACCCGGCACTCCGTAATGGTTCACAAACGTTTGACTTCGGAGATCAACTGACGGCTAGCGCGCAACCGACGCGACGACAGTCAAATGCATCAATAGATACCTCGTCTGCATCGGCTTTGCATGATACCCGGGACAATTCGGGTTCATTCCAACGTTTTTCCAACCTCCAGGCATCAGACTCTCCCACCCTAGGACCTACCACGGGGCTAGGGTTAAGCGGGCTGATCCGCACGCACCTGCGACACGATAGCGACAAATCGTCCCTGTTGCCTCCTCCCTCACCAGCACAAGCTCCGAAACAATTAAGCAGGTTCCCGGGTTTTCGCGAGCGCGACCACTCTGTGGCATCGACAGCTCGCACGATCAATCCCCCTGAAAGCACCCACAGTGATCCCTGGGAGTTCGACAATGCACGTCGTTCTCAGCGCAGTCCTCTTGAACCTCCTTCCAGTAACCCTACACTGGTTATGTCGCAAAAGGCGCAGCAAATTCTTGGCCAAGCCATCTCTCACCGAAGCCAAGCTGCGACCAAGGGTCAACACAGCCTGGGTTATGATCCTGCAACAGGCGGCGAGGAGGAGCTCGATCAATGGCATGGTGACGTAATGCACAACCATCAGCGCGGTGAAAGCACAGAGACGCAGAAAGAGTTTGGCAACGAGCTTGCTGAACGGGCAAGGAGAATCCAAGAAGGCCTCAAGGGTGTTGTAGATGCCGGAAAGAGGTCTCAAAGTCCAATGCCAGGCTCCGACCGGCCCAATCCGGCCGCTCAGGCATTACAGGTGCTTCGCCATAGAGCAAGCAAGACAGCTCTTGCGCCCAGAGTGAACGAATCTCAGCCCAAAGCCATGAAAATTCTTGGACTTGGTGGGATGTCAAAACCAGACATGGCCAGAGAGTCACCGAAAATGGCACCTAGAAGCAACTTTGTCTTGGAGCAAGCTCAGGAAGGTTATGGGAGTGGCCCAGATTCCAGTGAGCAGCGGGGTGAGTTCGAGCATTCTGGTGGCAGACAGACACCAGGCTTCGGACGCCCGGTACTACCTGGCAATCACCAACAAGCAGGGCCTGAACGACCGCGGCAGCGCTCTGCAACGCCTACTTCTGGGCGCACACAACGACGGGAACGTGGCGAACCGGAACCTGGTGCACGATCACGAAGTCGTGCAGCTCACGCTCGAGAGGAGCATCCATTTGCTGGATCCGACAGGGGTAGACCTGGTCCACCACCCGGTTGGGAGCAACAACGTTCACACGGCGTTTCCCATGGGCAGCCTGGTCAGCGAGGTGCGCGAGGCCCTCATATGGTTCCCCGCGGGCCGCCTCCAGTCGACCCGCGCAACTATGAGAGATCTGCTTCGGTCATGTCTAACCGGAGACCCAGTGCTAGTCGGCCTGAACCAGCCGGATACTTCGAGAGTCGGGCAGCGACACCCACCCTGGCCGGGACTCCTCAACTTGGAAATGGCCACATGCATCCCACCATCAACCCACCAAGGCCGTCTCCTCGTCCACCCTTCCCACACTCTCCAATGAGTCCATTCGGCCAGCCTGGTCAGTCTCCTGGTTTGTCTGCTCCTCCCTCTGCTGTACAGTCTGCTCTTCCATCACCTGTTGGACCACTGCCTCCGCCACCTAACCACGGTCGTTCGACGCCTGTGGAGGGACGATCAACTCCTGCAGGGACACGCAAGAAGTCGGTCACCAAGGGAATGATTTCAGAACCCACGTTCATCTCTAGCACTTCTTCTGTACCACTCATTGGTCTCCCGAAAGGCCCACGGCCTAGCCAGATTGCAACGCCTCCGATCCCTGCAATGAATCCTCGACGTCGTGGTGATACCTTGTCTGAGAGGACGGAAGCTCAGCCAAGCCCTCTTTCAGCTCAATCGCTCGTATCTTCGAAACTTGAAACTCGGGCTGGCCTCGGCCTTGATGTGGCACCTGGTCAACGCGCCTGGGCTGATCAACAGCAACAGAAGCCTGTACCCCGACAGCGAAACAGACTGAGGAAGATCAGCAGCGAAGGTGGAGGTATGGCAGCGAGAGCTAGACAGCAAGCCATGATGACCGAATTCAGCCAGGAAAGACTTCGAAGTCCTGCACTGCCTGTCTTTCCTAATCGAAGCGCCACTTCTTTGAGCATGCATCAGGATGGCGGCATGTTCTGAACATAATATACGAGTTTTCGATTCTTGCCGATTGTGTGGGTTGCGTGTCTCGACAACGGCATTTCACATGGTTATATTACCTAGGGCGACTTATCATCTTCCCCTCTTAGAAAGAGAAACCGTTGGGGCTTGATGCGGCGGCGTTTTTGGAATGATTAAATAACGGACGGACCTGAAATGTTTTGAGACGGCCATATCGATTGGATTTCTTACTATCATCACGCTGACGATTTGTTTGCTCTGGGGGTCAGGGTCCCAAAGGTTTCACTGTCGGTGCAGCCTCACTGTACTCTTGACACATGACTGGTTTCTTTAGTATCGGCGACGCTTCACCGAGACGGAACATGGGGATGGAGACCTTCTCTAGAAATTGGTAGGCAACATGTTTCGGGGAAAATGGATTGGTCCCTTTGGTGGACGAAAAGAACGGTTTACAAAGGGTTTATACATGGATGAGTCTCGCGACTGTAATGGAAAGCTTACAGTGTGCATGGGAGCAAGGGGGGATGCAAACGGGAAAAAGGCCGAACAGAGGAAGATGGATGGATATACCGCCAATCCCCCCCTGTTTGTAGCTGTGTAAGTGAGGTGAGCAGCAGGCAAGACCTACCTATGATGTACATTTAACATAGATGAATTACATCAAACTTGTTTTTTGGGAGCCAGCCACAGTTGAACCAGGCTGCCGCTGCATTGGCCCCTGACACTGATAAACGACTGTGCGATGGCGCTCGTTTCGCTTTATGATTCGTGAGTTCCAAAGCCGGGGTTCAAGTTGTTGCAACACCAGTCACGCACGAGTTGACAGGGATGGTCTGCTGTTGCTCAGCTCAGAAGGACGCGATGGTGGCTGTAGGTGCCTGTGAGTTCTTCAGCCGCATGGCCGCAGAAGACGGAGAGCGAACACAGCATCAAGCCTGCCCTCTACATACCGCATTCAATGCGCGACAACGGTATCTCTCTCTGGTCACCTGGCTCGGCAGCGGCCCTCTTCATACATCTACAGCTTTACAGGTCCCTTCAAGATGGCACTGTCCCCTAGCGGCAGCCTCATCTCCCTCCGTGATGCTGCCCGTATCGAGCCATCTGCGCACCCGCCCCCTCGCAGTCCAACTCTCGAGTCGCAAGTTCTCCATCCAGAAGACGTAAAACGATGGTGGAGGGTTTTCTTCTCCGAGGAAGAGCTTCCTGATGATGCTGCCGAGAAGGCGCTGGACAAGGCTGGGGAGAAAAGACTGCGGCGCAGCTACAGAAGATTTAAATACCGCAGCGTCCCTGACCTTGGGGCACTTCTTGGATATTGTGTTCATCCTCCACTCGGTGTGGTTTTTGATCCCGTGTCTGTTCACGCGCTTTGCTCTGTTGGACGCTAACTGTGTGCCTGACGACCATAGACTCGGATGAGGCTGAGGCTATCGATGTTGAAGAAATGCACACCTTCACGGCCTATGTGGAGGCAGTCGACAGAATCTTGTCGAAGTCTCCTGAAGACGGATTGTGTATCTTGTATGCTCAAGAATTCCATCCCAGCATTGTCTGTGCGGAACACTCAGGCTCATAGCTACTACAACAAGGGCAATTTCCAAGACACTACCTTCCGGTCTTGAGCGGAAACTATTCAGTACCTACCACAAACTGGTAGCAACCTTCCGTGGCCAGCTACGTTCTCTGCCACAGGCCCCAATCAACATCCTCACCTGTCTTGTATCCCATGCGATGGACATTCCTCGGGATCATTTAGAAAGCCCAGATACTGCCATTCTACAGAATCTCAGGCTCAAGCCGCTCACATTACCTTCTGACGGTAAGTAAGGGGTGAATATTATTCGAACATGCGCCCTGGTCCCACATTTGCTACCCAGGTCTATTCCCAGCCTCTTTGCCTCAAGAGGACGACAGGCCGATAGGACCACATCGAGAATCTTACTGACAAAGTACATTGCTCTTTGCCCAGAAACGGGGAAGGAAGACATGGAACCTCCCGGCCATGATATCCACTACCTGTTGACATGGCAGAGCCATCCGCCGACTTTTAGCACCGACATCGATGTCTATATCTGGGAGCACCATAAGTCTCTCCCAGAAAGCAGCTATGCGGACATTCGCCTCTACAAGCCGTCGTCGTCATCATCACATTCGAAAAGATTAATCATCCAGTTTCGAGATCCATCTTCTATGCTCCTTTTCACCCAATATCGTGAGCCCTCCAACATATACCGACCAAGTGTTCGGGCTGAAAGTCAGATGGTGTCTCCTATCAGCGAAGTCATCTTTTCCATATGTGCCACATTCCAAGTCATGATCAAGCGCACTGCTTCTTTTATCGAAGATTCTTCAATCGAAATCAATCATATGGTATGTGTCTATACGGGTCCGTGCTCTGACATCCAATGAAGCGACAACACTGCAAGTTCCATGGTCCATACACATATATACTAACATGCTCAACCATATCTCTGCAGAACTTGAAAGCTCGTCGAAATCCTACTGCAGACAAGATCTGGTACTTGGTCCATTTCGATGACTGCTGCACTTCAGCAAACAATGGAATCTCGCAAGCGCTGGAGGTACTTGATTCCATGGGTCTATGGATCGAAACCCGACAGCAAGAGCAGCCATCAAATATACTATGGGACGGCGGGGAGCCATTCAACAGCCGTCTCTCCATCATCCGTCGAGACCTAGAATATCTGCAGCAGGAAATGGACAGGATCCGAACCCGAATCAAGGACCTCCAGGGTACGATCCGCGAACATCTCGAGCTGAACCATACGCGAAGGAACTGGATCATCACCATCGTCGCCGCCATTTACCTACCGTTGTCATTCGCCACCAGTTTCTTCGGCATGAACATCGATGGCAACGTCAAGCCCATGGCAGAGTCCTTTTCCGCATGGATGAACTCGACCATTTCCCAAACTTCCTTCGACACAGGGAACCAGACGCAAGCACTTGTGTCGGCCATAACCACCTCGGGTACATTAAGTTTCAGCTGGAAAGCGTTTGGTATCACGGCGGGCTGTCTGATCGTTACCCTTCCCCTTTCCCTCACTCTCGGGGGCATCGCCAGGCTGACGGTACGATGGGTGACGCATTACGTGGCTTACTGGCGTGTGTTTGCTATCATTCCGTCATTGGCCTTCTTCTTCTTCAGCGTGTTTCCCTGGTTCCTGCGGTCGTTATATTTTGCCTATAATGGATTATTGATCGGTTTTCTCATGCTGAGAATGTATATCGCGTGGAAAGACCATGTGCGTTTACCTCTTTGGAGTGCCTTGTTCGTTATTACTGTTGTTTTCTTTGTCGTCTCGACTTTATTCTCGCCTGACCTCCCCATCATGGTTATCCCCTGGCTCTGTTATGCTTATTGTTTGCTAAGGCCTTGGTGGCGGCGGAGAAAGCAGTATAGAAGAAAGACTGCAGGAGGGTGAGCAAGTGTGTGAGTGTGGGAAAGATGACACGCTATCAACCGTGGCGAAAGACAGCCTATGAGAAGGGATTACCTATGAGCAAGCCAAGTCGAGTTTGAAGCTCGTGAAACGAGGAAGCTCCCAACATCCAAGTGTCCCTGTGGTTTATAGGACGAATCCCGTCATCTGCATCCAGCGCAAAAAGGACGAATTTCGGAAGTCTATAGCGTTACAGGAGGACAAGATTGATCGATGGTACGAAACCGGGATACCTTCTATACGTCATGCTCGAACCTTGACTTTTACAACATCTCCTACACGGTTGAAAAGAATGGCGAAGGCTCCAGTAGCAGCGACACTTTGAAATCCAAGGAGACGGAAACCAGTTTCATCCGCTTTTCTAATAGGGTTCTTGGGACGTCCTCCGCGACTTTTGCCTTCCAGTAACCCGATGTCCTTGTCAGTGACTGGGACGGCCTCGCCACGGATGCAGAGTGGAACCGTGGTAGCTGCGTTAGTCATCTACGTCCTCGGGCGCCGGATACTTCGCGACCTTTGCGGGTCCTTATGCGGAGATCTGTATCTGCCTACCGTACACAGTATGTGGAAACCCACCCTGACCAATGGCCGCCTGCCTGTGACACAGAGCCTCCTGCCAAGACCGTCTCTGACTGGGCCCCGGGATTGGGGAAACAATAGGCTCGCCAGATTTCCATATATGGCACCGGGATACGAGCAACCTACTCTTCGTTCTCCGGCACTTTGGTTGAGACCTCCCGTCGGAGCCTGGTGGATGGCCAAGAGCTAAGGCTCACGACTCGGAGCTCGTTTATCTTCTGCCCAAACCCCTCCTGACATTCCCCGGTCAGTATTCCAAAGCAATGTCGACAGTGTTTCGATCTTGTTCTTCCTTGGCCGTGCATGCTGGCTTACCGTTGATCCGTTGCAGCTCAAAGTCGACAATCGTCAGAAGAGTGTGTCACTCTCAAGCGCCCAGTCTGATGATAATGACATCGAGTGCGAGCACCCAAGAAGACCGGGAGAACTGTTATGGGCCTGGGATGATACACAAGTCGGCAAAATCTCCCGATGTGCCTGCAGTGGCCACGTCCCACGGTGACCTAAATAACGACTCCGCGGCTCGCGCGACCAAGCGTCCTTCCATAGATCCCGCTTTCGCCTATTGCTCCCTCGCCATCTCTGCCGAAGAAGATGATCCCGAGGACAGGCGAAAATATCGTCCTTTCATTCTCGAACCGGCCGTCACCGACAGTGACTGGATCAGCCGATTGGAGCTAGCCACTGTTGCGAAAATGGCACATCAAGATCTTCGGCGAACGGGTCAGCGGCTTCGCATTCTAGTACTATACGGAAGTCTGAGGAGGAGGTGAGTGTTAAGAAATGGACCGCATTGATCATCCTTTGATCGAAATCCTGCAGATCTTACTCCAGAATGCTGTCCTACGAAATCTCGCGGATTCTGTTCAGGCTCGGTTGCGATGTGCGCGTGTATGATCCAACGGACTTGCCGGTCAAAGGCGACGTCCAACATGACCACGAAAAGGTGCAAGAGCTCAGGAACTTGAGTCGCTGGAGTGACGGTCACTTCTGGGTATCGCCCGAACAGCACGGCAATCTCGTCAGTAGCATCCCAACATTCGACGTATAGCTCCCCTTCCGACGCTGACCATAAGATATAGACTGCTGTTTTCAAAAATCAGATTGACTGGATTCCGCTCAGCACCGGTTCGGTTAGACCAACGCAAGGCAGAACACTAGGAGTCGCTATGGTGTCTGGAGGCTCTCAGTCCTTCAATACCGTCAACAGTTTACGCATCCTTGGGCGTTGGATGCGCATGTTCACCATCCCCAACCAATCTTCTATCCCGAAAGCGTACGAGCTCTTTACCGCTGAGACGAGCAAAGAAGGTGGCTCTCGACTAATGGAAGGAGGCAATCGTGATCGCCTTGTCGATTGTGTGGAGGAATTTGTGAAATACACAATCATCATACGCGCTCATTTCGACTTGTTTGGTGACCGATTCAGCGAGCGTAAACCCTCAGATACTAGTGTTGAGCAGGCGGTAAATAGAGTCCAAATTGGCCAAATTTGAGGGAATGCCCTTGAAAAATGGACATTATTCCTAGGTCAGGAGGACGTGCGAGAAAATAGAGTTGTTGGCGAACTTGTATCGTCTATTAGGACGCTCCTTCTATCCCTAGTCCAATGGCAGTGGAAGCATGATTGAGAGGAGGACTGACCAGCTTACGTGACATCAATGCTCGATTCAGGGTTGGATATAGCAACGGATGATTAGAAGCACCATTGGCTATCGCGTAGATGCTTAGAGAGGCCTCAGTCTTCCCATCTCTGCCGTCCCGCCATCCATTTGACCAGGTATACCAGGGCGATCAAGACCGGGACTTCTATCAAAGGTCCCACAGCAAAGGTAAGCACCCATGCTTTCAGTGTCATCGGCTTGATATGAGATAATTGTATGGGGTCCATCTAGCTCTGGCGAAGGCTTCTTTGAACGTTTGGAACCAATCATATCTGACGACTGACACAGCCAAGATGTCATTGACCTATCAAGTATATGCTCTGACACAGCCAACAGAATTAATTACTCGATCAGTAACTGGCTTCTAATACAGTCGTTGAGGGCCTGTTCTGATCTGTATGCTGTCTCCACTTAACTGACTGAACCGGAAGGGATTCATACGAAAAGACTGTGGAAAATCTGCGCCGGTTTGAGGATGAAGGGTCGTGAGGTGTGTGGTTCAAGCATATCGTGCTGCAGTCAAGGTGGCTACGGAAGCTAATATTGACCGCAAAATGGTGGCAGTTCGGATCAAAATTAATCCTTTCCTTATCACCTGCGACGTCTCGTGGCTTTGCTAAGCCTCATAACCTCACCGCCACCCTCAGCAACAGGACAATTTTCTCTCTTCATGCAAAACTCACGGTACTACTTTCGAAGAGATCTTCCTTCACTCCCCTTTTCCGGGGACTGCTTATGCTCGCCCACAGATCCTCTTGTCTGTCTTCTCTTCTCCTCAAATAGGGCCGGCGCTCCACTCCTTCTACTTCTCTACGCACAATTTGGTACCGTGAGCCTCCCCTTAAAAAGTGGTCCCGGTTTTCACGATCAATATCAGCCCGAGGAGCAGGTTGCTTCCCATCCCGCCAAATATGGCACAGGAAGATATTAGCATTCAGCATAAAGGCACCGAAAATTATGCTATCCACAACAATTTTATGCACCGTTTCTTTGTCCTTCTCGCATTGAAAACAACAGCCAGATTCTACACGGCGATGGGCTTCTGTGCTCCTATCACGAGAAATATGATAGTCAAGACCGGTCCATACGTCCACCTTACCGAAGGAGCAACCATGAAATTTATTGCGAAGAATACGTCTATTCCGGTGCCGAAAGTATACTGCTCGTTCGTCCATAAGAATCGCGCCTATATCCTGATGGAAAGAATTCGAGGTGATGAGTTACCAACGGTTTGGAAGAAGCTATCCGAAGAGTCCCGTCAGAAAGTCTTTGATCAACTAAAGCGCATGATTCAAGAGATGCGTCTACTAAAGCCGCGATCAGAAGTGGGAGTCGAAAGCTGTATCGGCGGATCATTACGTGACTCTCGAATCCCGCGCTCCCGTCCCCGGTTCGGCCCATTCAAGACGATCCAAGAATTTCATACTTGGCTTAGGCAAGGTCTTCAGCTATCTCAGATCCAAGGCCGAGAAGACGATTCAGATTGGCAGGATATCCGAGATATGATTACTACCCAGGACAAACCGTGGCCACCACCAGTCTTCACCCATGCTGACTTAACCCCCTTTAATATCCTACTTCGCGGAGACGAGATCGTTGGTCTTATTGACTGGGAATTTTCTGGATGGTACCCACATTATTGGGAGTATACATCCGCGTGGCTCGGCAGTACGACGAAAGCAGAATGGCAGAGCTCGATTCACAAGTTTCTTGAGCCATTTCCTACGGAGTTGAAAATGGAAGCTACCCGTCAGAGATGGTGGGGAGAGGTCTAACGGAAAATGTAACAAGACCGACCAGAATCCATCGTACACGAAACATCTTCCTTGGGCGTAGACCGTCTCGCTCTCCTACCAGTATAGTATCCATTCCTCTTGACCAAGACCTTTCAAGGTACGAGCTCTTTATTCTCCAACATATCCCAGGTTGGCTTAGGCCTCGTGAGAAGTGCTGAGGAGGTAAAGCGTCCCTGAGCAGCTTTTTCTCCAACATAACGCCTTGCGGTCTGTTCGATCCGCTGCCAATCGAGCACTGAAGTCCCAAGGGCCTTGCCATCTTTTGCCAATGCCTTCAATACATCTGCGCACCAGCTGCGGCATCTCCAGCTCGGATCATTCTGAACCACAGGGATGCTCCGAAAGACCCCAAGGAGACGTTCCAGGTTCGCAACCTTCCCTATCAGAACACGTACGAGGAGAGTGTTAGTATTTTGGACATTCTGCAGCTCAACCTCTTCGTATTCCCAGAGGCTGCTAGGCCCATTTGGGTTGAGGTTGGGTCGGTTCTTGACGTGGTAGCGTGTGCCCGGCACCTGAGCCGTATTCTCTACTTTAGGGCCGACCAGGAAAGCCCAGTGATACCTAGGCATAGTATGAGCTGCCGGTGTGAAATAGTAGTGGAGGAAGTCAAAAGTCATTACTTGCGGTCCTCGTTGTTAACAACGCCACTAGGATACAGCGCAATGTAGAGTCGGTCTTTGCCCCCAGGCATTTTTGCTGGCTGTCACAGTGCTTTTCCGGTCATTGCTTTTCCGTGAGATCAAGTGCTTGTTCGATGGGGGTGCAATGGTTCTATCGAGTTGCTGGACTTGACGTATTCGCTTGGGGAAGGCTGTGTGGATTTATATTTGGCACCAAGTTATTACTAGAGCCCCATTCTCCCTCACTTGTCTTACCTATCTCACCTGTCTTACCTGTCTTACCTATATCACCTATCTCACCTATCTCACCTGTCTTACCTGTCTTACCTATATCACCTGTCTCACCTGTCTCAGCTATCCCACCCTTCGTTCCATTTGCAATCTCACTTCCTCCATGGCTGTGAGCTATTCTAAAACAGTATCCAAAATTCTTGAAATTATTACGCAGCTAGATCGAAAAGGTACCATACCGTCAAAATACCGAGAGGCCTTCAACGATCGCATCTATCTAACCTTTGCACCTTTTCGCTTTGCACGAGGTTCGCATCGAGAAGAACAAAAAACTTATACGAATCGATATAGGCAAAAGAAAGCACAAAAGGTGTACTTGGAAATTCTTAACGAAACCCCTAACATTTATATCGGATTCATCCTCGCGGTATCACCAACTGCTTGCCGGACCTTTGACCTCCTCAGCTTTCAGGAGCAATACCACCAGCAGAGCCAACGGCCGAAAGATCCTGAATTTAGCAGTGATACTCATCAGCTGCTCAGAAAGATATCAGAGAACCATGGATTTGACAAGAACGAGGGCTTTAGGAAGCTCATATCACTATTATTCCCAGAGGATCTTGCGACAAAAGAGGATCCTCCTCCGAAACCTATCAGCGCTGCAGAAAGTGAGCGGTACTTCTCGTACGAATCCGCGAACACGAATACAGCACCCTACATTTTCGGTCGTCTTTATGAATTCGTCGAGGGTGCTCCGGCACGGGTACTGGAGAAGTCAACTGTCGTGCTTCCAGTAACTGAATGTATCCGGACGATCTTCGCCCAGGATTGTCAAGCGGATGGCGTGGTTAGTCTGGACATCGGACGCGCCGACGAATTGGCCAAAGTCTTGTTCCCACATGTCAACCTTGAACTTTCGGAGGCGTATACGGATGGGCACACAAAAGATAATGCATATTTCAGCTTTATAGGAGCCTCCATTCAAGCTATCATGTCACTGTTCCCGGCACGAATCCTTGGAGCAATCGAGGCGAGTGACCTCCGGGCCTGGGAGAAGGAGCATTTCCTCCTTGAAACAACCGACTGTGTCACGATGAGAGTGTTTCGAGAGAAACCTCACTGCGGTACTATCAGTTTGCGCATTGGATATGGTGCCGGGTTTCCAATACTTGTGGATTTGAATAAATGATGAGAATCATCCACTCTTCATCTTCACGTTTTTGGCTGAGATGGAGACCCCAGCGGGAAGGGCAATCTGTCCCGCACCCTTTGTCTTCCAGATGTATCCGCCTTTCTTATCACGAAAAATGATCTCGTCGCCCTCCAAGAAGAAAAAATCCCTTTCGTAACCGTCTGCTGGGATATAGACAGCCGGCTGCTTCCAGCAGTCCTTGAAAAACTCGTCCGGTTTCGTGCATTTCTTCCATATCTGTTCCTGCGAGAAGTTAGACTGCTATTCGATGCTGTGCAGAGAAATCAGGACATACCAAAAGATCTTTGGTCACAGACTCCTCCTGCGTCATAACCAGTCCGACAGTGTCAGCTTCCCTTGTCCCTTCTAGTAGGATCTTCCGACCGTGCTTGCAATGGCCCTCGTTCAAAGTAGATAGCGAGCTTTTACGTCTTTGAAACCTGCACAAGGATTGACGGCACAGCGTAATCACAATACTTGATGCACTGTGCGGGTGGGCAATGATGAGATGACATTTTGGAGGGGCCAGCAGGTCCTGCTGCCCAACTTGTGATTAACCGGAAAAACCCTTTCGCCACTGTGGCTGACGGAGTGGCTGAAAAAGTCTTGGCTCGGACCTCCCACTATCCTTTCTGTCCTTTCTGTCCTTTCTCTCCTTTCTCTCCTTTCTCTCCTTTCTGTACTTTCTGTGCTTTCTGTCCCATCTTGAACAAAGAGAATCCGGGGAGGCAACTCGGGATCCCGTAATGGCAAAAATTTATACCTCAGGCACATTGACTCCGTCGTCGGCGCTGCACGTCGCAAGCGGCAAGTCCTTCCATGATGAGAACAGGATGTCCTCGACAAAGTATCGTTTCGTTAGTACCTAAACAGGCAAGACATGTCCATCGTATACAGTAGCTGCGGGCATGAATTTGAATCCGCATGGAAGTGAAGAAGCCCCTTGTGGCCATCGCAGGGTTTCTTGTTGATCGAAGAACAGCCCGGCAATGCATGTACATTTCGTTGTCTGGCTCAAGAGCACTGTCTGGCGACATCCTGCTGCATCAGGTATATGATAACCCCATTCCCCTCGAAGGGCAGCTGTACTCCCTCGAAATCGCTTCCAAGAAGACCAAAACATCTTCTTCGCCATCATTCCTTCGGCACCCATAGCAATCTATGAGACTGCTTCTCCGGAGCACAGTGCCTTCACATTTCTCTTCCTATTCGTCCATCATCACCATGTCGGACAAGCCGGCAGATAATCCCCGGGACGCCTCGAAAGATCCAAAACAGGAGCCAAGAACTGGCGTTCCAGCAAGAGTTGACGGCGTCTCCAAGAGCCCGTCTACTCCGGGTGGTGAAGAGCAAAACTCGACGTCAAATCATGGCAGCATTAACCTTGCCACTCTTGACCCAGGGCAACTTCAAAATGTTGGGTATCGCGGATCGGCCAACAAGTGAAGATGCGAGATAGATCCCTCGGTTGGACAACATGACTCAAAGACATACAGAGTCTATACCAACCTCATTATCCATCGGATGATACCCGAGAATAGTTTACGCCATACCTTGTTCAGGCGAAGAAAAGTTGAAGCGGAGAGTGTTTTTTATGAAAGTGGCTTGGACAACGAGAATGGCTTGTTTGAAGATCAGTTGTAATTAACAGTTTTTGAAATTCACTTGAGGCGCAAAGCATCATTCCACAAGATTTATGTATTAGATAATCGCACCTTGGCGTTGCCTCGTGATGACCCGGAGGTCTGCCAAGACTTATCTCGGCCCCAAGCGGCGTCAATCGTTGCAAGACTTCCGCCACTCCGTAAACGGAGACACAGGAGCCAGAAGTACAGCATCCAATCACAATTCCTCTCTAACATGCCTAGGTATCATGTGGTCGTCCTGTCTAACTGACTACCACTAGTGCTGTGAACCGTTCGTGATCCTGACTCAACTCCATCTCCTACTATTACTTGAGCCACGTCGACAGCCCGTTGATGGAAGTCACCATCTCACAGAGGAGGCTTAATATTGCCCGTTAGGGTGTGGTATATCAAACCCTTAGTCGTTCGAAAGCCAGACCTACGGACTTGTCATTCTTCCTATAGTCTACAACATGAAAAAAATTCGTCCGCCAGAAGAGTTCCGGCAAAAGGTCGCCCTTGTTCACTTTGCCGCGACCACCCTAAGACAAACGAACGCAAAACGCTTAGACTGGGTGTTCCCCTATGACCCAGCAAATGCACTGTCCCTTGGAACAGACACGGTAGAAGTACTAAAGAGGTATCATAAAGAACCTGTACGTCCACAAATTTCCCGCAGGCTGTCACGCGCTGACCAAGTCTCAAGTTCGAGGAAATTTGCAAGCAATACAGTGAAAATGGACGAAAAATCCAGTGGACAGGTTCTCTGGATGTCATGTGGATGGCACAAGGCTGTCGTGTTAAACGAGATCGACCACTCGTAATCATAGTCCTCCCGAAGTTCAATTATGACGTCGCCGATATGGAAATTCTATCCCAGCCCGCGATGGGAAAAGACAGCGCCACAGATCCTCCCCCCACTACTCTTCTCCAAACCCTTAAGGCCACACCCGATTTCGCGTATCAAATGTCCGATTCCCATGAACAAAAACTCGATTTCAGCGAAGGGGACATTCTGTTGTTCGACGAGGGCGAAGAGATCGGTTGGAAGGCTGGCGGCATTCCGGGAATCTTTTTACAGTACGTGATCAAACGGGATTCAGATGCGGAGACTGCAGAATAGGGCGAGCGTGTTCAACGGCCATAGTCCACGAACTGTTCAGCAGAGAATCCAAATCCGTGCCTTATGCGCTGCACGATGGAAATCCGATTGTCGCATATTGCTGAGGCATCAATTGGCTTCCGAACAGAATCTCCGCATTCGAATCATCTACCGGGTACTGCCAGGACGGGCCGGAGAAATCCAGTCCTGCTGTGTTAAACAGCGATGTGTCGTGTCCGGTGGGCGGATGGTCCTTATATCGTTCAGGGTCCAACCCGAAAGCGGTTCTCCATTCATCTGGAGATGGTGGCTGGTCATCATGTTCTGGGCCCGTGTCGCCTTGACATACGCCTTGTGTCTCATCCGCCTCAAGGATTGGTGCATTCGGATGGACACCGTGAGCTGATGGCTGTTGTGGATTGGAGCCGGCTGATGCATCTGTCACGTTCTCAACTTGGTCGGCGGAGATACTGGGAAACTCCGTCGCTTCTGACAGCGTCACAGTGACTGGGTACTCGTTCGCCTCCGGAGCCTCACGTTCATGTGAAGACGGGTTCAATGGCACCCCAGCACGAGTAGAAAAAAAGGCATGTAGTGTATGGACTTCGGCTGGGAGCGTTGTCCCCGCTGCCGGAGACCTAGGATGACGGGTATGATCATCCGTTCCAGGAGTATCCCTTCGTCGAGCCCTCTCCCAGGAGTCTGTTGGCGTCGAATTCTGATCAGGGGAAGCACTTTTGCTTGCTTCACGCCGAAGATGCTTTGGAAAAGTGTCATTTGTGTCTTCGCGGGTCCGTTGATTGGACGCTGCCGGCCTGAGATACACCGAATTCGTACTGAGAGAGTTCGTAGTCAGGGATTCCTGGTTGGCTGGCTGTTGGTTCTCCACTTGGTTTTCCGGAGGAAAATTCATCACGTCGCTTGACTCTGACAGTTGCAATTCGCCAGCCCGTGGCATCAGAATCGAGTCTGGACTGTTGTTTTGGCATAGCTGTAACGCCCCATAACTGCCCTGTGGGGTCGGTTCTACATCGCTTCGATTCGGCCGCTGCCCATTGGTGTCCGCTGCTGTTATAGTTGAAATTTGCATTTCTTCTGTATCGGGCGGCTGGATCATGAAAGCCGAGGAAGAATAATGCGAGGTAACTTCTGAACAATCCAGCTGAGCCAGTTCAGTCTGTACCGGGGAAGACGCGATGGTGGGGGGGCCACAGCCGGCGAGAGCTGGAGAACTCTCCGAAGTCTCAACCAGCTCTTGTGAACAGTTCGTCAGTTGTACAGGGTCGCTTATAGCCATCGCGACCGAAGGTGCAGTTTGCCGTTCTGCCACGATCCTGCCTGGTTTCCGCCAGGGATGCTGCTCGCGTCGTGGCCCTCCATCTTCACACCACTGGAGCACAGCCTTTTCAAATTGTGCTTTGGGTTCCATCTGGCCCCAGTTGAGCGTGGTTTGCTCCAGGTCGAGATATAATCGAGACCGCATCTGCGCGAAGCTATCCCATCGTTCGACAACCTCCAAGTATGGACTCCCCAGGGCCAATATCCAATTTTGGACGACTCCCGGGGACAGATTCAACGGTGATCCCACCTGCAACCAAATTGGTTTCATTTGTAGTGTGGCCAACGCAGGGATTCCTAGAGAAATGCAAGCCTCTCGGTAGCTACAACAACAACTTAGATTTTGGCTCCGAAACGTTTGAGAGAGAGAGAATACCTGATTCCCATTACCAGACTCACCCAGACTGCTGGCAGAGGGACAATGAACTGATTCGGTGGATCGATAAGTATCCGCTCCTTCTGAAGACTAATGGCCACTAGCTTCGCAATGTTTCTTTGACTCTCTCGGGATCGGCGAGCCACTTTGGCGAGATGGTGACCGAGAACTGCGCTCGTCAGTCAGAATCAAGGATGATGAGAAACTCTCCTTACTAGCAAACGCATTGATCAGTATCAAAGAGCGAGGGCCTTCGGTTACGAAGAGCTCACTTATGATCAGGTGTAACACATAGACCCCATCTGTATGTTGATCCTTGACGTATTGATCGCTGTTCCAGTGATAGCGGTAGGTACGGATACAGGCGAAGAAATACCAGTTTGTCCATACCTCAATGTTTGCTTCAGCCTTTTTAGATTTCCCTGCCACCAAGAATTCTTGTTCTAGCTGCTCCAACAGCTTACCGGGCGACGAATTGACGTCCTCCAAACCATGGTCACGCTCATGCAAGCGCGAAATGATGTTCATGATCCGGCCAGAGGAAGGAAGCCCCTTTTGCTGTTGCTGCTTTCCCCGGTGTTGCTGGATCCTCAAAATGCCAGTTTTGGCCTTCTTCACGAGAGCTTCGGCGAGCTGTTGTTCTATTCCCTCAAGATGTTGGCGTTTTGCAGTGTTTCCTTCTGACCAGACTGCCCTAAATGAGTCATTATCGTCGTCAGCGTCGTTCCCTGCGTTTGAGTGCTCGTGGTTATGGTCCCCATCATGCCGTCGCTTCTCTCGTTGCACCGGCGTGTTTCTCTGTAGTCCCTGCGTAGACTCGCCCGTGGTTGAGTGATTATACTCAGGGGACTCTTCGGTCTCCAGATCGCGTCTTCTATTCAGCCATTGAATGTAGGATGACTTCTGCTCCTGGCACGATTTGGAGACACCTATCCGCGCCGGTGTCCTCTTACAACTATCCCAATTAGTCTGTGATACAGAGCGGTTAACCGCGTATCCTACCAGTGCTTATCGAGTCTCCGTCGCACAGGTCGAATGTAAGTGTCGTAGACCAACTGGAGCCGAGACTGGAAGGACTTATAGAACTCGTCCGCAAAGGCGGTATCGCAACATAGACGGTAATGGACCTCGGTCTCATACAACGGATATGGTGAGTCTTCCTTCCAAATCACAGAGACGCTCAGTTGTACCGCTGCAAAGTGTCCCTCGAAGTCCACCGGGAAATGGAATAAGGTCTGTGTGTCCGAGATGTCGCGCAATCGCTGTTGGCCTTTTGCTGCGAGCTCTGACGCCTCTCTGACGTCTCCCTCTGAGATGTAGTGCTCAAGTTCAGGCCCAGCAACCTCGTCGTTGGTTGCCATAAGCGTTTCTCAGCCCTGACCGCTGTTCTTTGGTGGTCGATTCGGGACAAGGCTGCTGGGAACACACATCAGAAGGGGGCCTCCACTTGGCGTTGCACCCTTTTAAAAGGGTGCAACGCCAAGTGGAGGCTTCCTTTTGAGATCATCCCCCACCCCAGCCCCGTGCTCTCGGAAGGATGGCGAGCCGAAGGCATTATGACATGGCGTCGTCCCTCGACTAGTAAAGATACTTAGCCCTGAGAAATTCAATACTGTCGCTTCTCAACAAACGTCCTACGACGTGCTTCCGGCCGAGTTAAGACGCACCTACGCACCACCGTTCCTGGACACAAAGTAATCACTCCGCGCGCCGAAAGATCGTTCCTTCGTTTTTTCTTTGTGCCCTTAGGGGTTCAGCTTCCCCTCGGCTATCACGCTCCCAGACGTTACCCAATCCATGACAATCATGCAGCATTCTTGGGACGGTAACCCCCCCTACCCTCCCCATTACGCAGTTATCACATGGTAAGTACCTTTTTGCTCAGAGAACACGGAGATTCCAGCAACTAGGGCGCCGCTTTGTTGTCTGAGGATGGTCGAGCGTCGAGGAAGCTGTTCTGGGGCCTCAGGCGGGCGCGGCGCTCATTAGTGTTCGGCCTGAAGGCGAAGTACCGACGGCTCTCCTCAGAAGTGCATGAAGGCGTTCAACGACCCGGCGCCTTTGGACACAGTGTTGCCACGTCAACACGCGGTCGAAATCCCTCCATGTCTGAAAGTAAACGAAGTGTCAGAACGAGACATGATTTCCTGGCACACCTAAGTAACAGTCTCGCTATGACTCCGGTAGAGATACAAACATCCGCTTTCCGCTTTTACTGTTCCCTCGTGGCTGTCCCAAGCTTCAGGAGGGAGATCTCGCTGGCTTGAATTCTTTGGTCAGCAGACTTCGAGACATCCCTCTTCTCACGAAGGAGGAAAGGTCTTTGCTGAGGCCTTTGCAGGTCAGCTCATTAGACGGAAACCCATGGGTTGATGGCGTTGAACGAGATCCACCTCAACGTGATAAAACGGTTCATGGTGCCAGGGGTGATACAACACGCCATTCAACAGGCAGGGAGCTCCCGCAATGCCAGGCAACAAAGGAAATGGTGGACAATCTCACCTACGAACGGCGACCTCCGTCTCGTTACGCAGCACCCTCGTTTTATATATATCAGGACTGGGTTCGCACCTCTCAAATAAGGCGAATCACCAATACCTTTACTCAAATTACGGGAATTTCTACTTCAAACGCAAACGAATCCAACGAGGCTAAGCCCCCACACTGCCCATATACGTCTTGGAAGAGCAAGCGTCACCTAGCAATAAGCAAGCCCTCTTACTGACCCTACAAACAGTTCAAAAACTGCCTAGGATGGGCTCGCGCGACCGAAGTGATGTACCAAGGCCAGACTCTGAGGCCGTCCCAGCGAATTGGTTCACGATTTTAGTCCAGGGTTCCAATGCCGACAACGATAGCGCGGTAAAGAAAGACACAGATCCCAACCACGGCTCGATTCCCGATACACAAGTCCTGTCACCCTGCCGCGAAGGCCAGCAGACACTTACCACTGACGTCCAGCCGCGGCGCCCGAAAGCCATCATACAAAAGGTCCTCCGAACCATCTGGTGTCATCGTCTCATCACGTCGAGGACGAAATCGAGCGTCGCTGTCGAGGCGCCTGCCGCATCGGAGACGCGAAGGAGGCGCAGTGAATCCTCTGGGACTGACGGCCACACGAACTGCTCCTTGCAGGCGAAGATTGAAAGTCCTCTATGCTGGGCATTTTTGAAGCAGTGCGTTGTAAGAAAGTCCAAACACTAAAGGCTTTCCAGAATGGAGACCGCGGAACCTCGCTCCGGGGTCTGAAGGGCTGTAGAAATGAGACGACGGATGCTGCGATTGGAATGTGAAAGGGCTGATCAAAAAGAGATGGCTTCGACTGGGACCTGCTAATAGACCGAAGTGTGGAGCCAAACTTTCGAGTTACGCGACTTGTATTTGAACTCAGGCCTACACCGGGGCTTTTTCTCTGCCAATATCACTAAGTCCTCCATGTTTGCCGATCGCTCCGTCGGGTATCTGGGAGACGCGCCAGCTACAGCCCATTCTACCAGTTGCGTCAGGATCCTGCAGATTTTGCTGCGTCCTAATTCCTCGAGAGAGCTGTGAATATGTAATATCACATCTCTTATGGTCGCATCGGCCTCGTTTGACCTTCGTTAACCGATGGGCGAAATGGGTGCTCAACCTCGCCCTGAGGGCTCCTCGCCACCCCTGGGCGGCTCCTCCATCGCCTTCACGCCGTTATCCTGAGCGCGGAGCACTCGCCACCGTATGCCTGTTTACTTCTGGATTGACACAGAGAAGATGCATCATCTGCCAGTGATTGGTTCCTGGTCTTCAGAACAAGGTCATTCGATAGGCAGAGTGATCAGCCTTGACGCCAGTGGTTCGATTTGGCACAGCTACAGCGATCACTCAGGAAAGTCGGAACCTTAATCCAAAACGAGGTCTCCCGGACGGCGTCGGTAAGGGTCGCTGAGTGAGATGCATTGTCCTTTACACTCACATTGCAGCATATCGGTCCTTCTGCCCGCAGATGCTAACATAATCACAGGCAGGCTAAGCACGACCAGAATATCTTTGTCCGCCGAAACCAGCTCACCCTGGTGTGTACGGAATCTGTTCGAATTTCGTGACGATCATACAAAGTACGGAGGGCCTTATATGTGCCGAATGTGGCTCATTTGCCAATGAGCGAGGCGCTCTGACAATCGATATATACGGGGGCAGCGGTATTCCTAGAAGAGGTGGCCATTTTCCAGTTACGCTCTCGACAAGAAACATCGACCTCATTAATTCGGCTACCCACGATGGCTCTCCGAGACTGGCTTTGGTTCATAATCCTATGGTACGTCCTCTCCGCATGTGTGTGAGCGGTTCACTAAGTTGATTGCTTCAGCGTCTTTAAATATAATCGTCTCATCGTTCAAAGCATCTTGTATATGAGATACGAACCTATTCCTCTTGCAACGACCTTGAGCTTGACCCCAGCTGATACGGTAGCGGTGATTGCCACGCTCGGTGATGAACTTGAGAATCTTTCAGGAGTGGTTCGGTGCCTAGTACAAGCTGGATGCAAGTCAATTCGGATCTGCACTCCATCTTCCAAGTTCGCAAAAGTTGAAGCCCTCAAAAAAGAAATAGTCACGAGATACAGCGATGCGAGGATCGAAGTGGACATGACAAAGTTGGCGGATAAACGAAAACAACTTATAAAAGCAATTGTCAACATCCCTCGCGGAAAATACAAAGCTATCGTGGGTGTTGACGACGATGTCACCTTTCCAAAACTTACCGTCTCATACTTGCTTGCAGCTTTGGAGGAGGATAATGTCGGTGCGGTAGGGACTTGCCAACGAGCCAAACGCATCGCAACAGGGTCTCTTAGCGAGTGGATGGTTAATTGGATCTTCAGAGACTATATCCAACGGCGAACCTTCGAAAACCTCGCAACGTTGGGCATAGACGGTTCGATCTCATGCCTATCGGGGCGATTGTGGGCCGTCCGAGGGGATATAGTCCAAGATCCTGAGTACCAGCGTGCATTCCTATCGGAGACATTCAACGGCCGGAGGCTGAGCGCAGACGACGATAATTTTCTCACACGATGGCTACTTGAGCGTCGTTGGGTCATTAGGGTCCAATGCCATGAGAACTGCCAGGTCGAGACAACCTTTGGCACGAACCCTGAAGAATTGAAGCGATTCCTGCGTTGGCAAAGAAGCAATCCGAGGAGTAACTCGAAGAGTCTACGACACCTCGAAAATTGGCGGTGAGTGAGACATCTTTGCCGACTCGAACCAGTCTAATGACATGGCAAGGAGATATCCCTGGGGTACGTGGTCCCTATACATGTCGGGCTTTGTCAACTATGGACTTCCCATCGACCTTATGCTCTTTAAGTATTGTTTTCGAGCCACCGCTGGTCATGTAAGACAGAAGCCATTGGTCACTTGTTTCTTCATCTGGTGGTTATTTGCCAAAATGGCAAAGAGGATACCTCTATTCCGCAAGGATTGGAGGGATATCATATTCCTCCCCGTGTCCATCTTCTGGGGTTGGTGCCATGACTTCATCAAGCTATATGCAGTTCTGACCCTCAACGAGGTGAGTTTGTTTCATCACAACATCTTGGATATGCTGTTTACCTCGTTAGACTGGTTGGTAGGAAGACCTAGGTCAAGGCGCGTCTTCCAGTGGTCAATAAACTGGATCAACGGCCAGCTACTGTCCGTAGAGAGCAGGCGAGATGGACAGATTGCAACGGTACACATCATGCAAACTCTTTGTTGCCAGAGCTCGACCTGTCTCCTTTCCACTTTCCCCCTCCCGAAGGCGTTTCCTGCATGAAGATTTCATCGGCCCAACTGCCGTACCTCTAACGCCTCCGACCACCAATGAGCCATAGCGACTTTGTTTATGGCCTTGAGAGACTGGTAGTCTTTTGCATGGAGTAGACGGAATTCTATGGTTGGTACTCATGGTGGGTGAGATCTGGAAACGAGGGGTCTGTTGTTCAAAGATTGTATTCGATTTTTATGTTCCTATCTCCTACTATATCTTCGAAGACTTGACAACCATAAATATGCAACTGCAAAGTGAACGATAGTCTCCAGCCTAAAAGCCTAGTGTAGCCAGGTCCACACAAACATGACCTTGCTACTTTTTGGAGCTGGTGTCTTGAACATCATCAGGAAATGACCATTGAGGTGGAGGATAGCGAGATGGGACGGGAGATGGGACGGGAGATGGTGGCAGATGACGTGACCGCGCATGATTGGCCCTATATGCGGGCGTTAACAGGGCGATAAGGGAGTCCTCGTCACTTTTGGGCGGTATAAAAGAGCGCGAGAAATGTCTCTCTCTTAGGCGGCACAGTATCATTCATCACATCACTTCAAAACTTCATTCCTTCCGTCGTGGGAAAATCATGTGTCGTATATTCCACCCAGGACCACGCGCCTTTCCCAAATGTACCAAGCGCTACAATCAGCATCTGCCTTGCTATCTCTTTGAGCCGCCTGTTATGACCCCTGAATGGTGCCCCCTCCGAAATGCACCTGGGCATGAACCGGAAAGTGTGCGACCCGCATCGTCCACAGCGAGGCAAGGAAATTGTCCAAACCATCGCAAGGCTGGGGAATGGTACCAGGACGGGAAGAAATTCACGAATCCAAAAACTGGAGGTGCAGGACGGGGCGGCTTGACTCCAGCCAATGTGCAAGTGAAATAGCGTACACAACCTGGCTTCACCGATTTTGTGGGTTATATTGACTATTACGCCAATGTTCTCAAACTGATCGTCTCTTTGGAACTCTAGGCATCGTAATTTACGGTGAAGAAAACAGCCGAGTGATGACCAATTAAGTGCTTATGATCAAGAGAGAGATTCTATACTTTCGTTGAAATTTTGGGATGTGATTGCGTGCAAAAAGCGAGTTGTGAAGTAGCTGAATCTATGAATGTATCAGAAGTACCTTGCGGAGTGGAGAACCCCACCCTACCCCACAGCTGAGCTTCCCTCAACCTCTCCGTCTCCACTTCTCGCATCAACCTCTCCGCGTCAACCTCTCCGTCTTGTGTTGTAGGTGCGTCGTTCGTTGGGGCAACGTAGAATGCGGCTTCCCTTTTCGGTATTGATATTAATCATTGCATTGGCTGCAACAAGAGCCAACAATGGGTATTGTGGTTACAAACTCAAATCCACTCCTTGGTGAAACTTTATCTTGCTACTGTAGCGGCTTGGCAGGGGAATTGCCTTAAGTACGCTTGGCAAATTCTGGTCATCCACATAAAGATCCCTCGTGGATGTTCGAAGGTGGAACCCACCCGAAGCCTCCTCAACATTGTCCCTGTGCACTGATCATTCTTCAACTCACTCTAATTACTATGGTGTTCCTACACCTAAACGGTACACCCGTGACCGAAGAAATCATCGGTGTCGGCGGTTCTGGTCTAGTTGTTCGACAGGGGCAATTTGCGGTGAAAATTCCACGGCTCTGGCAAGGTGTCGATATCCTCGGTGACGGAAGACTCACTCCTGAGGCGGAGGAGATTGATATGCGGCAGTTCAGAGTGAATCAGATACAACGAGAAAAGTCGATCTTCAGAAGACTGGAAGGCTGTCCTGGAGTGGTGCCCTGTTTCGATCTCGAATTCTCCGACTTATCAATCCGAATGAAGTATGCTGTGAATGGCGATCTTCGCAGCTACTTAGAAAACGAGAAACTAAGTCGGCAAACGCAGCTGGCTTGGCTAACCCAAATGGCGCATACACTCGCTGAAATTCACCGTCGCCGTGTCATTGTGGCCGACGTACGCGTAGACAATTTTTTGATCGACGAAGGTCAATTGATTTACATCACCGACTTTGGAGAATCTAGTTTGATGCCTCTGGAGTGGGACATGAAAGACCCCAACGAAGATGGGGAATCCGTCATGACTGACATTGGACACTTTGGAGTCGTTATGTTCAACATTATTACCGGCCAGCATTGCAAATTTGACCTCTGGGAAGCTGGCATCCCCTGTTCATGGCCGCGCAGGGAAACGCTTCCTTCAACAGACGGCATATGGCTAGGCCACATTATCGAAGCCTGTTGGACTGAAGGGTCTTTTGCGTCTGCAGACGATCTTGCAGCGGCGTTGGACAACGAGCATATCAGTCCCCAGGATATGGCGGAAGCTGCTCCGTCTATGAGGGCATAATACTGTGTCCTAAAACTCTTTGTCATCAAGGATTGTTCGATTCTTTTACGGAATTCGCAGAACGCGCCAAGCGATGGGAGGACTTTTGAGACTACCCGGAAATTCAACTCTTTCTGATGCGGATACTCGGCTCTGGTTACTTATCAATCAAAGACCGCCCCCAGACTGGGAAACTATTGTGTTGGTTTACCTATGGAAGCGGGGTTGTAAACCTGCAAGCGCTTAGGTGGAAGCGATTGGAGCGATTTCTGAGTCTCAACCTCAGTCACTTCAATGTCTGGCAAGAGTGGTGGCTGGAGCTACAGGCTCGATGCGAGCGTCGTGGTCAAGTTCCTTTCTGGCTGGGGCAGCATTTCCGAGCTTCACGCCTGCAAGCTCTGATTGTAGGCAGCGGCTGTAGGCCGCTTCGGACGACTCTCCGCAATCTACGACCATTTTCGAAGTTGGAGGGCCAACGTCAAATCGGAGCCACGGTGCATTGGTAAAGCTATCTCGTCATGTCCACCAAAATCATCCTGAAAAGTATCAAACTTCATCCTTGAACCGAGAGTTGCCAAACCAAGACTTTTCCTATCCATCAACTTCCAGCTTTCACAACCTCTCCACGGGAGACTATGTGCAAAGGCGCGTCCGTATCAGATCTCATCCCAGCCAGGGGATCCTGACAGGAGTGGAGCTCCCACATCCTTTGCCCTCAAGCAGTGTTCCCGAACCAGGTTGCAGCACGATAAGAATGGAAAACAAAACAATAAGAGATGGAATGGTGAGGTGTGCGCTATAAGTTACCTACCGTAGCCTACCTACCTTACCTAGGCAGGTATTCATGCGGGGCTTGCCACCCCCGCATTGCTAACAATGCTAGTGCCTGTACCCAAACAAACCTTGATTTATCCACCAACTTGAAAGAAACACCATCAGGGATCAAATCTCAGCTACCGAGTCTCGGCCCCGTCTTCCTTTGATTTTCATGCTAGGAGAGTCCTTCTTTCAGGGTTGTTGGCTCAGCTGAACTGCAAGAGACGCACATATTCATCGACATTCACCATTTCGGTTCCACCATGGCCACTGACTGTGACTGTATAGGCTGAGCCCCCACTTCACAGCCTTACACCTGCGCCCACAAGCTGCACTGATCGAATCTAGACCTTCGACCCTCTCAGCTCGCTTGCCTGCTTCCCGCACTTATCCCTGAACGGCCTGTGATGCTGCATATCACTTCATCCAATGTCATTCCTGCGCGGCGTGATGAGAAGATCATCATTAGAACAAGCCTTTGCCGATTTGACGAAGTTGGACGAGCTGAGCTCTAGGTCGCGCATGGCAGCACCCAAGTCTACTTTCAGCATTTCAGCCAGCCACGGAATGTACAGCTGGATCTGCTCTTTCGGCCAGCCATGATGGCTTGTCCGTTGACCCCAGGATTCTACAGAAGCCATGTCGGAAATCACTGAGTCGGTGGTGACTCATACCTACGTGTCAGCTCCTCGTATGTGTCCGACATTTGCAAACCAACAAAACTTGCAAATTCGTCTTCTCTGAGCTCTACGTTGGACGTGCAACAGCCCTCTATCACCACTTTCTCACCACAATGGCGCCCGTCGATGTCAACTTTCGCAACAATGTGCAAGGCGATCTGTTCAGCCGTGGATTCCCGAAAATCCACGAGACGTACTACTTCTTCTCGATCGTTCAAGAGACAGTATTCCCTCAAAAGCTGGCTGACCTGGGCAAGTCCACTGAGATATCAAGTGTGACGAAAGTCCTTGGCGATTGGAAAAAGGTCGATGCTACGCCAAAAGGCGAGATAATCGACCTTTCTAACGCCTTGATTGCCTTCTCGATGAAAGGTTTAAGGAAAATCCAAGATGGTCTGGGTGGAAGTGATCTGAAATTGGACATAATCGACACCTCGGATCCTGCCTTTGCCATGGGCATGAAGAAAGATGGCCCAGATTTCCTGAACGACCCACCTTTCGATAAATGGGACAAGCTGTTCCATCAGGACAATGAGGACATCCACGGACTTTTGAAAGTTGCCGGGAGTGACCCAACCATAATCAACACCAAGCTGCACAAGATCAAGGCAATTCTTGGCCACGGGACAGTCATCAAAGATATTGCCTCCTCGTCCGAACCGACGATCGAGAACTCCAGGGTGGATGGTCAAGTCAGACCCAAAGATCAACGGCTCAACGGCCGTGAACAGTAAGATAGCCCAGCTTGGTATTGGCTGATTGGAGATATTAACCATTACCTTGTCCAGCTTCGGTTTCGAGGATGCGATTTCTCAACCCTTGCTGGAAGGCATTGATGATCTTGATCGGCCTACCTTCTACGGTAAGGACGTATTGATGCACACCGAACAAGAGGTCATCACGGTCGCGAAGCACCCGCCTGGGTCACACCCGAAGCCGGAAGCGCAAGGCAACCCTTTCAAGCGTCCCGATTGGATGCGGGACGGCAGTTTCCTCGTTTTTCGCAAGCTTGAACAGGACGTTGCTGGTTTCAATGAATTTCTTGAGCAGAATCACGCCAAGGCAAATTGTGCAAATGCGGCACTCTTTGGTGCGAAGGTGATGGGGCGCTGGCCAAGTGGTAGGCACTACTTTACAAGCTGCTTCAGAATTCGATTGTCGCAGAGAAGTTGATGGGCTGATTGAGTGACACAGGTGCACCGGTCATGCTGTTTCCCGAAAAGGATACGGCAACCGATCCCAAAGGCGACAACACCTTCACGTTTACAGACAATTACAAATGTCCCATGGCGGCGCATATTCGCAAAATGAATCCTCGCGATGAGAAGCTTGAGTTCGCCCTCAACGCGCGCATCATCCGCAATGGCATCCCGTATGGAAAGGAATATTCCGAAGCGCCGAACACCAAGCGTGGTCTGCTCTTCGCATGCTACCAAAGCAGCATTGACAATGGGTTCCGATTCCTCCAAATCGCTTGGGCGAATAAAGACAGTTTCCCCAAAGATAATGCTGGCTACGACTTGATCGTGGCTCAACGGAAGCCCCCTGAAAAATTGACATGCAACTTTGAAGACAAGGATCACAAGGTCACCACAATCAGTGACATCCCGAGCCTGGTGACGATGAGGGGTGGTGAGTATTTCTTTGTGCCGTCCATCTCTGCATTGACGGGCAAACTGGGCAAAGCTTAGAATGGAGGTCCGTGTCAGCATTGAAGCATTGTTGCCGGTCAAGCATCTCTTGATTCTATCTGCAGTGTAGCAAGTTACACCACTCGTCGAAAATGCCAATATTGGCCATGTCTCCAGATATGCTCTGTGATGTCAGTGCAATACAATACGCACCACCAGTACTGCGTTGTGTGGCCAAACTGTGCACAATGAGGTCTCGGACCAGGGGCAATCATAGAATGCTAAGCACATTCTAAGCTATTTGGTCACTATCACACAAGTATAATGTGATGACCTTCAGCTGAGCTACGACGTGACACTTGCATATACCGTATCCAGGGGGTTGCAGAGGTCTAGAACGGCCTTCCTTCGCCCAGCTCTGCCCGTGTCTTTGCTCAGCTTCCACACGGGCCAGCATCCAGCATCTGGAACCGACGAAACCTCCATGACTTTTCTTGTGGCTGGCTGAAGAAGATCCTTGACATCACGATTCAAGCAGGGGTTTACAGGGGCTGCACACCTTTGGGGGCGTTTGTTCCCTGTCCTGTCAATTGGGTTGGTGGTGATTGAGAGCTGAAAGAAATATGGAGGATCTACATGCTGAAGGCTGAGGCGTGAGAGATACGTGTCGAGGAGCTGAACTGAACTTGGTGCATTGGTGCAAAGTCGGCATCGACTGCCTATATCATGCTTCAAGGTCTTCCTCTTGGTCCTGATGTAACTGTTCTCTTCGACAGCCATCAATTGTGACCACCAATTCCCAAGGAGACACGATTGTTCTTCAGACACTTTCCCAAGGACAAAATGTCAAAACAACAAATTGGGTTCTGGGAACCGAAGTTCGAGCTCAAAAATGTCGCGGCTCATGCCACCCTGCTGCCTGATGGGCGAATCCTGTACTGGGGTCGACGAAAGACACCCTTGGTGCCCAATCCAACAGCCACAGACTGGGACGTGCAAGAAACCACAGCTTACCTTTTGAATCCCACCAACACGGAAAGCAAGGCGACAGCTTCTCAGCCGAAGAAGGGCGTCAATTTCTTCTGCTCTGGCCACTGCCTTCAGCCCGATGGCACCGTGATCGTCTTCGGGGGACATATCAAGGATGGCGAGGGAAATGAACAAGCGTGCGTGTTCCATCCTGACACCCAAACATGGACCGACATAGGCCCAATGAAAGGCGGTCGCTGGTACCCTTCCGCCATCACCCTGCCTGACGGCAGCGTCTTCGTCATGTCTGGAAGCTTGACCGGCAACTATCAGGGCAACGTCAATCCGCAGGTGTGGACCGGTAACCAGTGGATGCCTGTCGAGGGCCTGAAAAGCCCTCCTCCCCTCTATCCGAAGATGCATATCGGGCCGAAGGGCGATGTCTTTATAACAGGACCGCAAGCACAGCTACAGGTGCTGAAGGGGGCCAATGGCGGCGCTGGGTCGGGGACGTTCAAAATGCTCAAGACCCAACGGGCTGCCGCGTGGCGCGAGTACGCGCCTTCGGTCCAATATGACCGGGGCAAGATCATCTTCATCGGCGGTGGCGTCAACAATGCTGACAGCAGCCAACCGACCAAGAAGGTCGAGTTGCTGGACCTGACCGTCCCCAAGGAGGAGGACATTGACTGGACGGAGGCGACGCCCATGAATGTCGAGCGCACCCACCACAACGCCACCGTGTTGCCTGACGGCACGGTGCTGGTGACGGGAGGCACTTCAGGGCCCGGGTTCAACAATCTCAGCTCTCAGCATACGCAGCACCGGGCCGAGCTGTGGGACCCGCACACCGGGAAATGGACCTGGATGGCTGCAGAGGATGTCGATCGCTGCTATCACGCCGTCGCATTGCTGCTGCCGGACGGGCGAGTGTTTTCCGCGGGATCGGGCGAGGGCGCCGGGGCATTCGGGCCCAATTCCCACACCGACGCCCAAATCTTCAACCCGCCATACATGTACAAAAGCCTCCTCAGGCCATTCATCTCCACGCCCCTGCCGCCGTCCAGCATCACGTACGAGACCAAGACATTCCAAGTCAACGTCAGCCTGGCCACCGGCGACTCGATCGGCAAAGTGAGTTGGGTGCGCCTCGGCTCAGTCACGCATTGTGCCAACTTCGGGCAGTCACTGATATTCCTGGATTCCGACCACCAGGCGCCGAAGCTCACCGTGCAGGCTCCCACCGATCCCAACCTATCCCCACCAGGCCACTATATGCTCTTCGTCATGAACCAGCTGGACGTGCCGAGCGTAGCCCACATCATGCACATCGGATACCCAGCCGGGCACGTCATCCACAAAGACCAGGCGGCGATATCCAAACGGGCAGCCATGGCCAAATCCCTCGAGGTCGATTTCAAGGCCCTCGACCAACAAGTCATAGCCGAACACCCCCGACCGCCCGTCGTCGTGGGCATCACGCCCGCGTGCCCGTATGGCCTAGGCCCATGCTGGTCGGGCGCTTACCACGGGCTCCAAGCCATCCAGGACATCGCCGTGGTCCGGCGCATAGCCAGCCAAGAGGATTCCGTGGCGTTCGTCTACCTCAAACACGACGATATACTGCCCGACATCGACGTGTGGCGGCGTGAATTCGAATCCGTCGCCAACAAACAGTATGTCCTGCGCGGGATCGAACTGACTCTTTCCGGCCACGTTGCCAAACAGCAACTAGGTCCTGCAGAGCAGCTGGCGCTTACGGCCACCTCGACGCGGCCCGAGCTGTTCCTCGCCCCGTTTCGGCCAGCCAGCAAGATTGAGTGGGATAGACACGGCAATGCTCCCAAACCGGTGTCTGATGCTGAGGCTGGGGCGTACGGTCGCCTGTTCGGAGCTTTGGCGAACTCTCCCGTCGGCGTGGGCGTCTCTGCACAGGTGACTGGGCGACTGCAGAAACACGGCCATGGTATTTTCTCTCTCGACGTTCGCGATTTCAAGATCGATGATGGCAACGCTTCATCGGCTTAGAGATTGACAGAATCGAGCAGCAGCAGATCGACAACGCTAGTCTTTTTGTGCCCGAATGCTTGCCGTGCGGTCCTGCGGGGTTGGGGCGATCGGGAGAAAGGGAGCACAGCCTCGTTGGCAAGGCTGGCTAACGACAGTCACGTGATGACCAGGACTGATGATGATGATGATGACGACGACCAGGAAACGAAAGAAGGGATAGTATAGGATGCATAGGATACATAGCTACAGCGATACACGAGAATAACTTAGTAATTACCTAGGTACCTTGCTCATGACTCAGGTTTAATTTAATCTAAATGCCAGCCAGTTCATTGCTCAGGTCCGGAACTGGGACTTGAAACGGAAATATAAATATAATGGACATTGGAGACTCGAGGTCGAGGTCGAGGTCAAGATTCGCCGCGCTGAGTATTAAGTATGAGTATCGAGTATGAGTATTAAGTATGAGTATTAAGTAAAGAGTGTTATGGCCGGGCGGTCCTTTACCTAAGTCTATACCTCAGCTAGTAGATACCTCCTAACCTAGGATGAACCTGCCGAATTGTCTTTTGGTTAAGGTATTTCAAAGATCTATAAATTGACTTAGATAGGTAGACAGGCTATTAATACTGGATCTTTACGAAGGTACTATAATTGGTATAACTAGGTATGCTATATCGACCAGACTAAGGCATATATATATATATATATACAGATATAGTCTTATAGATACAGATATATCCAGATATAAGGCGCATATATAGAGACATACACACCTATACACGAACATAGGACGGCAGTTTCTTACAGCGCTGGACAACAGGTCAAAACGGTGATGGTAGCGATTCCAGTTCCAGTTCCAGTAGCAGTGACAGTATCAATAGCAGTATCAATAGCAGAGCAGTTCTTAATATCAATAGCAGTACTTAGTATCACCCCCAAATATAACACTACCCCTTCTGCAACCTTGTGCCTAGCATTGACATTGGCCATAGCAACAGAACCAACCAAATCCAATCCAATCACAGCATATAGCGATACCCCTTCTGCAACCTCCTAGCAGCCGCCAAATCAATGCCCTCAATCTCGGCGGTTTTCCTCAACTTTGCCAAATCGCGCTCCGAAAGCGGCACATCCTCATTCTCGAGCCTGGCCAACCTCGAATTCTGTCTGGCCAACTTGACACGCATCCCGACGCCCATGACCCCCGCCACAACCTGCAGCGCAATCACAATCGCCAGCGCAAGGCGATAATGCGGCGCATCCTGCGTCCTGTACGTGAACGGCGTCCAAATACTGGCGGAATTGCCAATCGAGTTGATAAAGGCATAAGCGGCGGCTCGTTTGGCAGGCGGACGGGGGATCGCGCCGGCAATCCAAGCGTAGCAGGTGCCGTTCATGGCAAACACGAAGATCAACAGAAAGAGCGAAAAGTAGCGCGGCCCGAACGTGTCGGTCGTCATGAATATCACACAGCCCACGATCGTGATGGGGATGGGGTACATGAAGAACCAGAAGCGGTTGCCTAGGCGGTCGGACACGACGGAATGGGCCATCGAGTAGAAGACCATGAAGACGTAGGGTGGGGCGCATAGCAACAGGCTGATGATGTGGTTGTAGCCTAGGGTCGCCGTTAGGGTGGGGAAGAAGTTCTGGAATCCCGCGGCGCCCGTGATGCACATGTAGGCGATGGCGAGCATGTATGTTTTGGAGTCGGTCATGGCGAGTTTCAGCCCGCGGAGTTGGCCCATGCCGACGTCGACGTCTGCTTCGGCGGCTTCGATGGCCAGCCGCCGGTTGGCTACCCGTTTCATCTCCGGGGGGTAGGGCGCGCCAGGTGTCCGGGAAGTCCGGGAGGATTAGCATTATCGTGATCCCGATGGTGCATGTTATGCTGCCTTCGATTATGTAGAGCCATTGCCTGGGGAGAGGTGTTAGTCATGGAGTGGTGGGAAGGAAGGGGAAGGGGAAGGGGGGGAGGAGGGTGTATGGAGTACGAAAAGGGGTGTATGGATGTTGTATCGAAGAAAAGGGAGATAGGGGCTAAGGCTGGTGTTATTTACCATGCTGATAGACCCCGTTCGCCTGCTAAGCCGCTGAGAATGCCGGCTGCGATCAGATTGCCGAATGCGCCGCTGACTAGTGACCCCGAGTAGAAGATGGACATGCGGAGGTTGAGTTCCTTTTTTTGGTATACCATTTTGACAAGTAGAACAGTACGCCTGTAGACGGGTTAGAGAGTCATGTTGTGTTTTGGTTTCCGAGACTAGGGTAGGATAGGAATGTATGTATGTACCTGGAAAGAATGGTGCCTCCACAAGACCCAGCACGAATCGACATGCTATTATACCTCCATACCCTTTCACTAGACATGTCAGGGCCGACACCAGCCCCCATGCCGTGGTGAAACCCCCCCAGGTAGACGGATGGCCGGCCGAGATGGTTGAGGAACATGTTGGACGGGACTTGGGCGAGGATATAGCTGACGAAGAGGATTGAGAGTCCTAGACACAACATTAGTGAGTGACAAACACATGTTATCTCTGGCATGTCTGGACCTACCGACTTGGTATTGGTCACCGTGAAGACCCAAGTCGTGTTCAAGGCCTTGCAGTCGAGCAGCGGCGTAGTTGTTACTGGGTTGATTAGCGTCAATAGCATCAAGTTGGGCAAGGCAACTCTCACCGATCGATATAGTTCATCAGGTACACGAGCACAATCAACGGCATGATCCTGAGATCAATTTTGCGGACGAGTTTCTTTTCAATGGCGCGTTCCTCGTCGGTGAGGGCGCCAAAGTGCATGACCTCCTCATGGGAGATGCTGGCCTTTTCGCCCAACAGGTCATGGTCGAGGATGACACCTGCGGCACCTGGTTTGATATCAGCCATCTTGTAAGTTTTCACCAATCTTGCTCGAACTCTGAATGCTGACAGAAGAGAAGACCGGGAAGATGGCAGTGAAGACGTATGACCAGACAGCAACCTTCACCCTCTTATATGGATGAGGGGAGGGGAGAGCTGCCCTGGTCATGACCCTGACCCCATGTCGTTGGCGAGAATGGGATCCCCAGACAACTACCTAGGTAGCTACAAGTGGTCGGACCCATCTGGACAAATCGTGGGGAGAACGGTCCATGGGTCTGGCATCCGTTACCATGACCATGACAGCTGGTACCGTGACCTAACCATCGCATCACCGCACCATGGAGGCTGCACCCAAGAGGTCTGGGCTGACGAACATGGAGCTTGACAGCCACGCCACGTCTGGGCAGAGCAGGACTGGGTGTTGGTTTGCACGGGAACATGTCGGTGGTGTGCCGGTCATCAAATGGGAATAACCCGGTCACGTTCTGATGGGACAGAAGAATCGAAGCAATCTTGAATAGCCGCCCGCGACAATAGTGATTGATATATGGGGAAGCTGCTCAGGCTGAGGACCCAATTACCGACAGGTCATTCATCTCTCAGCATCTCCCCTTCGACTCTTTCCAGTATGGTCCTGATATATATCGGTGCTTGGGCCGTAGCATGCCGTGTCTGTCCAGGCGAATGTCGAACCCCCCTGGAATGTCAGTGTTTCTCCATCCACCCCGTGTTATGTTTGGAGTGTGCCCGGGGTAGTCAATAGCCTAAGGACTTGAGGGCCATTGGGCGAGCGGATAAATCGAGGCAAGGTCAAGGTCGTTCTGATATTACCCGCCACCGACTGCTGGTGTAGCTGGTACTTCACTTCTCCACCGTGTGTCTTGTGACCTGAGCATGTAAGACGACAGGCCACATACATGCTTATGTGCATAGGCGAAATGCTTAGAAGACCATAATTAGGAACACTGCGCAAAGGCTCTTATGCGGCTAATGTGGAAAAATCACAGTCGGCCTGCTCCAATCAGCCACTTCCTATGGAAACGCGTCGTGGTTCTCGTCTAAGTGGCATAACATCCTGGCATCCTGGTACCGTTGGGTCTGGACAGAGCTCTTCGGCGACGGCATCTTCCAGCAGCGTTGCGAGAGAAAAAGCTTCGGGATGTGAAGCTGGTCAGTCTGGGGTGGACTTCGCTCTTGCTGGTGCCTCTTGATCAACAGATCTAGCATTGGACGAGACTGCTGGACTGTAGGGGGTCCATATCTCTAGTATATATCACATAATTTCTTAACGTGCTCAACGCCATACCTCCAGGGAATTCAATCATAAACAACGTAGTGATGATTATCGGGTATTCGTAGAGTGTGGTTTGAATAGCTTCTCCTCCCTCGACACTGTCCCAGCAACAGGAGCAACAGCGGCGGTGGGGGACGGACCCCGGAACCACCATTGACTAGCTGTCACAGCCAAGTCTGGGGATCCTGCCAAGAGCCCCGACGTCCTTTTAGGAGACAACGGTTGGCATCTTGACGCTGTCCGAGCAGTAGCCAAGTATCCTTCGATTCCAGGAGATAGACTGCCATCGGCGACGACCGGACATTGTCCCGTGGTACGAGTGTGTGGATGAGAGGTGGAGTGACCGGCTTCGTGAGAGTGTCTCAGAAGTTCGGACTCAGCAGATCGTACTTGACACACATCTCAACACTTTCAGCACTGGCTTGGAAGAACCTGCGCGCCTCCAATCCAACCCAGATCTTGAGCAATGAAAAGTCACCGCTCTTGAAACTCTGGAGTACGGCTCCCGGGTCAGAAGATCCAATTTGTCGTAATATCGGTAGGGCGCTCTTGAAGAGATCAAGATCGGGGTCCAAGGTCCTGCCGATACCTTCCAACAACAGGATGGAAATCACCACGTTCACAAAATCGCCTTCCATCCGGACATGGTGCGCTCTAACCATGCTCAGCACTTCTGACAGCACATCTCCAATCTTAATACGGCCCAGGGCGAAGGTCTGACTCTTGACCGATAGGACAAGATGCTGCATTTTCAGGGCAAAGACCTCGCCGTCAATGACAGCGTCCGGCTGACGACACCGTTCTATCATCAGTTTTCCTGCTTTATAGCCGTCAAATTCCGCAATAGCTCGGAATAGGTCCAGGAAGTTGGCTCTGTTCTTCGCATTAAGTTCCGTCACCAAGCCAGTGTCAATGAAGATCAGCTGGGGTCGATATCCTTCTTTGTCAATCTCCGCCAGAGCAGCATCCCATTCTGCCTTTTTGCCGATATAAGGACGCAGTCTTGACAAGACCGCTTCGGACTCATCAATTTCGGAAGCGCTGGCCGGCTGTGTCGGGTCTTGTCGTGACATATACGGTAGTCTGACGTCGGGCTGCGCCGGCTTGTAGAAATTGACCATAATGTTGCCAGGATGAAGATCTGCATGAACGAAGTTGTCTATGAGAAGCATATTCAAGAATGCATCCAGCCCTTCATTGGCAATCTCCTTTTGATAGGCCCCTCCGCCATTCTCCAGAAACGCGGATAATGGTAGACCCTGGGCAAATTCCTCGACCAGGACAGTCCGTGTTGTAAAGTCTGTATAGGGGTGTGGAAACCATGCGGTTGTACGGTTTTGGAAATGTTTGCGCAGAATGGTCAGATTCGCCGCCTCGATGCGTAGATCCAGCTGCAGTCGCATCATTTCGCCAAAGTTGGCAACTTCATTGGGAAGATCGAGCCACTCCATGGTCGGGATGGCGTTGATGATGGCGGCAAACAAGCCCATGATCTTGAGATCGCGACGCACATTTCTTTCCACCTTGGGATGGAGGACTTTGATAGCCACATAAGCAGAAGGCACTCGTTGCGGGCTGGATTTGACCAAGGCATCCACATTCCTTTTGATCCGATCTCTTAACCTGTGTGTGTGTGGGCTGTCCAGGTCGCTGTCGTCCGGTTTCGCGAGATCGGGTCTCAACCGCGCCTTGTAAACCTGCGCAATGGCGCCCACGCCCAGAGGCTTCTCATCGAACTCGACGAAAATGTCCTCAAATTTCCGGCCACCAAAAGCTTCCGAGATGGTCTTCTTTGTATGGTGGAGCGAATGAGCGGGAGCGTTCGAGTGCAAGTCGGACATGATCTTGCACATCTCGGTGGGAAAGATGTCGGATCTCGAAGCGGCCCATTGACCTAGTTTGATAAAAGCAGGGCCACCTCTTTCCATCGACTTGACCAGAAATCCATACCACCAGATTGTCCCGGCTCTTTCATTATCGCGGTCTTTCTTTCGTGGCCCAATGAAGACAACTGGAATGGTGACGATGACGGGGACGAAGATGATGGCGAGATAGAAGAATCGCACGCCAGTAGCAAGAGGCTCGTATATATACTGGTCGAGGAAATATATCAAGCTCCTGTACAGCCGGTGTAAGCCTCGGGCATCCTCTGGCACTTTCTTGCTGATTTCCTGACGCGATATCTCGAGCATTTGCATCTCGGTCGTCTTTCCCTCCTCATTGTCGCCCTCGTCTATCTCGAAGAATACGGCGGGGGAGAGCGCGGCGGCTGCGGCCAAGATGGTAGGGTATCGCCGTTGACGAGGGTCTTTGAGACTGTGCTTTCGGGTGGTCCATTTGGTAAAGGACTGTTGACGTCGAGGAATGCGGCTGGTGAAGAGTACGAAGCCTCTGCGGCCGATGCAGCGGCCGAAGAGGAAGGAAGACCGCATCAAGGGTTGATTGACCTCACAGGGAGGTCCCTAAGGATGGTATAGGTGCAGCAGTGAGAGTCGTAGAACACCAGAGTATTTACATGATGGACGATACGATTGATGGAATGCGACGCGACGACGACGACGACGACGAACAAGCAGTTCAGTGAGTGAGTGATGATTGCCATGACGTCGTGCTAGAATCATATTGCAACCTCAATTTCTCCCGCTTCCGAATTCTCACTCCTACATCTGGTCTCGATTATATATCATACCTAGGCATATCACTGTCAACATCATCCAAGAATATCCTAACAACCCGACCTTTGGGTACGGTGAGTTACTGCTCCTGCAAGAGGGTAGCGAAGGTTGCCTTGCTCTCCCCAACATGAAATGACAACCACGGTAAGTGGCCACCAGGGCAGTGAGTGAGTGGTAAGATGCAAATCGACAATGACTTCGACTTTAAACTGCACATTCAGAACATATATATACGTTCGCATGTCCGAGACGAGATGTCTTTACCACTCTCCGCCGACTGGGATATATTGCGGATGAAGGCGAGGGTGAGCAAGAGGGCGAGTTTATCAGTCCCCTAGCAACGAGGTACAATAGACCGGGGATCAACATACCCGCGGTTATTGTCCGTTTGTGGCTTCTCGGACTTCAATATACAATATGGCCCAAAGTGAGTCCGCTGGTGACGACTACGCCGTATATGCGCCACCTAGTGTATTCAGGCACAGCCCAAAGGACCACCTTTGACAACGGGGCCGCGAGTGACACAAGTACGTCTCTACCTCCGAGACATACCTGACCTTGCTCTACGATACTACCTCTCGACCAAGAACCTACAAAACCCACTTGTACACATGCCAAGCAGGACCAGCCTCTGGAACCCTCAACATTCATCACTTGGCATACCCCCCAACGGTCCTCAGCCTTGCTCACTCCACGGTACGCGACGAGGCTGTTCATGTTCGGCATCCGGCGATACATGATCGCATGTTGATCGCAAACAATGACAACAACAGGCGTCAACCCGTGGTCAGAACCAAAACCTTGATTGGCGCCTACGATTTCGAGCATCCTATTATAACACTGACGCCCGCTCTCTAGCATGGATGTCAACCTGGCCTCGCACGTTGAGCCAGGAGGTTTACGAGTTGGGTTCTCGAACCTTGTCAACCCAGACTGATCGACATGCTAGTGAACAAGCCCCTCCCCGGCCAGGACAAGAGCAGATTTTGTATTTATATATATATCCGCTATCCCTCCGGAGCAGTTTGATAAACACCGCATGTAACGGCTTCCATCACGATCAGACTGTTGCAGACAGAACCGGGAACACTCGAGCGCAACGGAGGACCCATCCTCCCTCGAAAATCTGGCATTCTGGCATTCTAGTGCTCTACATTTTAAGAATCTCATTCATCTCCTCCCATTTCCCCTGTTCTCCCCCACCTACGGTCCTCTCTCCTACTGTCATCTACTACCTGAACTCACACATCCTATTTCATCTACTCCCGCTCCTCATTTCTCAATACTGAACCCTCTCATCCTCTCAACTGAAACCTCTTACACCCTCTCAACTGAAACCTCTTACACCCTCTTCTGGACTTCTCTAACCTCGACCCGAAGAATCTCTCCCCTCCTCGCCAGGCCTCCCAAACCTCCCACAAACCGACTCAAACAGACCAACCGAAATGCCATCCTCAATCACACCCACACTCCGGATCTCCCTGACCTCTCTCATCCTTCTTCTCCTTCTCACCAGTCTCCTCCCCCAACCCACAATCTTCACTCACGCCCAATCCCAATCCCAACAAGCACCACAACCCCAACACCAAGCCCAACCACGAAGCGAAACTCAACGATCCAAGTCCAAGTCTCCCACAATCTACATCGAGCAAGAATACAACACCAACTACGACTACAGCGCATGCATCACGACCTGCACAGCACTATACCCTTCAAGACTGAACCCGTCCACCGACCCCTCGACATCAACCTCAATCTCAACCTCAAGCATAACCTCAAGCTCAAGCACACCCTGCACCGACGTCGACCCAGGCCGTCTCCTCGACCTATGCATCTGCTCACAATACCTAGCCAACCTCGACCCGCAAATCAACTGTATCCAGAAATGTCCATGGGAAGAACAACAGCGGTTCGCACAGGACCTGCCCGCGCTGTGTGGCAGGACGTTGTTCCCGTACTTCGATCTGCAGAAGACTCCGTGGCCGCCTAGAGAGAACTCGCTGCCTGCGGTGGGCATGCCTGAGGACATGAAATCGGAATCGAAATCTCCATCCTCATCGTCCTCAACGTCAGCTTCTTCAACAGTATCTACCGCGTCGCCATTGCCGAATCGTGCCGACTCTATGCGCAAGACAAGTATTATTACCGCTGGAGCTGGAGATCTAGGATATTTTTGCGCATTTGTGGCTCTGGCTGGATTGATGTATACCTAGATACCTAGAGAGGTATGAATGGCGAAAAAGGAGAAGAGGAACAGGAATTTACACAAGGGTGGTTAGGCGACTATGGCGCGAAATCGACTATGGAACCTTTGCGCGGTGGAGTGATTTGATCATGGAGCCTTAATATCTGGAGTAACGGCCATTGTTTCTTGTCTTCATTACTACATGTAGGTAGATACTAATCTCAAGTACTTGATGCCATGTCTGCAGACTAAACCGCAGTCTTATTATCGTTTTAAAGGGGTTTGTAGGTATTCAGACCGAGGCGCGAGATGCATCGTATCGTCCTCAGCCTCTAGCAGCGGGTAACAGACCAGGCAGTTATCCCCTTCGAATCCTGATGCTTTTGAATAAGAGTACTTCGGTTCCCTTTCTCATCAAGACATCAGCTTACCACCGGCAATATTGACCTCCCTATGCTGAGAAATCTCTCTTAAATCTCAATGGAACACCTCCTGCTGTCGAGGCAGCACTAGTACCCGACGCCGCCGCCGATGTCGTCGTAGCTGGCAATGGCACGTACGAATTGGTATGTGTGGCTATGGCCGTACCGTTTGTTCCCCCATTGTTGCCGTTGACCTTGAAGGTGCCCGTGGGAATATCCAAGCCTCCAATGGCGCGAGAGAAGAACCCCAACGCCGCGATCGGTTGATAGTATGGCACCTCATGGCCGGACTCGTAGATGCGAGTGAACGAAAAGTTGCCGTACTCGCGTGTCTCGCCGTACTCGACTCCATCCACCAGGAAAGGCGTATATCCCGCAGCGCTGAACTCTGCGGCGTGCGGCCATTGGGCGGACAGCGAGATAGCCTCGCCACCAAACCAGTTGCAAATGTAATCGGCGTCGCCGTACACCAGCGTCACCCGCACGGATGACGTGTTGAGGATCTGTTCGAGGTCCTCAATGAAATTGAGGTATACAAAGTCGCCTGTCTCCTGGAATGCGTAATAGACCTCGTCGTTGGCCGTTTCGGTGTAGTTGGTGTCCACTCCCAGTGCTTCCTGCGTCGATGCCAAGTTCAAGTAGTCGACGAAGTAATCCGGTGGCGTGGGGTCGTCGTACGGGTGCCTAATGTCATAGACACCACGTCCGCCATAATAGTAGTACGGTGACTCGACATTGTCACGGCACATATCTGCGGCTTCGGTACAGACGGCCTGTCCACTAAGGGTCGTAGTGTCGACTTCTGCGCAAAATGCAATCTGTTCCAGGCAGCCACCGTGCATGTGGGCTGCGAAAGTCATGTAATCGTACACCGTGTCATTAACAGCTTTGATGCCGTAGGTGTTGTTGTTGGCAAATTTGGGGTAGAAAGGTGCCTGGATGTACTCATCGATAATACCGTTGATTATACCCAGGTTGACGAATTCAAAATATTTGCCGGTCTGGGTGCCGTTGAGAATCGCCTGATTTTGCTGGTAGAAGTAGTTGAAGAATGCCGGGCCATAGTGTCCTGGTTTCCTTTAGTATTTCTCTCTCCTCATCAGGGCAGACTTGTTACCTCCGTATGATTCCGTCCACAGGTTGAACTTGGTAGACTGCACCTTGGAGTCCAATTGTGGCAGGGCAGAATAGAAACCTTGCAGGACTTCCCAAGCAGCAATAGCAGCAAGATCCGTAGTGTCTGTGGGAGCTGTGAGATTCCACTCTTTCATCAAGTACCGCTAAACATACCAATGGCAGTTGCATTGATCACTGGGTATCTGCCTGTCACGTTGGCTTGAGAAGCATTAAGGAAGTTGCCCAAAATTGGGTCCAGAGATCCTGGTTCCTGGACACGCCGTCAGCCTATTCTTGTGCATTGATGGCTGGCGTTGTAACCTTTGACCCATACGAGAATCCCACGCCCAGTGGTTGACTGAGGAAAAGCATGTTCGAGGCCTCGTTGAAAGCATACGGGTTCAGATGTGTGACAAGGTCTTCGCTGACATTGCATGGCCCCAATTCTGAAATGTTGGTCAGCCTGGTCTCATCCATCAGTCCGTCACCGTCAATAACTTGCCCTCGAACAACCCAATAAGAGAATCGCTGCCCGGTCCACCGTTGAGCCAGAGGGTAATTGGATCGTTGGCCGGGTCATTTCTGGACTCGAAGAACCAGAAGAAACTGTGCACATCCTCTGCCAGGTTGACGAAGCCTGAATACGAATTGACACCGGGAGTTGTCTCGCAGATGCCCGGCTCTTTGTAGGTTATGTTGATGCCGTTGGGACTGATGATAGTCTGGACCCCGGTAGGTTCTGCTGGTAGCTGTCGTGGCAAGACCTGGAGTTTTTTATTGCCCACGCCTCGCTTGCTGTGAACCTTGGGACCGGGAATTGCAGACACGCTGGCAACCAGTGCACCCGCGGCGACCAAGAGCTCGAGTGCATGCATCGTGAGTACCGTCTGAGGCGAGCTTGACAGAAACAGCGTAGACGATCGGGATATCACAGAGCGGCGATATGGAAGGGACTGCCCAGCACGCCGATGAAAGTGGGTGTCTGCGCAGGACAAGAGAAGAGGACAAAAGGCGATTGAGGCACCCGACGGCTTTAATGTAGCAAAGAAGAATGTCTTCCTTACCTTGATCACCGGCACCAGGTTCGATTGGAACGCTCCTGCCAGACAGGGACCGTATGATGCACGATAGAGTAACACTTGTTCTAGTGCCTGAACTAGCCTGCAGCTTTCTGGAGCTGTTCAACTGAGAGTGAGGTGAAAAAGCACTGATCACTCGGCCAGTGACGATGAAAGGTGCCTGATTCCTACCTATCGAGGTTAAGCTTGGGGAGCTGGGAGCGGGATGCGTGAGAGAGCTCTTTGCTATCCGATGCAGTCGACCTGCTTGTGCTTTGCCGAGCTCTTGTGCATCATGTTTACAGCTTGCCATTCGTCAACCACCCAAGGCGTTCCTGGGAAGTCGACATTCTATGACGTTGATGAGGATGAGAGGTAGCATTGAGGGTCGAGATACGGGAGAGCAGAAGACCATGCCGGTGGAGCATGATAGAGAAGCCTAAGACACTTTCCTCCTAGCCATGGGCTGGTAGAACGTTTGTGCCAGCTTGGTTGCCAAACCATATGGGGCAGGTAGCACAATAGTCGCATGAAATCGATGGCGGCATGCATCCAGATTCCTAGACGGCCGGGGTACAGCCCTGTACTGGCTCCATCCAGGTGATAAGAACGAGTATGATGTTGCTCAAAAACTCACCGCCGTTGACTTGTCTTTGATTGATGCGATCCTCTCCGCGATCATATGAAGCTTCTCATATGCATTACTGCGCCGTCCACTGCCATCGGACTCAGCAGACACTTGTTACTGTGGTCAGCCATCCACGAACTCGGAATCTTGCACCGCGGAAAGCCGCATCCCGCGCTGACAGCTTGCAAGAGTTGGGCTAGCGGACCAAGCATTTTGTGTGGCATTGCTTCTGTTTAACTTAGCTGCCCCGGCAGCTTAGAGCTCAACGGCCCATGGATGGAAACGCGAAAGCTGCAGCAGCCCGCTAAGGGAACGTATCATCTCTTGGTCGCCGTCTGATTGTCACCTAGCACCCACTAGGTATCTTGATAGTGGCTATTGATGGGTATATCCGGCCGATGCCGACAAGGTGAACAAGGGTTTCGTTATCTTCCAGGTTTCTTCGTCCGCCTGGCGGAAGGTAACATCGCTGGAAAGGTTGGAGGGCACTGACATTGCCGATCGATCGATTGGGGAAAGTCGCTGGCGAACCTGCAGGCAAAGCTCTAGGACGCGGGGGGCCATAGGCATTGGCTCCTAGCATGCAGTAAAAAGCCGATGCAACCCAGAGACAGTCATACTCTCACAGGCATAGCCACCAGACCAGCGGTGGCCTGTGGCACATGTTGTGTCTCCTCGAGTCAAGCCTCGGTTGATGTTGGTGGATATGGCGAGGTGGTGAGAGTCGAGGAGTACAAGAAGGCCGACATACCACGAACGTGGGTTGGTTGCATATATTTCAAGTGTTGACCCGACGAAGATGCAGAACGATCAAGTGAATCCAGGCATGCGATAACGTGAGAGAAAGAAACGAAGCCCTAAGTACTTCCTCAACTTAGGTCGATGGCTTCTCCTTAATACTATTTCTTGACTGCGCCCAGACCTGCTTTGCTGCCTGCGCTTACTATTCTGGCTCTCAGCTGCAGCCACCACACGCCACAAGAAAAGCCCATGCTAACTAGACGAGGTACTGTCAACTTTTGTTATCATTTAGTAGTGGCATCAGATACAATGATCCTAGTACAGTTGTTGTCCGACTGATTGCTCAGATCACGCCTCGACGCGAACCTCTAGATCGAGATCGAGCTCGAGCTCGCCAGTCATATCGAACGCTTGTTCAGCATAGCCTGCCCCATTCTGCCGCTCGTCAACTACTCCCAGTTTATCCAAGAAAGACTCTTCGTTATTCATGGCATGGTCATTGCAATCGAACCCGTTCAGCCACTGCAGATTCAGGTCGAGGGCATCCTCACCCGTCAAGAACGAATCTGATCCTCCTTCAGCGCTGAACAGAGACTGAAAGTCATTCTGCCTTGGTTCTCCCATATCCTCATAACCCTTCTGGCCGTGCTCGAAATCCTCCGGCAGGTCACTAAGTGAGGCTGCGGCTCCTGCTGTCATGTGGGAACTAAGGCTCACATCTGACCCAGGGGGGGTATATGCGGCTACGAGGTTGCGTTCCGCAGGTGCCAGCGTCGAATGAGAAAGGAGCATGGTTGCCGTCTGCATGGCCTCTGGGGGCGGCGTGAGGAGCAGAGGGTCGTATGAATGCTCTTTTGGAGCATCCGTTGTGCCTTTGGAAGCATCCCTGGATACCGGGTTCGGCCCTGCCAATGAGCTCGGGGCTAGCTGTGCGTTGGTCCTCCGAATGGCAGCGTCCAGGAAGGAGAAGGCAAAATCGGCTGACGCATACATCTCCCGGAGCCGTTGCAAAGCTTGCATACAGAATTGAAATTTTCGAAAACTTGCCTGTCGGACGGCGAGGTCGGCGGATTTGATGTCGAGAAGATGGATGATGATGGCAGGAAGAAGGCAGGTCACGCCGGTGTTGGGAAGATACCGGATGAGGCCGTTGACGAACAAATCCTGATACATATCGGTGATGTCGTTCGCCGCTTCACGAACTTTCTTCTTGGACAACTCTCGCAGCTCCGGGGCAATGACGACGTCAGGAGCAGAAGGCAGAATTTGTGGTCGATGCAAGGCACTAATGACGGTGAGGTATATCCCCGTCAGCAGGGCTCGGTGCACATTGACAACCTCGCCATCATTGCTGCTCATTCGTTCGTGAGACTCGGGAGCGAAGAAGCGCAGCTCCCGTGGAAGACCGTTGTACCAACTGTCCAGGTCCTGATCACATCGGACAACGTCGCACGGGTCGGCTGCCGACCTCTTCGGGACCAGTCTCATGGTTGTCTCCTGGGTGGCGCCAATCTTATGGCCCAGGGTGGAGTATTGGACGGCGAGAACTTGGCTGATGCATACGCATAGACGTGCCAGAGCTATGCACATCTTCGCTAGTTTGACTCGCTTCGCAGTGTCCTTGACGGCCGGGCAACCTCCCAGCATCCGGGTAAGCGGTACAGGTAAGGCGTTGACCTCGAAATCCGAAAGTTCCAGCATAGAGACGTCAAACTCATCATCGCTAATTCTCATGGGACGGCGCATGCCAATGGCAATGAGCCGATCACGCATGTAGAGCGACCACCAAATGCGCTTCCAGAGGCGTCGTTGCTGCGCCCTCATCAGAGGTGCACTGGACGTGTCGCAATTGAGACCAATAGTTCGTGCAACAGAGATGGCCACGCCCAGCCAGTGCCAGACATCCTTGGGGTCATCCGAGCTATCATACCAGTAGGTCATCAATATTATGGCTTGCACAATTGTGACGCGGTCAGCTTCGTAATCGAAGTCGTATAAAAGTTTGATTCTCTGGAAGAAGGACCTTCTGGCCTCTTTCCGGGTCACATAGCCTTGCGCAATCAGATACCGCATGTCAATATATGCGGTGCCGGCGAACATTACTGCCTGAAACAGCAGAAGACTTATAGTATTGGTGGGCTCGTTCTTCTCAATGGCGGCCACAAAATCCTCGAGGTCGATGAGGGGGAGGTAAGGATGCACATACTGCACGTAGCAGCGGAGCAACTCGTTACGGAAGCCTGCGTCTGGGATCAGAAACGCCCCCTTCTTCTGCAGATATTCAAGATCTTCGGTCATGATCCTGGGCGGGATAGGCCGAATGTACTGCGGAAGGACGATCTCCGGGTGACGGGACGGCTGAGGAAAGTATGAAATCCCAGCGGACATTGGAAAAGGGGTGGAAAGAGTTCTTGTGCTCATGGCAGACATCCTCCTTGACCGCTCCTCAGGGGTAATGCGATGACCTTGAGTCTGGTCTGGACCACTTCCGTTAGATGACGACAACATATCAGAGCAAGGGCAGCCTTACAGAGCATATGCGGTTTGTGATGATTGAGCTCCAACTCTAGAGCGTGGTTCTGGTTGGACGTAGATAGAGAGACGGTTGGATTCAAGTCGGCTAGGCCGTCAATGTCGTCGAACACAGGGAACTCAGGTAAATCGTTCCTTTCCTCCTTGACAGAGGAGCTGCAGGAAGAATGGCGGAAGTTGTCTCCATCCACATGTGACTTCCTCCGTCGTTTCCCTTCCGTGACTATACAGTCTACCTCGTCCAATCTGCAATTGGTGCAAGGTATGCCACTTTCGACCACATCGCATCTGACCTTTCGAGAGCGGCAACAATGACAAGCCTTGGACGCCCTCCGTTTCACTGTCCTTCCGCCGGGGGGAAGACCCGCCGCCGATGACTTCCTCTTCACCGGGCTCTGCATGGCACCAGCCATTGTCGTCGTCGCCATGTGTAGTAGGCAAGAGGTGGTTGGCTGGGGGTGAGGACAAACAGAAGGAGTTGTCCACGGGAACAGTCAAGCACATAGATTGAGAAATAAGTAAATACCGGGGGTGCGGGAGGTCAAGAGAAATACATTGACTGGGAGGGGTGCGGAATTTGAGCGTGGGACGATGGACCAAGTATGGGGAAAAGGTCGAACGGGTCCGAGTTGACTCTAGTAGTCGAGGGGCTATGCATCGAATGGCGCGACACGCCTGACGAGCGAGGCTTTTGGAGAATTTCCCGCATTGTACTCCGGACCCCGGATTGGGCCGTTATCGGCCGTCGAACTCAGCTCCATCTCCTGGACAGTGGACGCACAGAAAGATTTCAGACATCTCTAGCATCAGAGTGTATCGTTGACGCAGTGCCTGTGACCTAATCGCAACCTTTCCCGGTGTCCTTTGCTACAGCGCCTCCTCAGGTGTGAGTTTGCTTGCGGAGCGTACCAGAGACACGCGTGGGGAAAGATGACCATAGCTGAGAGGGATGCCGCCGGCACACAGGGCCCGGGTCCCCAGAAAATTGGTCGAGCGGTCCCGCCAGACTGTTTATGCAGGGGCTGAGGAGGCAACAGAATTGTTCTCGTTGGTCGACTACAGCATCGGTTCCAATCGCTCTGGTGCCGACTATCCCGCAGGTTGAAGGCGAACCACTCACAAGAATTGTGGCGCTCTAGTCACCCTTGGATCCGGTGGAAGTTGGGGTGTCCCAGCGAGGTCGGAGCATCGAGCAAAGTGGTATATGTCTCAGCGATACCGACTCTTCAGCTTGCTTGCTACCTTCTCATTTCGCATGATCCGGCCTTGCTAGTTCAACACCTTCACATATGCGTCGATTTCGAAGGACGGAGGAGGACACTGAAGGACTGCATCTCGAATCAGCACATCCGCCCAGTAAGCAGTTACCTATAGTTCGCGAATGGAGCTGAACCCCCCCAACACCCCGCGTCTTGGTGGACGCGGAGATTCTCGAGAAAGCATTAGCGGCAACCTCAAGTTCAGATCCCTGTTTTCGAGAGAGAGGATCGAGGCACTTTGTCACTTCTTAGCGTTCTCGCAAAATACCGCATGAGGGTCTCCAATTGTTGTCTTGACCATTGAAATGAGCGGAGATGACAAGCGAGAGCAAAACACCAGACCGTGCAGAGGTGAAAAAGGCTAGAGCACAAAAATTGGCGGTTGAAAGGCGGGGTGCGGAGGGGCGAGTCAGTGGCTTCTGACTCTGACTGCCACCGCTGCAGCCTTTGCTTTTTCCTCTCCTTGACTCGTGGTTCAGTTGAGGGCACATGATCCCAAACACGCTAGCCTGCCCTCGTGATAGACATTGACCACTCCAGTGGGATTTCCACCGGAAGAATGTTTCGGGCGCTGGCCGACATGGATGGCCGATCCTCAGTCCTCCAACAACTTCAACCTCCAAGGTACCTACCTACCTACACACCATGCTTCGTGAGGTGCTTCATTCTCTTGCCCTCTGGTTATCTTGGTAGAGCTCAAGTATACCTGATGACTTTACAATGAATAATAGGTGAGGGCAAACATCACACAGAGTGTGTCAATGCTCGTAGCATCACGATCCCACAAAGGAAGGTCGGCCGGCGAATTGTTATCGATAAGTTGATCTTAGACTGTACCCTACTGAGCCACTACCGCAAGTCGACTTCAACGATGAAGAAAAGCCTTAACGGAGGTTTTGTCGACATGGAAACGGTACTTGCCATCGAGGCTCCCCCGGTTGGGCGTGTGGAAGACGTGTCGGCCAGTCTTCTAGTCCTACCTGGGGGCTGCACTGACTCTGGATGCTTTTCAAAGTACTCCGCAGATGAAGCCTCTTGTCCTTACCTAGTCGGATAGGCCTACAGTCTCTCACCTTGGGGCTCCTTGTCACTAAAACCCATGAAATCCAGACGCCGCCATGCCCGACGGCAATGCAAGGAGTTCGTCTTGATGCATTCACGAGGCGGTATGAGGTCGGTATGGAGAACGACCTCGTAACCATCGTTGAATATTCCCATAGCCCTCAGAGGCATACCATTACTAACCAGCAACCAAGGCACACTGACGGCCACCAAAGCAGAAATAGCACATCACCAGCGAGTGAGACAAAACAGAACAGCTCACATCGTCCGACACGCGCCTCTCGATTACTCCTCGCCATCCATTTCATATCGATCGTCGGCCGACCTGAGCGTTTCAGGAGAAGGCTTGCGCCATACCCAATTGCAGCAAGCAAGAGAAGGGCTGTCGGAATAGCCAACGAACGGCTGAAAGTACTTGTAAGATGATGGGTCTTCTACACTTCCTTAAGGCGGCATACTAGAAGCATTGGCATGGCGGTCCTTGCTCAAATCTCACAAGCGCTGGAAGGGCCCAGATACAGAACCATGGTTTTCTCTGTTGAGGATGACGGCAAAGGTGTGGATCTCCAAGAGTGCCGTAGAGCCCGACTTGACGGGGGACAAGTTTGATACCTGTCGAGACAAGAGCGAATGAACTCTCCAGGGGAACTGAGCTGGACGGCCAGCCACATATGGACACTTGCAGGCCAGCAAGGACAGAGATGCCAGTTATCGCAGAGCATCTATCCTACTCCCCCTTACAGCGGTGCGCGCCTTGTGGCAGCTGATCAGCCAGGCTGCCAATTCATTAATTAGCACCCGACGGATTAACGCATGGTATGTTCATACCACCTAAGTACCTCCGGTACTATACCTAAGGTACCTAGGTAGGTATTCAACCGTCTTTCCTGCATCGATTACTGTCCGAGACTGGGCCTACAGAAGCCTAGACCTCAGGAACCATAATGACCCTCAAACTTCAGGCATATGCGGAGCCATTGTCTCATGGTCCGGCTTCATGGCTTGATCAAAGTTAAGTTACCACAACGCAAGGGAGGCGCTAGGAGCAAACACAGATTTCGAACCAAATGTCGACAGCCACTGTGGGCTCTTTGGGAGCGTTTGTGCACAACCTTCGCCAACAGAGGGGACTGACATGCGCTGTGTCTCCATGCCCCGGAGCTACGCTGTTCATGTCGGCCTGGAGAGTTACATCCATACATAGAAGCGCCTCAAAGGTGCCGATGAGAAGGCGCATCTCGAAAGGACAAGCTGCTACATCCAGCAAAATTCTAGGTAGAGGAAGAAACGGAGCAAAAGAAGTCAGTGAGCGCGCAGACATAGAGTATACGCTTGCTTAGCATCGCAAGGCTCAAGGCCCGGAACTGTGAGAGCAGAAGATGCAAGGGAGCTTGGTGGCAGGCTATTAAGGGTATTGGAGCAGCTTTCATCTGCGGGAGCAGTGTGCAACCATTACCAGGCAGAGCGAAGGCGTGTCAAGGGCGAGCGGGTACAGGGCCGGAAAGACGAAGTTGAAAGTGACCAGAAATGAAATATTAGGTATCTTCTCGACGGCCCTCAGCTGGATATGTGCAACCATGGCAATGTACACAGTATCTCATCCCGACTGGCTGAAGATGTTCATTTCCTCCGATCTTGACCGCGTCAATGGGTTCGCGATCTCGGAATCAAGGTCCTCGCACCGAGACGAACGCTCTGTCCCAGGGTATGTCTGCAGCAGTGTGGCTCGATGGAGACAAGCTGGTACGTAGAGGACGGGTACCTGCTTGCTTGGTGCGACTGGGCTACATCTCCCTAGACGTATGTGGCTGCAAAATCCGTGGAATCCCGAGACTATTGTCACCTAGAGAAGTGGTCGGTAAGGACTTGAGGCAGTAAATTGTAACGGCCATGGGCTGTTAAATCAAAAGGATGAAGATGAGACCCTGGTTGAGCTGCCGTCTGTACCAGGGTACCGCCATTGTTTAGCATAGAATATGTGATGTCAAGCTGCAGCATGTTAGCGGCTGGTAGGCACAAAAAGTTGGCGAGATCCCTGATCCCAAGGTCGTGTTGGTCGTTGATGATTGAAAGGGTATCCATGTAATTTTTCTGGGAAGAGAGCAAGATTGGTTGACCGCAGCTGCGGACTGCGTTTGAATTATGGGCGGGGATGAGCTCACAGTGCTACGTACAATGGCGTGCGGTGCAACCAGCGACCACCGTGTCTCCATCGATCCAACGAACATCCCATCATCCTTCTCTTTAGCTTCTGACAACTCGACCACGCGTCCTCATGATCTGCCATCACTAATAATGAGACATTCACATCCCATCGGCTGATGGACGCCCGACATTGGACAACTGCGCTGTGGCTGGAAAACTCTCTTCTCTGCTTGCATCATCTCCAGCAGTTGGATGGAGTTGGCCCAGAGGCTTGCTACCCGCCAGACTCGACGTCGGCAAGGGTCTTGCCAATCCCTCAGCCATGGCAACCCACAATTCGGCTCGTTCGCCTACGCCTTCTTCCTTTCCACTTGTCAACGATCCGGCAACCGTCCACGCGTGAGCGTCGATCTCAGGGATACCCACCCCATGCCTCAATCCTGCCGGAGAATAAGTCCTTCCTGCATTGACAAGCTCGACTCATGCCTGTCATGAACAGCCACGAGGATGCTGGTACACTGAGGAGAACGTGCGTTCACATATTGACCTTCAACCGCCAATTCGGAAGCCGTTTTCGACGATACTACAATGGAAAAGAGAATGGACAGTAACAGTACATTGACATAGACAGACCCGCTACGGATGCCGATCCGTGGATATGGGAAGGGTGAGAAACAGGTTCTACGTCCACCACCCTCGTGGTGCGGCAGTGCGATCGATCAACGTTCCCGCGGGCCGCATCATTGTTTCTGGTGCCACATCTCAACGCAAGCCTCAGGGTGACTTCTCGCCACTTCACCATCAATCACATTGCTGCTCTGCAAGCACCCCCGGACCCTGGCAGTTGCGTTTGAAACCAACACTCATCGCAAACATGCTGGTTTGGTTGCTCACATGCCTGAGGCACAGGATCCTAGAGCTTCTACCGCCACAACACTCACTATTCGAGTCAGTATTTGCCGGTACTTCTTGAACCTGGAGATGTGGTTTCTTGAGCTTCGTGCATGATCAATCAGTAGGGTCTCCATGCTGCCTCGAGAAGGAAAGCAGACTGACATCAGCTTCTCCATTGGTGGACATCCAAACCCAAACCTTGTTTGGTCTGGGGAATACCCTGTCGCTCTAGGATTCGAGACATGCTCTTCCTTGTCGCCAGTTTTCTGTCTCCCATTCCAATTCGCGATTCTCCCGTTCTTTCTCGATCATCAATTCAGATTGGCTGTTGCATCCCTGTAGGTTTGAACGCTCTCCCCCTTTGTTCATGTCATTTGGCATAAGCCCCTTTGGATCCCAACCCAGATCCAAGCTTTCTGTGCCACATTCCTGCCATCGGGAGCTTTTCCAGCGTCCACACTGACGCAATGGCATTGTCTGAACCAAGGTGAAGTCAAGCCACAGTGAGGCACGATCACCATCACGAGAGGCTTTTCGTTGCTCTTGCAACAAGGTAGGTTTACCAGGGACGGTGACGTAGGGACTTCCTATAGCCTACTTGATCCTCCTCATCCGACGCGTTGTCTTTTTCATTCTGCTGTTACTTGTCCATCCTACCCATCTACCTAATACCCAATTGTACCATATCTCAACGGAAAAAGAAGCACGCGCCGCTCGAGGTTGAGAGCAGCGCATATCTATGAACTTGTGTTTTTAGCCAGCTGATGACAAGCAACCGACTTTCATCGGCCTCATACGCATATTATTCATTTCCCCCAACACCTAGTCGAGGAACACCGTCTTCCAAAAGGTCTAGTCCAGATACAGTCAGAAGTTACAAGTCCACCATGCCGTCACCCGCAGCAGGCAGAACAGCTAACCCGGAGACTCCGACAAAGACTGGCAAGAGTCCCCAGTCATCATCTACTTCCAAGCTTACAGGTCAAGATTCGCGAAAAGCAAATACACCTGCAAGCGGTCGAAAACCACCCAAGCTAGGTGCTTCGCGGGCCACTCCGAAGAAGCCCACAGATACCCCAAACCCTCCATCCAAACCTGAGGAACCTGAGGATGTAAAGGAGAAGTCCGAAGAGGCGGAGGAAGACTCTCCACAACAGATCAGTATGAAAGACACCGAAGAAGCTGGCGGCAAGATTAGCCAGCCCGGCCACGACACCGGAGCCGAAAGCACTTCTGTTGCCGATACTAGCGAACTTTCTGAAGCGAACCCGGAGCCGGTACCCGATAGCGACGAAGAGGAGACGGAGGGCGGCAAGGAGGCCGCCAAAGACGAGGGTACTGACGAGGGCGAGGAGACCGAAGAACCAGCCCAAGAACCCGAGGATGATGCGGCGGAAGACGCCGAGGACGAGGCCGAGGGTAAAGGGTCTGGTGCTCTTGGTGCCGCCAAGTCAACCGCTGCGGCAGCTAACGGTGCCGGAAAGAAAATTTCAGGACGGGTTGGTGGTGCCAAAGACACGGCTGAAGGTGCAGCAGACAAAGCGTCGAAAGGCGATGTCAAAGGTGCCGCTGAAGATACCGCTGGCGATGTTAAAGAGGCGGCTGGTGAAGAGGCTGACAATGCCAAAGTGGCCGGTGACGACACAGCCGATGATCTGAAAGACACAACCGACGAGGCCAAAGATACTGCTGAAGACACCGCTGGCGATGTGAAAGAAGGTGCTGAAGAGACTACCGACGATGCTAAAGCTACTGCCGAAGGCACTGCCGAGGATGCCAAGGACACCGCTGAAGACACCTCTGGCGATGCTAAAGATGCGGTCGAAGAGACAGCCGACGGTGCTGAAGCTGCTGCCGAAGATGCCAAAGACACTGCCAAGGATACAGCTGAAGACGCCGAAGAGACGGCAGAGGGCGCAGTCGAAGATGTGAAGAAGGACGGCGAGGAGGCACCAGACGTTGGCGAAGCTGCCGAAGGTGCCAAGGATACTGCGGAGGATGCAGTAGACGGGGCCAAAGATACCGCAGAAGAAGCCACTGATGAGCTGCCTGTTGACCTGTCGGTTCTAAAGGGTCTCAAAGTCAACGAGAGCGGTGAAATCCTCGACAAGTCAGGTGACCCAATTGGTAAACTTGTTGAAGGTGATCCGGCCGATCTGGAAGGCTACGAAGTGGCCGACGACGGCGAAATTCTAGATGAAGACGGCGATGTTGTCGGCCGTGCCACTGTCCTCCCTGACAAAGCAAAAGAACTCGCTGACCAAGCTGGCGAGGACGCCGGCGAGGAGGTGGACGGCGTCAAAGACACTGCAGAAGACGCAGAGGATGCTGTTGAGACATATCTTCCTGAACTCAGTGCTCTTGAGGGTCTCGAGGTTCAGGAGAACGGCGACATCTTGGATAAGGAAGGAAATGTCCTGGGTCGAATTACCGAAGGAGACCCAGCCGATCTGGCCGGCATGACTCTCAACGCCGACGGCGAAATTCTTGACGAAGACGGCGATCCAGTTGGACGTGCTGAGACTCTGCCTCAACCCATCAAGCAGGCTGCCGAAGAGGCCGAAGGCCAGCTTCCCGGTCTCGACGTTCTTGAAGGTCTCGAAGTTCAAGAGGATGGTGCCATCAAAGACGAGGAAGGTAATATCCTGGGTAAAATTACCGAAGGCGACCCATCCGATCTTGTTGGTAAGACTCTCAATGCTGATGGAGAAGTTCTTGACGAGGATGGCGATGTGATTGGCCGCGCCGAGGTTGTTCCCGAGGCTGCCGACGCTGTTGATGGTGTCGAAGACGCCAAACCGGAGTTTGTTCAAGAAGCTTTGGACAAGGTCGAAGACATCCAGGAGCAATTGAAGCCCAACCTTACCATTGTTGACGGCAAGAAACTGAACAAGAAGGGCACAATTCTTGACGAGGAAGGAGAGGTGCTGGCCAAACTCGTGGAAGGAGATCCCAAAGCCTGCGCTGGCAAGGTTCCAAACGAAAATGGCGAAATCCTCGACGATGAGGGCAATGTCATCGGCCGCGTTGAGGTGGTCGAAGGAGAAGCTGCCGAAGAAGCCATGAAAGAACTCCACCCTGAACTTGTCGACCAACTTGAAGAAGCCCAGAAGGCCGCTGAAGAGGCCGAGAAAGAGGCTGAGAAGCAAGCAGAGAAGGCTGGCGACGCTGCCGACGTTGCTGAAGACGCGAAAGACACAGCAGAAGATGTCAAAGATACGGCAGAAGACGCCGCTGATGAGGCCAAGGATGCTGCCGACAAAGCCGGTGCTCCAGATTTCGCCCAATTAGAAGGTCTTAAGGTCAACAAACGGGGCGAAGTTGTCAACGAGGATGGTGACCCGATTGCCAAACTGGCTGATGGTTTTGACCTTGAAGCTGCCCGCGGCAAGAAGATTAACGAAAAAGGAGAGATCTTCGATAAGGATGGAAACCTTGTTGGCAAGGTGGAGTTCCTCCCTGAAGCGATTGAGGAAGGTCTCGTCGAAGTCCAGGAAGAAGCCCCGGAGGGTCCAGATACTTCTGTCCTCGAAGGCCTCAAGGTCAACAAGAAGGGTCTCGTTCTTAATGAAGATGGTGATCCAATTGCCGAGCTCAAAGAAGGCGACCTTGAAGCAGTCGCCGGCAAGAAGTTGAACGACAAGGGTGAGGTTCTGGACAAGGATGGAAATGTCATCGGCAAGGTCGAGATGATCACCCAAGATGGCGAGGAAGCGGCCGAGGAAGATGGCGAGGAAGCTGCTGAAGAAGCCGACGATGGATTGCCTCCACTCTCTATTCTGGAAGGCTTGAAGGTCAACAAAGCCGGCAAGATTGTTGACAAGGAAGGCAAAATCGTCGGTGAACTCATCGAAGGAGACGCCAAAAAGATCTGGAAAGCTGGTCTCGTCGCCGATGACCAGGGCCAGTTCTGGGACAACAAAGGGCACATCATCGGCAAAGCAAAGACTCTGCCTCAGGAAGATGATGAAACCGAAGCTGAATTTGCTGGTCTTGAAGGCCTCATTGTCGTCGCTGACGGATGGGTCGAGGACGAAAATGGCAATCGCGTGGGTCGCATCGTCGACGGCGACCACAAGAAACTTGTCGGCCGTGCTGTGGATGAAGACGGCGATGTCATCGACAAAAAGGGCAACGTTGTCGGCCACGCTGAGAGATACGAAGAGCCCGAAGCCGAGCCTGAGCCAGAGCCAGAGCAGCTTGATCTCTCCGAGCTGAAGGGTCTCAAGGTAAACAAACAAGGAAACGTCATCGGACCCGACGGGGTCCCTGTTGGGCGACTTGTTGAAGGCAATCCTAAAGAGCTCGCCGGACGTCCCATCGACGAGAATGGGCAGATCTGGAACGATCAAGGCAAAGTTGTTGGCCGTTGTGAACTCATCCCTCCCGAGGAGCGAGAGGCCAAGCCTGAAGGACCATTCGCTGGCCTGGAAGGTGTCGTTGTTGTCAAGGATGGTCTCGTGGAGGATCATGAAGGCAATGTCGTCGGTAAGGTTGTTGAGGGCGACTGGAAGAAATTGATTGGCCGCGCTGTCGACGAAGATGGTGATATCATTGACAAGTACGGCAATGTCAAAGGCCATGCCGAACCTTACGAGATCCCCGAAGAAGTTGTCGAGGAAGAAGATCTGTCTAGTCTGGCCGGAAAGACGGTCAACAAGGCTGGCAAGGTCGTCGACGAACATGGAACCATCTTTGGCGAGGTTGCTGAAGGCGAAGTCAAGAATCTGATCGGCTGCAAAGTCGACGGCAAGGGTCAAATCTGGAGCAACGATGGCAAGGTGATTGGTCGTGCTCGCCTGATCCAGGGTGGTGGTGCCAAAGCGGAAGGACCATTCTCCAACTTCGAGTCTACCATTGTGTCCAAAGACGGCTTGGTCAAGGATGCCAACGGTGATATTGTTGGCCGAGTCATTGAAGGAGATCCTAAGAAACTGGTCGGACGTCATGTCGATGACGAGGGTGATATCATCGACAAGAACGGCAATGTCATCGGTAAAGCTGAGCGATGGGAACCGGAAGAGAAGCAACGCGAAGTCTCTCCTATGGCTGGCTTGCGTGTCAACAAAGAGGGTGAGGTCCGCGACCGCAACGGCGATGTCATTGGTAAACTTACCGAAGGCAACCTGCTGGCCTGCGTTGGCAAGGAGATCAATGACAACGGATATGTGGTCGACCAAGACGGCAACAAGCTTGGAGAGTGTACTCTGCTCGAGAATATTCCCGAGGAGGAGGAAGAGGGCCCAACGCCCGACCAACTGAAAGAGGAAGAGGAACGAGAGATTGCCGGGAAGATTGCCAACATCATCAACCAGACCATTGAAAAGATGGAACCCATCTGCAACCAGATCACAGAGGTAAGCCTTGCACATCTTTTTGTCTATGTCGGAGTCTGTGCTAACGTTGTTGTTTCTCTAGCACATTGAGAAAGCAGACCGCACTCCTCGCGAAGAACTCGACGAAGAAGCTCTGGTCAACGCCGTCAAGCCCCTCATCGAAGAAGGCAACAAGATTCTCGGCGAATGCAATGGTGCCATTCGTGGCCTTGATCCGGATGGACACATTGCCGCGCAAGCCAAAGCCCGCGCGGCTTCGGGCGAAGCCAGTCCAGAAGAACATCGCGTCGCCGAAGGTCTCAAGGAGCTTACCAGCCAGATCGTCAAGACGGTCGACAACGCCAAGAAGCGCATTGCAGACATGCCACATGCGAAGAAGAAGCTAAACCCTCTATGGGGATTGCTTACGGAGCCACTGTTCCAGATCATCGCTGCCGTCGGATTGTTGTTGTCCGGTGTTCTCGGACTGGTGGGCAAATTGCTCAATGGTCTAGGACTAGGTGGACTGGTGAATGGTCTGCTCGGAGGTCTGGGAGTCGGGAAGTTGTTGGAGGGAATGGGGTTGGGAAGCATTGCTGAGAGTATTGGGCTGGGAGGAGGGAAGAAGAAGAAATGATTGACCAGAAGGAAGATACCGAGGAAGAAGTCGTTGCACTAGGCTGAGATTGTATGATTGCGATGGGCTGGGTCTGATGAATGTGTCGACGTCTGTTTCTGTCTTGATGCTTTACACAGGTAAGACTAGACATTTGAGTGTCTGAATACCGCTATGTGAAGCTGGAGGTGAAAAGAGACGCCAAAGGAGAAGCAGATGATCAGTCATATTGGTCGAATTCGAATGTGTTTTGTGGTTTATTAGGCAGGCATGTATGTGTACATTAATCGAATTTCCTCTGTTAGGTTTCTCCAGAAATTAAAACATCCCACCCATCAGTTACAGCTACCGGAGGCTTCGAAAACATCCGGTGAGCCTGTCTTCCCTAAAAGTCACCTTCTGACCACTCTAGGGTGAAGAAAGAAGCTGTTTGCGAATACGCTCGCCTTCCGGATTCACCCGTCCACCTTTGACCATGGCCAGAAACTCACAGCCTTCGGGCAGATGACCAAATGGCCAGTCTATTCCACGTGCCTTGACGGCCTGCAACACTTCCAGAGGCTCAGTATGGTCAACCCAGAAGTTGGTGTAGGCACAGCAGACGACATTGTCTTCTCCACGAGTCTTGAACAAACTTCCTCGTAGACCCGCCTCCTTGACATAGCCAACAGGGCTACAGTCCATGATGGCGCGGGCATGGTCTCTTGCCATGTTCAAATCAACCTCAACCTCCTCGATCCCTCTGCCAAACGCCCTAAGTGCAGCGAGGATAGCAGCAGGGTGAGAGCTGAGGATGCCAAAGCCTCCGTCGTCCTTGCCCTCACGAAGCTTCAGTAGCAGCTGCAGTTTTTGGTTTAGCCTCTTTCTGAGAACCACAGCATGGTTGGAAACTGAAAACAAACTTACCCCGGTAGCGAGTCCGTGGCGTCGGTATCTTGGGTCGACGCAGAGCTGTGTAATCCAGCATATTTCCCGGCCTTCATATTCATAGTCCCAGCGAGTTGCAAAGACATAGCCAGCCAGTTCGCCTGCGCATGTGGCTCGAGCGTGGAAGTTGTTTGCATTTGCCGGCAAAACCTGCTGGCGCAGGCGGTCGGAACTCATCCGGACACGGCGACCTGGTGAGCTGAGGTCAATCATGTGTCACTGTCCCTGAGTGCACTGAATGGGGGACCAGAAGACTGAAGTGGTAGATAGATGCTCAGTGCTCACCTTGCTTTGCGAATGGCCCGATATTTTTCTCGGCTTCAGGTCCCCAGACACCGTATGAATTTGAAAACAGCGTTGCTGCCTCAACGAGCATTGTCTCGGAGATGTCGGCGTAGGCGACATTCTCGAAAACGACAGGAGGGAGTGCTGTCGAATTCATGTTTGGAGCGAGACAATGTCGATGAAGAAAAATGGGAAGCAAAAGAAAGAAATCTCAACTTTGGGGTGCCAAAGAAATATTCGCAGGAAAGGTTACCTGGTTAACGGATTCTAGGTAAAGTAACGCGAGTTTCATATAGTAAATCGTACCTTTATTCGAGTAAGTGGTACTTTTCAGGTGACTGCAGATCACCATGCATGCGCTCAGGAGTTATTTCATCGATATCGTAGTCGCGGCGAGGGATATGACTTTTTATTTGCTATCTCTGACATTGTAAGTCAAAATTCACACGCACCGCCTCGGACTTTCTTGTGTTGCGTTTTGCATTGCCGCCATTGCAAAAGTGTGTCATGGTCGCAAGTCCGGCCCTAGAGGCCGTCGCCAAATATATCGAAAGTGAGAACCAAGAGACATAAGGAGTTAAGTGTGGTGCCAGCTGTGGGAACATGAGTCGCATCTTCCCGGGGTAGACAGGCACAAAGCGAGGGCGCATATCAGAAGAAAATGAAGTTGACATTACGACAAAATAACCATAAGAGTCGACATGTTGACTGTGGTGCCGGTGACCCTGAAAACGCGGGGAACAGCGGAGGCCAAGAGCGGCGCCTAGCGTTACTCCGTATTGAAATAGTTGCCTAAACCTATGGTAAGCCGACCCCAATCAGGCAAGTCTAGCTGTGCTGATCCCTCGCTTTAAACGGAGCCTAGAATATTATACAACGCGGTATCAATATCGAGTGGGCTAGATACCGTTCCTGGATCCCGCCCGGCTTCTAACAATAGCAAAAATCTCGTAAGCTAGGTACGCCGTCACGCCGACCATTCAGACGCCTAAGGTACCTGTATTACTTCCGTGGGCCGAAGCGTGTGTTCAGCAACACGAGCTTCAAGAAGCCATGTCCGCTCTGCTTCCGGACACCTTGTACTGTCCATGTCTGTCAAGTGACTCCACACCATGTGTGGTATAGATACGCTGAAGCAGAACTATACCGTACTGCTTACGGTCGGATCCACTCATATGGCTGCTGCTGGCTCGCAAGAGAGTCAATTGGTCCAACTTCCAAAGGCTAGTCATCACGTTGAACACGACAGAAGGACCTGCTTCACCGCATTCGAGCACTGTTCCAACTTTCAAACTCAAACAGCATGTCTCTGGTGATACTCTTGGGAGTGTTGTCGATGGCTTTCCTGATGTCGTCCGAAATGATAGTATCCCTATCTGCATCAAACGCATACTCTCCCGCAGTCTGGCAGATGCCCACAATCTCCGCTCCCGAAAATCCTTCGGTAGACCTAGCAAATTCTTCGATGTCTTCGTACAAGCCAACTTGGTCTCGGCCGCCCATCTGCTCGATCCGTTTCTGAAAGATTTCTCTCCTTGCTTCGAGGTCCGGCGGACCAATATACACCACATTGTCGAACCTGCCTGGCCGCATCAATGCAGGATCGATGTTCTGAGGCTTGTTGGTCGCAGCAACCACCAGAACATTGCGGAGCTCTTCAAATCCATCCATCTCATTGAGTAATGTTGTCAAGACGTTCAAATCGCTCCCACTTCTTCCGCGAGAAGCTATGGCGTCGATCTCATCGAAGAAGATGATACTCGGACTTGCTGCTCGGGCTTTTCGAAATACTTCTCTCGTAGCTCGTTCGCTTTCGCCGACATACATGGAGATCAACTCCGCTCCTTTCACAGCCAGGAAATTCAGGCCCGCTTCGGTGGCAAGGGCTCGGACCAACAATGTTTTGGAACAGCCTGGCGGACCATACAGAAGCACTCCTTTCTTGGGCCGTAGTCCCAATTTTCTCATGCGGCCTGCAAACTTCAATGGCCGTTCAACCGCATTGTGTAGCTGACGTTTTATCTCGTGCTGGCCGCCAATATCTGACCAATGAACATTTGGCGTTTCGAGGAAGATCTCCTGCAGAGCAGATGGCCGTATATCGCGAAGAGCTTCGTCGAGATCAGTAGATGTCACGACCAAGGGAGGAATTTCTTGATCCCGAGTGGCTGTTGAATACGGCGATGGTTCCGTCTCCTGTACAGACTCGTTTCCATTGACTAGCCTATGATCGGACAATTGAGCTCGATCGGCTGCCAGTTCAAGAGTCCTCCGAACAAGCGCATACAGATCAGCCCCAACATAGCCGTGAGTTCTGTCAGCCATTTCCTGAAGCAGACCATCCGCTGGTATACTGTCGTTGCCACGTAGTGCAAGCAAGATCTCCTTTCTTTGATGCGCCGAAGGGATGGGCAGTTCGATCTCGGCTGCAAACTTCCCTTCGGACCGTAAAGCCTGGTCCACGTCGTTCGGATGTCGAACCTCACTTATCACCAACGCCGGACTGCCTTTGATCTGCTCGAATAACTTGTCCAGCTCGTCAACCACACTGGACGTACCACCTGAACTGCCTGACAGGTATCTCGACCGAACAACGATTAGCTGAGGTTCAGTCGACGGTCGAAGCTGTGTCCCGGGTTTCCAATCAACCACCACAGGCCAACCGGATTCTGCCAGAGCCGAAATAAAAGCACTCTTGCCAGTACCTTTGGCTCCGTAAAGAAGAACTCCCTGAATAGGTCGGTATAATTGGAAATGCCGCTTCACAACGGGCCGACATATCCTAGCGATAATGTCCCGCACTTGACGGACTTCTTCTTGCAAGCCACCAAGATTGCTCGGCCTGAAATCAATTTGAACAGTAGGAGCAGATTCATTGGCGGTTTGGATTCCAAACCTCGTGTGCTTGGTCACACGTGCAATCATGGCATCATGTGCTGCGACGTCTTTGACAAGAAATTCGTTCACCTCAAGCCCCAACCTGAACCGTAACCGTTGAGACTCAACCAAGCATTCATCGATTCCAACGGTCGCTAATTTCACATAGCGCTCCCAGAATATTGTTGCCGCTTCGTCAAGAGCTCCGCCGACGTGTTCAAGGCTAATGCGATCGGATTCTTGTAAGGACTGTGACGACCTCGAGATGATGATCTTGTCCCCCAGTTTGAACCCATACACTTCTTGGAGCAGTTTGGAGGTTTGGACAATCGTGTCCTTCATGCCCGCGCCCGAGGCTTCCCAGGCTATAGCCAATTTCTTCTTGCCATATACTGGATTCTCGAGGCTTTGCAGCTCACATGTGTCACCGGACTTGAGTTTCAAAGAGAGCATTGAAACAGCTGTCAATTTGATTCGGAATGGATCTTTGTCCGTGTTTGACGGACGGACGATGAAGGTTGACATTTTGTTGTGTTTGGCAAATCATTGATATAAAATAGTCACAGATGTCACAGATTTGGGGGGCGATGTTAGAGAGTCGTACAGCCACAGTACTCATGACAATGCGCATCCGCCAGCAAGAGTCATCGAGATAGCGCAGGTTCTACTCCACGCTTATTAATCTATGAATACAATACTGAAATGCGAAGTGAAGAAAGTATCGAGAATCGAGAATCAAAGCCTCAGATCTTGGCAACAGCCTTGCACGTGACTATCTCATCACGTGCAAGGCTGTTCGGCAACGATTCAGGGATAACAGGCGCCTGCCTTTCAAACCATAACACCAATATCATACTTTTGCACTGTATGCTCATAGACTCCATTACTCATTCCAGTGATTCAGAGGATGCTTGTTTCCGTGCGCTCCTGGTGACTCGTTTTGCTAGACCGCTGTCATCCTCGACGTCCCGTCCTGTTGTGCCAGGTTTGACGGAAGCGACAACTTCTTCCTCCGGAATATCCTCGCTGGAATCTTCATGGCTATCCACAGATTTTGGCACCTGTGCCCATGCTTCTCCATTATCTTTTGCAGAAGCACCGGCGATTTCTTTGACGAGTTTTGCTCCGTCACTTTCGACCCCGTTCCAAGCACCACAGCCACTGCATCTCCATCGTCCCAGCTCCTCCAGAGACTTCACACCAGGCGGTGCCTGGCCATTGATTAGACGACATCTAGAACACAACAACACGAGTCTGTTTTTGGCAGCGGTCTCGTCTTCACCGAGTAAAACATCAAGGATCCGATCATACCAGTGTGGAGCGTGCTCATACGCCGTACTCGGGGCTGGTGCGTCTGTGAAGGCATTTGGGGCAAACCCTGGCTCTTCAGGTGGTATATCCGTGGGACTGCGTGCAGGCACAGGCGCCATGAACGGTGCTTGTTGATGAGTAGATGTAGGACTGCCGCCGAGAGATGGTCTCGTTGGGGGTAGGGAGAAGTTTCGACCTGGAATGTTTGCCGTCGGTGGTGGAGCTATTCCAGTCCTCAGAGGCTGGGGTTTCTCTGGAGAGTGGAACTTCCGTTTACTGCTTGATGGTTGTTTGGAAGGTGTCTTGGTTGGTGGAGCGCCGCCATACTTCTGCAGTAATTCCTGCGTGCTGTCATACTTTGTGGCCTTTTTGAGTTCCGTAATCTTCTGTTCTCTTTGTTTCTGCAAATGATCCAGGTGTGTCTGTTGACGACTGATTCTCCAGTCAAAGAAACCAGCCAATAATGTCCGTACGGCAAATATCAAGATCGGTGCTCCGATGAGTCCAGCGTAGTGATACAGCGACCAAGTTTGAGGACCGAGGACAAGTACAATGACGAGAGTGTAGAGTAGGTAAGTCAAAGTGGTGTAGAGAGTCCATAGGGCCTTGAGTCGACGCCCACGACTTCGGGTAGTGTCAAGAGCAAGGCTTGCGGTAGTGATCTGGGCAGAGAGCTTTGAAAGAGCCTTTTCGAACGAGGCCGGGGAGTTTGCATCGGCCTAATCAGCCCTGTTAGCGATGCTGTCTGAATGGTGTCTCTGTCTCGGGTCAGTACTCACCTTCCAAAGCCAGGACATGCTTGCTCTCCTCATTTCCGCAGTCCCCGACGGAGTCGAGGTGATGGGGATGAAGGACGCACAAAGCTGTCACCGGAAGTCTGTTTGTTTCAGGCACATCATTTCAAGACGTTCATGTCTTCAAGGCGGTTGAGTTTCACAGATGATATTCTGACAATTGGAGATGGCTGGCTGCGTCATTCCTCATCGACCAACACGGGTGGGAAAAGTGCCGCTCTAAACGCAGTGAAGGATAAGAAAGGCGGCGTGAATGAATCCCTAAAATGGTACCACAGGGCATGATCGGCGAATCGGAGCAATTGAACACGAGACGCGCTGCGCTTCGCATGTTTAATTGATTTGTCTCCCTTGTGTTCTAAGTTGAGGACAGTTCAACATTATCACAATTTACGCAGCTTGCCAACAACTACCTAGGTACGGTTCTCAGTGTCTATGTTCGACATTGCCTGGTGCTGAAGCTACGACAAGGACTCCTACTGCAGCGCAAGCACTTCCGCACGATTTCCACATTGGGACTGAATTGCAACAGTAACTCAAGATGCCTAGCATGTGGCTCACAGATGTGCAAAGTATGGTCTCTCCCAGCCCTTCTCCAGGCTTATTATAGTTTCAGCAGCTGACTCTTCTCAGAGATCGGGGTGGCATTCTGCTCAGGAGGTAAATGCGCCAAAACTACTCTAACAAAGATCTGGAGATATTAACCATGCCAGGTGGACTATTCTTATTTGGAGGTGTCCTGATGTTCTTTGATCGCTCTATGTATGTCGGATGTCGTTGCAAGTGTGAGCCCTGCTAACTTGATTTTAGGCTTGCAATGGGCAATGTGAGCCTTGACCTTTCTCCTCAACCGGATTCACCATGCTGATGCGACTCTCAGATTCTCTTCCTTATTGGTCTCACCCTCATCATTGGCCTACACAAAACATTCATGTTCTTTGCGCGGCGTCAAAAGCTCAAAGGCACGGCAGCATTCATAACAGGGATATTTCTCATCTTGATCAGGTGGCCTCTGACGGGGTTTCTGGTCGAGCTATACGGAATATTCGTTCTCTTCGGAGATTTCTTTGCGACAATAGCCTCCTTTGCAGGTAATATTCCGATTGTGGGGCCGTATATCCAAATGGCATTGCAAAAGATCTCTAGAGGGAGAAGGAATGCCGAACTCCCAGTATGAGGGCCAGAAGTGTGTTATAAGATTGGAATTGGAACCTCGCCTAGCGTGTATGCAACGGGCGTGCAGACAGCGGATGCGCTTCAACGAAAAGGAAACCAGCTGGCAAATCACACTAATCACCCAATGAAGGATGGAATATGCTCGTGCCTGAGACTGAGAGGAGAGATCTGGATAGCTAATGGAGCACCGGCATGGCAAAGGGTGACTACTGTCACTAGCGGACCGATGAGACAGTCCGGGACACCGATAACTACGATCAACCGGACAAGGCTATCAAGGACGGCCATCAGTCGGTAACGCCTCGATGCGCACCAGCATGATCACAAGCAATCAACTGGTCATTCCGCATTCCAGCCAAGACGTTGAACCGAATTATCAAGGAGCAAGTCACCAACCATGCAGGAGTCGGGTGTTCGATCTACGAAGCAGGACTTCTGATTGAAGCCAATCCGACAGAGCAGTAAGCGACTTTCGCCGAGATGGTCTATCTTCCTTTCAAGCCTTGGATAATGGACGGTGGTCATGGTGTGATTTATGATAGCATCACCACCCACGGGCCTACTTCCTCTGTCCGAGTCTCAAGGGTCAAGCACAGCGCCGCGAGTCAGTCCGGGATATCCCAAACCAGGTAGCAATGCAACACACTACGACCGATTTCAAATTCTACATCCAGGCAGACATGGCCTCATCCCAGGCCATGTTCCGACCCCCCGCGAAAGAAGGACAGCAGATGAGATAATGGGCAACAACCGCGACTGTGGAAGTCTTCGTTTTCGGCATGTCGATAGAAAATGCTTATGACATGAGTACCTGGATGTATCTTAGTGAATGAACCCCAGTCGAACGTGCACGAACTAGGAGGTAGTGCAATCCGGCAAGGCTGTGTCGTATGCGTACCTACCTATAAGCCTTCAAGACGAGCATAACAATAATATAATATAACATCGCATCGCATCAATTCAATTCAACACAATTCAATTCGTAACCCGTTACAGGTATCCAGCACCAGCACTACCATCACCAGACCCAGTCGACCCGGACCCAGGCCAGCCCATAAACCCACTTAACCCATGCGCATTCACATCAGGCGCCATAGCCAGCAAGTCATACCCCATGCCCATACTCCAGAGCATATCATCTTCGGTCTGCCAGCCTTCGTAGGAACCGGACACGGAAGCGGAAGCAGGACCAGGATCAGGGTCGACACCAGGGACACGGCCAGAACCAATACCAACACCAACACCAGAACCATCACCACCAGGCTGTGATTGGGATTGGGATTGGGATTGTGATTGTGATTGTGAGTGTGAGTGTCCTTGGCCTCGAGTATGCGGTGACACTGACATTGAAACTCCGACTCCATTGTATGGATCATATGTCGATGCGGAGGTTGCGGTTGCGGTTGCGGTTGCGGTTGTTGGTGCTGCGGTATGCATTCCATCCACTATTCCCACTCCTAACCCGTTCGGATGAGAGTGAGAGTGAGATTGTACCTCCGCCTGGGATTGCGAGTGCGAGTGTGGGCGTGCGTGTGCATGTGCGTGCAGAGGATACGTCGTGGGCGAGGTTGTCATTGCAATTCCTCCATGATCCTGTCCCTGTCCCTGTCCATGTCCCTGTCCATGTCCAGAAAGACCATACATACCCGAGACGTTCGCCTGCTGATGGTGCAACATTCCTGACACGTCCCTTTCTCGGTCGTGTTGATCGCCAATTATACCTATAGTGCCACTTTGCAGGTGTGCCATTCTGTCAGTATATCCACCTCCACCTCCACCTCCACCTCCACCATTCATGCCATTTTGGCCATATACCACCACCCTATCCCTGTCCCTGTCGTTGACATTGACATTGACATTATTGTTTTCCGTTGCCCTTACGTTCGCATTTAAGTTCGTGTTGTTCCCACTCCCATTTCCGTGATTAGTAGTCGCCCCAAGATTCCTCCTTAATAGCCTCTCAAACCCATCTGCCATCGCATACAGAATATGCCCCCGTCCAGCGTGGCAGCCGCGAAACAATTCAATCACGCCCTCGATGAGCGGTTTCGTCTCGACTTCCGGGTCGATACTGACTCCTATGCTTGTCCAGCGGGAGGACATCTTGATGAGGAACACCACGGCAAAGGCAATCACCGTGTGGAGATATAGAGGGACGCCGACCATGGAGTCGCGGATCGAGGGTTCTTCCAGGACGATGATTAGGATTTGGTGGGCTGAGGAGATGGCGTGCGATGCTAGAGGGCGTAGGGAGGTTGGGAGGGTCGTGGTCGATGAGATGGTTGCTAGAGAGCGGCCGCGGAGGGCGAGACTGTTGAGCATCATTGAGGCGAAGTAGTAGTGCAGTTCGACGCCTGATAGGAGGTTAGATAGGGGCTTGGAAGGGGACTTAGGAGGGTTGAATAGAAGGTTAAAAAGACGGTTAGAGGAAGTTGGATAGGAAGTCAGAATTTGATGTTGTTCTTTGGCTGTGTAAGATGAGAATCGGATGGAAGATTATCAGAGGACTGGCACAACATGCAGACCCAATGATATGGCATATGACTTCGGGGAATACAGCGTGATATATGAGAGTCGGGTTTGAACATCAGAGGATTGAATGGCACAAAGTGCAGACACAGACGCAGCAATGGGGTCGATAGGACAATAAGATGGAAGATCCAGGAAAACAAGCCGGCAGCGCAGCAGGACAAACAGTATGTGAGAATGATAACACCTGAAAGAAACATATGGCAACACAGTGTGAGCAAGAGAAAATAGACTTGAAAGATCCAAGAGGCCAAAAAGATCAAGACCAAATCCAAACTCACCAACAGCAGGATAATCACCGACATGAGCATCACGATTCAGCGCATGTCGAAACTGATATCTCCAACGATCCAAATCCTCAATGAACCGCTGATGCGTCAACAACGTCACGTCATCACCATCCATCAACCTCTCAGCCTCCAGTCCGAAATGATTGTACGCTCTACTCAGGATGATGAACAGAGTCACCTGCGACAGCACCCGCCGGTCTGATGGCGTACACTCCGGAGCGTTGAGAAACACATCATACTCTTTAATGGCTTGCAACTCTGCGGTGACGGGCGGTCGACCATAAGCTATGCTGAAATGATGGTCGAGCACATACAGCAAATACCACAGCCTGGCGCGTTCAAAGGCGTGTCCTCGGTCGGTTTCCGACTGTTTCTGAGAATACAGCGCTTTGTAGAAGGCTTGGTGCAGATTGAGTTCCGTAGCCATACGCACGCAATGGCCCGAGAGTTTCCAGCTTAGGTCCGGTAGCCAGAATGCTGCAATGCAGAGGGCGCGGATGTCTTCGAGAGTGTGGAAGCGGTCGAAGAATGATGTGGCGATCAAGTCGCGTAGATGTTTGTGCGCAGCTGCGTGGATCTTCTCTTTGCCGGGAATATGGAGTGATGTGACGGTGATGATGGCGGTAAAGAAGAGCGACGAAGATTCGCGTACAGACAATACGGAGCGGGATTCCTGGATCGTCGCATCAAACAGATATCGTGACAGAGTGGTTTTGAAAAGGCCGAACATCTCTTCGGCTTCTTCGGTAGTGATGACGCCCATCGAAATGAGGTCGTTCTCCATGTTCTTGCGAGAACTACGTCGGGCGGGATCCCCATATTTCAATCTACTTCGAAGAGTGTTGAGTTGAGTAACCTCGTAGAGACTACCCATTGGAGCAGGTGCCATTTCCTGGGCGTCTTCGGGATTGGGATCTCGGGAGTTTTCTCGTGTTGTCTGCGCATTGGATTCCATGGGGTTGGATTGTGAGTGCTGAGTACCGGATTCGAGGACATGAGGTTGTGAGTGCTGAGTGCTCGAGTCCAGGACCTGTGATTGTGACTGTTGAACACTGACAAAAGAACGAGACGCCTGCTGGGCAATAGACGGTTCAGCAAGAGGCCGAGACTGAGCATGAGCATGAGAATTAGGCTGAGATTGGCCCGCCAGCCCCTGAGACGGATGCGTCCTCAGATACGAATCCAAAGACGGCATCTTCAGACGCGCCAGAATGTCTTCGACAGCTCTGTCCAACCGGACGATCGAAGGATGAGTATTCTCGCCATCGTCGTCCAGACTGAGCCTCATGCGCTTGGAAGTGATACAATCCAGCCCCAAGCGTTGACAGCGAGAACATCCCGAATCACCGCGTTCGAGACTGTCGCATTTGACCTTCAACTTGCGGCATGCTAGACATGCTCGGCCTTTGCGCGACACGTGGGTCTCCGACGTGAGATGGTCGGCTGATCGCTTGCGGCTGTGCATCAGTGTAGGCGAGGCATAAGTGGCGTGGGAGTCGATATCGACATCGACTGAACCGGTCCATGATGACTTACGGGGATGGTGGGACAAGGATGGACTGGGGTGAGATTGAGGGTGAGGTTGGGATGGAGGTTGGTTGGTGTGAGCTTTGCTCTCGGTCATGGTCGGTCATGGAGAGAGAAGACAGACACGGAACATCGATAGGCAGGCCACAACCGAGGATAGGATGCCGCCGGTAGATGAGGATAGAGAGGATGTGAGTGCCGGTGTCAATGCCAGGTCGATGTCGATGTCAATGTCAATGCGATGTCATCCTGCCATCGTCGTCGTTGTCGATGTTTTCTTCCCCCGCAAAGTGAGAAGAATCTCGCATCCACAGCCAATTAATTGATGAGTGATCAACATACCGTCGCAGCTCCGCAGTCTCTCTTAGCACCACAGCCATCACCCGACTATCTTTACTCTCTGGTTCAATATCTCGTCAATCAACATCCTCTTCTCCCCCCTTCCATTTGTTCTAAGACCTAGAAGTCTGAACTTGTTTGCCGCCGCTCTTCCTCTACGGCCGAAGAATGCTTCAGGATAGGCTGCAATGCGACAGCCTTGGATTCGACTTGACCCTCCATCAGACAGCCAATGGAAGAGATTGTATCACCGAGCAAACACGGACTGGAGAGATGGTGAAAGAGCTGTTGATGACGCTTGAACTATGGCAATATCACATCTATCCGTCCTGCCTTCCCTACCACGTCAACCGCTGAAACAAATCAAGCACTGGGCCCCGGCACATCCTGGGATGCGTCTTCAGTAACTGCACAATCAAGCAGCGCCTTGTGCAGCTCAGTCTCTTTGTCATTTCCATCGCCCTCGCTGTCACCGTCCCCGCTACCCTTCTTGGTATCCTCCCTGTTACCCTCTTCACCTGCCTTGGTTTTTGTTTTCTGCAGCTTTCGCTCACCCCTCCAGACTGGAAGAAGGATCCCCATCAATCTTTTGATAAGTTCGTCGGTGATCTGATTAAAGACGGCCGTCTCTTCCTCCGACGTTCCTCCTTCACTGTCAAAGTCAAAGTCTTCGAATCCATGGGGACCAAGCAAGCGTGCCGACATCTCCACCACGAGTGACGTCCACTTGGCTGAAAGTTCTGAGAGGTCTTGGGCCAGTTGTTTTCGGAGTTTCATCGTATACTCCAGTCTCGCCATTTCGATAGGATCCCCCTTGTCGATACCTTGTTCCTAGACTTTGAGCACCGACAAGGCATTGCTTTCATCCAGTCGCAAGCTCCCAACGACCATACTGCATCTGATGACGAACTCGGCCACCTTGAATTCCACCAGTTCACTCTCACCGGGGGCGTATTGCTTGAGCATCTCCGTCAACACATCTGCCTTCTTTCTTGCCCGGCGCGCCTGAACTGTTGCGCTGACAATCAGAGAATTGACACGGTCATTGGCCCGCTTCGACGCCAACGCACATAGAGAAGCTGGAAGGTCCGGCTTGTCGACAGCGTTGTTGCCTGTTCGATCCAGGTCCGCCTTGTCTGTTTCCCTCGGGTCTGTATTGTCTGTTTCCCTCGTGTCTGCCGTGTCTGTTTGTTTCTCGTCTGTATTGTCTGTATCTTTCTTGTCTGTATTTTCTACAGTTGGCACGTTGATCTCGGAAGCCATGCCAGATCTTATCGCCAGAACCCTCAATGCCGCAGTGGCATCGAGGACTTTGTTTTCCAACCCAGTAGGCTCCATAACACTGGCACCCTACCCTGCAAGATGCGGAATAAAGTGCAAAGGGCACGGGCAGTACCGCTCAAAATGCTATCGAAGGCCGACAAGAGAACGCAAAAAGGCGGGATGAGCAATGTCGAATGTGCGTACAATTGGCCGCACGGGGAAGATGGGCAGCTTGGCCTGGTTCGGAAAGGACTCCGTCACAATATTAACAAAAAGCGGTGCAATACAAGAGGAAAAGCGAAGAGCAGAGCAGAGCTGCAACTAAACAGGGTGAAGTAGAAATGTCGGTAAATGCTGGTGTGGCGATGCCTCGGAATAAATGGGAAGAATGGGAAGAATGGGAAGAGCATAAACGAATCTCAAGAAGAATAAGGCAACTTGTACTTGAATGATATGCACTGTCTGTTTTCCATCCTGCGGCGCCTTCCCCAGAAATCAACCTTTTTGTTGCGCCTGCCCACCAAGAAAGAGCCTTGTGCGCCTGTTTCGAGCGTTGTCTGTCGCCATGTAAGGTACACTCGTTCCCGTCTTCATCTGACCGCCACAAGGATTCAGGCTTCCTTCCATGACACAAACTGCCAGGTGCAGAAGTACTCGAGATCGCCTTATCGTCATTGCCTCGCACAGGAAGTGTCTCTTTGGCCTTGTCCATAGCCGACTCCGACAGTAGCATGTTCGCCGAGCATTCACTATAGTGGCAGCAAGCATCTGGATGCTGTCCATGATCGAGCTACATTCTGCAGCAGGCCGTGGTGCAGTTGCAATGACAATGCTCTAGCTTGGCCCGTATAACAGTGGCTGCATACTTGTTGCCAACACGAACCCAAGTACTCATCTGATGCACCATCCTCATCTCCATTCCCTTCATCTGATGTGCATAGCCGCTGCCGCCCCTTTCGATAACTGTGGCTGGAGGACGGGATGCTGGTGGCATTTCGGTCTTGATAGGTGGAACTTCGCAGATTGGAATCAAGTGCCAGGTGATTGATTCATAGCCAGCTTTGTCATCAGCATCATCAATCATATCCAGACGATTAACGCGATCTGGAAGATCCCATTGAGCTCTTGCCCTTGAGCAGATGAGCTGGCAGGGAGGCCGTCTCATGTCGATCAGCTTCACCCTGTCTCGCCATTCTGTTCATCTTTCTCTGGCTCAGTTTCGACATTCGTTCCGCCTTCTCTCGCTTCACAGGGTCGGTGATGCCAGTAGCACTAACACCCAATCCATCCGTGAGTCTGTTGGTTCTAGGAGCTCTAGATACAGACCTGGCTCTTGCTGAAGGAGTGTCAACGTCCATTTCGTCACCCGCTGTTGACGCAGGTCGGGCATTCCGGATCTGTGCTCGGGCGCGATCCACAGGCGCAGCCGCCTCGAGACCGATAGAAGTGAAATGTTTTTCCATCTGTCCCAGAGTCCGGGCCTTCTTCGCTCGTGGAATCTGCGCCTTATTCTTCAAACTTTTCTTCATACGAGCCTCATTCCTGATCAAAGTCCTCTTGTCCCGGATCAGGTTGGCCTTCATCCGGATCTCGGCATCATCCTCGTCTTCCATGCTCTCACTCTCGTCATAGAAACCCTCTGCTTCCAGTCGTTCTTCTTCTGCTTCCAGTGCCGCCAACTTCTCCTCAATGTCCGGGTCAACATAATCAGCCACGTTCTTGCCGTTGAAAAACTCCGGAATCTTATCGTGCTTCCATTCAGGGTCCGCCAAGTCATAAACTTTCTTGAGGTCAACATTGTATACACCAGCACCGCCGTTTTCCTCTTCGAGATCTCGTTCCAGCTTTCTTCTCTCGGGGTCGGACTTTTCGTATTTCTTGTATGTGCCATTCTTGACTGCTTCCGGAATGTATGCCTCGCTCACCGAGCCTTCCATAGGTCTAGCAACATGGATTCTAGCGAGCAGATCACCCAGTCTTCCAGTGAGGGCATCAGAGCCGGCCGGTTGAGACGCTTGACCGGCCTTCAGTTTGGCTGCCACACGATCGGCAATCAATCGATCACAGACGGTGTTCTTGACTTCTTGAACTCCCTCGCTGGTGACACAGGACAGTTGAAGAAGTTCGGTGTTGGCATTCTGGGTGAGGAGATCTTGGAGCTGTTGTTGGGTTTCTGGGTCGAGATCTTCAGGTTTCATCACGTCGGTTTTGTTGACCACGATGAACACGAGTTTGTTGGCAAATAGCGGCTTGATGGAGTTGAATAGGGCCATCTGCGCGGACACAGTGTAACCGCACTGCTCCGAAAGATCCATAAAGTAGAGAATAGCCGACCTCAGATGGGCAATGGCAGTAATCGACTGCATTTCAATGGTGTTCATCTCTTCCAACGGGTGATCAAGGATACCAGGGGTGTCGATAGCCTGGAATCTCAAGTATTTGTAATCAAAATGTCCGACAAAGAGTGACTTTGTAGTGAAGGCATAGGGCTGCACATCCACATCGGCACGAGTAATGGACTTGAGGAAACTCGATTTTCCGACGTTAGGATAGCCGCAGATGAGGAGTGTTCTGGTGTTGGGGTCGATGCTGGGGAGACGGCCCAAATGTTGTCTGACTTGTTCCAAATACACCAGAGGATCTTTCAGTCTCTTGCAAATTGTGGCCATGCGACCGAGAGCGGCCCGCTTGAGCGACTTGCATTGGAATAGAGACTGTGCGTATTTCAACAATCGGACATAATCTCTTGCCACCGTCTCAATAAGTCGCTTGGCTGTGGACAGCGTGCCTAATGCGATTTTGAAATGGTCGGCATCGTAAAGGGTGTTGAGAAGATCTTTGTGGAAAGGATGGATGTCCTGCAGACGAGGGAATCCTTCGAGGATGGCCTGAAGTTTTTCACTGAAGGTTTCGGCGGTGAATTTGACCTTGCGAGTGTAGAAACCTGAATATGCGCGTTAGCTATGCTGCCCGCCCACTCTGGAGATCGAAATCTTCTTACTTCTTATTCTGCTGATTTTGAAGCCTGCGCGAATCTGGGTGGGTAGCCGCCTCTGCGTTCGACTGAGGACAATGTCGATGAATTCTTGAGAGGTCGGAACCGGAGCAATATCCTTCCAAGTGGTCTTCATCTTGCCGAGTGACCCTTGCGGAAGTTACTGAGAGAAGTGGTCGTGGCGGGAACAGAAATGCACGATTCGGGTCGAGACAAAATTTCTTGAGGCGGTGTCTGGGGAAGAATTCTTATCGCTATCGGTAAAGAGGCAACTTAAGCGAGCAAAGATAAGAAGGACCCTTGCTGGTTTAACACTACTATCTGTCTAAACTGCAGGCGCTAACTTGATACGTCCTGGGGCCAATGAGTCATTTCGCTCGGTCAAAATGGATATACTGATTCGCAGTATCATATAAGACAGCTATCTATACTGCCCGAAGGTCTATCTATACCTCGTGCTTTTTTCCTCTTAGCCACACCCGCGCTTTCCAGGTCCAGATGAAGAGAACAACTCGACCCATTCTATCCGTCCCGGCAGAGCCGTTAACCACTCCCCGTCTCCTGCTCCGCCCTTTCCAGCAGTCCGATCTGGGTGATTTTCATACCCTCCGTACACAAATCGAAGTAATGAAATGGACCAGTACTGGAAAAGAAGACGCCGACCAGCAAGTCACTCAAGCTTGGATGAATAGATTTCTGACCCCCAACGACGCCTCCACGTTCAACTTCGCTGTGGAGGAATTGGCAAATCCGGGAAAGGTCATTGGTGCGATAGGGTGTCATAGGTTAGAGCCCCCAGAGGTCGGGTTTATGTTTAGGAAAGAAACCTGGGGGAGGGGTTACGCCGCTGAGGCATTCCAACGATGGCTCCAAGCATGGTGGGACTTGCCCAGGAAGGAAGTGGTGATTGAAAGCGAAGACTCGGCTACTGTAGAGTCAGATAACGACGCCATGGTCCCTGAAGTGTTGAAAGCCGAAAGGGACGCAGAAAACGTGGCAAGTGCTCGTTTGCTGGCCAAGTTCGGCTTTCGCCAGGTGTCGGAGAGGATGATGGAAATAAATGGTATTGCCGTGAAAACCATAAGAGAGGAGCTGGAACGACCAAAGTAGAACCGGCAACAAGTCTCAAGTTTGTCTTATTTCGGCACTGCTGGGTGCTTTTCTTCAACTTGACGTCTTATCTCACTGCGCATCTCATCTTTCATCCGCGTTATAGTGCCAGCACCTCCGTACACCAAGGCAGTGTAGACCATGGCGACATTGGCGCCTGCATTGAGAACTTCTAAAGCTTGTTTGCCGTTTGTGATTCCTCCAGTTGCGAAGATGACTTTCGGCGAGTCGGCGGAGCCAAGATGTATGCTTGTTTCTAATTGATCCATAGCATCTCGTTGTGCCTTGGGCGGAAGTCGGTCCAGGGCTTCCTTGATGCCTTCTAGACGGGCGGCCTCCTCCGGCGATGGTGTAGGAGAGCCTGCGTCGGGAAGAACTATGGGATTAGATGTAGCTTGCTCCGATTCTGGCTTGTCATCAGCACGCTCTTGCGGCTGGTCAACAAGAGGCTGCTGCTCAAAAGAAGAAGCATCTGGTATAGGGTCGACAGGAACAACACCAGTGTCAACCGATGCAGAACCAGCATCCGGCGCTGGCGTTGGTAGTGTATCTGACTTGGCCTCCAGTTCAGCTTTGATTTTCTCGGCTTCTGCAGCCACGGCGCCATTTTGTCTCTGAGGTGGCTCGACTGAAGCAGGCTGCTCTATCAGCAATTTCTTATATTTTTTAACCAATTCCACTGTCCGGTCAAACAAATGTGGTCCGGAGAAGCCGCCCGTCTCGAGCAGATGTTGTTCTTCTAGAGGAGTCCATTCTCGCAGATGTGGTAGAGCCTTCGGGCGTCGGTTGGTAGTGTTTCCCACTATCACGCCGTCAACACCAGCAGCCCAAACGGCATCGCAAATCCCTGCTACTTGGGCGTCTGAATCCTCATCCGGGCTCACCTTGACCATAACCGCAGGTCTTGTCCGCCGGTCTACAGCATGAGCAGCCTTGACGACTCCGCTCAATATGGTCTGAAGTTTATCGGCCTGCTGCAACGATCGAAGTCCAGGAGTGTTGGGACTCGAAACGTTGACAACCAAGATATCGGCATAAGGGCCAAGCTTTTCGACACAATAGACATAGTCATTGGTGACAGCTTCGACATCGTCCTCCGGGGTGACTTTGTTCTTGGCAATGTTGACTGCAAGCAGTTTGCCGGGAGTCAAGCTCCCCGGAGGCACGCCGGCAATACCATCGAGTACAGCTTTCTCCGCAATCTCATCGCTCCCTAGGCCCAGGGAATGGGCGAACCGCCTCACTCGTGTCCGAAGTCTCGATGCCACATGGTCCGCCCCTTCGGAGTTCAAGCCGTACCGGTTAATCATAGCTTCCTGAGAAGGCAGCCGAAAGACTCGTGGTTTGGGATTGCCTTCTTGTGGTAAAGGTGTCGTCCCTCCAATCTCTACAATGGATGGGCCAATGGCAAAAAGGGCATCAGGAATATCGGCATGCTTGTCAATCCCAGCCGAGGTGGCGATTGGATTGGCGAGGATGCGACCAAAGACCTCGACCTCGAGATCCCCTTTCTTGTCAAGGTCCGCCCGTTCCCGCGGGTAGAGTCCCAGATCCCACAACGTTTTCAAGGCTTGATTCCCAGCATGGTGAGCTTCTTCCGGGTCCCGGTAGATGAACCTCAAAGCAGGGACGACAACGTAACGATGAACACTGGCTCTAGTGTCCGTCACGTAGACATAGACAATGCCTAAGCCGAGAGCAAGAGTGGCGCCATACCAAACATTGAGTAGCCGTGATCCCCAAGCTGAAGGGCGGGCAGTCGTTGAATTGTATCTACGAGGAGGAGAAAGTGCAAATTGAGGTCGACGGACCCATGAATGAGCTGTAACTCGTGCCGGTGAAGCTCTCAAGAGCAGCCTGGACGACGGATGTTTCATGATTGTAGGTTGGGAGTATGTTGGGTAGCTTGATTCGATTTTGTCACTGACACAACCATCACCTAGCAATCAGTATCTGGTCAGGGTTTGAGTACGCAACCGAGGGAGATAGCATGAACAACTGGCGTTGTCCAGTTGACTGGCTGTCAAACTATCGAAGTTGATGGAAACAGCTTCGACGTTGAATTGAAGCTGCGGACGAAGCCGAGCAACATGATTGGCTGAGAGGCCTCTCGGCTAACCTTCTTGTTTAGCTTCCACTATTTATGTCACTAAGTCCAACCACATTCAATAAACGGTGTAAGACGAATCCTTCTACTTGATATCATCGTAGTAGAAGCCTCTCATCCCGATATATACGGTACTTTATACCTAGGAAAGGTATTCATGACTGCTTTGATACAACCTGGAGGTGGCTTCGATACTGAAGGTTCTATCTTAACCGTCAGACCACGTCAATTGATCAGTTGAGATCATGCTGTCTCAGATGGTCGCGCTGATCCCACATCCGCTCCAGACCCGAGATGCCCGACATACCACTACCTAGGTACTACCGCCGATGACCGCTTCTGACCGAACCGGCATCTCTCATCCAGGAACCGGGTCCGATGGAAGGCCCTCGGAGGGTAGGACAACATGTGGCATGAAAAAGGTTAAGATGCCAAGAGCTGTTTAAGCTAACAAGCTTTCGCCAGACTTTCCTTTTTTGAAGCGACAAAATCCCTCGAATCTATTCAACCCCTCGAGAGCCTTTATGAGCAGGAAAGCATTCCATGAACGATGTCAATTACATTACCCCATCAACCCCCTTCGGAGGGAGGTCTGACCCCCAAACGTATCGTCCTTCGCTTCCATGAGAGATATGAACGTGACCCGGGCACGATAACCAAGAAATTCTTTGATACAATCGACATTGATCCTAAAGATGACTACTATCCACACCTATGTCCTCCGGACGATTCCACAAAGATGCATCTTGTCATCGATCTCTATTGCAAATCTTTCCCCTCTGTAGACCTCAGTCAGATATCACACGAGGTTTATAGAGTGAGAAAGACGGATGACTTGTGAGTGATGCTGACCTGATGGTAGACTCCTATCCTAACTAAAGTCAGTATGTATGAGAAGCTTACCTTTAATGCTCCTAAGGAGGCTCGCTCTCGTTGTTCAATACTAAGATGGGGTACAACTGACCGAGACTAACCATCTGATTAATTTCTGGGCGATTGGTGACGCCGGCTACGATAAGTAGAACTTTGAAGCGGGCTGCATGGTCCAGAAAAGTAGCCCAGCAAGTGGCTAGGGATCGCCATCCAGATCTTCGGCACCTTTAAGTATACTTATACGATCTGGCCGCGTTCGATGTAGACCACGTACCTAGTCTATGTCGACGAGACAGGTGGCGACAATAGATTGGGCTATCGAAGGAGGGCCAGGACACCGCATGAGACTGTATCGCAGTACACATGCTGCCAGTCTGATGGGTTACCTACTGTGTAAAGTGGTATGCTCGGCGTTGAGCCTCAGATCGCGTACAGCCAGCTGACCATCTTGTCGTTGATGTGGCTCCTCTCTTGTCTGTTTTGGCTGTCTGGGCTCATGCATATTACATCTGATATCAGTTCATCACGCTGAACAATTCCCTATGCAATGATACTCGACCACATCAACCAATAGCCGAAAGTCGAACACAAAGGAACCCAGTTCTTTCTGTCCGAAAGGAATCGAAAGGAAAGGTCCGAGAATTCGCGCACAAGCCCCAGTTATTCGGCGAAGTCATCAGGCTGACGCATCGGCCACATCACACATCACACATCACACATCAGCCATCAGCATTCAAGATCCTGATCAGTATTACTATACCACAGCACAGCCCTTTCCGAGCGCATCCGAAACGGGCCCGAACCACAACCCCTGACCCGTGAGCCGGCTGGCCTTGCGACGAGCAGTTCTTCCGTATTGATTGGTGGTATAACATACCCACTGCACAAGACTGTGGTCCTCGGCGGAGTCGTCGGAGTCTTGTGCAAGGCGCGGTGAGTTTCATTGCTTTTGTGCACTATTGATATTATAGTGTGATATTCCCACTGCGGTGGTTCTTGACTTTCCTCTTCTATGTTTCCCCGGATTTGAACTGAGCCTGATTACATCTCACCATATTTGCTTATCCGACACTTGACGAGGATGGCATCAACAACGGAGGCAGGCCCAGAGACAGGGCCAGGGCCAGAGCCAGATCCCCTACCTTCGTACAATGCTCTGTTTCCCGAAGACCAAGCTAACACGGTCATCAATGGCCGCAGACGCTACACGACCATCACGCTTCGAGAAATCTATTACCCCAGCGGTTGCCCGTGTCATCCCAAGGAAGAACAGTCTCGCAAGAAGGGCAAACAAAAGCAATCCGCACCCCCTATACTGGACGATCCCATCAACTTCAACGAACTACTATGTCTCCGCCACGCTCCTCCTACTCAACTGGTACCCGAACGATCAGCCAGCCAGAGCAGCGACCGAACAACGGGATCCAACCACAGCACGTCCGGCGATTCCAGATCCTCAAAAGCACGGCCTTGGGATTGGTTTACCCACAGAACCTCCGGCTGAAGGTTGTCAATGTCGATGAGTCTCGACCAGGAGATCTCACTTCATCCCTACCACGGTTTGTCACCAGCCAGATGAAATGGTGGAAAGTTAAGGTCATGCTGCCACCATCATTTGACATCTACCCTGCTCAACCAAAGAATGTCTACCACGAACTGCCTGAAACCACGGGTTTATCATCGAGAACGGAGGCCTACCCGATCGCTCAAATCAAGTACCCTGGCTGGCAGGGCGTAAGCCATCTCAGAGTCGTCATGACGCTGTACAACTTCACTCCAGCAATGCACTTCGACCCTACATTGCAATCAGCCGAAGACACCACCACTCCCGACATTCGCCAACGTTGGTCAATCACTCGAACCGGTTACAAGCGAGAATACTCCATGGTCTGCCTGACCTTACCAGCGGCACATGCCACCTACACATGGCGCAGCAGACGCAAGTCAGCAATACTGACACTGCCAGGTGTGGAAGATGGCCATCCCGCTTCGAACGGGAACTTGTGTCTGGAAGACTCCGCAGGCAACATCGCCGCCGTGTACAAGCAATGGCGGGATTACCGGGTCCTTGGAGGCTTGACGATATTTGAGGACGTATTGGACCTGGATCAGAGGTATGATCAAAGAGAGGAGCCGGTAACTGGACAAGTTGCTGTTACTGTCACCGTGGAGGCCATCGTCGCCAGCTGCCTAGCCATTGTCCTTTACGAGCGGATAGGATGTCTAGGACTATTCGGGAACTGATACGCCAGAAGCGATATCTTCTACCTTCACCACTCCCTCTGACAACCAGGACTTGTTAGCGACTACCCCTGACCTCCTCCCTCCGACCATCCGTTGAAGTTCCGACTCTTCTCCTCGCAAGGACGCCATAGCTCCACTCCACATACGTGACTGTACCTCCAATACACGACACGCGATCTACACGGTCCGGTTTAGAAGGCAAACCACTCCCTCGACACTGAGACTGGATGACACTACTTGATTTCTATCAGACATGGAATAGGCTCTTCCTCTGTCCGATATGAACCACAATGTCTACTTCCTAATACCCATACTCAAAAGTCAAAACCCAAAAAGTCAAAAGTCAAAACTCACCATCTCTAGCCTTCCATTAGTCATGTAGCTGCTACTAGAGTCGAAGCAAGCGCGCTATATCAAAGGACCTACTGGGTAAATGCAAAGTCGGTTGAAAAAGCATGCTCATTTTTATTCTACCTATTAAGTGAGTCTAGGAACTCAACCTGTCCTGTGCTGTCTTGTCAGGCTGTGCTGCCTTCAGTAACGATAATATCACTACACCCAATCTCCACCTCTATCTCCATCTCCAGGTTGCAAGACAGACTGCAACATCGCCTCATACTGCTGCTGCTGCTGCTGTTGCTGGTCAAGAGCAACTCTACCGCACGAGACCAACCCCCCAACACCTGCTTCAACAGCCAAAAAACCGCCTTGAACAGCCATCCCACAATACTCACCACGCCGACCACGATCCTCAAGACCCGCACGACAAAGACACTCACGGCCAGAAACACCATCAAGTACACCAGGCTGCGGGCACAATCGACCGCAAACCCGCCAGCCGTTTCGCCTTTAGCCATTTTCAGCTTCAACTTGCCTGTTTTGGAATACACGTACACCACCGCCCACAGACGCAAGCCTGTCGTCGTCATGATCCGGCTCATCTGCCATGCTCGTTCTACCACTTCCCATCCCATTTTGGTGACGTGGGGATGGTTCTGTATCCACATTTTAGTGGCTTCCAACGGCACAAGGACCATTTCTCCAAAGGCATTTCCACCGCCCAAAGTTCCAAACCCAGGCACCTGGAACTCGAATGTGGCCACGCTTGTTCCGCTGACGCTGCGGCTTTTGGCACCCCCGGAACAGGCTATTGCCAGTCCCGCCGGTGTAGGAACCCTCAGTCGAGACCCGCCGGCGACTCCTGCTCCATGAGTATCGCCAGACTTTGGCATCGTCAACCCAACTCCAATGAGAGATGAGCTCGAACTCCCTTGTCTCCGGTGATTTCCAGGTTTGGAAACTTGCAACTTTGGCAACCCAGAAGCGCTGAGAGCTGCGGCCAAAGCTTCACTGGAGTGTCCGCTTGAACTCTCTCCAGACGAACTGGCAGGAGTCCGAGGCAGAGCTGACAACTCGATAGGTGAAACACTGCCGTCAGGGGGGAAATTCGGATGGTCTTTCTTTGGCATCCGTCCCATCGTTGTTTTTCCAAACGGTGATCCACTCGAATCCCCCCTGTCACCACGTTTTGCAGCGCCCATATGTTCCCATCCATCCACTTCACTTCCGCTACTGGGACTCTGAGCCTCGGACCATATACTCTTGGTTGGACTTGGTGTCGATGTCGGGCTTGGGTGTCCGAGGCATCCTTCATGACAATCTTCATCTTTGCAACAATCAGGACAACAGATCGTATGGTCTCTTTCATCGACCACATCGGCCTCTGGCAGACTTGGGGATATGCCCAACGGAAACCCGTCATTCTCATCAATATCCTCAGGCAATCCTGGAAGTGGGCTCCCGGTTGGATGGACCTTCTTAAAGCCCTCGCTTGCTTCGGCGTCGGCCCTCTGGAGGCCGGACGTAGGGGTGACACTATCCATACCGCGGGCTTTGACGTCCACGAACCCGTGGTGACAACGGCTGCATTTCCTCATCAGACCAAGACCGCCGGTTGCCGGATTGCTGTTGAGAGGAAGCTCCTTGGGCTGATTGAGCTCGTGACTTGGTTGCCGGAGCTTTAAGGGTGGTGGAACGAGGTCGGTCTCTGGTTCTGGAGGATCGAGTCTTTGGATCGGCTGTATCCCTCCTGGTCGCCAAGTCTGTGGGCTCTCTATGCCTGTGGTGTTTGCTCGATTGTGGTTCGGACCTATTCTGGGGATTCCGTACATGCCTTCTGCTCTCATTGGCATTTGAGGCCGCGTCATTGCCCTGGGCCTTATCCTTGGTAGCGGAATTGACATCATGTCGTCTGTATTCGAAAGCATCCCTGTGTTCATGATGATGTCTGACGAGCTTGGCGGAGTTGGCCTCGGTACCAAACCATGACGGCCATGACCCATCATCCGCATCTCCGGTACCAAAGGTCTTGGACCGATCCGGAGTGGCCGTGGAACCGAGGGTCTGTTCATGAACGTGTCTGTGGGTATGATAGTGGTACTCGACGACGGATTGAAGTCGTCTTGGTGCCTGTTCATTGGCCTGGTGGCCGAACCTGGCATTGGCCTTGGACCTTCTGTTGCGGCCACTGTCGTGCGGGTCAATGACGATGGGTGTTTCGGTGGGTTGTCGTAAACCGGTATTGGCATCAATCTTTCCCCTACAGGAGCGTTGGGCCGCTTTACCGGCGTCGGGTACCCTGATCTCGTCTTGCGGACGTATGGGTATGCCGGATCGCCTCCTCTCGGACCCTGTGGCATTAAGTTCCGCAATGTTGGGGGACTGGTGGTCTTCTCGCTGACCTCTTGTATATTCACTGAAGGTGACGTCGACTCCTGTCTCAACGGGGATGGGCCATTGCTCATCGGCAGACATGGTAGTTCTTTTTCGGTCATAGGATGGCCAGAGGTGTTTGAGGTTTTTGAACTTGGGGCGTCGGTGGCCATCGCTGGTACTTGGTGCTCTAAAAAAGGATTCTCTCCCATTTTGTCTTGGTCAATGCCCAAGGCAGGAGATGCATTTGCCGGCGGAACAGGGAGGTCCTTGTCGAGATTGTATGGAGTGACGTTACGTAGCTTGGGAAAGTCAGGAGCCGAAGAAGACCGTAGATCCGTATTGAATCTGGGCTTCTTTAGGACTGTGTCACTGCTTCCACCGATATCCTCGATTCCTTGCGATTGATGGTCTGTCGGGCCCTTTCCAGGCGGATTTCCTACCGGTCGCCGTCGGACCGCGGGCCATTCTTCATGTGGCGACAGAGCCGCAACCTTTGCAGCGGAAGCAGATAGTTGGACGCCGACCGTAGGTTGACTGGGCTCAAATGTACCAGTCTGACCCGGAAATGGAACCTTCGTAGCTACATTTCCCAACTCTCGGGGCCCTGATGGCACTCTGTGACTGCCAGAACTATCTCGATTCCCAACTGAAAGTCTCGGTGGAGTTCGTAATTTGTAGTAAGGAGGTTCCGGCTGCATAGTTTTCGAATGGCCAGGCCAGGGCATTTGATGATCCTGGTCTGAACTGATCCATTGGTCGCCCCTTTGCCTCCACCGACTTTGAGGAACGCTGCCGTGGTTTCGGGGTAGTTCGCCCCCATCAACAGAGCTGCTGGCACTGTGAGAACCAGGTGTAACAATTCCGGTCCTTGGATTGGCACCCCGAGCAAGCAGATAGTCGCCCCTGTCCACAGGATGGTGCATCTCTGAGGAGCATTCAATGCTAGGGTGACGTGTTGAGGCGTGTCTCACCCCCTCTGCATGGGATGCCTCGACTTGTGCTGGGTTGCTGTGGCCGACGAAGATGGTTGTTCTTCGGCTGGAGGGGGTCCAAGGGGATGGATGATCTATCCACCCCCCTGCGAGGTGGTCAATGGTGGATGATTGTCAGTGGGATACCGGCCACTACCATCCGGCAGTTCGAAGATGTCGACGGAAGCTTCTTCTTCTACTTGGTTGCGTGTGCTGGCGTTTCCGTAAGTTCTGTTGGCTGCACTGGCAGAAGCAGCTCTTGTCGTCGAGGTCTCGCTGTATGGGAGTCGATTTCCACGGGGTCTCTCAGCTTGTCGTAGTAGAGGCTCACGCTGAGAGCCGTCGTACTCCTCTCGCTTGACGAGACGGCGCTGGATGCCACGCGAGGAGGAGGAGGAGGTAAGTGAAGATGAAATTACACGATAATGTCGACCACTTGCTGGAGGATGAGCTGCTTCGACTGAATCTGAAGATGTAGAAACCATCATGAAGGAGAAAGTCGGTTGCTATGATATGCAAGTCATGGAAGGGGCATATGCTGGTCTGTGCATAGTCGTGGTGTTGAGGACAACGCCCCACGGGAATTGGTATTTTGACCACTGGTTACTCGGACTGCGCAATAAATCTAGTCATGGACCGTGCTGACTCCAGGAAGTTGCGACCAATGCTAGAAGAAGTGACAGAGCAGACGTAGACGGTACACAGGAATCCAATACTTTACATATGAGGGTATCACGAACTTTTTGTGTTCTTCCGACTAGAAACGACCGCTTTCCCTTCTGTGTCTATCGGGCTTCAAGTGACTCCATCGTTGAGACGCTGCGAGGGTATTGACGCCGCCGGCAGGCACACTCATGCGCTTGTCCGGACTTGTCGACCTTTTCTCCGGACTCTGCGATGTCCTCTCATGGGAGAAATTGGTGGACGCGCTTTTACGGAGAGGAGATGCTGCATGGGAGTAAACACCAAGACTACCTCCGTCACTCCCAGATGCCGTCGGTCGGAAATTGGGTTGCCGCATTGCGTTCAAGGGTCTCACAGCCGATCCAACCGGAGGCTTAGGGGCTGGCGACCTGAAGTCCGGTGTTTTCATGCGATGTCTCAGGTCCTGCGAATTGGCAACACCGTCTGGGTCCGTATGTTGAGAGTAGTTTGGGTTCGAGTGGGTTTGAAAGCCACGATTAATGACGACCATTGGAGTGTACACCTCGACCTTATTATATTGTTCATCTCGAGCAGCAGTGTACGAAGCTTGCTCGCTGAACTGGGTCCCCACATCTCGGTATAGATGTTGAGTCCTTGGTCTGACGTATTTAGTGTCGTACTCATGCAGGACCTCCTTCGAAATGAATGCGGTATCCTTGATTTGCGTTGAATAGCTCGATTGCAGAAGAGACAACTGTGCCGAAAGCAGCATAGCCAAGAACATAGCCGTCACAACCGTAACACTTGGCCGTGGGTCCGAAGGTAGCGTAGGCAAGAAGAGCCAGTATATGAGGACGTGGCCAGGACTGAAATAGCAGAAGAGGCGCAAGGAGATGGGCAAAGGGTCCCACACGGCCACCTCCCATACATCTCGAATCGGATCTGGATGGGCTCTCGATTGAGCTGTACCGGCGCCTACGATGCTGGATAGGAATCGTAGAGGGGAGGACGAGACGGGAGAAGAGTCGACTCGGACGCGTTTGGCTGAAGGCGTGCTCGGGACATTATCCACGGAATTTTCGAATAAGCGGTAATGCTTCTTGCGCCAGAAGGTATAGACTGCATTGACGATGCATACCAGGGTCAAGAAGTGTACGATGAAGGTAGCCTATCTCATCAGCCTTCCGAGCACATTGATATTGTGTCTCAATTGCTTACCAGCCATGCTGTCCATGCTATTCTCGGAACATCCCCGAACACATCATCATATCCTTTGGAAGTGGCTTTCGAATTGGACCGAGCGATGAGAAAGATGATGTTCAACGCAATGCCGATCGGTGTCGCCCACTCCTTTTCAACTTGATCCCAGCCATTTGACTCGATCTCCTCGGAGAGCCAGAGAAGGAAGTCGTAGGGATTGAGGTAGGCCTTGAGTCGCTCGATGAGGGGTTGACGCCGCACGTATTTGGGCATTTTCAGTGGCGACGCTGTGAGGACGGTCTGCAGCAGACATTTCCTCTACCGGGTAAAACAGTGTGAGGATGAACTGCGTTTTGCAGACACGGTGATGCGACTGTGATTGAGAGTGAAATGCAGTGCGGAACTTGAATGCTGCACCGCGGAGCGGGTAAACAATGAAACTGGCGAATCACGTCACAATTCTAGATAAGATAAGATGCTTGTCCCCAATGTGAAGCAGCTCAACTTCACGATCATTCCAACGACGCAGTCTGCCCCCCGCTACTTCCAGCTGCCTAACTGTCAGTCACTAGGTATTGGGGACGTTGTCTGATTGGCATTGACGATAGTCATTTCATATCTACCTTGGAGTCGCAGGTCGGTGGTCTCGAAAGATGGCAGCCCCAGCTTCGGCCTACAAGGTACATCATCTTTCTCTCCCGAAGGTGGCCCAGCTCACAGTGCGTTATTGATAGGACCGACAATTCCTTGCTGTCATTGGTGATGAAGAGTAAGCGATGGCTGAAAATATCTCAGTAAAGCTACAACTGACACTCGTTTCCAGCTCGGTGACCGGTCTACTTCTCGCTGGGATTGGTCATGTTACGGACCCCCCCGATTCCCAGAAGAACTTCCTCGTATGCGATTCAAAGACAGAAAAGGCCGAGATCGAGAAGGCCTTCAACAGTTTTACAAAAGAGCGCAAAGATATTGGTATTGTGTTAATTAACCAACATGTCCGTCTACCCCGCGCAGTTGCGATGAATCCTTCTATATCCTGTTCAGAAAGCCACAGAAAGTCATGGGAACGCCGCAGCTAACACGGGTACAGATTGCAGAGCAAATAAGAGATACTGTCGACAAATTCCGAGACGCCTTCCCCGCTGTCCTCGAAATACCTAGCAAAGATCATCCTTATGACCCCGAGAAGGACAGCGTCTTAAGGAGAGTAAGGAGGCTCTTTGGCGAATAGAGCCCTTGGTAATGCTTGTGGTGTTTTGCGCAGTGGCTGGAGTATGGAGCTATGGAACAAGGAGGTCAAACCTCTCAGAGATGGGTTTTATCGCTGCCGAGCACGGTGATTCCGGTGGCCAACGGATATAATACGTTACAGATGTTACCGAATTTGCCGCTTTTGGTTGGTTGAAACCGAGAACGATGCGCCAGGTCTCAAGAACAGACAGCGACGCCATACCGGCACGGGCTGGATTGTCCTTTTCCTTCTCAAGAGCAAGAGATAGCTCTATGCTAACAGCAATTCATGAGCCTGCCTTACATGCATTCAGCTCCACATCAGGAACCACTCGAGGACCGGTTGCGCAATATTACAGACAGCAGGCATAATCCTGATATGTTCCCAGATACCGGCTGCTCAAGGATCCCCAGGGCCGCAGTGAGGTTCAGCGGCTGAATCATATCTGGCTGCAACGATTGTCTAAGCTGAGGCCGGTCCAGTCAAGGACATGAAAAACCGGGCAACAACGAACCAAGTAGTATTTAATGGCTTCATTACCTGCATCTCCCTACAAAGAACATTCTCAAAGGCAATACAGCAACATGGACGGATAGATGCAGATACTGTAGATTCCGCATCAGTTTGATGAATTACTAGTGTCGAGTAGTCTAGCGTAAAAGCAGCGTAAGGTTCCAAGCCAATGACAGACGACATCAGCAGCTCGAATGATCCGACGAAGCAGAGCGCAACGCAGCGCACCTCAAGCTCGGAGAAACATAGCAGAGTGTCACTGGCCAAACGAACTGTACTCTTTATAGTACGACTCGCTCGACGTCTATTCCTCAGCCTCCGAGTCGGTCAAGATGCGTGCGACATCACGGCTGTTCGCGACCGTCAAATCGGCATCGAAATACCTCGAACCGTACACGCCGACGGGTCTGACGGGTCTCAGCACCCATCCCTCACCACGACCAGCTCTCATCTACACATACCGCGAGACACTGCAGAAACTCAAAGCACTACCCAAGTCGTCCGTGTACAGACAGTCCGTCGAGGCAATCACCAAGCAACGGCTTGAGATCGTGGAAGCCGTCAAGCCCGAAGGATACGAGCAATACCTGGAACGAGTGCGCAAGCAGATCGATGCCAACCCAGCGGCATACAGTCGGTTGATGCGCGACGATGGCACGCTGACGAGCGAGAAAGTACACGTCGAACCGGTGGATAATTGGAACGGCGAGGTGACGAGACAAGATGCTCTGCCCGAGGGATCGAACAACCAGATCCAGGCGGAGAGAAAGGCTGCCGCGATCCAGAAGGAGGCTGCCGTCGTCGACAAAGAGGCCGAGGAGGGCAGATTACCTGAGGTGGAAGATCTTGAGGTTGAGCCGCCTCTGACGAGGGATCAGTACGTCTTTTCTCTCTTGTTTTCTCGACCTTGTCACATCCCGAAACTGGGATATATGGCTAACGTTCGCACCAGAATTGAGGATATCGAGAAGAAGATCGGTGCCGGCCTGATTGAGGAAGTGGTGCAAGTTGCTGAGGGCGAGTTGGCCTTGGTCTCTGAAATGCTACGGCATAAAGTGTGCGTATCCCCAACATCTTGCATACATGATTTCTAAATGCTGACCGGTTCTAGGTGGGAAGAGCTCGAGGAGAAGGCCCCTCCCGGCCAATGGGTATACTTTGAGCGTGGGGATAGAGTGTAGATGCCTTTCTACGAAAGTCCAGGATGAGACCGGCACTTGTAGATATGATACCAAAACCAGGCAGCTCTACCTGGGATCGAATACCGGATTTCGATCAAACATCTGTCCACTGTTCAGTCTCTTTGTCTTCCTCGCAGAAACTATAGCACAGCTACGGCGAGCACCAATTTCTCTCCAGGCATTTTCTGAATATGCTCCCGAGTATGGTAGGCTGGTGCACCGGCCGCGGATTCGAGGTATACATCCAAGCAATACAATATTTGTGAGTCAAGCGAGTCCAAGCTGGTCGTTGTAGCCGTTGAGAAATGGATTTGTGCCAGAAAACGCTCTTCATTGATTTTGTCTCCTTCTATGACTTGCTTTATCGCAGTAGCATAATCCTCCCGGAGCCATTCACTTGATTCCTCCGCTTCCACCATCCACCTCTCCCAGCTTCAGTAATCTATACAGTCCCGGCTGACATCCTTAGCACGGACCACCATATCGCAGACGCAGGTCCAAGATCACCAGCATCCAATGTCTCTTGCTCAATCTTCGGTGTTCCTTGCTCGACTCCTTCAGATCGCCTCCCGGATCGTCTCAAGAACCCAGCTGCACATCACCTCCATTTTGCTGCTCTAGAAAGGATTGTCCTCGGGAGGAATCTCTTTGACAAAGTGATCCCCAATGACGGGCAACTTTTGCAAAATATCCTGTTTCACACGCGGGACATCGCCGAAAAAGAAGAGCGCAAACACGCCTGTAGCGACAGCGTAGCCGGATGCAATGGCGCCGTAACGGAAGAGCTTGCCGGGAGTCAGACCCATGATATTAGGGACGTGTTTCGTCCTATTATGCACAAAAGCATCAGTCAGTTACAGACACAGACAACATCAAACCGACAATAACTCGAGCTTGAGAGACGAGGAGAAGGGCAGCCACAGTGACTCTCGGAATGCAAAAGAAATAGATATCCCAGTGCTCCCATGTATTTGAACCATAATAAATAGCTCAGTCCACTCATATCCGCAGCGGCGAAAACAAATCCGACGGGGCAAGGCGCATTAAACACGGCAGGGCATATGGCTAGTCCTTTTCTCCCCAAACAGAGAGGGTAGAAGGAGGTGGACTGGGAAGAACGTACTTCGGTCCGTAAGGTGAAACATATGTCTGGTAAGTCGGTTGCGGGCCGTACACGCGCAGCGGCGTGCGTCCGGATCCCTGGAAATATTCGTACGATGGCATTTCGATCGGAGCACTGTGTGCAGCGGAAGTTCGAAGGGGTTGTAGACTCGCCGATGGTGTGGTGGTTTGGAGCTTCCAAGCGTTGCGAAGTTAGAACTTCAATGTCGTCGTCGACGAGCTTGGGTTTCTGGAAAGCTGTATGCGGCGGAGTAGAGATCTGCCCAAGTGCAGCTGTGACTGCGGTTTCGAGGACTTGGCAACAGCCAGCGAATCAGCGCCACGGCAATTGGCGCAGCTGTGACAAGGCTGTGTGCAGGCGCACTATTTACTGTGTAAAGGCGGCACGAGCTGGCGTGCTTACCTAAGGCAACGCCGTCACAGTGCCATCATCCAGCTACTACAACGTTCAGCCTTACTACCTACCGGTAGGTACAACTAACGATACATGGTGTATCTACCGTGACTCAGGTATTTCCAAGATACACCCGCTAAACCATGGTATGGATAGTACCGCGGCTGTGATTCCAAACTTCCTCAATGCGCCAAGAAGCCCCTAGACTTCCAAGGGGCTCTTGAACTGATCCATACCCTCTCTACGCCGCCTTTTACGAATATTTTGTCTAAGCAGCGATCGATTACCACTTTGGAAGGACTGTCTCACCTGTCCCCTACATATTCAGTGCTCTGTCTGATTGATCTTGGAATCCTAGACTGAAATCCGTGTCGGAAACCCTGAGCCCAAATGGAGGGCGAAGGCGAAGAAACTGTGACTTCTACCAGCTCATCTTCTTCCTCAAGCTATGACATTGGCCCTGGTGGATATCCCGGTGATGGCGTTTGTCCTTCTGTCTCGTCCTTGGAAGCAGCTTTCAAAACTGCCTACGATACCTGGGCCATGCCAGCACGTCAAACTGGGTCTGACGGACGAGATAACCTGTTCGATCTGAACATGTTTCTTCAATTGATGTCCGAGGTTCCTCCATTTCGGCCGCCTCCACTCAAACAAGCAGTCGTGCCTGAAACCATCGTTTTGGATCTGTTCGTGAGCCTGGACATGCTCCTCGAGACTTGTATGATTCCGGATTGCAACCAGCGCGAGAAGAGAATCCCCTCTCAACTCCTGATCGGATGCTCAAGTTGGCAAACCTACGAAACGGTGTGTCCGGAAGACCAAGAGGAGGTCTCTCGACTAGGTTTGCCACTTCCTTCGCTGCAATACATAACCCGCCTGGTGCTTGCCTGGTCATACGTTCTTTCCTGTCGTTGGGCAGATACCCTTCGGGCTTCTGGCGAGACCGCAGCAGTTCTTCAGCCAGAAATAGGTACCGCGAGTGACTTTTGGGGGATGATTCGTGAAGAACGGTGGCAAGCAACAGTGGAGCATCAGGGAAAAGATTACTACTCTCCTTTTATGCTGAGAAGCAGCCAGACTCCGGGCTTGAACATGTCAGTTCCACTACACTTCTCCCACATCAAACTCGTTCCTCTAACGTGGACTTAGAGAACACCCCTCTATCGCCGAACCGGAAGTACAAGTCGCACAAGCGTTCCAATTCATCCGGGAGTATTGCATGGCTCATAACCAATTGCACGAATGTGTTATTGCTCTTGTCATTGTCTTCTCCCTCATATTGTCCGACAGACCTTGTCCCAAGCTTCTTGCATGGTCCTCTGGTGTGGAATCAACTAATACCGAACCTTGTGGCTCGGATGAATTTACCAGGATTTGGGATATCCTTGACCAGTGCATCACCATCGGTTGCACTTTGGGGGCAGTGGACTCCTTACTGTGCAGTGCTTTCTTCGATCCTGCAGTGCCATGCAATGCTGTTGGCGCACAACTGATGGGGGTTCGAAGCGCTTTAAAGATTGAATCTCAAAGATATGACCATCTAATCCATGCTCTGAAAGAGAAACGCCCGGCGATTGCGGCTCTTTGGTTGGGCGTGATATCTACGGGGCAGGCAGAGAGGATGCTCCAGGTCGCCATGTCAGCAATACCACCAGTCGATCTCGTGGTTGGGACATGGACCGGCGTGGTGCAGTCGTTCTTGCAGGTTCAATACGACGATACTTCCCTTGCCGCCAACCAAATTAGCCGTGCATCAGAGTACAGCACAGCATTCTATGTACAGCCTGACGTCAACCGGCCTTTATGTCGATTTCCTCCATTCGGAAGAGCACTCACGGAAAATACTGGTCTTCAAGTCCGCGAACACCTTCAACATTGCCATCGGCCTTGGAAAGCAAGGTTCTACTGGAGACTCAACAATGGCCAGACTGCTCAATTCCACATCGTACGATCAGTGGCATGTCCTATCGTACACCTTTGGCAGCCTGAGGCGCATGACGCATCGCCCATGTAAGTTTTGAACTTGAACGCGGAAACAGTCAGAGCACTGACAACCCTTAGATCCAGTACTGCAAATTGGAGTGATGCAATGCAAATATCGAGCACCGCAACCTCGTATATATTCAGTTGGCATTGCCAGAATGAAGGCGGCCTCTGGCTGGACGAAGGAAATGGATCGGAAGCCGCAAGAAAGATCCAGACACATCCTTGGATCGACACGTCTCTTTTCGATGAAACGGAAAGCGAGGGGCAGGAAGAGGAGGAGGAACAAGAAGAAGAGGAGCACACGACAAAAGTTCCTCCTGGTTTCGATAGCATTCGCTCATGGCAACTTGCAGTTCTTGAAGGTGGAAGCGAATGATGGCGAGGATACACATGGTGAGCCGCATGTCGACTTCGGAATGATGAGAGTCCTGTTCTACGGCCAGATACGCGGGAATTGGAACGAGAAACGCTGTTCATGTGACATGTCTTCTGGTAGGCCATTCGTACGTCCCTTCCCTCTAGCTCGAGCGGTTAAGAGGGATACATGGATGCGGCTCCCGTCTCGTGTCTCGACGAAATCATGCTCGCCCTGCGGCTCGTGCTCCGCGCCGTGCTCCTCGTCGCCTTTTGGCAGGAACATTCAACCAGTCGACGAAACGTTCGAAGGCCTTGTGCTTGCTACAAGGTTTACATATTCGATGATGGACTCCATTGCATCTGCCTGCCACTTGACAGCGTTTCCATTCTTGTCGGCACTCGCCGGCTGGACATACTGCATAACTATGCTCGTTGTTTGAATGCTTGCAGTCCTTGTGACTGCAGAAACCGGATACTCCTGAGCTGGTCGACATTCTCAGTAAAGGGATGGGACGGATTGAAATGTGATAGGCTTTGTAGTATCTGGGGGTAGGTTGAAACTCGGGATTTGTGTGTTGATCTGGCGATCTGGATATTGAATACGTGGATATACTTGAGCGATGTCCTAGCTAACACGGTGGAAGGAAGCTCTCCCGTGGAGTTGCAACAAGGCAAAAGTAAGGACCCAAATGTTGCCAAATACCCTGCCTTGACGGGCAGGGCTACGCCTGAGATCATGTGGACAAGTGGGCGTACTTATTCCCACAGGGTTGCATCAGTCTCACTCGGTCGGCGGCATCCTTGTGCCCGGAACTCGTGACACAGCAAGGAAACACCAATAGAAAAGAAAAGAAAGATACTTTGGACGCCGGCTTGCATGTCTCAGCATTCTACGCTCGAGTCTCCCGGTGCGGGTCTCTTATTTGATAGAGGCTAGGCAACGATGTCGCATACTGGACCATCTTACGTATGTCCCTTGAACTTTACATTAATCTTTGCTATGTTAACTGAGCATACAGAGTTGAACAGCGCGGGAAAGAATACCACTAACGAGATATCCGCTTTGGCTGTAGAGGCCTGTTTCCAACATTGTCATATTGGCAAGATCAACTCCTGTATGGCCACCCATTCAGCGGGAGTCTCACATTTTCTCGTTGCCCGGTGCTGTATGGCACCATCGTGGTCGAAGAAAGCCCATTCGGTAACTGTGCTGGTGGCGTCCCATTCTGGGTCTTCGTCGAGATCAGTGCGTCGCGCAATAGTTCCCTGTCCATCAGGGTGAGTAGATTCAACCCAGCAACAGTTTGTCGGTGAAGCTTTGGCAGTCCCGATAATATCATGTAGATTGCGAGAGCCGGGGATATGCGCCCATGTCTCCCCAGATCTACTCTGGCAGCTCTTCCCACCGAGAATGCTAAAGCCATTATGTAGTATGAGGAGCTTTCCTTCAGGCAGGCTCGTAAGATGTAAAAAGAAGGGGGGAACAAGCTCGACATGATCATAACCTTATGCCCCACCAACACGGATATGCAGTGGGTTATAGTGGGGTAGCGACCCACCCCCGCATTCTAGAAAATCACACTGCAACCCCACCATAGATTGCCAACCTGACTTGAACGCTCTAGAACCGATATCGCTACGACCGTATTCTGACGTGACGCCGACCATGCCAAAGCCAAAGCCAACACCGACATTATGGTCCAAGTCTGCAGCCGAAGACAAAAAAGCTGCACTTGAAAAGGCAGAGATTTTAAGAATCCTCGAATCCCAAGGGCAGACGCTACTGGTACATCGGGGCCGAAGCATCGATATGGCGGCCATCGAGTCGGCAACCCGGCGCCTTGCCCGAGCACCCGTCCTTCCCAAATACGCCGAGCCCCAGAACCAGATGGTTCCGTTTGTGTACGAAGTGCTCGACCCAGAAGCGATCATTGACGGGGAAAAAGTAAAGGTAACGGCTGCTAGGCTTGTGGAACTCTGGCAACAGGTAGAGTCATCAATCAACCCCCTTCCAGTGACTGTGGCTGTTCTTGTCCTTGTCCTTGTGTCTAACAATAAGCCTTCTAGAATCCAGACAATATTCGACGTGCAGCCGCCGCTGTGGGGAGGGCGCCACCCGAACCGGGCTCTGACGTGATCGCGGCATTCTCCACGTTTCGATTCAGAGAAAGGAAGAACCTTGACCGTGCGAAAGTTCTTGAGCTTGCGGTCGAATCAAAAGAGAAAGGAGAACGCTCCACAATTGTCATTCTGGCGCTCGACGACTTGTCCTTCGATAACGGGAGTTTTGTCCCACTTGCGGCAGGGGAGGATGTTTGCTTTGATGGCCATTCTCCCCTCTATATTCCCCCTACTGGCGGTGGGCTGTGCATCTATATTGACTTGAACATTTGAATGGGTTTTGGCCTTGGCCCCTTTGACTTGCGTTGCAGTCTGTAGTCCGAAGGAGGGCCATCCATGGTTTGATGGGAACCGGGTGCAGATGTCGCTATGGTGCAGCAATTCCTAATGCATTGCTTATATCCTGAATGCTGGCAGTGGCAGATGCTGGCGATCCTGCGAAGAGGTTAGTTAGCAAAATGTCACCCACCAGCCAGGAGCTGGTTAATTATAATACCCATATATACCGGCATACCGGTTCTCCTCTCCCTCTGGATACGGATACGATGTCACAAAAGACTAAAACACAGTCAGTCCTCCGTCCGGCTGCTTTGGGTTAAGCCTTTATGGAGCCCGAACTCCCCATAACGCCGCGGGCCGCGTCGAGCCACTCCCGAGGGATCGCTTAGATCCAGCAGGGATCACGGTTCACTTGCCTGTGGATGCAGTATCTCCGAGTCCGGTTCAAGTTTTCAAGTGTATGGGGCTCGCGTCCGATCTTCCATCTGCTGATACCTGTTTATCTCCCGCAAGTCTTTGAAGAGCCGATAACCTTCGCACAATCATTGCAACCTCTTGATATTCACGGTTTCATCCATAACAAATTTCCGTGGGTGGCATTAAACTTATTCGATGCCGACCTGGATAAGCTTGATGGAATTGGTATTCGTAACTCACAGGTGTGAGTTCGAGCAAAGTCGCCTATTGCGAACCAGCCCGTGAGCTGGCGGCAGGTGGAATACGGGCCCGGTACCGCCAAATATGAAATGGGAATAGCAAATGTAGAATGCGCTGCGTTACACGGACTAATAGCACCCCCCTTTCAGAGCTCGAACACAAATCAATAGCTCCTCAAATCTGGAAGAGCTTCGGGTTGAGGCACTGACCGACATCATAGCACTTGGTCTAATGAGCCGGTCGTCGCTGCCTAGAGCCGCACTTCCCAGGTGATAGGCGCGATCGAGTGGGCCGGGCAGAGCTTTCCAAGTCCTGACGCCGTGTTCAAGGGAACGTTCCGGCCATTCGCGCTGGGACCCTCCGAACAGAGAGCCCAACATTCAAGGCAAACCTGCGAAGTCGTCGAACCCGCCTCAAAACTTTCTACTAGCTCGATGGAGATTGATTTCGAAGGAGATCCCAAGCACCTAGGTAGTTTAAGCAGGGGCGACACGCCCAACGCCAATTCCGGACACGACATGACTTAATCTGGGATCCCTCGGCAGCCGCCGTGAAAGCCACCTTTTCCTGAACCATGTCGTTCCTCTTTGCATGTCCGTCCCAGTGATGATACAGGGCTGCCACATGCAGCAAATGCTCTGCTTTATGACTCCGGGTACTTCGCTTTACAAGACGCCACCACCTCGCCATTGTGGTAGACAGAAAATTTCAGATCGGCGTTCCCCAGAACGATCCAAAGGATGAAGCACACGTCCCGCCACTTGAACCCGTTATTCCTGTAACTGCGTGAGGTGGCCCAAATCCGACCCACATCAATGCTGTATTCGACAGAGCACAGCGGTTTGATGGCTACAAGAGGTAAGTGGATGCACCTCCAATTCCCTTCCAATTTGCGGAACCTTACATTTGTGTGTAGAGAGCGAAGGAGGCACCTTCTCATCACTGTACAGAAGTTGCTGGCTGAAATTCCGTACACCGCTTGACAGCCAGGCGATGCCATGACACAATTGGAAAGTCTTCGTCGTCAGTGTCTTGCCATCAGCGAACGCCTCCCCCTACACGGATGTCGTCAGCCAAGGTTGCGTACACATTGGGACTTACTTGCCCTTCTTAAAAGCCATTTCATCTGGTTGTCAATGTACCATTCAAATCTAGCTGCATCCCAGACCCTGTCCTCCAGACGGTGTCTTGAGCTGTCATACGGTATCCGCACTGCGATGCCAAAGCTGCACCTCGCGATCCGCGACGACACAGTCTTCTGCTGGAAGAGTTGATTCTTCGAGTGCTCGAGGCCCCACATCGTGGCTCCTCGACATATCGCGGACCACCTGTGAAGTGGTTACTTCCAGCACGATTGCGCATCTGCTTGGGCAACCTACGCTCCATTAACCTGTAGAACCATGGTCCCTTCAGGCTGGTGCGAATTCTTCAGCATGTCATACAGATAGTTGCTTTCACCAAAGCCGCCAACCAAAAGGATAGCCTGCATTCAAACTGTGAGAATGGGAGGTGTCGGGACCTCGAGCAAGTGTAGTACCTTTACCTTGCGATCCTCTTTGGATGTAACCTGTTCGATCTGCTGACAAACTAGGCGTTCGATCTGCAGACCAACATGCTCATAGATTGTACGGATGGCCGACCTGTTCGAGGAGCTGCCGTCAGTGGGAACAGCTACGCATCTCCGACTCACTTACTCCTTGAAGGAAATGTTCTCATCCCGAATACCGTTGGCATCGTCATCTTCCACGCCTCTTAGCTCCACGGAGTATTCTTTCTGGGTTGCTGGATCGAAGCTGCGTTTCACAATGTATTCGAATTCTCGCATCATTTTCTTTTTGGCGGAATCTTTCAGCAGATTCCACTGGCTTTGGCCAACTTTTGTGGTCACTAGTTTCTGAAAGCCCATGTCAAGAAACGCCGAGCCGCAGAGATCGCCTATCCGACAACTGATTAGCTGGTCATTCGAACAAAGTCTGCTCAAAGACCTCACCGCATCCTATCGCGCATTCCTTGATCCGAAGAGGAGAGATTGTCTCTATTTGATAGCTGATTAGGTCCTTTCCGCTGTCAGTATCTGAAGGAGCTTGTCTGAGTTCAGGCGACAAACCACAGTACCCCCTCCCGCATCGCATACCACGAAACAGTCTCCCGGCTACTTGAATCAGTACGTGTGCAAGCGACATCGGGAGGCGACTCACATGGAGCTCCTGCATCTCTGACTTGTCTTTAAGGGTAGCCAGCGCGGCGGCCTCGGGTTCTGTCACCAAGCGTATGTCGCCTCCTAGCCCTGCTTGCTTCGCAGCTTGCAATGTTCTGTCCTTTGCAGCCGGCGACCACATCGCCGGTACGGACATGACAACGCGTATGTCGAAGATATCCCGGAAGTCCGGTCCTTGCCTACGTTCAATGTCCTTCATTGTGTAGGCCCAAAGCAGTCGGAGGTAGTCTGCTACGATGGATACTGCATTGCGATGCAGCTGGTCTAGCAGCTCATTCGATTCCCTCACAAGTGCGACACTCTTCGCGTATTTGCTGTCAGGCTCCAAGAGGATCTTTATCCAACGGAAAGACTGGTCGTTGGGACCGACTGAGTAACCCCATTTGCTTGGTACGCCGTCAGCATATGAGATTTCAGAAGGCACTTTGTCGTTGGTCGCATTCGCGTGTTGTGGATTGGGCCAGTTGTTGATGAGCCTGATCTGTTTTGTGCCTGCATTGACTGCCCATGAGACACCTGAATGGCTACGCGACAACAAGTCAGTAGGATGAACATGTTCGGAAGTTGGGGTTTACGAACGTCGTCCCAAAGTCGATGCCGACTACAATCTCCGAGGTCTTCGAGGCCATCTTTGAGCGGCGAGCGTGGGTCGTTTGCGAGTCTGAGAGCCGCGGAAGCAAACTGCGATGGACTGAGGGAATATCCAGGACTCGAACATTCTCAGCCTTATTGCGAGAGTCGAGCCATTTCCTCGGAACTGCACTGGGGCCGCCCAGCACGACTGGCGACTTGCCAGAATTAAAAGCAGCAATGCATCCATGGGTAGAAGGCTGCACAAGTCCCTGCATGAAGAGTTCAGCTGCGAATCTAGGCCTCACGCGCTCAAATGACGCCAAGCTTGCCGTTATTTACGGTTCCATTACGCAAGATGGCCAGGGGCCGAGCAGGAACATCGGCGTCATTACACTAGATAACCACTCTCAGCCTAACGAATACTCAGTCCTAATCACAACTACAGCTCGCCCGCCATGCAGAAAGGCGGCAGCGTTGTAACGAATGAGAGTGCTCAAGAGAGTCTGGCCCCAGCCTCCGAGGAGACCATTTTCCGGTTTTCAGCACTTGTTCCTCCTTTTGCAATCATGGCCAATTCTCCGCCCGGCATCCCGCCGGCAGTCTGGAGCACATGTTGGTGCACTTGGTGGACACTGCCTCAAGCTTCCTGCAGACTTCTGGGCTGTCACACCAAAACTTGGAAGGGAGCATGCTGCGCCGCGTCACCAGCCTCATTGACTCGAAGGGAAATGTGCGATGTGGAACAAGGTATGCTCATTGGAACCACTTCTACAGCCCGCGCTCCTGGAGTGCATGTGCTTCAGTTAAATACCCCCCGCGCCCGTCGGATCTGGTTGCAGTTTCATCTTCAGCCTCGACGACATCGTTTGTCCGGAGTCAACAAGTGACATTTCATCATCTGTCGAATGTCGAGATGCCTTCAGAGCTCCTACCCGACGACCAGAATGCAAACATTATCCTTGTGATGGGCATCACTGGTGCTGGAAAGAGTTACTTCATCAATAAAGCATCTCGAACAGAGCTGGCAGGCGTAGGAGACTCCCTGCTTTCATGTTAGTTTGCCCGCAGATTGCATTCTCATGCCAATGCTAACATCACCAAAGGCACGGAGAAGCCGGTGGTGATTCCCACGGAGATAGGCAGAGAAAAGGTTCTTCTTATTGACACGCCCGGATTCGACGACACCAAAAGAAGCGACAGCGCCATTCTGACTGAATTCTCACGATTTCTCACATTTCAATATGAGTCAGGCCTGAAGCTCAAAGGGGTGGTCTTCTTGCATCGGATCACTGATGTCAGGATGTCCGGAGCTGCCGTTAGGGCATTAAACATCTGTCTGAAGATTTGCGGCAAGGATGCTCTGAAAAATGTCATCTTGGTGACAACTATGTGGCAAGGTGTCGATCCGAAGGTCGGGGCATCCCGTGAGAAGGAACTCCGGGATGAGTTCTGGAAGATCATGCTCAACTTCGGATCAACAATGATGAGATACCATGGAGATGAGGATTCCGCCGTTGCAATCGCAAGTCAACTTCTGAACAATTCGACTATTGTCCTCGAGCTTCAGCGCGAACTTGTTGACGAATCCAAGAAGCTGAGCGACACGGCCGCTGGTTCATTCGTGAACGACAACATTGAAGAGCTCAAGCAAAAGTACGAAGCAGAACTACAAACTCTCGAGCAACTTCGGCAAGCCCTGATCGACAGTGATCGAGAGATGAAGCGCCAGCTCCAAGAAGAATTCGCGAACGAGAAGAGGAAGCTCGAGACGCTTGGTACCCAACAGAGGCAGCTGCATCGATACGTTGGCGAGGAGGTCCGTGAGGACATCCAGAGAGAGACCAAGAAGCGCAGCAGGTTGTGGAAACTGTTGCCTTCTGTCATCGGCCTGCTGGGATCATTTGTTGGCATTCCGCCTGGTGCGGTGGAGATTTTCACCGGCTGGTTCGCAACCACCAGCGTAGGGGAATCATTCGCTGATTTCTTTAACTCTGACTAGATGCTGGATGACCTCGCCTGAATTAGCTGATTTTGTTGCGATAACCTCAACGAGTGATTTGTCATTATCTTAATTCAAGCTCCGCCGACTGGGGTTGCGTTGGCTGCATACTTCAATGCATGGCGAGACGCCCTTCTGCACGGAGAGGCACCTCACCGGTTACAATCATCCAATCACGACCTGCGACTTTGAGCTGCAAGCTGATAGCTCGCAGCGCCCGAGACTCTTGCCTTCAGCCCGTCACACAAAGTCACACAAAGTCACGCTACGGTGCGAAAAAGGAGGGGTTCTGACGCCTCCTTCGCACCTTGCCGCTTTATGCCAGAGAGTCGTATGCAGGCTTCGTATCATGGACCTAGGTTCTGTAACTCATTAGAGGGCATTTTCATTCTAAGGAGGTCAGGAGGACCTCCGGAACATATATATTGTATAGCGCGCTAAATATGATCGATTGCTCTAGCGTCTATCAACCTTACGGCGTACAGAATGCTCCTATATACTCTGTAAAATAGAGAAAAGGATAATGATATTCTCAGTGTATAGTATATGGAGCCTTCTAGAGAGTAGTAAATTTAAGCGTTTTCAACTAAGATCGACGATAAGGTGCCTATCCTAATTAGGTAAGATCTTAATTAGGTAAGTGCGGTGGGCTCCTAAGATATAGGGCACTTGGCAGTGGGGCATCGGAATCGTCTGCTTACAACAATCATATATCTACCTACCTTATATATAGTACCCGATGGGTACCGTAATATTTCTGGTACCTACCTAGGTACACTTGGTATTACGATCCCTTTCCCTACGTATCCAGCGGGTGCCTGTGCACTGCCGTACCCTGCTCTATCACAGTTCTAGCTCTCGCAGGTTATAGCCAGAGCCTGGAGCATATATGCCACCAGCGCCAGACTACGTCCGCTCGACGGGTTGCGGCGCGAGTCTATTCCCTTCGGCCTCGAAATGGACCCCGGCAATCCTCCTCAGGTAACTCGCGTGACGACTTCAAGTTACAACGTCCAGCCCTCGATTAGCCCGAGAGGAATGGATGTCCAGTCTGCCGAAACGGGTGGTCACCGTATCGACGACCCACGGTCCAAAGAGAAACCGGGGCGAGGCCAGGCCCCGGACTTATATAAACCCCTACCGCCGGTGAATGGAGCGACATCGTCTGCCCAGCATCTATTAGCCTACCCTCAGGGCGAAAGTACTCCTATCCAGCCTCTCCAAGTCGGCGGTTTGGTGTAATGAACTGACTTTATTAGGGCTTCGAGACGGAACCCGAGATGGGGTACAAGAAAGACCGCGAGAAACTAAGATGCAAAATTTGTTGAGAAAGAAGAATCCTCACTCACGGGATACTCGACGCGAGCCACCTCAAGAAAGCAGCTTGGTGAGCATACCCCCGCGAGTCAAGATTCTTGCAGCCAACCCCAACGGCTAACCAGTGCACAGTCTTTGGGTTTCTTGTTTGGAGGGACATCAAGTACCAATTACCCCGGAGATAACCGTCACCACGATGACTACCAAGCACGACGAGTTGAAAGCCGCTCGGGCGGCGGCGGCTACCGGTCACAATACGATGTGCGGCCAAGCGACAATGAGATCCGTCTGCACAACGAGACCATCAGATATCAGCAGACAATTGCCCAGTTGGAAGACGAGCTGCGCCAGGCCTATGCAACCGCCAACCACTCGGTCGACCGCATGCAACTGGCCATGGACAACAAAGAGCTCTTCGTCGGCGCGCAAGCATCCGATGATATGTTGCAGCGAAAGTTTTCTAGTCTGTTCAGCCAGGTGAAGACGTGGGCTGGCAAGTTTCGCCCAAGGGGAGTGCCCCCGTTTGATTGTTTTGACGAGTCTATTAAAGCCGAGTTCGAGGTCGTGGCGCCTGGGTGCACGGAGTCTTCGAACCGGTGCATGTGGGAGGAGGGCAAGAGTCTCCGCCTGCTCATCCGGGGCTGGATCGGGCTTCTTCTGAGCGAGAATGTCTTCAGAGTCCGTACTGGTGCGCCTGGAAATCACAGTGACGCGATGGATCAGTGGATGGGACTCAGCCTCCAAAAGTCCGTCGGTGCAATCGAAGACACGCTCGCGGATGCCGGTAAGTCAAATCAATAGAATGGGGACCACATGATTCACCGTCCTGACCGACCCACAGACCGCTCAAAGATCTCCTCCCGCGACCTCCATGACTGGAGAGCCCTCACCGTCGAACTCCTCTCCAAGATCGACCTGGGCGAAACAGCCGCCGAAGACAAGCAGAAATTCATCGAGGACCAAGTCCGCCGGGTCCTCGGCGTCGTCAGCGCCTTCGAAGCCGTGAGCACCATGCCAGAACTCGACGCGTCGCTGCGCCAGATCTTCGAGAACGCCATACAGCTCTCTCAGCTCCTGCGACGGCAGCGCGCCTGCTGGTCTGTCACCACGGCGGTATGCTTCCGATTCGACCCTGGTGTGATGAAGGACGATAGGGAGGATGACGACGAGGAAATGCAGGGGCCTCCGAGGGATAAATTGGTGAAGCTCTTGATCACACCGGGACTTTTCAAGCGCGGGAATGCGGATGGTGAGAGGTACGAGCATCAGAGTTGCATGGTGCCTATGCTTGTGCTTTGTGAGAAACGCCAATCTCGTGCAGCGGAGGACTTTTCGCGATGTCGATGATGTGTGAACTAGAACGGTTTGGGCCCGAGTAGGGCGATGAAGTTCATGGACAGGTGCACTTTTGAGTTTGATGTTGTGGTTGCGGGAACGAGAATCATTGATGTACACGTTACTCCGTTGTTGCTCCCGCTGTCGACTCTACGTGATACTGGTCACTACGGTAGACATTGAGAGCACATTTTGAAGGTACGGCTATGACACCACAACAATCTGAGATGACAATGTTCGATACCACCAGGCAGGTTCGGAATAGTGGCATCCACCCATCCGAACTACATACCAGATGCCGTCAACGCTGCAGCCGAAACGTTGTCGGCCCGGGCCGGGGCGAGCCACATTCCGCCAAGCATTTCAGAATCCGGTCAATCACTGCTTCTCTATTGGCAACTAGGAGACCTCACGGTGCAGAAAAGCACGGCGCGTTCGCGTGGGACGCTTTCAACAGAGTCTACAATTAACCCAATGGGAAGCATCTCAGCCTGACGATGGGGAAATTCCAACGGACTTCGCGTGTTGAAGAACCTCGTCCCGCCCAGAGAGACCGCCGCACTCCCCCATCATGGTACCGTCGAGTCCTGCTTATCAGTTTCGAGGAGAATAGAGAAGTGGAAGCCGATGACTTTGACGAGGATCTTTCAGAGCTGGAAGAGGACAAGGAACAAGAGACAGACGATATCGAGCCGTTCCAGAGCGAGGACAGCGACGATCCGGGCTGCGAGTGCGATGATGAAGACTCAGAGTGTAACTGCAAGTTTGAGAACGATAATATGGGCGAAGATGACGGGTCGGAGAGATCGTACGACGGCTCTGATGCCGATTACTACTACGAGCTGAAAGAGGAGCGCGATGAAAGGAAGGAGGAGAAGCTACGGGAGCGGAAGGAGAAAGAACGACAACGAGATTTTGAGAAGACCAGGGAAGAAGAAGTTCGCGTTGCATACAGATCTCTCCACAAGGCTGAGAAGGAACGCAAGACAGTCCCGGCCGGACCACTTGCTGGTCAGAGTTTCCAGCTGTTCTGCAGCGATCATGTTGACCTTTGTTACTCCGATTTCTACAGGGCCAAAAGAGTAAACTTTTACTTACTCGACGACACAAGCAATCCCGGTCGACACAACCAGAAGCCTGGACGCGAAACTGACATGTTATATGGCGACGTGTATCTCAATGCAAATGCCAACTGTTACTTTGGCCCGTTCTGCCCCCCGAAGCGAGCGAGTCGGAAAGCTTTCAAGGTCAGGAGCTGCGATGGCATGTACGAGCTGTCGTTCAAGTTCCTCGGTGGTGGTTACCTGAAGCTGAGAGTCTCCCGGGAAATGGTGTTCATGAATCCATACAGCCCGAGCTCCTCAGCTCCTCCCGCGGCTGCTCCGGAAGTGTTCGAGTTCGTTGGCATCAGGCGCGATCTCGAAAGGGAACGGCAGGAGAGGATGACAAATTCGCGCCGCTTGCCATCGCCCCGCGAGAGTTGGTTTGAGAGGAACAATCCCATGAGATAAGACACCGATCGCCACGGCGTTAACGAATGTATATATCTTGCCTGGAATGGGCATCTAGCCTTCAGGCATCGTTCCACATATCTTGACATTGTCGATTGTGTTTGGTTTTGGTACCACGCCCCAGTCATCTCAGACGGCAAATCAGGGCAGAGCCCCCCTTCTCGACCATGGAGATCAACACTGAGCCCAGGGCGTGTTCGACTGGCGATGTCGAAAAAGAGCCTGAGCATGGTCAATGACGAAGCCACGCAGTACATCAAAGGATCATACCAGGCAAGTATGCTGGAGTTGAGGCTGTTAAGACCATGCTAACAAACATCCAGCTGCCAAAGTCATACCGATTCCTAGGCATGAAGTTCTGGTCTTACAGCCATCCCCGTGTCCAGGCGATCATGCTCGGCTGTGTTCTCTTCATGACCGTCGGCATGTACAATGTCATCACCTTCATCGGTGGTGCTGGACAACAAACCGCCTGGCTCTCGGACGTGGCCAACATTGCCCTTTACGTCGTCTTCACCGTGTTTTGTCTCATCGCTCCGGCGTGCCTGCGCGCCACCCTCTGCTTTCGGCGGCTTCGGGTACGCCGCATATGCCGCAAGTCTATGGTGCTTCAATCACACTGGGAACGTCCCGTTTGTCATTTTCGGAGGCTGCTGGTGCGGTCTTTCCGCGGCATTCCTGTGGACCGCCGAAGGTACTGCCATTACGGCATTTGCTTCGGAAGAGAAAAAGGGTCTCTATGTCTCGATCTTCTGGTCCATCTTCCAGTTCGGGGTGGTGATCGGCGCCGCCATACCTGTGGGCCAGAACTGGAATGCCGGGACAAACAACGGAAGTCGGATCGGGGACGGCACCTATATCGGTCTGTTCATTCTCATGCTGTGCGGTGCTTTCCGAGAGAAAGTGGCGGAGTTGTAGTCGTGCCTTGTGGCAGGCCTTTGATGGAGATATGACAAGTCCCTACGATGAAGACGTGGCCAGGACAACAACTCGGCGGTAGTGATGCCAGATCTGCTCCATGGAAGATAGGATTCGATATGAGGGCATATTCTTGGTCGGCATCGTCCTTGCACCATCACCAGAGAATCACCCCTCCAACCTGCAATGGTTGGGGACGGTACTCAGTCGTTCCCTGTTGTCAATTCCCAGTCGTGAAAATAAACGAATCAGCAGAAAAGATACCCCCATTTCTGGTTAAACTCAGGACTTATGATCCAAGCATTAGCATCCCAGGTGGCAGCCCCAGGTCTGACAGTGAACGATCGCATCATAAAGAAGTCACAGAGAAAGTCTTTGGCATCGACCACGCCGGACAGAATGATGAGATTGTCACGCATCCTCGGGAAAGGAAATCGATCGATCCAGCATGGGTGAGGCGTCGACAACTGTAACGGCGTTGGACAGAGAGGCTTTGGTATATTGCTCGGCTGAGGGGATGTTGGCGCTATATCAGTGCAGTTGCAGCTGATGCCCAGAATATGCCCATTGATCGTGAGAGCCAGGATGGCACTGAGTTTAGGATCTTTGGAAAATACTTGATCACATAACATCCCGGCCATCATTGATGATGATGGTAGATATGCCGAAGTCGTAACAGTAGTAGTAGCAGGCCAGCTCGGATCCGGAAACGACGACTCGATAGACGGTCTAAGTGGACCCGCAGCAACAGTACCCATATCGAAGGAAAGAGATTCGATCGCTGGCTGTGCGATAGCCAGGGCTGTCTCTGTCTCTGTAGTTGGTTTGTTGTTATGTCTTCGCTGGACGGTCGTTGATTTTCTCGAGTCGTTTCCTGCTGCGGAAAGTCGTTTCCCTAGGACACAAATTAGTCATGGCGTCGACGGGTTGGTGTCGGAAGACATCTCACGTCTGGCTCTCTGTGCTAATCGATCTTGGATCTGCTTTCTTTTACGAGGGTCCTGCACCCCGAACCAGCAGGTTTGGTCCTGTTCTTGGCCATGTTGTGAGACATCCATGCCGGCTACTCAGTAACATACAGTACAGTATGTGCAAATAGCCAGAATCGCATTCACTGGCGGGACGGAGTTCGCTTCTCACAGGACCTCTCTTCTCATTCAAGACTTTACTCGTGGTGCCATTCATCATAGGAGGAGAAGGTCTGGATGATCATCGTCTATTTTCTGACAACGCGCCAATTTCTGACTCGTCGCCTGACTAAGCAGAGAGACCCACTAGTTATACACAGCTTTTACCCAGCTTACATAACAATGTACATTGACCACCGTGTTGGGTAATGCCGTTTTGATCTATTTCTCCACTCAATATTAGAGATATTTTACAACATGTACGACGACCTAATCAATAGCTCTTTTCTGAACGAGAGCTGCTCGATTTCCTCCACCATGACAGACACACAGTTTAACCAGGCTACAAAGACACCGTAAAGAGCTGGATAGACTGCACAGGATGCGGCAGACATAGTTAGTGACCATTGACCATGCCTATGAGGCAGCTCCCATCTTGATCGAGACGGCTTCACTACGCAGGAAAAGCAAGATAAAGCGGTACAGAGGGCGCAGACATACACCGTGCGACAGAACTCTGAAGTAAGAATATGTCCCATTTTGACCATCGCGACGCCAATCTGCGCAACTTCGGTGTCCAGAATTCACGCCCCGTTCTCCCCAGAGCCTAGTGAGAGCTTGCGGGGTGGACCAAGAACGAACGAGCCGCCCCCGGCTTCCATGTCCTGCAAGCGGAGCACGGGTGACGGTGCTTATGGTCGAAGTTCATTCTACTATGGATCCTGACCTCGGATGGCATGGAGCCAACCCAATGACAAGACGACAGCTTCTATTCCATCAAAGCAGCAACACCAACTAGCCAGTACTCGGATTGGAACAGCATGGCCTACGATCCAGTCATCCCAGGACAGGATGCTTAAAAATTCTGACCTGAGCATACCGATCCAGGATCCGATGCAGGTTGACAGCCTCACCCCATCATGCACGTACAGAGTAATGAGGGGGTCATTGCTGGGGAATATCCGAACGAATCTTCATCCGGGCCTTTTGTGGGGGTTCGGCTGTTGTCTGTTTCTCTCGCATGCCGTCAGCACTTGACGGATGATCTGTCCGGGGGTCTGGGGCATCCATAGTACCCCACAGGGACATATATACAATATGGATTCCCTGTTTCCCGTCTTCACCAGATCATTTCTTTGTACAAGTTTGTCGGAAACAGGCCGACCGGAATATTCAACTTGGCTGGTAAGGGTTGCTCGCCATGATGAATGACAAAGAGATAGGACAAGCGCCTGTTGCCGTGGAGGATGTGACGGAGCTGCACGAATTCAAGAACGCCGAAGGATATGTGATTGACGCCAGTGACCCGGAACATGCCAACCTCAAGCGAGCTCGTGATGGCCATACCATTCTCCTGCCTCAACCTTCGTCCGATCCCAACGACCCACTGAACTGGAGTCGTCTGAAGAAACATGCTATTCTCATCATCATCTCCATGACGGCATTCCTGCCAGACTATGGCAGTGCTACCGGAGCCGTGACTTTGCTCCCTCAAGCTACTGTCTGGGGAATGACTCCCGACCATGTCAACCACTCACAAGTGGGAAATGTCTTCATGCTGGGTGCCGGCGGTGTCATCGTGGTCGCGCTCTCAGCATACTTTGGTCGTCTCCCGGTTCTGTTTTACTTTCTCATCCTCGCTACGGCAACGGCTATCTGGTGTGCCGCTGCCAAAACATTCGAGTCATTCATGGCTGCTCGAATCCTAAACGGCTTCTTCAGCACTGTCGCCCAGGGCGGCGGGTTGATGTTCATCTACGACATGTTCTTCTTCCACGAAAGAGCCAGGAAGATTAACGTCTGGGCTGCATTCATCATCCTATCTCCTTATTTTGGCCCGTTGTTCGCGGCGTTCATCATCAGCACCCAATCCTGGCAAGTTCCCTTTTGGGTCTACGTTGCAGAGGTACGTGATATTCGACCTTGTTATACAATGCCTCTTGGATGAGACTCTATCTTCTACCAAGAAGGGCAATCTCTCCTTCTTGCCCCGAGTTCGAATTCCACCAAAACCTCATACTGACATCTCCGCCGCAGACTGCTCTATGCCTCGTCCTCACCATCCTCTTCGTCGAAGAGACGTATTATGACAGGCGCATCCCAACACCCTCTCAACCAGCTCGAGGCACCAAGATCTCCCGCCTCCTGGGCATAGCACAATACAGATCGCGGCATCTGCGCAACACCTTGGGCCAAGCTCTAATGCGGCCCGTCAAAGTGATTCTGAAACCTACCGTGTTCGTGTCAAGTGTGTACTACCTGCTCACATTCGCATGGGTGGTGGGCATCAACACGACTCTGTCCATCTTCCTGACTCCACTGTATAACTTCGGGCCCAAGCAAATCGGATATTTCTACTTCACGCCCATCGTGGCAGCTCTCCTCGGAGAAGTCACCGGCCACTGGCTCCACGACTATCTGGCGACGAGCTATATCCGCCGACACGACGGACACTTTGAACCGGAAGTCCGGTTACGTGCCATCTGGATCTCGACTCCCTTCATGCTCGCAGGTCTCGTCAGCCTAGGGTTCGCCCTGGAGGGAGCCTACCACTATATGGTCACTTCGTTGTTCTGGGGCCTATATGTCTATGGGATCATGATCACCACGGTCGGCCTCAATGCCTATAATCTCGACAGTTACCCCGAGGCGTCAGGCGAGACGGCCGCCTGGATCAACTTCTCGAGGACTTCGGGGGGGCTTCATCATCTCCTATTTCCAAGTGACTTGGGCAGAGGCCCAGGGCACCAAAGTCAGCTTTGGTATCCAGGCCGCCATCTGTGCTGGAGCTTTTCTTTTTGATCGTGTTCCTCCAGTTGTTTGGGAAGAAGTTGCGCGTCAGGAGCGGTGCGTTGAACTTTGTCACTGCTTGAGAGGATGCCATCTTGCTGCTTGTTCAGACGAGCCGAGGACGGGGAGTTTGTGATCTAAGGTTTGAACTGGTATATAACCACTGAGGGATAGCATTGTTTCAATCGCTGTCCTTGTAGCCAATGAATTAGAAGACAGCCTTTTGAAACTCTTTAGATAAACGTGAGGTGCTTGCGCTTGTTCACTAGGCCTCCTGACACCAAATCACCTAATAACCAATATATCTCCATGACTCAGTGCTGGGACCCACTCCTCGCGTCTTCAACCTCAGCTATAACTTGGTACCTGGTAGGATCGCCTCGAGGTTTAAGTAGCCTGATTACCATTGGCATCCATCACCAGTCCTCGAAACTGAATCTACCCAATCGTAGTAGAGGCGGTGTAATTAGTTATTGGCTTCTATGCTCTGAAGGAAAAAGGACACCCGTTCCTAAACCTGGCCGACGCCATGTCTTTCCCCTACCTCCTTCCAAAAACGCCATGGCTCCGACCAGCAGGACAAACGCAACCGCTTCGCACCAGCATTGCTCCCTCCGCAGCAAGCATCACAAGAAATGTCCATCCGACAAGACCAAGACCAAGCCCAAAAAGCTTGAGAGACATCCATATCCACCAGCCCCGACGACATAACCATTCCGGTCCTCATACCAGCAGACTCTCTCGCCCCCTCCCAGCCGGAACATGGGACAGCCATATGCATGTTGTCGACCCCGCGAGATTCCCTCTGCACGCCAGCGCAAAGTACACCCCAGCAGCACATACCTTGGCGGACGCACGGGCGTTCTACTCCAGTTTCCACTCCGGCATTGAGAACATGGTGCTCGTGCAGCCGTCGATCTACGGCACCGACAACTCGTGCTTGCTGGATGCGTTGCGCGAACTGGGTCCTTTGCATGGTCGGGCTGTTGTTGGCTTGGATCCTACTACCTGTACGGCGAGTGCGGCCGGGTCGGACTCCATAACTACAGGTACAACTACAGATACAGGTGCAGATACAGGTATAGGTACAGGTACGGGTACAGACAAAGGTACAGGTACCGATAAAGGCACTTTACAAGAATGGCACGAGCTAGGCGTGCGCGGCGCCCGACTCAATCTAGTCTCTGTCGGCCGCGAGGTCAGCGAGTCAGAGCTCCGCGCAGAATTGCAGGCCTATGCCCGGATCCTGGGTCCTCTAGGCTGGGTCCTTGAACTCTTTGTTCCGATGGCATTGATCGCCTCGCTGGAGCAGATCGTGCCGCAACTCGGAGTCAAGGTGTGCATTGCTCATTTTGGCTGGCCGCCTCTTCCGCGCCCTTATGATCCTTCCAGATCCAGAGCCATTGATCCTTACGCCTTGCCGGGGTTTGCGGCATTGGTCAATCTTCTCAGACAGAGAGACACGTGGGTCAAATTGTCGGCGCCATATCGACTTAGCGATGATCCTCAGATGCGCGACTTGGACGCTATCGGTAGGGAATTGGTGCTGCAGGGCCCCGAGCGTGTCGTTTATGCCTCTGACTGGCCTCATACTAGGTTTGACGGGGTTGATCCGGTGCCGTTCATTGAGAAGTGCTTCGAATGGTGCGGTGCTGACACCCGTTTGGTTGAGAAACTCTTTCGAACAAATGCCGAGGAGCTTTGGGATGTTCCCGGCCAGCCTACGTAGGGTATTAACGGTGTGGAAGAGGAACGGGAGAAAGAGAACAAAGCGGACGGGAGCACTCATCTGCAAATGACGATCCATTTGTAAAGGCGTGGCACGGAATCTTGCATTGCGATAAGAGCGGAACGATATAGACTCAATAGAACCCTTCTGCCAGGTGTGAAACCCATTACAACGCCTAGCAGCTAGACATGCAGCAAATCAAATTATGGAAGCTTCAAAATCAGTCGTCCCCATTTGCATCAGTGCCAATTTGGGATGTCTCCTGTCCGAGAATCTGTGGTCGACGATTTATGGCCTTGAGAAGAAAACGGTGCTCTCCATGCAGGTAATCTTCTCCTTGTCCACAGTGGTCACGTCCGCAAGCACGGTGTATTTTCCGGGCGGCTAAACGGTTGTCAGCTGGTTTGACGATAGCCATATGTTAATCCAGAGCGACTCACGACTTGTTTAGGAATGTCAACCTCCTTCGTCAGTGACAAAACACCCTTCTCCAAGGGGCAGTTCAAATCCACTTGAGGCAGGTTGTCACAGAGATCCGCTTCTTGCTTGATAAGGGTGATCAATCCATATTTCACTTGAAGGAAGACAGTCGCGCCGGGCTCGATGTCCTTCGCAAAGGTGCCATTGGCCGTGATCGTTAGCTTCTGGCCACTGTACAGTTGTTAGAGTGGTATTCGAGAGGTTGGAGTGCTCAGACGTACGGTAGAGGTGGATTGGGCGATAAGTCAACGTAGTCGATGTCGAGGATGTACTCCGCGGGGTCGGCGCAGAACTGCGACATGTCAGTATGCAGCTATCCACCGAGGTCTCGTCATATGTCTGCTCACGGTCAACGGGTTCTTGCCAGGCACATCAAATTTGGGCTCGTCCACCAGAGCATTTTGATCGGGGCGGAAGAGAGATCGAGCTGCAACGGCGGTGGCGGTCAAGAGGGCGACGAAGACAGCTGCGGTCTTCATCTTGAAGATTCACCCTTTAGATTAGGGATCTGGAACGGGGAGAGACTCGAGAACACGACAACGATGACTCAATTCATGAAATACTGCCAGTAGTTGATATCGCAGGAAGATAGAGGTGGAGGAATTTGGGCTAGTAAAGCGAGGTTGGCTGGTAGCAAGCAGGTGTTATACCACAGTCCGATTAGGCTTCGAAGCGATGGCGCATGATGCATGATCGATGCCTTTTCCCGGCCCCAGTTCTAGATTGCATCACCGATTGACTACCGCGCTTCCAGGCAGGTGCTCGACAGTATGAACTCCGCTTGTTGGATTTATACCTCCCTGCACGCATCTTCCTTATAGCAGCAACATATGGCTCTACTCTCGGACAAGGCACATATGCGCCTGTCTCACCATCTCGCAGCAAGGCTCTCAAACCCCCATCCATAAACTCGACTTTTGCCATGCAGTTTTGTTGAATGTGGCCACTCCTCTTTAACAACCCTCCCTGAGCCCGTTCGACACGTGGCTCACTCGCCCTCCAGGCAATCTTCTCCAGAGGGACGTTGCTTTGCCTGACTATCCTCTCTGCGAACCTCTCCTCTTTACGCCCTCTTCTCCTGCTCTGCGACGCCCAGTGGCCGAGGAATCCCCCGTCGCGACAACGCAGAACGGCTGCTGAAGAATTTACACGATGAGGCCAGCGTTGCTGGCATGGGCGCTATCGGCCTTCCTCTCATTATCAATCGCAGCACCTCCGGGCTTACAAAAAGACGGGACGGTACTGTCCGATGATGCTCTCTCAGGGGAATCTCCTGCAGATGGTGGAGAGGGGTCGGATTATACCATTTTCAACGGGATTAAAGTACCTCCCATGAAAGAACTCGAGGGCGACAAGTTTGATGAAACGATTAAAGATGGTTACTGGTAAGATTGAAGCCGGGTTGACAAGAATCACGCTGACCACGTTTAGGTGGGTTAAACATTATTCACCATACTGCGGCCATTGTAAAGCCATCGCGCCTCTTTGGCAGACATTATACGAGTTTTATGTGACCTCGGATCCTCTAGAAGGGCGCACCAAGGGTGGCCAGCCAGACCTATCGTCACCCAACAGCTTCCATGGATACTACAACTTCCATTTCGCCTCCATCAACTGTATCGCCTACGGCGACATCTGCGAGAAAAATGGGGTGAAAGCGTGGCCTACATTCTTGCTGTTCAAAGATGGCGAACTGGTGGAGCGGTACTCTGGAGAAAGGACAATGGATGGCTTCAGCCATTATGTGGAAGAAAAGCTGGAACAGATCAAACCTGGATCACGACCAAAAGAAGGCGTCAAAGTCCCCAAGCCTGGCGCGAAAGGCGTCGATCGGACCGCCACACCAGAGAAACCTCTTGCGAAGGACAAGGACTCGGCTGCCGGGGTTGCGGCTGGTGAAAAGCAGAACAAGGAAGCCGCTGCTTTGTCGACCGAAACAACTTCAGCAATGTTGGCGTCGGAGACCGCAAGGCTAGGCAGGTCGAAGAACGCAAAGAGTGGTTCTCCGCCGAATCCCAAGGGCATGTCGGTTCCTTTGACCGCCGAGTCATTTCAGAAACTTGTCACCACTTCGCAGGATCCATGGTTCATCAAGTTCTATGTGCCATGGTGTTCGCACTGCCAGCATCTTGCTCCTACTTGGGCAGAGATGGCCAAAGAAATGGAAGGAAAACTCAATGTTGGGGAGGTGAATTGTGAACAGTCCTCGCGTCTGTGCAAAGATGCCAAGGTCAACGCTTATCCTACCATCTACTTCTTCAGAGGTGGAGAGCGTGTCGAGTATGAAGGCCTTCGAGGACTCGGCGATCTTCTGTCCTTCGCCAACAAGGCCTTGGACAGCGATGTCAAGTATGTCGACGCTGCTGCATTTAAGGAGATGGAGGAGACTGAGGAGGTTATATTCGTCTACTTCTTCGACGATGCAACAACCTCCGAAGACTTTGCCGCCTTGGACCGTTTGACCCTGAGTCTGATCGGACATGCAAAGATTGTGAAGACCGACTCACAGATCCTGGCCAATCGGTTTAAGATCTCGACATGGCCAAGGTTACTGGTTTCGCGAGACGGACGGCCAACTTACTACAACGCTCTTGCACCCAAGGACATGAGAGACTTCCGAAAGGTCCTGACTTGGATGCAGTCTGTTTGGCTACCTATTGTTCCCGAACTCACCGCAGCCAATGCCAAAGAACTCATGGCCGGGAAGTATGTGGTGTTGGGAATTTTATCCCGAGAGCGACCTGACCAATTCATGCAATCAAGACGAGAGTTGAAGAATGCCGCGCTTGAATGGATGGACAAGCAAACCCAGGCCTTCCACCTTGAACGACAAGAACTGCGCGATTCAAAACAATTGCGCATCGAGGAAGCCGAAGATAGGAACGATCAACGTGCATTACGCCAGGCCAAGAGTATCGTCATTAGCATCACCGAGGAGAACTTCCGCAAAGGGGTGGCATTTGCCTGGGTCGACGGCGTCTTCTGGGAGCGCTGGTTGAGGTCAACCTATGGAGTGGACGTGTCCAAGGGTGAAAGAGTCATCATCACTGATGAAGATGTGAGTCTCGCCATAACATCCACCTATCGACAATGGCTAACATAACTTAGAATCGCCGATACTGGGATGTCACGGATTCCGGAGCCTACATCATGCCTTCTCGGACATCCATTCTCGAGACTTTGCATCGCATCGTCGCGAACCCTCCAAAGCTGACGCCCAAATCCACCGTCGGTGCCTTTGAGAGCGTTTTCTTCCGAATCCGCAACTTCGGAACCTATCACCCCTACTTCTCGTTTGGAATCTTGATTCTGTCTGTCGTCGCACTGCTGTACATTCTGAAGAACGGCACCTCACTCAAGAAGAATCTCGGCCGGAACAGCAGTGGTTATATCCATCTCGAAGGGAAGGAAGGCTTGCTTGGCATGACCAATGGCAAGGCGGATTGAGTATGACTACAATTGGGTTCTTGCCCAGGGTAGCATAGAATGCTACTCATTCGTTACCTGTACCATTCATTGCACGGGCGCTTGCGCGTACGATTCTGGAGGTGCTCGAAGTCAAGGTGACCAAATACTATGTTCACGGGCATGGCGAAGGCGTTTTGGGAGGCTGGTTTGTTCAACAGGATCAGGGGAAGAGGCAAGAAATAAGCGGATGAAGTCCGATCGTCTTGGTTATGAGGGTTGAATACCTACTACGTCGTAGGCAGTATAATAACACGACGCCCAACATCCCTAAGCATGTCTTACCTTGTCCACTACGAGCATTCCTTTTTCTCTCGAGGCTCGCTCCGACGAGTCAACTCACGAGTAGAGTTAATCTCGCTGTCCGTTGATGGGGTTCCAAGCACTGGACTCGTCTAATATTTACAATGGCCGGTAGGAATTGCGTAACACTTGGAAATATTGCTACAGGGAAAGAATCTTCAATGGCAAACAACAGAAAAGACAAGGAAACAGAGAATTTGGCAATCAAGCTTCGTCCCATAGGACTAGGCGACACCTTTGATTGTGCAATTGATTTTCGTCCTTTTCGAATATGACCACGGCCGCTATTGTCTGGCTGCACGCCCACAATGAAACTACGAGCACGTAAGTGCCAGTAGCATTTCCATGCAGGATGGTCTGCTTTTCCGCTTTGGGAAGGCTAACGGGTATGTTGACACGAGGTCAACGAAGCCAGTCGAGCGGCTGCCAAGACTTTAAGTCGACATCGAAGAGGAAAAGTTGACCGCTCGCTGTCAAAAGCGCCACCGTATGCCTCCATATTCCACCACATCAATCGTGCCATAGCGGTAATATCCCCACCGTCACACTTCTATGTGTCGATGGATCTAGTCCCTCCGTCCAGGTCGGTCGGTACCGAAGACTCTGCGACCACCACGGTCCTGCGGGGCCTGCTGGGCAACAGGGACGACGTTGACAGGGATAGAGTCGAAGCCCAAGCTCTTCAGCAGGTCCTTGGTGTCTGGGTCGACATCGAGCTGGCCGCTCTCGGTGTTCTGGGTGAAGTCCAGGGCCGAGATCTCGGGGACATATTGATCCTTGCGCTCCCGCTCCTCTTCTTGCAGCTTGAACGAGATGCCTCGCACGGGGCCGCGCTGGATACGCTTCATCAAGTGGGTGGTGTAGCCGGCGATCTGGATAGCAGAGAAATCCGTCAGTTCAAGGTTCCATGTCTTGCAAGTACCAAGGAGCGCACACGACTGGTGTCTACGCGTTGGGCGAGAGCGGGTGTTTGCATACCTTGTTGCGAAGACGCTTCGAGGCAATGATGGCAATTTCATCGCAGATTCTCTTGTTGGTCTCGAAGTCGAGGGTGAGCTTGGGGTAGTACCGCTCAATGATGACTTTGGCGGACTTCTTGACGGTCTAGATGCTCCAGAGTCAGTTCCGAGGTTCTTCAATCTAGGTTTGTCGCAGATAGGTACTGACCTTCGTGCGAACGCGACCCATCTTGACGGTGTGCTGAGGGAAGGGGTTGGTCGAGGTGTAGGAAGTCGAGGTTGAGGTCGTGCGGTCGTGAGGTTATAGTCAGATGCAGTGTGCTCGCTCAATTCAATTTTCGAGCCGAAGTCTTGGCAGAGCGGACTGTGCGCCAAGTGATAAGATTGGATCAAAAATGATCACGTGACAGTCGATTTTCTGCACAGCAGCTACTACTAGTACTGTATGCATGTGCCCGGTCATGAAGAGGCTCAAAACCCACGATAAAAGGCGATAGGTCGATCCGTTAGAAAGTAGTTGCTCTATAACTCGAGGCAAGAGGTGATACTATCTCTATACAATGCTACATTTAGATCTTCTTCTTCAGAGGATTCGAGGATGCCGCTCGGATCATCGCGTCAATCTCTTCGCTAATGTCTTGACTTGGTTCAGGAGGAGGTCTTGAGCTAGAATACCGGCGTCTCGAAGAGCTCTTGTCAAGACGTGGAATCTGCGAACCTGGGCGCTTGGCTCCACCCACTTCTTCTTTGGGCTTTCTCTCCACACTGTTGACTGGAACGTCGTCTTCCAAATGCCATGTTGGCTGGAGTCGAGTCTGGATCTCAGTCTTGCCCGATTGCGAAACAGTAGCTGCAGTAGGCGTCACAACCATCTTAGGCCCATCTTTCGTGGGCTCCCATTTCCAATTGTAGTCGGTTAAAGAAGTGTGGGTAGGTTGTGGGACAACAAAGCCAGCCACACCGACAATCGGGATGTTTCTGTTGTGAGTGGTAGGAATAGACTTCAGCAGTCGTGCTGGAACTGGAGGCCTTTGTGTCGTGTCTCGTGGGCCGACCATTATGTCGTTCTGGGAAAACATTTCTGAGCTGAGATAAGTCAAGCCTGCAGAAGGGTGCGTCCTAGGTGGTCCCGACTCCTTGTATGGATCGGCGGCTATCGTATCACGTCCATAGGACCATGGATCCGTGGTCTGGGACGAGGGTCGTGGGCCATCGGCCAAATCAAAGAACTCGGCAATGAGAGGACCGAATCTGCCAGGTTCTGAACGAAGATTCCGCAAATATTCAGAGACGTCCTCTTCCGTGACCTCTGCTGGCTCGGTTGCACCCGCTCGACCTTCCTCCAGTGCAGCGGCGCGGTGTTGTTCTCGTCGCTGCACGCTCAAATGACTCTTGACAAATGCCTTGAATTCGGCTCGCTTTTCTCTATCGATTTTCTTCAAGAAGCTTTCAAATTCCAAACCGTTGAGCCCTGCAAGGTATGGGCCAGTGTATCTCCATCTCCTCGTCGCTTGGGCAGAGAGCGAAGGTGCTGAAGGAGTGCTGGCTGCCTGACTCGGTTGAGCAGTCTTGGACTGTGAGTTCTCTGCTCTCGACTTTGCAACTTCTTGCAGGGTGTCTCTCAGATGTTGAGGCAGCTGAGCCGTCCGCTCCGATGCGCTCATACTGAGCCATGAAGAAGGTGCATACTTGCTGTCAAGCATTGGAAGGGGTTCAGCTGATGTGTGATCAACTTCATGGTGAAAAACGCTGGTTCGGGAAGTCGACCTCCTATCTTTTGTTGCTGGAAGCGTCACTCTCAGGTTCAATTCGTGGAATTTACGCAGGGTCATGACATGGTCGGCAGCAGACTCGAAATCTGCAATGTGCTCCCGGGTGTCGATTCCACCTTGTATTCTGATGGTTGGAGTTCCGGTTTTGGTCGTGGTCTCTACGGGCAGGGACCGTTTCAAGCCCCAGTCTCCTTTTGTCAAAGAGCTTTTCGGAGTCTCTAAGGCCGCTCGAAGGGGGTATGGAGTGGTAGCTGTATCGGAGAAGGCGACGGGTTCCGATGAAGGTTCGGTTGGTGGTAGTGACAACGGAGGCGGAAGCGCGAAGAGCTTTGAGTTGCGAAGCAGACTCGCTGCTGGTGACAGACGGGCAGCTGTCATTGCTGCTACAATCTGACCAGCTTATGCAAGACTGGTTCCCTCGCTAGCGCTCGTTGAAGCTGCGAGATGGAAACACGAGGAGGAGAATCACCAAAAGTCCGCAGGTCACCCATTGGCAAATTATGCCAAGACTAGTGGCTAGGGTGGAGTACTTATCATATTAGCGTTTCGAAGTAGCTGCATATAGCACCTTTTGATCTACCGCATAAGGCTGAGGTCTGAAGCAGACAGTCACGTCCTTAATGCTTGTATCTCAAAAACAAGATCCTATCTGACGGTTGGAGTGCTGCTATTGTACCTGTAAGTTCATAACTCCAACATACATGTCTGTTAGAGTACCACTGCCCACCTAGGAAGGAGGCATGGGACTTCTATGACTGTCTTACGAGAAAAGCATGCCAGCACATCCAGTGCCGTTTAGATATCGGACGGCTCTTCAAGTGGTTTTCTGCTTTCCATACTGCGTCGGAACAGATGAAACGGTTCGTGGGCGGATTGGCTGAGGCATACCGCCTTTAGCACAGGAGAGACTGCTCTGTTTTTGTGGTCAGGGCCAGCGCGCTTCTAGCCAAGAGCGACAGTGGTTTAATTTCTTCCCGGGAAGATTCCCCCCAACATAAGAGTTGGTCCAAGTAAAGCCAACCGGGCCAGTCCAGCCCTCCATTATGTTGAGGGCACACCAATACTGTATGATCCTGGGCGTTCAAGAAACTTTCGGAGGGACACGTACGGCAATAGACCATGGCGTATCAACAGGTCGTTGGTCCACTGATTCATTGTCGTTCTGATCCTTGCCGACCAGGACACCTTGATAGTGTGCCGGAATTAGCGTGCAGGGCATGTTTCTGCAATAGACTCAGAATCTCGGCTGAGCATTTCGATCCTCCCGGATGATGAGACAGTCGCTGGGCCTTTGGAGGTCCCTCCAGAAGTTCGCGCAGTGTACGCACTAAATGACCGAGTCCGGCAGCGGGTATGAAGCTTCTTGCTCGCATCCGGCTAGGAAATACAAGTAGCGCCTTTTCAGAGGGAGTTGTGGACAGTGTATTGCTTGTGGACCAAGACCTGGTGTTGCCGGTTTGTGAGGCTCCTGTACCTGTTCATGTCGATGCAACAAAGATGTCTAACTCGGCGTCAACCAGGCGCGCACTAGGCGCCCTGTTACGTGGAGGCTCTTTTCTGACTTGATGGTCCCTTTGTGGGGTTTCATCGAGCTTCTAGCATGGCTTCAGGAAGCGTCGCAGCTCTGATGATTCGATCCGTGTGATGGTCAGAAAGGTGGGCAGGTTGATAAGACATTCAGCCTGTTCCTGCATTTTATTTGTGGCTTGCATTGGCCGGAATTGAGAAACCCCTTGTCATGAAATCGCCGTTTTTCCTTGGTTCGTCGGACTTTTTCGTGTACAAGGAACTGATAGTTTCATTTTGTTGACGCCTTTTTTTCCTGGCTGCTTCCTCCTCCAAAACTCGAGCAGTCAGGTTAGCAGTAGCAGCATCTTTAATTCCAGCCGTTACCCTTGGGAGAGATGTCCCGGAGACGGTGGTCGTTTTAGGTTTCTCCTGGCTCTCCATGGCCTTACCACTTTGCTCTGCCTGGGCTTCGTTCAAGGTGCCCGCCTTGATATCCCCATTTGCTTTCCGCTTCTTGCTCCCGCTTGCCTTCTTTAAAGAATGCGTCAGGCCGAGCGATCTTAAGGTGTTTATTCGTTCAATAACGAATGCCTTGTCTTTTTCCGTGCTCGGAAGGATAGGAACGACGTCACGCGCCTCGTAGGAAGTTCCGCATTGCACACATTTTCCGTCGCTTTTCATTTCGGTAATGGCTTCTTGCGAGAAAGCATGGCCACATGGCACAAGATAAACCGCCTTCACATTAGGACCGAGCTCCTTCGCAGTGACAGGGCAGATCCATTTGCTCGACTTGGCCTTTTCATCGTGGTCTTCTTCAAAGTGGACTTCGACGACATCCTTCAGGGATTTAATGCGCCCTTGTATGAATTTCTCGTACTCGTCTTTGTCGACCGAACTCACTTCGACCGGTAAGAGAAATTGGATAATGGCATCTTTGTTGTAAAGTTCTCCACTATAGTCGGAAACGACGGGTTTAACGAGCGGCTTTTGGGATACTGGGCACGTCGACCAACGGTGGGCGAGATGTTCCCTCTGCTTGTCTTTCAATTCAGTGGCAGTGGGATTGCGCGCGGCTTCTTTGACCAGTTCGCGCCGGGTCGGAATGCTGGCAACAGTTAGCACACGAGAAGAGAAGGTAAGTAACGCGACCCACCTTCCTCCATCATTACCCATGGTATAGGACTTGGTCGAGAGTTCAACGAAAGGCACGCGCAATGGTGACTGCGACTGTGTACAGACGAAAGTGTTGTGCCTGTCTCAGCCTTATGGGATGTGGTGTGGTGTGGCGCATTGTCAAATTAACCCCGCTGTGGCGGCATCACGTGACGCCGTTGGCACAATCAAAGCTCCACCGCAGGTGTTCGCACTGTTCACCCGGCACGCTCGAAGAACCCGCTCCAGTTTGCTGGGTTCCCTCCTCATCCACACTTTCGTACTTTATTACGCCATCTGGTGCCCTGGTGCAATGCTACTGTCATGTCCGCAGGCCAATCTTACAAATCCAACAGCAACTCGACGAAAATTCGCTATAGCCACGATTGCGAACATCTTCGCCTAACTTTGGCTGCGAACGTCCGCATTCGAGATGGAATACTGCCAGAGCCTGGTGCGGTACGGGCAGATGAGCCTGGCAAGAATCAACCGAATAGTCCCAAAAGAACCCTTAAGGAAGCGGCTCAACTTTCGCATTTGCATAGGATAAGAGCAGCAGTGCAATAACTGTGGGTATCGGCAGAGGTCTCTACGAATGATGATCTGGTTGAGCAGCCACACGGCGATAGTGACGTGAAGACGCCATACGCCATGATGTGCTGAAATCTAGAATTATCTCCGGTGACATCGCGGGGCTTTCCCGACTTATTAATCCCGCCAACTGCTCCAAAATAAAAACGAGCGGATGTTCACTCTCCTGAGCTAATATCTCTCTATAGACTCGAGCAAAACTCTCTCCCAACAATTTGCTTACTCGCTACCTCCAACAGACGTCGAAGATGGTCAAAGTTCTTCTCACGGGTGGTTCAGGCTTTATTGCGGCCCATATCGTGGACGTATTGCTTAAACATGGCCACGATATCGTCTTTACTGTCCGATCTGACGAGAAAGGTCAGAAGATTTTGAAGAATCACCCTGGTACCCCCTCAAGTAAACTCAGCTATGTCATTGTCAAGGATATTGCGCAAGAAGGGGCATTTGATGATGCTGTCAAGTCTGATCCGCCTTTCGAGGCTGTCCTGCACACCGCGTCACCCTTCCATTTCAACATCACCGACCCAAAGAAGGACTTGCTTGATCCCGCCGTTAACGGCACGACCGGAATCTTGAAAGCAGTCAAGAAGTTCGCCCCTACAGTCAAGAGGGTTGTCATCACCTCATCTTTTGCTGCTATTCTCAACGCGAATAAGCATGAAAAGGTGTATTCAGAGGCTAATTGGGACCCCATCACATTGGAGGAAGCCGTCAAGGATCCTGGCTCTGCGTACCGAGCAAGCAAGACTTTTGCGGAGAAGGCGGCGTGGGAGTTTGTCGAGAAGGAGAAGCCGAACTTCGACATTGCTACGATCAACCCGCCATTGGTCTATGGCCCAGTTGTGCATTACCTCAATTCGCTGGATGCGATCAACACCTCCAATGCTCGCATCCGGGATATGATCCAAGGCAAGTACAGAGATGGACTACCGCCTTCAGGAATCTTCCTGTGGGTTGATGTTCGGGATGTCGCTCTTGCGCATGTCAAAGCCATGGAAACCCCGGCAGCTGGAGGAAAGAGATTCTTTGTCACGGCAGGACATTTTACCAACGGTGCCATTGCTGCAATCATCAAAGAGAAGTTTCCAGAGTTTAAAGACAAGCTTCCTGCAGATATCGACACCTCCTTGCCTGAGGACGTGTACGGATATGACAACTCCCGCAGTAAGGAGATCTTGGGAATTGAATACAGGAAGCTGGAGGATACTATAACCGATACAGTGAAGTCTCTACTTGCTGTTGGCGCATAGAGTGTTTCCCGCGGATATTGGGAAGAGACCAGACTTATAGAAACTACATGAATGCCAACTTACTCCCCGAGATCTCGGAATCTGAAACACAATCTAGTAGCACAGCACCTTGTACTCTTTCTGCTTCAATGATAGTTGTCAAACCGAAGCTGCCGCATATAGTATCGTAATTGAGGACATACCCTCACCACAGCATGGTCGAGCCCGCAATCCCAGATCACGAGAAGGAACAATTGGTACAAACACGGAAGAGGATGAAGAGAGATGAAGAAAAGATGGGAGCAGATTCAAAGCGGCGACATGAACGCTTGGCCTCTTGGTGACTAACCACAGAGCGGCCTCTATGATCCACAATGTTTATTGACAGAACTTTATCACGTGACTCTTCCGCTCTGACCCACACTTAGACCAATGAGAAGGAGCCTTAGGTGGATGTCAATACCGATTCTCAGGCATCTTCATTCAACGTCTACCTGTCTCTCCATCATCTACTTCACAATATATCGCGCTTGACATATCTTCCACTGCTAATGACTGGGCTCTAAGGTTCGTGGTGTACGGCCCAAATCCACCCACTTCCTCGACTGCAAGCGAAATTGGAGCAGCGAGAGAAAAGAAAAGATAAATCTTCATTACTAACTGGACCGGACCCGGAGTTTACTTTTCGGAGTCGGGGCGAAGCCCATGGCATAGCCTTTGTAATGCCACAATTCTCCATACCTCACCGTTCACTGCTTCGACTGACTCCATTTGCAGCATGGCGGCCGTACAACCCTCATATCCTCCCGACACTCCTGGTCTGCGACCGCATCGGGCCTGCCGGAATTGTATCCAGATCAAGGCAAAATGCGTTCCTTTTGAGGGGTCTAATAATACGATTTGTCAAAGGTGAGGCCAATGTCAACCGAGTCTCCCCAGCCGCTGACTTGCAGCAGATGTCATAGGTTGCGGAAAGAGGACACCGGCTCCTGTGCCTCGCAAGCGTACGAGGAATAAATCTACGTATGTCTAGCAGCTCTCTGTTTACCACAGAATGGTCTTTCTGGCGCCACATCCACATTGGAGGCCCCGGAGATATCTTTGGTGCTTGGAGACCTCGGGGCTCCATCCCCGCTACATCTATGGCATGTTGACTGATCTACCCCAGGCGAGTCTCCCAATTGGAAGACAGACTCAACAGTCTTACCAATCTCCTCGTCAAAGGGAGTGAGCCTAGCGGAATACCACATGCGTCTAGCACCTCACTACCTACACCACCGGTTTCCACACCTCAGGAGAGCAGACTTCGATGTGAGACCGAAGCAATTCTCACTTCCCCTTCATCTTCAGCCTTCCACAGACCACTCGACAAGGATAACGCAAACTCAAGACCCCAGGATATTTTCCTGCCGTTGACGCCTGTGGTTGAAGAGAAGCTCTTTAGTGACTTCCGGACTGATATCAATCGACACTTTCCGTTTGTCGTCATTCCTCCCCACGCCACGATAGGGGAGATTAGAGAAACGAAGCCTTTCCTCTTCAGGACATGTCTGACAGTTGCTTCTCACGGCGAAGGCGCCTTGCAACGACGTATGGCCGACGAGTTAATTAGGTACGTTGGGGATCGCCTCATCGTAAAAGGCGAAAAGTCCTTGGATCTGTTACAAGGACTTCTGGTCTTGATTGCTTGGTAAGTTTCTCTTTGCATTAGGTCCTGTCTACAGACGGTGTCTGCCCATACCATCATTCGGCTCTTTTCAGATTCGACAAACCCAAGCAAAGGGCAAAATCCAGCTGTGGAGACTGTTGTCGAAAGGCTCGGAACGTATGCTCAAGATGTACATGAAAAAAGGATTAACGTTTCCAGGTGTCAATATTACAGTCACTACAATCATCAACTGATGAATTTCGTGCACCTCACATCAGCCCTACTTCTCGATCTAGGTCTAACCAAACCTAGTCGCTCTACGACCTGGCCAGACAAAAATACATTTATTGACACAGATAAGTTCATTCATGGCCCGACAGTCAAGCGAGGTCCGCCAACTAGCGATGACCGCCGGGCGGTTCTCGCAGTCTACTACTTTACTGTCAGGCTGCCCTCATGCAATTCAACGCACTGGAACCCGTATCTGGAGGAATGTTGCAACGCTTTGACAGCGGCAGCCGAGTATCCTACCGATGGATACTTAGTTCACTCTGCCCGAGTGCTGCGCATCGTCGAGAAATACTCATCCAACAGCGGTGCGCTCAGTCTTAGTGGCAATGTACCCATACGAACTTATGTGAATTGCTTCGAAGATGACTTTGACGCATATGGGAGGACCATCCCAGGGGAATTGAAGCAAAGTTGTAAGTGGGATTGCCGACCTTCTTTCACCTGAGCATCCCATTACTCCGGCCTCAAACTCATTGTGTCGTCGCTAACTGAAACCTCCAGGGTTTACTGAGAAGCATAAACAGATTTCTCTGATCACCCTTTATGAGCGAATCCTGACTATGGAATGGGGTGAACCTATGCAAAGAGCCGAAGCATTACATCGCTGCGTGGAATATATCCGACTGTTCTGTGAAGGCTTCGCAGCGCAACCACTGCGAAGCCTCCCGTCACTGCCATTTCTAGACTGGCTGCACGTTGTCTACGCCCACATCGTGCTAGCGAAGTTGTCATTTCTGGTCGCAGACGGATGGGATTTGCAGTACTTCAGGTCCTCTAGTATGAGCTTTCCATCCGCCGTGGACCGTATGGTTGCTCAGTTGGAGGCTGTGGCTCAGCAACACCTTGGACATTCTCCGGGGGTGTCAGCCCGCTTCTCGGCGTATGCCGAGAGGTTTAGGCTCTTCAAGAAGTGGTACGATAACAAACTGAAGGCTGAAGCTGAGGCTCAAGTTTCCACCCTCTCGGATGTTGGGACAACCTTCTCGGCATACGACCTATCTTTCGAACGGTTTTTTGATGGCTTCGAAGATCTCACGGGGGAGGATTTCATGGGAGATTGGGCTCCAAATCTTCAACTTTGACTGTTGGTCTGATATTATTCCCTTGCCTGGCCACAATACCGGCGTCAGAAACTGTCGCTATACTGCTCCCACCGAACAGAAGCTACCCAGCGAAAGGCCGGAAGAAAAACATGACTCAGTCTGTGGGTCACACCACGTGACCGGAGCCGGATCGATGTTTGTACAGCGGCTCCCGGCGGTCATTGACACGGGCATCAGTGGACAAGATTCAGATATAAACAACGTGTGGCCGCCTCTCTACGTTGCAGACAGTCTTCCAATAACCTCCTTTCAGTGCAAAGACCCCAAAACTCAAAATCGTCCAACATGAGCGAAACTGCTCCTCCGGCAGTCCAACAGAGTCTACCCATGACACCCCCGACCGCCGTCCCTGCATCTCCTACACCGGTGACCTTTGCAGAAGCCATACCCTCTACCACACAAAATGTGAAAGAACAGTATCTCGGTCTTAAAGCCCTTGCGTTCATGGTCGCCGCACTATTTCTGGTTGTCATCATGATCACCCTTGATGCCTCGATCCTCGCCACAGCCATTCCCAAAATCACGGACCATTTCCACACCCTCACGGACATAGGTTGGTACGCTGCAGCTTATATGCTAACGAACGCCGCGTTGCAACCGCTCACCGGGAAGGCTTACACCTATTTCTCTCTCAAGTATACATTCCTCCTCTTCGTCGCTCTCGTCGAACTGGGATCGATGATCTGTGCCTTGGCGCAGTCAAGCTCAATGTTGGTGGTCGGCCGGGCAGTTTCAGGAATGGGGGCCTCAGGACTTCAAAATGGTGCAATTACAATCATCGGAGTTGCGGCACCTCCGTCCCAGCGTCCTATGCTGATGGGGCTGTTAATGTCCATGGCAGGAATCGGGCAGCTAGCTGGACCACTCATTGGCGGCGCCTTGACTCAACATGCTTCCTGGCGCTGGTGCTTCTGGATCAATCTTCCCGTTGGTGGATTGACCCTGGCTGTTATGCTTGTTATCCGGTTTCCGCCGTACCGAGCCCGCAAAGCCAACTGGACAGTCCGAGACGTCATTCACGATTTCGACATCACAGGGTTTGCCATTTTCGCGCCTGCATGCATCATGCTTCTCTTGGCCTTGGAATGGGGCGGCAGCACCTACGCCTGGTCATCCGCAACGATCATTGGGCTGCTCTGCGGGTCTGTGGCCATGTTTTCCATTTTCTTCGTCTGGGAATACTTTCACGACGATGCCGCCATGATCCCGCCATCCCTGGTGCGCAGGCGTGTTATAGGTAGTAGCATGCTGACCTCGTGTTTCCAATTCGGCGGTCTGATCATGTGCTCCTACTACCTCCCCCTGTGGTTCCAGACGATCAAATCGGCTTCTCCGACCATGAGCGGTGTCTACACCCTCCCTACATTCGGCATGCAGATTCTCGGGGCTATTGTGGCAGGTATCGTGGTGTCTCGACTCGGATATCCTATGCCTTTCGCCATGGCTGGGTCCGCACTTAGTGCTATCTCTGCAGGCCTTATGAGCACATTTGCCGTTGATACCGGCACAGGGAAGTGGGTTGGATACCAGATCATCAACGGGGTGGGACGTGGGTTGTCTATCCAGCAGCCCATCCAAGCTGTTCAGGCGGTCGTCACGCTCGACATGATACCCACCGCAACTGCAGCAACAGTGTGGGCTCAGACCTTTGGAGGAGCCATCTTCGTTGGGTTGGCAGAAACTACGTTCCTCAATCTTCTGCAGAGCTCTCTGAAGAGCCACGCCCCTGGTATCGATGCGAACGAGGTCATTGCCGCCGGAGCCACGAACTTTCTGGCTAGCATCTCTGGATCGACTGACGCGCAAACCCGAAAAGATGTCCTAGAAGCGTACAACGAGGCCATTGCCCATACTTTCTACCTAGCTGCTGGATGCGCCGCTGCTGGTTGTGTGGCAAGCATGGGAATAGGATGGACTAGACTGGAACGCGATAAGAAGTACACGAAGACGGATACGGAGAAATACAACTCTGAGTTGAATGCCAAACGCTCTTCTGAGAACGACATGGGCGATTTGGGACGCAGATGAGAAACAGTCGACGCCTGGGAATCTCCATCTACACCTAGCTGAAGTCTGACTGGCATAGAGCCCATTGACAAGGCATTTGAGCACACTCACTTCACATCAAAGTCTACCGTGGGTTGCAATGGTAAAAAGCATACAGCACTAAGGCCGGGTGACTGACAGTGCTGCGCAAGTCGGGGATTGTGGTCTTGGCGGAAGCGCCGGGGGAAGGTCGCATAGCACGTCTACACCGTGCAGCGTTCCAGATGCGAATAAGACGAAGGAAAGACCAAACAAAATCTTGAACAACGCTGAGGTACCAGCTTGACGCTGGTTGAATATGTACTTCGGTTCGCCCCATGTGCCCAGCTGCTAAAGGCTCAAGCACGGCCGCCAAAAGGATATTTACGAATGAAAATATGGGCAGCAGTATAGATGGCTGCGCCGGCAGCGCACAAGCCAGAAATGGTGCCGAAACCCATCAGATACTTCGGAGCGGTGTGGGCAGGCCACAGATACGCGCCGTAGATACCGGACAGGTTTGCCAATGTGTTGACGAATGCCAGACTGACCGCTCGAGCCTCTTGAGGCATTGGACCGAAGGTTGATGCACAATAGGCCAGAGACAAGGCATTTGCAGACAGGCCTCCTGATGCCATAAACACCAACAGCACGTATCTGGCCGTGTAGTTGTAGACACAGGCCACGATGATGGCGCAAGTCATGCTTACCCTGTCACGGAGTCAGTAACTGTATCAAATTGACAAGAGGCCATAGAAGACAACTCACGTCAACCAGGCGGCAATGGTCAGGCCGCGGTAGCCTGGATACTTGTCACTGAGGAAGCCGGTGGCTAGGACAAATATGAAAGCCGCCCCGTAGATAGGCACGAGCACTGTTTTCCACATTAGACCGGGTTCTTCAGCTCCAGCTCAGATCGTGCAAGATACTTACTGTATTGGGCCGTGGTTGAGGTATATCCCAAGCCTGCCACAAGGGTAGGGTAGAAGTAGGACATTGTGGTGACTCCTCCGATGGACTGGGAACGTTCAGCATCCATTCGACCGTGCCCTGAAAAAGAATCTACTCACCACATATCCAAAGGTCAGTAGCCAAGTCCTCCAGTCCAGCAATGAGACTCGCACGGCTTGCAAAGCACTCAAGGCCGGCTTGTCTTCCGAGTTGCTCGATATATTGTCTGCCACGAGTCGCTGCATGGCGACATGCCTCTGGCGAGGACTCAACCGCTTGGTGGTGGCAGGAAAGTCAGGCAGGACGCAGAAGCCGAGAATGGCACAAGCGATGGTAGCTGCCCCTTCAACAATCTGCGCAAGGATGGTTAAACAAGAGTTGCATTGTTTCAAGGGGCCACGTCAACTTACAAAAAGCCATCGCCATCCCGCAATGCCACGGGCACCATTGAGATGGCTGGTGATGGCACCGCTCACAATACCTCCAAAGGCACCGGACAGGACGGCGGCGGAATAGAAGATGGAGAAGCGCCGGGCCTGTTCCGACTTCTTGTACCAGGTCGACAGCATGAGAGTGACTCCCGGGGCGAAGGCAGCCTCCAAGACACCAATGATGAACCGAATGGCCAGCAACCCGCCGTAACTGTCGACGGCCGCCATGCAACATGTCACAACGCCCCACGCGGCCATGGTCGTGGTCAGGTAGACGGACGGGCGCGTCTTCGAGAGGATCAGATTGCTCGGGACTTCAAACACCACATATGAGATGAAGAACATCACGAGCGCCATCGAGTATTGAGCCGACGACAGGTGAAGGTCTTTTGCCATGCCGGCGACTTTGGCGTTGCCAATGCTTTTGTCTTTGGTTAGCACAGGTTCAGGTTCGCTGTCACAAGGCTGACCATAGAAAGAAGACACATACTTTGTCCGGTCTGCATATGAAAACAGGTACATGATCCAGATGGCTGGCATCAACACCATGTCCGTCCAGCGGAGCACATCTTTCTCTTCTTTGTCCGACCAGTTCGACGTCTCCACGACCACATCGTCCCGTTCGTGTGGCGATGTGACGAGAGTCGTGCCATCCTTCTTGACGACGGGCGCAACGAGATCCATTTTGCAGCAGCCGAGGGAAAGACTTGGACTTGACCACGCATCGCCGTGTTCCTAAAGTGAAGATCATGGCCGGTTGATATAGTCCCCAGCCGTGATATCAACTGGTCGGTAAAGACCGCCAGGAGCGGCATCTCCCGCTCTATCAAACCGGCCCGGCGCAATGACTTGCAGCTTATCGATGTTGAGCGGGGGATGCCGCCCTGGATTTTGTGGGGTGAAGGCGCCGTCGGCATTGTTGCACTGATAGCGGAGGGTCTTTTGGTATGTACGCACTTGTAGACACAGGGGATTTCTGGATAGGGGATTTGCTTACTGAATACTTGACTAGTCAATGGGCGTATCCACTGGGCGGCATCCACCGCTCATGATCCGACACGATATATATGATTGACGAATTGTCCAATCGACTTGTTATCTTCCAAGATTGCTGCGTTGTATCACCAGAGCAGTAACGCACCATGACGAAACCCTTCCCAGAATCGTTGATTATCGTTGGCGCAGGGGTCTTGGGCTTGTCGACAGCACTGGCCGTCGCCCGTCGCCATCCTTCCACCAAAGTAACTGTGGTCGACCGCCTCCTACCGCCTGTCGAAGATGGTGCAAGTGTTGATACCACCAGGTGTATACGGGCAGGTATGTCTCTGCCAGCATGGTTTGGAGGAGATTGGAAGTATTTACTTTTGCAGACTATGCCGACCCAGTGTATCACAAACTCGCCGAGGAAGCTCAACAAAAGCTAGAGGAGGATCCCGAGCTCAGCAAGTATTATTTCAAACAGGGCATGACATTTGTGACCGATGGCAAGCCTGGACCACTGCTCGACAACTGGAAGAGATGTCTGGCCAACATCAAAGGAAGGGAGGGCGACAATCAGCTAGTCGAGCTGTCTACCCCTGAAGCAATATACCAACGTATCCATGGCCCCGAGGCACAACTCGTACCGGAAAAGCGTCTGAACGGGACTCGAAAGTGGAACCTAGGTTATTGCAATCTCGAAGATGCTTTTGCCGACGCCAAAGAGTGTGTGCGTGTCTACTATGAGCGCTGCTTGTCTCACCCGTCTATTTCCTTTCAGTGCGGCGTGGCCGTACAACGAGTGTGCGTCGAAAACGGACGAGCGACCGGCGTCGTCTTGGAGAATGGCAAAGTATTGCGCGCACCACTGGTGTCACTTACAACCGGTGCTTGGACGAATAAACTGGTGTACCTGGAAGATTTGACCGTCTCGGCCGGTATCCCCGTGGCGTGGATCAAAGTGACCGACGAGGAGACTGCCAAATGGAAGGACATGTCCATCACCACAAACCTCAGCACCGGCTTGAACCTCTTCCCGCCCTATCAAGGCGAGATGAAGTGCCTCCTGCGCACCGTTACGTTTCGCAATACAGTTTCTATCCCTCATCCAGAGGATCCTTCTGGGAAGATCACAACTTCGCTTCCTAGGACTTCCGTCACCAATCCGACAGACGCCATACCGTTACAGGTCGAGTCGTTGATCCGCGACAACCTACGTGAACTTATGCCTCAACTGGCTGATCGGCCGTTCGACCGAAGCAAGATCTGTTGGTGAGTTACCATCCAAACTAATCCTGCTGATCCTACCACTTGTGATGGATAAATGCTGACTATTATATTCAAGGGTGTCGAAAACAAAATCCACCGATTTCATCATCGCGCCACACCCGCAAATCAAGGGTCTTCATGTTGCAACTGGCGACTCGGGCCACGCCTTCAAGTTTCTCACCGTCATTGGTGATCTGATCCTGGATTCTCTTCAAGGCAAACTGGAAAAGAAATACGCGGATCGATGGGCTTGGGCACAGAAAGAGAGTATAGGAAGTGCCTCCTTCATGGGTGAGGACCTCCAAGAACTCCACACTGTCGTCCGCGGGCGGCTGTGATTTATAGATATGGATAGATGGGTTTGCTGTTCAAACTCCTTTTATAGAGCCATAAAAGTCTTGTACAGGTCTCAACAACAGTGTAGTATGTCGTATCCCTCGCCTTTCGAACAGTACAGTCATAGTATCATTAGTAACAAGTGGTCATAGTCAGCTGAACCTGCCACGTAATAACTCGGACTTGGTGTCTGTCAAACGGCTGGATATTATGCCTTCTCTGGGGTTCTTCATGCGGGCTCGTTGACCTTTGTCTTAGCTAACACAGATATAGCCACCCTTTTGATAACGGCCCCGGAGCGGAAGATAGGAGACAAACAATTGTGGATACAGATAAGCACGAATGACGTATCGTGGTTGGAGCGGTAAACCCCGCCGGCTTATCGGCCACTAATCCTCCTTGCCAAGTATCTAAAGATAAGGTACTTTCGACCTCTTTCTCGTCTGTGCTGCCCGTTCTGGAGCTCCATGCCTACAGTAGTAGCAGTGTTGACAGATCGACGGGTTCTGGCTAAGGCTGCGCGTATACAGTGCCCTCTGGGAGATCAGAAATGGTCATATTCACCTCCCGGCTGCCCTGGTCGCTCTACCATTGCTATATCAATTCACACTGCCGCGGTTGATGGCGACGTTAGCATAGCATGTCAAGATGCCGTCCGGAACCAGGTCGAATATTACAGCCTGCACCCGGTGCCGGAGAAAGAAGAAGCGATGTGATCAGAAGCTTCCTGTGAGTGTCTCCACTTATGGCGATATTCGACGAACGGCTGTACTAAGTACCATTACAGAGGTGCACCTTGTGCGAAGTCGCCGGGGCTGAATGCGTCAACTACGACGCGCTGACGAAGCGACATGTCCCGAGAAGGTCTCAGTCTCAGCCTCGGCCTGTTTGCTGAATATCAAATAACTTTTCAAGTGCAGCTATGTCCGCAACCTCGAAGAACGTATCGCCCTTCTTGAGTCGAGGCTCAGGGAGCATCATATTCATGATGTTGACCTTGAGAGGTCTCCTAGGTCGCCAACCACGTCGATGTCCAATGCTGGCCCCGGCCCCGGCCGCAGCTCTCAGCTTTCAGAGTCCATCCCATCGAACACGTCTCCAGGGGACTTTCGACTACATGATATGGAAGCCGACCCACCTACGGTCGCAGACAACACGGTCAACACGACACTGACTCTGGCTCTGGCACAACGCGGCCCTGTCGAGGAGCCGGCACTTTCGGAAATCTTGCTGACAGAGCTTATGAGGTCAAAGGTTACCACGCACGCACCCAAAAGGCCGGATCTCGAGCAAGGACTCGCCGAAAAAACTTTGTCAGCCGATGAATTCGACACATCCCCTATCTCCCTGCCTACCAGAGAGGGTGCTCAAAACCTTATCAAGGCCTACTTCCAGTTCGCGAACCAGAGTTTGCCATTACTACATGAACCGGCATTGGTCCATAAGCTCGAACTCCTCTACGGTACGACACGGACCATCGACTTGACTGAAGCCACTGCAGAATACAAGATGGCCGTGTTTTTCGTCTTTGAAGTCTTTGCAGTGGCCTTGTTGACGCTCCAGAAGTATGATCCGTGGAGGATACCGACCTCGATGGCGGAACGATATCACAAGACGGCGCTTAAAGCTCTCAACGAAGTCGGTCTGCCCAGCGATGTCGAGGGCGTACAAGCTCTTCTACTTGTTGCGCAGTACTCCTACCATCATCCGACTGTGTGGGCGGCCTGGAAGACAGTGGGTACGGCCATGCGACTGGCGGTGGAATTAGGCCTACACCAAGAACCGCCTCCATCAAGCAAGCTAGATGTTTTGACGCTCGAAAATATGAGGAGAGCCTTTTGGGTGGCATATTCAATGGATATAAATATCTCCATCACCATGCGTCTACCCTCGTGCCTATCCGACGGCGCCATCATGGCCAAGGTACAGTCTGGTCTGAATCTTGGTTTTGGAGTAGAACACTGACCTGGGCAGTACTTCAGTCTAGAAAACGATGAGAACATTACAGTGGACGGGATCGTAGTAGCTGGCGAAACGACACCTAAGCCGAAGCGTGTCGCTCTCCACCTACTCCGATACCGCCAGTTACAATCCGAAATGCGGGTGGTCCTGTATGAGAAACCGACCGCACCTTCAGCTTACATCCCCGTCGACCTCAGTGTGTGGCAACGGCAAATGCATCACCGTCTACAGGGCTGGTATAACGACACTCCGCGCCCAGAAACGCTGACCCATCGGGAACACAAGAATCTCGAGAATTTCGAAGTCACCTACCATACGGCGTTACTCTACCTATATCATCCCTCGCTCAATATCCCTGCGCCGTCTGAAGAGGCCCTAGTGGCACTGACAGATGCCGCAAGCAACATGATTCAGCTATATCGCCGGTTTTTCACCAAGCACCAACTGACTATATATTGGCTAGCGGTGGAGAATCTATTCACAGCAGGAACGGCCCTAATGTACGGCTATATCAAATCACCTGCTGTCCGGGAGCGTATCACATTTCGCACTCTCGAATCACTGCTGCGAACTTGCTCCTCGGTCCTCTGGGGAATGGTCGAGCACTTCCCTGACTTCCAAGGGAAGCGCGACGCCTTTGACCTGGTGGTTTCCAGGACGTTGGCGGACCTTGGTAACAGGTCTCAGAAGGGTGGTAGGGCAGACACCTTTCTGGTACACGACAAGCATGCGGGCCATGAAAGCCCAGCGGACCTTGACTCTGCGGCCGCCGTATGGCGACAAAGACTGCACGCTGCAGCATCTGAAGCCGGCTCCGCAGACCAGACCCATTTTTCAGATCCGCCGACCTCGACGTCAACGTCAGGGAATGGTCGTCATCCAAATCAATACCTTCATCTGCCGTCGTTGTCAGGCGGTGTCGAGTCTAGTGGAGGCACTCCTCAAGCTCCCTTCTCTTTCCCCGAGTTTGACCAGATATCTTTCGATTGGGGCGCTCTTGAGAACCCAGCTGACTTTCCCACACCGTCTTGGCTTTGAACATGCAGCTGAATCCGTGACTGGGTATCATCAGCTCGGATCTGCCATGAAATATGGAGTGCCCAAAGCCTACCGTTGATGCATGTAATGGTCATGCGTGCAAGAGATGCTGTGACACAGATGGCCGTAAAGAACCAACTGCGCTGTTTGTCTCATTGCTGGACAGTGGGCTGTTGCGCAACTCCTGCAAAAGGCAGCATGTGAAGGCTAAACCTTCAATCCTCCTCAGACAACAGCACGCCCGAAGGAAATGCATCGTTGCGGGGTGGTTCATTACACATGCAACCTGCCGTGCGAGGATGGCACCAGACACTAGTGCTGGACCTACCCTCAGCAAGTCAAGGCTCCAGAAGCTGTGCGCCACCGATCTTGGTTGGGCCCGGCTGCTTTCGTCTACAACGTCTCAATCGAGCAAGCTGTTGATAACCTAACGACATGCATGGGGAAGAGGAGACCCTTGATCATCTCCCCTCACTTTGTTGATCATCCCTCAATTCAGCGACTTACATGTCAGGAGACAGACCACATTCCTTTTGCCAGCCATTTGCATCAATAAAACCGTGCTCTGCTATCGAAGCAGACTGGGGGGGGGGAGGGGGGCAGTGAAACAAACCATGTATGGGGCTCCCACCTGACCATATATGCGAGGATGCATGCACATGAGTTCAAGAAAATGGACCGACGCTCTCTGATGCACGAGACCTGCTGTGCGTGCTAGCGCTCGGCACAGTGATCCAGGTAGTCGTTGCGTTGCATTCCACGACAATCACACAGCTGGCCTGGCTCGGCTCGAATCGAGATATTCGTGACGCACAAGCGAGTAATGCCGCGCAGACTGCAAATAAGAAAGGATAGGCTAGAAGAGCACGACCAAGTGAATGTGAAACCCATCATTTCTCGAGAAGCTGAGTATCGATGATGCCCGAGAGAGGGTGGGTGACAGAATAAGGGGCTCACAGCCTTGCGTGGGGCTGGTACAGTAGCTGTGGTCCGATGTCTTTCCACGTGCACTCACCCACCATCCGTTGACTTGTGGCGATGCGAGCACAACTAACATTCGCTGTACCTAATCACCGTCCCGTCACATCTTTCATCACATCACACATCGCTTCATACCTCGCTTCACACATCGCTTCCGTCAGCTTCAGTGGCATGCAACATGCAACCGAATCGCGATACCTCGATACGACCTGACGACCGGCACTTGTAAGTCATCGAGAGGGATCGCTGCATCACTCACTGTAACACTTTGGCAGGCAGCTGAACATCATCGGATGGACCTCCCCTTGTGGCTTGCATCTTTGCAGGATTGATGCCGTACCATTCACCCATTGGTGATGAGGTCGTGGTCGGTAATCACCCCTGTTCATCCAGTCCCCATTCATTCACCGCTCCTCTTCAGGTTTGCTGCAGGCTGGCTGGCTTCAGCTGCGTTGTCAATGTTGGCGTTGGGCCTGGATTCGCCCGCAATCCACGACATCTACAGACCAAGCGATGTGATACAAAGTGATACCAGTCAAGGGGGGGTCATCGTCGATCAAACAGCCTGATCTACTGTAGTTACAGTACACTCGGGGCGCGTGGCGCTGGCTGAATTTTGAATTTTGAATTTTGGATTCTGAAAGAGATGGTTGAGCCGAGCTGAATTGAATTGGACTGAACCGAAGACATGACCGCCTGTCCTGTCATCAGTCTCAGTCCAAAGGCCTCAGCCATCAAGGGGGTTTTACAAAGGTATAAGGATGTGAGATTATGCTCAACTTTCAAGGTCGAATAAGCCTTTTTTCGCCGACCTCCATCGACAAAGCCCGATCCTTATCGAGACACTACAATTCCACACAAGACACAAGACACAACAGTTTGCCATCTTTGAGTCTGAGTCACGAAGAACTAAAAAATGTCTATCAAATCCCATCAAGCCCCCCTTCGTCCGCCACCGTCTAGGCGGCTGGCTCCCTGCCAACCACGACCATCTCGTCAAATGGACACGGGACCTCGTCAAGAAAGCCAAGGCCGATCCGCAGCCGTTGAACCCTTCGCTGCAACAGCTCAAACAGTTCATCGAGGGCGATCCAACTGTGCGCCAGCTCTTCACTCTCATGTTCCAGCAGGTCCCTGCTATTCCGCCGTATAATCAGGATCCGACGGGCCAGCCGGAGATCACGAACTATGATGACATGCTGACTACGTTTAATCTGTTGATGACTATGGGTCCGCATTGGATTTATAACACTGAGGGGCAGAAGGGGTTGATTGGGTTTCCTATTAATGCTGTATTGGTGAGTTGAGTTTGAATTTGTCTTGTACAACACTTTGGTATCACACACATAACGAAGAAGATATTGCACATCCCGACTGTCACCGATGAGCCTATCACACACATATCGAAGAAGATATTGCACATCCCGTTGAACAAGGACTGGACATTTTGTGAGAGATAGCATCAGGCCTGGCTTGGTCGTCCAGGTGGGCCGAGGAAGTCGCCTTGATGCTTATCTCAATGCCATGGCTGGCGATATACCCCAAATCAGAATGCCGTACACGAATTCATGATGCCGGAAACATTCCTGTCTCCTTTCCACGACTGACACCGTCCACCTGCCACGACCAGAGCTGACCTTTCCACTCCAGGACTGGCCGATGGGAACGGCAGCAGGATACCAAGCGTTCCTTCGGCAAGATGTCAACGCGCAATTCCGGAACATTCTCAACGCATGGGGTCAGTACCTCGCCTCGCCAGCCTCGGTGTCAGTCCTCAGCACCGACCCAGACGGCTGGTTCTGTCCTGAGGCTCTGGATGTCATGGCCCAAGTTGCCAGCGAAGCAGACCCCAGCAAGCCCGTGACATTCGCACAAGCGTTCCAATGCGACCCGTCGAAACCATCGTACGGCTATACATCGTGGGACGATTTCTTCACGAGAAGATTCAACCCGGGCCTCCGACCGATCGCTTACCCTGATCAATCCACCGTCATCGCCAATGCGTGCGAGTCGACACCCTACCGCATTGCCACGAACGTCAAGGCCATGGACCAGTTCTGGATCAAAGACCAGCCATATAGTCTGCAGGACATGTTTGGGGGAGACCAGCTGACCGACAAGTTCGTCGGCGGCACCGTCTACCAGGCCTTCTTGTCCGCGTTGAGCTATCACCGCTGGCACGTTCCCGTCTCAGGCACGGTCGCCAAGATCCTCCATCTCCCAGGAACGTATTACGCCGAAAACTACTGGGAGGGCTTTGCCAATCCCAACGTCAGCATGGGCCCGGACCCGTCCGCCCCCAATAACTCCCAGGGATATATTTGCGAGATTGCCACCCGCGTCGCCGTCTTCATTCAGGCCGATGATCCGTCTATTGGGCTCATGGGGTTCTTGGCCGTCGGCATGGCCGAAGTCAGCAGCTGCGAGGTCTTCGTCAAGGAAGGTCAGAAAGTCACCAAGGGCGATGAGCTGGGAACGTTCCATTTTGGTGGGAGCACTCATTGTCTCGTCTTCCGCCCGGAGACCAGGGTCCTGTTCACTCCGTCGGAGCCATTCCAAAATACAAATCTGCCTGTCAATTCTGCCGTGGGTGTTGTCGTCCCGGCAGACTAGAAAGTAACTTGATCTGACCAAAGGACCGTGAGGTCTTGAGAGTCTGGGTGATGGAGATTCAGGGGGGCGTGCTGGGAGGAGGTCTTGGGTCGGGTATTGATTGCCTACCACATTCTTTATCGGAGCAAGAGCATGTAGTCTCCAGTAGGATTGAAGTGGATGAATACATCTAGTAAGCTGATAAATAAGAACAAATACAACCCGAAGCCCCCATTGACTATAGTTGTTGAAGTTCAAGTTGTGTCCCGAGTTTCGCAGTATGCGGAGGAACTGCGTATAAGTTGAGTTAGTGCTCTACCGTACCAATATTGCGCTTCGTGGGATCAAATGTGTCACCGTATTCTCTCTTGGCAACTGCGGAGCGAATTCGAGCTCCGGAGACGAATTTCAATCGCGGCAGCATCTGCTACATACATATTGAAACAGCCTCGCCGCAGCCTGTACTGTGCCAGTATAAGCGCAGGATTCTGTGTCGACATCATCGCCATGGCATCCTCATGTCGCGCAACTCAGTCGGTTCGTGAGACCATTTCCAGAACAATAGCACCGCGATACGTGTGCCGGACATGCAGAAATCACATACAGCCGGCCGTGAAACACATCCGTCAAGCAACCTACAGCACTGTCTCTCGAAAAACCACCGCACCACTACGATGCAACGCATGGATCTCGAGGACAAATCAGCCCGTTTCTGTGGCCTCGTACGCGACAACATCGTCCCGCTCCCGGACAGCAGTGACCGAGTCGGAAACATCCCCCGAGACAGAAGGATATAGAGAAGCACATACCTGGGACGGCCTGGAACATGTCGGCCACCAGGGAAATTGGAGAGACCTGCCTCCCAGGCCGGAAGATGAATTCGAACCGTACGTCAACCCGTCCGTCCATGTTTGGCACGATACAGAAATGGCAGTGAGCTGACATTTTGCCCTTTCTTCTAGTTGGCTGGTCCCGTCCGCGGCTCCCACCCTCGATCGAAACGAGTTTCTAGGGTATCTGTACGTCGCACTGGTCGAGAAACTGCCTTATAAAGGGCAGAATCCTGCTTTACAACAAGTCTCCGTCGAGCGCACACTCGAGGAAGGCCTACCGATCGACGTGTCTTCGTTACAGATCAAGCTTACGGACAATGGGGCTTTTTCCCATCTGGAGGACAAAGCTAGAAACGAACGAGTCAATGCAGAGAGCGCGGGCTCGTCCGCAGATAAAGCATCGGGTCAACCATTCGAAATCTCGGTCGCCGCAATGGAAGAGCAGTTGTCGGGCGCAAAGTTCGATTTCACAAGTCCCCTGACTTTCCTAGTAAGTTCATGTCCACACGCACACATTATACATCAATTTGTTTCCAAATGAGCCAACTACGCGGCGACAATCCTGGATTGGACTACTGGCCCTGTATTACATGTATGTATGTATACTAACGGTTGATTCTTTCCTCCCAGATCCTCAAGCGCTTCTCGCAACTCTCCGGCTTCCGTGTCCCCGACCCAGTCCTCAACGCCGTTCTGCGCGGCAACAAGAGCGTCCTAGACTTCGTCGAACTCCTCACCCAATCCTCGAAACCCAAACCAAAGTCGGTAGCCGAAGCTCTGATCACCAAGCAAAAGCAAGCTTTTGGCAACGATGCCGAGTCCGCCGCAGCAAAAGTCGAATCGAAGACTACACACTCCCCTCAACCACTCGGCCCGAATGTCATGGTCCTCTCCCGGCGCGAGACACCCGTGGACAAGGAGAAGGAAGTCGGTAGGTGGAAGGTGATTGAGCGAGAACTTAGGGCTCGCGGCCTGCCCGTGCTGGGCCATAAAGTGTTGGCTCCGCAGGGCCAGGAGTGGAGCGAAACCGTGAAAGAGAGGTTATAATACACCTTGTAGTAAGAGATTGAAGTTCTGGTCTATCTACCAACCAGCCGAATGTCGGCGTCGTCCCGGGACTATATTGTTGTTTGCTGTGACCGGAGAAAGGCCGAGCGCTATCTTCACGTCTTGTCTTGATACTGGCATTGTCAAGGATATTGATACGACGACCTCCCCATTTATTGAGAAGCTGATGTCCATCCGGCTGGATTCCTACCTATCCTATGCTTACATACTTGCCAAAGAGCCTGGAAAGAAGGGCAAGAGTGCCAGCAGTGATGGGACACAACGAGGAGAGGGTCTGGTATAAATATTTCATGTCACAGTCATATTGGTCCTTTCTTTGTCCTTGTATACCGAGATACGGATACCGAGATACCGAGATATATGTGCACCTAAACAAAACGTGGCTGACCACAGGAGTATCGGGTGTATCCTGAACTTGAACTGTACAATTCAATTTTAACTTCAACTTCAACTTTTTGGAAAACAGTCATATCCTGCCGCCGCCGTTGTACCTAGCCTGAAATGCAATGTTGCCAAAACCCGCGCAAAGAACCGTGTGTGTGCGGATCAAATGCAAGATAAGATATACCCTTTTTCTTCCCCGGCGATCTGTGATGAAGTGGCTACCGTTCGATGGCTCCTCGTCGTTGTCCGACTTAGATAAAAACGCATGGGGGCGGTAGAGATGGTCGGTTGATAACTTTACCTTCCGCTCTCCATGTCCATGGAGACAATGCAGTGTATGTATCCTTGGAACTGAGCAGGCTTCTCGTCGACGGGGAACAATATGCGGCTGTTCTTTTGTGAATTCTTGACGCTGTCTCATGGGTGATTGATAGTGGGTGGTAGAAAGTGTTCGGATATATGTGAGAGCCAGGCCCTGCTGGCAGAGTGTTCAGCGAGATCGTACCACATCAGACGAGCGCGCAAGGGCTCATTAGATTGGCATTGGCGCAAGATAGACATGGATAGGAACAGGCCTTCTCGCATTGAAAAGACACCTATTGCTCTCCTAGGAACATAACTCTTTCGACGAGACGAAAGGAAAGGAAAGGAAAGGTATTGCGACCCGGGCCCTTTTCTTCGCCTGGTTCTCCAGCACCCGCTCGTTTGCACGGTTCTCGGGTTCCCCGTCGCTAGACTAGACAGGCAGGGCAGCCCCTCATTCTCTGACAAACAAGCCAGCCATGCCCATGCCAGTGCCAATACACATGCTGACAACGCCGAGCTGGCCCTCATTCAGTTGGGGCATCAGCGTAGCCAACTGCCGGACACCAGTCATTCCCAGCGGGTGACCGAGAGCAATGGCGCCTCCTCGCGGGTTGACCTTTTCGACATCAAGCCCCAGCTTCCGAATACAATACAGAGCCTGGCTGGCGAACGCTTCATTGAGTTCCCAGACGTTGATGTCGTCGGTCTTGAGACCCGTGGATTCGAGCAGTTTGGGAATCACGACTGCAGGCCCAATACCCATTTCGTCAGGCCGACAGCCGGCGACCTGGGTTCCTGCCCATTTGCCGATAATCGACTTCCCAAGACCCAGTTCCGTGGCTGTGGAGCGGCGCATGAGCAAAGTCGCAGCCGAGCCATCGGAGACCTGGGACGAGTTGCCCGCAGTGGAAGAGCCGTCCGCTGCGAAGGCCGGTTTCAGCTTGGCCATCTTCTCGAGACTGGCGTCGTGTCTGATGCCGTCGTCTTTGTCGACGACGACCTCCGCCGGCGGCCCGTCAGGGTGTTCCGGCAAGTACTGCTTGACTTTGACGGGGACGATTTCCGAGTCGAACAGCCCGGCCTTCTGGGCCTTGGACGCTCTCTGGTGCGACTCGGCGGCAAAGGCGTCTTGGTCCGCTCGACTCACGCCGTACCGCTTGGCCACGTTCTCGCTGGTCAGGCCCATGGGCATGATGCAGTCGCGCGCATTCTCGATCGGGCTGTTCTTCAGCTCGTCCCAGAGCATGGTTGGGATCGCTCGGCTGCCGTAGTTTCTCGTCATGCTCTCCATCCCCGCCCCGATCCCGACATCGATCTGTCCTACCGCGATCATATTGCCTATACTTGTCACCGCTGCCAGCCCGGAACTGCACGCCCGGTTGATGGTGTGTAAGGCCGTACGCTCGTCGAAGCCGGCGTGCAGTTGGGCCATGCGGGCCGCTTTGTGTCCTCCTAGCTCGGCCAGCACCACGCCGACAGCGACATCGTCGATTTTCGCAGGGTCGAGGTTCGGATTGGCTGCTAGAGTGGCGCGCAGTACGTGTGATAGGAGTTCGTGGTCATAGGCGTCGCGGAACCCGCCTTTTACCGCTCGTGTCACTGGTGTTCGGAGCGACGAGAGAATCACAACGTCGGTAGGTTGTTTGGTAAGGATCTGCTTGAGCCCTTTTGCCTGGGCCATCTCGACGGTCGTTTGGAGGAGGGGGATGTGTGAACGTAGATGGATGCGTTTCGCTCAGCAGCGTGCTTGAGATGTGTGATTCGAGAAGGAGCTCTAGTCGGCGGTGCTGCTGTCGAATGGACTCTTCAACACAAATCACAGGCAAGGGAGGAGAGGATAGAGAAGAAGCATAATATACCGGAGTTCACATCAATGAAGCGGTGCCCGTGGTCATCGGATAGAGAACTGCTCCAACAGCAGCGAATTGGCCACCGGATGAGGGCGTCGGCAATGGGAAGCACCACATTTGTTTCCTCTTCTCCGCTTATCGGAGCGAACCTCCGAACGTCCCTCGGAAGGTTTCATGGAGAACGAGGCTGAGATGACAATGAGGCATCAAGGGTGAAGAACGGATGGATCAATCATGACTATCTAATGTCATTGCCGCACACATCATCCTTAAGCATTGAGGATTCTCTGGAGGAGGACAATCTGACCCAGACACTGGCTCATCACCCTATATTTGACTACAGACACTATCCTACACTCCCCTAATCACCGTTCCGCCCATTCCCCTATTCCTCATCCTCTTCTTCTGCATCCTCATCCTCATCCATTCCCTCAGCAACATCCACGCTGAATGCCATACTCTGATCGACCCCAACATAGGAATCACACATCAAGAACAAAGTCAGATCCTTCTTGCCCGCCGTCGGTACCACATACTCCAGTTTCGTCGTCAGATCCTTGGCGATCGTGACGCGTTTGATGGCAAGCAGAGACTTGGTCTTCTCCTCGGCGACTACTAACCACCAGTTCTCCAGTTTGCGACCTGGATAGAACGGCGCATGGACGGTGAGGTCCACTTCACCTTCTTCATCATCCACTTCGCGACTGACGCGGATTTGAAGGTACGAGGGCTGGCCAGCGGTAACGGCATCTTTGTCCAAAACCTCGAAATCGAGCTCGAGACTGGGGTACTTGTTGTTGGTGAAGTTGGCGGCCTCGACAAGCTGGCGGTTCGACAGGCCCATTGCAGCCACGAGCTTCGGTTGGTCTGGGTTCTCACTTGGGTCCATGGCGGTCATGAAATCGTCAATGTCCTTGATGCCAAACTTCGAAAGAGTCTCAACGATCTTGTTGTCGAAATGCGGGATCTGTAGTAACGGGCTGTCACGGTCCCACATGGCTTGAACGGCCATTTGCGACATTTCCATCGCGTTGATGGCGTTCAGGTGTCCTTCGGAGCTGAGCACATCAACACATGCAGACAATAGACTGAGAATCTTGGTGAGAATGACTTCCTGGTCTTTGGCCAGATCGATCGTTAGCTGCATCCGTGAGAAATGCGCCTGGAGAAGAACCATTGCTTTGAAGTGTGGAGAGTCGTAGGCCGGTTCCGACATCTTGACGGGGACGCGGTCGTAGATGCGGCGCAGGATGTGCTCTTCATGTCGCCGCATCTGCACGTCTTCAAACTCGGTGGCCGATGTGACAATCTCCAGCATACCCTTGAGTTTCGTCCGTCCGGTCAAGGAGAGCAGGAAGGTCTGCATCGTGATGAAGGAGATGTTGTAGTATGCCGCAATCATGGCTGGGTTTAGTGGCGACACCGAGTCATCTTCTTCGTCCAGGTCGATAATCTTGGCTTCTGCAAGCTCTTTCAGTGTGTTCTCCACCAGCTCTGAGAGGAACGTGCTGAGCCCCTCGTGGGACGTGTCGTTCAGACCGTAGAAACTTGGGTTCGCCAGAAGACGACGGTAGAAGTATGTGTAAGTGGTCCAATCCACCGCATCTTGCGTCGAACTAATTGTTTTCGTGCTGATTTCGGTCACAAATGCATCATGCAGCCAGAGTTGGAGATGGCTTTCGATGGGTAGAGCCTCGTTGAGGAATTTCTTGTAGTACTCTCGTCTTACTGCCGGGACCATGAGCACACCCTTTCCAATCTTGTCCTCGTCGGGTCGAGTGGCTCGCCCAAACATTTGCAGAACTTCGCTGATCTGATAGTCGACGTAGCGGTGTTCTCGGCCCAGGAAATACTGCGTGCCCATGACCACCACCAAATGAGCTGTCACCGGCAACTCCCAGCAGACATCTCGAGAAGCAAGCATGACTTGGATTGCACCAATCTTGAAAAGATGGGTAACAATCTTCTTGTCCGTGGTTGCGAGAGCTTCGTGGTAGTAGCCAATGCCGTGCGTCAGTGACTCAGCCAGAGCTCGCTCATTGATGCGTTCCAGAAAAGGGGCGAGCTCCTCCACGTTCGTATGAAGAAACCGTTCATCGTCATCATCCATAATGCAAGCTTGAAGGAGGTCCAAAGCAGTTGATCGGACTTGTTTTCTGTTGGGCACGAATATAATGGCTGGCTTGTCCGGCGACAATTGAAGGATGGCCTGATATGCTGGTCGAGCCATGGCCATCATCAATGACGGAAAATGAGGGATGCTGAAGGACTGGATATGCAACTCCAATCCGAGAGGACGCGCCGCGGGACTGAAGTTGTAAATGGTGTGCTTGTTGGCCCCAAGCCATTCACCCACGTCTCTGGCATTGGACAGTGGTACACTCAACCCGACAATCCGCATGTTGTTTTCCAGTTGAATATGGATGTATTGCATTCTCGAGACAACCACCTCGTACACAGCACCATTCTCACCGCCCATCATATGGAGCTCATCGGCAATAAACAGTTCGACGGCCTGCACGTTCTTCCGTCGCTGCCATTGGCGTGATAACACATCCCACTGGGTAGGAGTGGCCAAGACCAAATCTGACTTATCCAGGATTCGAAGGTCAGCGGTGATCTCCCCAGTCAAGGTTGAGATAGTCTTCCCACCCCCGAGGTGACTCAAACGCTGTTGCCAATCAGCGAGACGGCTATCGACCAATTCCTGGAATGGTGCGACATAGACCGCCTTCCCAGCTTCTTGGTTCTTCCAGTGCCGCAGTAAAGCAAATTCTGCGCAAACGGTCTTTCCGCTTCCTGTGGGGGCGCCGACGAACACACTATCGTTGCTATCGTACAGCGACTTGAAGACTTGTGTTTGTATCTTGTTGAAGCGGTCCCAGTTGGTGTAGAGATCAACGTATTCTTTGATCTTCAACGCTTGTACTGGCACTGGTTGCAGATCTAACAACTGAGTGTGAGGCGGGAACCGCTCCGGGAGAATGAGTTTCTGGAATGACACCGGAATCCTGGTCTCTGAATGCATCCACCGGTCGGAAACTAAAGAAATGAAGTAGTTGGGCGGGATTGGCTCGCTGATGGGCACCGTGAAATCGACTATATGTTCCGTCATTTCACCAACAGCATATTCGCGTCGTAGTATGAATTGATCATGGAACAACAGATCCTCACCGTCACAATCCTCAACCACGATCCAGAAGGATTCCGCGACTCCATGCAGGGCGTCATCCCATACGAAATTCGGGGTAATGGTGAGTTCCACATGAAGCATTGATCGTGTGATGGGCTGAACCTGCGCTTGAACCTCTAAGCGAGGAAACTTCGAGACCAAGTCGCACACGACTCGGCCAGCTTTGGGGAGCCCCAATAGCTCACCCATTCGGGGGGGATCCAGATCGAAGTAGCTGGGCCAGGGCACTTCCACCCTTTCAGCCTTCTGGATATACTCTCGTGGACACATCGGGAATTGCCTCAGTGGAGTCATAGTTGGCCACATTCGTTTCTCGGCCATCTTGCAAAGGTCAAGCGCGGTCTTCGCAACAGAAGCCCAGCCCTTCTTCAAGCAGATCTCAAAGATCGCTCTCAGGATTCGGCCTGCAGACTGCGTAACGTAGACCATATCGGCCATAAGTGCCAGGCCTTCCAGCTTGAGTCGAGAAATAAAGGCTTGTAGGAGTACATTGATCTTGGCTTGTGGCTCTTCCATGCCTTCCTTGACCGGAATCGGAACTCTGCCCAACAGTTTCGCAAGTTCCAATTTCTCATCCTGTCGGACGGGAATATACTTGAACTCGTCACTAAGCGCAAAGATCCGGAATAGTTCAATTGTGCTGATCGACGGCTGGAGATGATGATTGTAGGTTGACATCGAGTTGTGCGTGATGTAATAGTGCGAGGCAATACGACCAAGGTCCGTAGCCTGCACTTTCCCTGTCTTCTTGTCGTACTTGACCAGCCCAGCCTTCTCAAGAACAAAGGCAGCTGAGTGGATGAGATCGACTCTCTTTTGTTCAAGGTTGTCATCGTTGCTGTAATCCGCTCCGACGCTGTACAGACCTGGAGACCGAATCATGCGAACAAATAGATAAGTGTAACCAAGCCACTCCACACCTTCATCTCGGCTTCGAACATTGCCCAAGACGATCTCTGCGTTGAGGTTGTCTGCAAGCTTGCTCATCAGTTGACTCTCAATAGGCAATTGCTGATTCATCAACGACAGATAGTATTGGATCTCGGATTGGGAAGTGATGATAATGCCTTCACCATAGGAATCAAACTGTGGCCGTCCAGCACGGCCCAACATTTGAAGTACATCCTGAGGGCTGAGTTCCACCCAGCTACCCTTTTCAGGAGAATACACTTGGGTGCCCTTGATGATGACGGTATGGGCGGGCAGATTGACTCCCCACGCCAGTGTTGCTGTGCAAACAAGAACTCGTAAGTAGCCATCTGCGAAGAGATCCTGTACTGATGTACGGTCGGCAACACCCATTCCAGCATGATGGATGCCGAAGCCATATGGCAATAAATCTTTCAAGTTGGCATCATGGACAGCATCGGCTTCTTCCTGCAAAACGGACCGGCTTGCTGCGTCTGTCCTCATGATCTGGCCAATTGTTTCAAGTTCCACCGCTTTATCACGAATATACTTGGCTGTCTTCGCAGTCTCTTTTCGTGAGTGGACGAAGATCAACATCTGCTGCTGGTTCGTTCCGACATGTTCAATAACTTTGGCGTAACAAACGTCATTCATGGTCTTCAGCATCTTGATGGCTTTCTTCTCAGTGACACCGATGAACTCTTGTCGTAGGGGGCAGGGTCTAAACGATCCATCGAAGTGAAAGAGGCCTTTTTCGGGATCGACTCGAAGGAAAGTGGCCACATCCCTGTAGTTGGGAAGTGTCGCGCTCAATCCCACAATTCTTACAGGATCGCCCGTCTGCTCAATCTTTCGAATGGTTCGGCTGACAATACTCTCCAGGACAGGGCCACGATCATCGTGCAGAAGATGGATTTCGTCGATGATGATCAGACGGACAAGTCTCGTATAACTCAAATCAGTAGCCTTGCGGGTGATAACATCCCACTTCTCCGGTGTCGTTACAATGACTTGAGTATCGGCAATTTGCTGTTTGGTAAGCTGTCGATCGCCAGTAAGCTCAGACACGCGAATTCCGTATGTCTCAAGACGCTTTCCAAAGTTTCCCACTTGTTCCTGGACCAAAGCTTTCAAAGGAGCAATATAAATAATCTTGAAGTCATCCAGCATGATCTCCCCGGTCTCCGGATTCCGATGTTTTCCGATCTCACGGAGCATGGTCAACATGGCAACATTGGTTTTCCCAGAGCCGGTAGGGGCGCAAATGAGCATGTTCCCATCGTCATTGAAGGCGGACGGATAGCATTTCGATTGTATCCGATTCAGCTCCTTTGCAGAACCAAACCCTTGCCGGGCCCAATCAGGAAGCTCTGAGGTGGGAATGTTCTTCTCTCCTGGATCCCGCTTTGGTTTGGGCGCCGGGACATGGATCTCTTCGTATCCTTTGAATGTCCGCTTGGTGGAACCTTGAGGCAGCACTACTTTCGGATTTGTCATGAGATGATTTCCCTGCTCGAAAACGAGATTGTCAAGGTTGATCAGACGTTGGGGCTGCAGTCCACCTGCAAGAACGCCGTCCTTCTTCTCCTTCTGATCTTCTTCCTGGGCCTTGGGAATGTCCAGATCCATCAGGTCGAGCTTCATCTTCTTGGCAGGTCTCGGACCTTCATCGCTTCGATCTGCCGCTCCAAGCAGCTCGTCGAGGATGCTGCGGTGACCGGCTTCAACCATTTCGCTCTCAACCAGATGGCGGGCATCATGATCGTCTTCTGCGATTCTGCGCCACCTGGTGGCCCATACTATTCTGTCTCGGTTGGTGACCAGCTTGCTCACCAGTTCAGGATGTTCGTAGTCGAATAAGTCCATCAAATCGTTCTCAATGTCACGGAGCGATAAACCCTCACCCTCGGTTGATTTACCAGACAGGATCCGTAATGCATCTTGCGTCTTTTGCTGCTGAATATGGGCGTCTGAGTAGACAGATCCAATTTGCCGCTGCAACCAGTATGCGTCGATCTCCTGAATCGGAATCAAGTCGCTATCGTCTCTTTTCCGCCGATTAGTATCGCTGATACCGGCGTCGATGACCATTTCCTCTTCAATGTCTTCATCGGGGTCGACATCTGGGACTCCCGCGCCACCGGCAGTCGCAGTCTCCTCTAAACCTGGTTGGTCTTGTACATCCTCTTCTTCATCTGAGGATGCTTCGTCCTCATCTCGAATTTCATACGTTCGCCGGACGCCATCTTCGTCCTCGTCTTCCGATTCGTCAAACACAACCGCGACACCTTGTCGCTCGTCAAGCTCGGCTCCGTCTGCGTTCGCGTCTTCCATATTTTCGTCGTCGTCCTGGGCATCATAGTCGGTAATCTTTTTGCCTAGATTGACCAATTCATTGAATTCCTTCGGAGTCATCGTAGTCCCGACAATGTCGTCAATTTCCTTCTTCTTGTCCAGGTCTTTGAGATTTTCATCTTTTAGGTATTCGAGGATGGCATCGGCGGCGCTGCGCACGACCTCTTGTGGAACGTCGCCCAAAGCATTTGCAGTCACAGTAAGCAACAGGTCATAGGTCGCTCTTGTGGCCGGCGTCCTAGGACGATACTTGAGCCCTTCGATCAATGCATCGCCGGCGGACAATACACCAGCTCCGCGACCCTGAGCCGGCTCACCTCTCTTTCGCTTCCTCTGTTCTCGTTCCAGAACATCTTCGCCTTCCCGTATCGAGCCTCTTTCCACGCCCTGTAGTCCGGATGGTGTCTTTTTCTGCTTTGGTGCCTGCTCTCGGTTGACGCGGGATCCCATATCACGGATGTTCAGTCGCCCGGCCAAGGATTCGGGATCTCCGGTGTTTTCGTCCTTTGCGCGCGAAACAAACCGACGGTCCACCTGGAGGACCAGGTTGGACATCGCCGAGTATTTGTACTGGGAGACATTGTTTGGGTCGGCCATTTTGGCAATACGATCTCAACAAAACTCGGAGGCGAGGGAGAGCGGTATAGTGCCCAAGATGGCGAAGAAGTAGATTAAACTGTGGAATCGCTGGCTAGTGCAACATGATATATGTCTCTAAGCTTGGCACCAGCAAACTCAGTTGTCAGGGCAGTGAGTTACACTTGGTGACCTTGCTCAGAAGGTAGCGGGCGTGTTGAGTTGGCGCGGTATGTCTTGCGGCGCTATGTATACGCTGCCTGCGGCTCAAGAAAACTTCAGGTCCGACCAGATGATGCCTGCAAAGCAGGCTTGGCGCTATTGGACAATGCTTCGGAAGACCTTCTTGTTCGCGACAAGGCTGAACTACCCAGCAATAGTGTAGCCTTCCTGTATTCCAACCACCTTCTTAATTCCTCCCTTGCTTTGATGAGAATGTTGTCGCGTCTGGTATTCATGGACGCTCCGGGCTACTACCGGAGACACTATTCGTCGGGCTGTTGAGAAGTAACTGGACAGGACAACCTCATCTGTCTCTCAGCCTTGTCCGCTATGGTACCTATGCACCGCCGTATAAACTATCTGGTCCGCCGTATTCACAATCATACCAGCACGGCGGTACGGAGAGACACGACTGCGCCTCGACTAATGCCTCCGTTACGTTACGCGTACGGCCTCCAGTGCACTGCATGCATCCCGAGGTTTGGCACTCTTACTATACCACTGCACAGATCCTCTTGCTACACCTCTCCTGAACTTACGACCACCGCCAGAACCACCCCCATATCTCTCCAGCCGGGCGGAACGTTAGGCACCATCCTATAATACCTACCTCCTGTGAAAGCGTTGTTGCCGCCCTCGTCACGGCCCTCTAATCCTCGACACCTCCTATCCCGCCTGTGACACCGTCCTCACCATACCTACATACATCTCTTTTTTTCCGACTTTGCGCTTACACCTACCTCTCAGCCATCCGGCGCCCGCATAGGAGGTGGCCGACCATGGCGCAAACAGTCATGGACATATTCTACTCCTTGTCCAACTGTCTATGCTGTTTCCCGGGGACACCGCAGTTGAAGATCAACAACAGAAGCTTTCGCATGCTCCGGCTACTGGGCGAAGTAAGTGATTGACTCTCGCTCGCCCACTCTGACATATATCGCCCTCATCACTGCACAGACGGATATGATGTGAAGAACATGCAGAACTGATCAGAGGGACTTTCCCAGGGCGGCTTTTCCTACGTCTATCTCGTCCAAGACACCTCCGACTCAGCCTTATACGCGCTGAAGAAGATCCGATGTCCATTCGGGCAAGAATCCGTATCGCAAGCCCTAAAAGAAGTTGAAGCATATACCCTATTCGCGCCACACCCGAACATCATCCGAAGCATCGACCATGCCATCCAGAACGACTCGACGACAAAAGTGTCGGGCATAGGCAACGACACATCCAACTCGGCCAACAAGACCGTATACATACTCCTCCCGTACTACCGACGAGGAAACCTCCAGGACCTGATCAATGCAAACCTCGTCAACCACACACGCTTCGGTGAACGGCGCCTCATGCAGCTGATGCTCGGGGTGTGCAAGGCCTTGAAAGCAATGCACCAATACCACGTACGCAACACGCCGTCACGGGCCGCCGCCAAAGCCATCCGCGACGAAGCCGCCCAGGAAGACCAAGACGCCATGGCGCGGCGGCAGAAGCGCACGCAGAAACGCACCATGACAGCCGAGCAGACGCACCAAGACGAACTAGCAGAAGAACAAGGACAACCTCTAATGCCGGACGGCGAGGTGACGCGGGCCCAGGAGGGGGGTACAAGCAGGCGAGGTCCGCGCATATGCCCACCGAGACATCAAGCCGGGGAATATCATGATCGACGACGACGGCCGGACCCCGATAGTAATGGATCTCGGCAGTCTAGCCCCCGAGTCCTACACCCATCACATCGCGATCAATGGCCATCGCAGTGCAGGACACGGCGGCCGAACATTCAACCATGCCATACCGAGCACCCGAACTGTTCGACGTCAAGACAGGAAGCGTCATTGACACCAAAGTCGACATCTGGTCTCTCGGCTGTACCATGTATGCCTGCTTGGTGGGCAAATCGCCATTTGAAGCCCGCTCCGACGAGACAGGCGGATCACTGAGCATCTGTGTGTTGAGTGGCGACTGGCGCTGGCCCGGCGAAGGCAATGCCACAAAGGGCAAGGATAAATCACAGGTCCAAGCACACTCGGCCAACGGCGCCGCTGGTGCTGGTGCTGGTACTGGTACCGTTCCGCCACCCACAGAACGAATATATCCTCATCCAGCAGCTCGAGAAGTGGTGAGACGCTGTCTCCAAGTTGAACCGGCCGAGCGGCCCGATGTAGATGAGCTGATGACTCTGATCGACACATGTCTGAGCGAGTTACCGGAGGACGACGAGCACGCAGGTGTCGAGAACGACTGATGATGCGACCTTCGTTAATTTGAAAGGACACTTTCGTTTCTCTTGTCTCTTTCGGACGATGTATTATACTGTTACTGCTAGCTACTACGATGAATAGTACTACGAGTTACTACCTACCCACCCACGGCGAAACGTGATACACATAATACTACGAGTCAATACCTACCTACCTACGCACTACCTTACTGCGAGTAGTACTGCGAACGGATGATGCGAATAGTAATTATGCGTCAACTCTGGAGCTACCGCGCCTAGGATATTAGGTTATCCAGCTTCGTTTTACCGTAAAAAGAAGTGGGCGCTTGTCTTGCTGACTCAAAGGTAAACATATATATATATATATATATATATATATATATAGGCAAGTGATAGGTGTATATACGTATATATTACAATCTGAGCAAAGCTCATGAGCCCACTACACATCTGCAATCAAATCATCCTACTGGTACATCCGATATCGTCGTATAACATTACTTTATTTGCAACTTGTAGCATTGCGTTGATTTGTATTGTTTTGTTTCCATTTTCATTTGTAGCTCTCAATCGTTGATTCTTTCCCCAAGCAAAGGCTGATGAAGCCCTGTGTACATGAACCCCCAGCCTCCAGCCGGTCCTGCCTGATGTTATCTCCTATAAGGTCTCCTGTGGGAATCATACGAGGTCTGCAAGGCCAGCGGTATGATTGAACCTGTCCACCAACCCAGTCAGTTTCCAGTTTTCAAGCCTCGCCACCAACTTGCAGTCCTCAAGTGAACCCAAGACCCAACCGATGTCAGCCCGTGCCCCAGCAGCATCATCTCGTTCAATGAGCAAGCATATCTCCTGTGCACTGCCGAGTGCGGCAGCCCCAGCTCGTCACAGACCTCCAGCTCCGTGTCTTCGTCAAGCCCCGTCATAACCCGCTGGAATCATCTCTCGCCCTTGAGAATCGCCAGAAACGTGACACCACGCATACTGACTTTCCTCCTTTTCGATTGGTCAGACCCAAGCATAGTCATAGCAGTTGGATTGACAGAAAAAGGTCATTTAAGCGTTGACATTCAATCGGCAGCTTTGACAACCTCTGCAGCCTCTGCGGCAGCCTCAGCTGACGCGGGTGCTTTGTCGACCGTTTCTGGGACAGTCACGTCGGTTTTCGAGGGCTCATCAGCAGTGGCTGGCTTCGCCTCCTCACCTGACTTCTCGGTTTCGGCTTTTACCTCGGCGGTCTCTGCAGGCTTCTCCTCTTCGTTTGCGGCGGGCTTTTCTTCAGCAGTCTCATCAGGCTTTTCATCCTCGGCCTCAACAGGCTTCTCCTCGGTCGTCTCTACTGTCTTCTCGGCAGGAGCAGATGCTTCCTCCTTCTTTTCGGCAGCAGGATTCTCGGACTTTTCTTCATGGACGCCATTTGTGGCAGGTGATGCTTTGCCTTCTTTGTCTGCACTCGCCTCTGCGTCAGTTGGTTCCGCTCCCAGGAGCTTATTCCATTGGCCGAGAAGCTCGATTGAACGCTTTCGGAATTGGAATTCTTCATCGCGAGGAATGGTGTTCAATTTGATCAGAGCCTTCAGGACCTTGTTGATCTTGGTGGTGCGAATCACGCTGACTTCCAGATCACTGTAGCCTTCCAGTTTCTTGATGAAGGTGGACATTTGCGGCATTTCTTCTTCTTGGGGCGCTTGATCCCTAGACAAGAAACCCTTCTGCAGCTTGTGACGCAGGAAAAGAACTAGAACGAGTCAGTAGGAAATACTTTGACGTAACCCTCCCTTGTGCTCACCTTCTCGCTCACGAGCTTTACGCGCTTCAACAGGGTCAAGTGGTTTCTCCTCAGGCTCGGGCTGAGCATCAACCATTTCCTCATCACTCGTGGCAGCTTTTGACTTTCTCTTTTCCGATCGAGCCTTGGTCGCCTTCTCCTTCGGCTTCTTCTCCTCGGTCTTGGGAGTCTTGTTGGTGGTCAATTTGATCTTGGTGGTTTTGGGGGTCTTGGCAGGCTATGAAGAGAATCAGCGTGGGTCACCAAAAGACAAATAGGGACCTTACCTTCTCAGACTCCTCATCCTCACTGTCAGCCTCCTTCTTGCGCTTCTTGGAGGACTTCTTAGGCGCCGGCTCGGCATCTTCCATTTCGACGTCTTCGGTCTCGACCTTGCCCTCACTCTTGCGCTTCTTCTTGCCAGCTTTGGCGGCTTTCTCGGCTTCACGGGCTTCCTTCGCCTCAATCTCGGCCTGGATGGCGGCGTTATGGTCATCCAGCATGTCCTTGAAAAATTGGAGGTCATGGTTCTTTGCTGCAATCTCATAAGCAGCCAACAGCGACTTGGCCTTTCCCTTCTCAGACACGTCCTTGCAGTCTTCAGGGTTGAGCGGGGTAAGGTCGTAATTGGGAATCCAGGCACTAGACTTGTTAGTGACGCGTGTTTCGAGCCGGAGAAGCGCAAGGTACTCACAATTCGTTGGTGTGCAAAAACATGACAGGGAAGGTGCGTTCGGTAACCTTCTTACCCCCATCGGCATATGGCTCGTTGTAGGTACCGTCTGCCTTCTTGGTAGTGACAGGTCGGGTGTTGAGAAGAATCTCTGGGAGCATCTCCTCGTCGCAGATGATCGCTGGCCATGGTGGGTAGCTCTTCAACCTAGCAAAGTAGTATTCGCCTGGCTTCGCATCAAGATGTGTAATCTTGGCCATGGACTTTTTCTTGTTGAGCTTTTTGCCCTTGTGCTCGGGAACACCACCCGATGACTTTCTTCGGGACCCGGACGCTTTCTTCTCCGCTGGAGTTCCGTTGGCCTCTGGGTGAGCAGCGTCCGCGTCTTCCGCCTCCTTTTGTTCTGTATCACCGGTCGCGGAAGGTGCGGGTTCAGGCTCGCCTGCGGGCTCGGCCGCCGGTTCAGCTGCTTCCTTGGGCGGCTCAGCGGTAGACTCGGCAGTACCATTTACTTTGGCAGCATCTGTGATGGAACATCAGTAAGGATGCACTGAGTTTGGGTGACATGTGATACATACCTGTAGACTCCGCCGGCTTTGGCTCAGAATCAGCTTCATGCTCGGCAGGAAGGGCACCCGACATCTCAGCTACAGCACCAGAAGCAGGTTCGGCCAAGGTGGGTGGAGCATGATCCTCAGGTTCCGGAACCTTGACCGGCACGGTGGTTTGAGGGGCTTCAGTCTCAGTGTCCATGATGGAAGGACAGTGGGGGATGAGACAACGCGTTTAGTGAGCAGTGCGAGAGATGATAAAGCGTCTGGTAATGTCAAAGGTTAGTGGTGGAAGCTCGGTCGCAAAGCTGGTAGACAGAAGATCGGCTTGGTTGCAGAGTCCGGATAGGCAGATCGGTAGTACTGGGCAGCTGTCCAGCGTGACGCGACAGTGAGAGTGAATATCCGCAGCCACAGATCCGGCCTGCCAACCACAAGGGAACTGGGGAAATCCACGAACCAAGACCCTCTCAACAAAGGAGGATGAAAACGCTGATGAGGAGGAGATGGAGAGTGTGATATTGGTAGAGCGCTGTCGCAATGTGATGAGGTGGAGGGAACAAGCGACTGCGACAATGATGGAGAAAGGAATTAATGAGAGAGTCGCAGCAATTGAGTCGCAACTTCAACAGGGACCCAGAAAAAGACCGATCCAGCCAACCACAGTGCTTGCCGGCCGATCTCCTTGCCAAGCGCGTCAGGCACGTGACGAAACTGCGTCTGAGGCAGTCATGCACCGCAGTTTGGAGTCTCACTGCCTGCGATATTGGGCTGGAGAGTTGGTCTCGTGCCTCTTTCTCTCTTGCAAGACGACAATGGGCCACTGTGGGTAGGTACTTACATATCCAGGATCCCCCCGCTGATTGACACTTGTCGAGGCTCAGCGATGGAGGCCAGATGCGGAAAGAGACGGAGGTCAAGGTCGAGGCGCGTCAGGCCGTTCACTCTGGTTGAATCAGGAAAGTCGAGTACCGCGAGATTCGATAGAGCAACGCGGCGCGTGGGCAATGAAGTAGATTAGGATACAGCTTGTTTGCTGATAGAGACTTTTCCTGAGGAGAACAAAACTGTCCAAAACCTGACCTGCGCTCCCCGCGTGCGTCCGCAAGGGAATGGCTGGGGCAGGATGGTGGAGAGACCTCAGGCCGGGCAGTTGTCAATCACTGCCACTTCTTCACTGCAACAACCGGGCAGGTCACAGAGTCAGGGATGGTGGTAATTCACACTATTGCTGGATGATGAATTCTCCTGGATTATTTTGGGGTATTTCAGTATGTAGTATAGAGGTCCATTCGATATCATATCCTGACTCCAAGTTGGACCTGTGCAGCAATTAACCATGGAGTTCCTTCGCCATCTGTCGAGGTACCTACTTCGGATGCTGGCGAGATTCACCGTATATCTTGGCGTATTTTGCACAATGATGCAATGTGTCTCGCCCTACCAATAGGTCTGTCCATGCACTTCATTTTTCACAAAAACAGTATTAACATTACTATATACTTCTAGGCTTCTACGGATCGGATAGTACCGGTACGCCATGCAAGCTCGCATATCCCGCCCCGATATCCAGTTCGTAAGGTCGTTTCACCAAAGAAGAACCGAACCATGGCCCATGAAACGGCATGTCAGCATTAAGCTCGTGGGAGCGTGGTGGTCATCATCGTAGTTTTTGCCGGAAATGTCTGTCGCAAATCTCTGCCTCATAGAATGAGGTCTTGCGAGGCAAGGCTCTGCCTGTCGACAAGGTCGAATCCATGCCACTCTAATTGCCGAGCCAGCCGACAATGGCTTTGGATTCTGGATGAGGATGTCGCGTTTCGAGAAGATGGCCGCACGAGTCTGTGTGCATTGTATCATCCTTTGTTGACGACTGCTGGTCGTTCAGGACTCCAACCCTGGATTTTCCCTTTCTTCGCGGCAGAGGCGAAGGCCCTTGTTCGTTCAACTGGGGCCTGTACAGGTTTGTGGATCCGCACCGCCCATAAAAACCAGTCCTCCAGAGGAAGCAGATTCAACAAGATGGGGTTAATCTTCCACCCGATGGCACACACCAGAGACCCAGCTACTGCGTCAAGGATGAAATGGTTTGCTGTAGAGACGATCGCAATAAGAATCGCAAAAGGGTACAGGAAACCGACAGCTAAGCAGGCGAGTCGACGAGGGCTGGGGAGGCGGATGGCCGGCGCAAGTTCGGGATGCGAGTTGTTGAAGAAAGGCAGGTGGATGGATTTCGACCGGCTGTGTTCGGGGGCCAAGGGAATAGTCATGATGGTCACCCCAATCAAGAGGGAGTAGCCGAAGTGGAGGGAGGGCATGGCAGCTGGAGAGTAATGTCAGTGACATTGCAATTGGACACTTCATGAATCGGGCTTACCATATTGATTGCAGAACTTGTTCTGTGTCCAAACACTACTGGCACCCTCTTTGCCATGGACGGTATCGACGAATCCATATGTTTTTGCCAGCTCAGCCTGGGGCCCGTGATATCCCGGGTCGCTAAGCAGACGCGGGGGCATGCATGGCCACAGTGTGAACACAACGAACGCGAGTAAGTTGCAGACTGCCATAGTCCGTCTGCGTGCTTCATAGAGCCATGGTCCTGATGGAGATCCCGGACCTCCCTGCGCACCAGCCTGTAGGCGACTGCTCTGGTTCCGTACCAGCCGGTTACTCGTGATGGTATAGTAATACAGCCAGACTAAGAAGGCTATCGTCCCAGGAATGTGGATGAAGGAGTAGAGCCAGTTGATATACATCATTAGGCGTGGGTAGGACATGAAGAATTTCTGGATCGGAATTTCCCAAAAGAGATGGAGGCTCTTCTCCAATTCGATGAGCTGGAGGGCATGTCGACGGGCGACGTGCACTGTGCCTTCGACCAGGGTCACTGCCGTGAATGCTCGCCCGAGTTGATAGACCTATGGGAGGGGTGTTAGCTTTCACAAGAGACATTAAGCGTAGTCAGTACGGTTCCGTACCCAGTAGATAAGAGCCCAATACCACGCCTCGACCAGGAAGGGGAATCTGAAAAGGACTCTGCTCAGCAGGCGATTGCGGAAGACCGCAGTATTGGGCGTCTCGACAATTTTGTGGTATCCGAAGATGCGGACCTCTCGCTCCCGCCATTTATTCTCCTGTGATGGTAGAAGTGACGGCGATAGAGACCTCTTAGACTGTGTCAACTGCGCCTCTTCAATGTCCACATCCTCCTCCTTCTCAACCGCTCGAGCGACCGCCAATTGTTCATCTTCCCATTGAGGGTCTCTCGCGGATGAGGAGTAGTCCGTTGCTCGATTGATCCAGGCGCCGCCGAAGAGCAAGACAACGACTGCTAGAGGTTCGAGAAAGGCACCAGCGCCCATTATGACTCCTGTATTTGTCCCTCCTCTTGTTCCAGAGACAATAGCTGCCCGTTGAGCTCGCCGATATGAGATACGCAAGACAAAGGGAAGGATATTAGAGGTGAATAGGGTATGCAGCACGGCGCAAAATGAGGGCAGGTTGCGACATAAGCAAAGAGGCACACGGACAAACCGGAATGAGATCAGACAGCAGGTGCGGGTAGAGCCTTGTCTTTACGCAGTAGGAACTGATGAGTAAGGGCGGGCCTGTCCAAAGAAAAAACTAACGGATGGCTGGCTGGACTCGAGTGACTGTCGCAGCAGTCATCGGTCGATAGTGTAGACACCATATTTTGCGCTGTGAGCCCGTCCGCTGTCGGCCGGCCGACAAAGGATGAAGCGGTGGTACGAGCGAATGGCACAATGCCGTTGACGTGGAGAGAGATGGATGGGCGGCTCGATCGTGCCGGCTTTGGTCAGCAGTTTACTTCAGGACTGTGGGATACGGGCACTCGGGCTCATGAAGGAGGCGAGCCGTCCTGTGCATAAGGTAATCAATCAGCCTTGGACTCCATTCTCTTCTCCCAGCGAGGCAGAACAGACGAGCGCCAAGGCCGAAAAAGGTCGCCGTCGTGCAAAGAAGCAAATCCGGGAATCGCAGGCTGGTCCGAATCCACTACTATCGACACCAGCCGGGTGTAAAAAGTGGCACTTGTGGTACTCATTCATGTCATCCATGTCTTCCATGGAGATCTCTGTTTTTGTGCCTCGTTGAGTTTATCGTTAAACCTTGTCCCCTAGCCGAGGCTTCCGCTTTCCACTCTTCGCACAGTCCACCCTGTGTACTATGGGTGACAATAGTCTATATGTTTGGGCCCCAGTCTACATCTCTGTTGGCTTCCGCCTTTGAATACCAGCAAAATTCCCATGCAGAGCGGCCGTTAGCAATCATGAAATGTTCATCGCTGTTGCATTGGTCGCGTGCGCTTCCCTGCGTGCTTATGGCGGTCAACAGTAAGATAGATGCCTGTCGCTTGTGCTTAAGCTCTTCCGCGCACATCCGATGGTGAGTATGCCAAGCATGGGCGCTTCCACCATTATTGGCTGGCAAGCATCATCGGCGACGAGATGGCTGGGAAGATAGATGTGCCTTGTGCAGCATAAATGAAAACAAAAGCGCCATTCGGGTGACCGGGCCTGATTCTGCCCGAGCGTCACTGAATCTGCTTTCTAACGTCCTCAACGTCCAGCTTGGGCTTCTCCAGCCTTCTGCTCCGAGTATCGTTATCCCCGTGTGATGATGGAATCTGTTGTTCCATGCGAATGGGTCGGTAGCGGACGGGACGGCAAGCCAACGGCAAGCCAGCGGTTCGATAATGCCCCCTCGGTAGCTGTTATGGCCTGTGACCATGGAATTGCTGAAGGTCGCAACTCAACTTAGTCCATAGGTGAACATGCAGGCCAAGATAGGGAAGTCGCTGCGCAGTTGCTGCCCAGGCCAAAGCGAAGCCGACGATGAATGACTGTAATCTCGCTTCGTATGAGATGTCAATCACCCGATTTTCCGCCCAATATTCCCAACACCTTTTCCAACAACACTGAGAACGAGCTGTCCCGCGCCCTTCTCGCCTTCGGCATCCCTGATACCCCAGCCAGCGGTCCCAAAAGCATTGAGGTCTCTCGCGAGTTGAATGATATGCTCCGAGGCCAACACATCTCGGCCCAGCTGCACTCGTCCAACATCCTCCGAGCCCATCGCCATCAAAGTAATGACAGTCGGGGCAGCTTCGAGACTGACGCATCCGCCTCTCTCCACGCTTTCGAGAAGTTGAAAGGCGCATTTCCGCCCAATATCTTCCGCTGGCTGACCACCTTCCGGGGGACTAGCAGCGTCCGCCGAATATAGACAACCCGTGGAGCTCTCCGCCACCAAGGACAGGCCGAAGCCAAGACCGACCTTCTTCTTTGCTTGGGGATTGTTCTTTTCCGGTGCAGGCACCAGGCTGGCACTGCTCATATCGGAGAAAATGTAGATATCGCCCGCAAACTGATTCAAAACTCCACGGGCCGCCTCGATCATTCGGGCATTATTGCTCCCACTGACACCAGTAGAGTATGCGACGCCTCTGATCTTCTTCACCCGTCCAGGATTCAGCATATGTAGTGTCTTTGGCAGTCTGACCTGGTGGCCAAAAACTAACTGGACCTCTCCGGCACCACCAACACCCCCCGGTCCAGGATTCGATCTTTTCAGTATTCGGAGTTCGATGTCTCGTTCGATCCCGAATTTGGCGTATAGTGGAAGGATGGCTGTCCGGACACTGTCCACGCTCATATCACCCCATTTCTCTGTCGAGCTGGTGATCACTCCCGGCCCAGTGAAAAGGATGTTGAATTTCGCTTTGCTGAACGGCGCGAGCAGACATATCGGTAGAAGAAAGTAGCTCAAGCCCCGTGTGTTGTTCGCAGGTATTTCATGCGTTAACACTCCAGAGCTGGACGCTCCGCTGCCAGGCGCAGACCCGGTGATCAGGCCGGGCTTGTACAGCACGACAGTACCCGTGTAGGAGATTTCGAGGTGTGACCCGTTGGTGACGGCGTCAAGGAGTCGTAGAAAGGAGATCTCATGCGGTGCGAGGCCAGGGTTGGTGGGAGAGTTAGGGCGGATTTGATCGATGCGTACGGTGCGGCCCAGGAGGGTTGCGAGGACAAGGCGCGAAGTGAGAGACTTGTGCGAACTCAGCCGCACGGCAGGCTGCGAGGTAGACATCTTGAAGCGGCAACGACGAGGTGAATATTGAATGCTACCGCAAATTCATGCTTGTTTGTCTGCTACTCGTCTCGCCATGGAGTCTGCTTGGTTGCAGAGATGCAGAGTGAGACTTGAGGCTCGTTTCGCATCTCGAGATTTTTTTTCTCCAAATTGAGAAATTCCCCGCGCTCCGCCACGCTCTCAGCAACGTGCCTGGAAACCCGCTGACGTTGAGGAGTCATCATCCCTACAGCATCGTCGCTCTCTTATTCTATTATTAATGTTCATCCGCGAAGCCGTGGTACCTTTTGTCAGTCGTGCATTGATTCCAACTAGTACGGTTGCATAGCCCTCCCGTTTTCGTTTTCTGGTTATATACGGTCCCCGGTGTGTGTGTGACTGCAGTTCTTGTGATCAATACCGTGCAAGACCTTCACTCGATCCCAATCGCAACAGCACCAACCAACCTGAAGATGGCCGGCGCCGCTTTGAATCTGCCGAAATGGTACTTCTAGGACTGCGTAGATACTGTCCGGCGCTTGGTTGACTCTTTCACAGGCTCAAAGACAACGCCCATCTCTTGCAGCCGCCTATTAATAACTACTGCGTCTACCATCCTTCCAACCCGGCCACGAGCGGATTGACAGTCATGGTTGTGGGAGGACCGAATGCGCGAACAGACTACCATATCAACACCACCCCAGAGTTCTTCTACCAGCACAAAGGTTCTATGCTCCTGAAGACGATGGATACCTCGACAGAACCCCATACTCCTGTTGATATTCCCATCCACGAGAACTCGCTCTATCTGCTCCCAGCCAACACTCCTCACAACCCCGTAAGATTTGCAGACACAGTCGGGATCGTGCTAGAACAACCCCGACCAGAAGATTCGGTGGACACAATGAGATGGTACTGCAAGAATTGTCATCATATTGTACACGAGGCCAGCTTCCACTTGACGGACCTTGGAACGCAGATCAAGGAAGGGGTTTTAGCCTTTGAAAATGATATGGAAGCGAGGACGTGCAAGAATTGCGGAACAGTAGCCTCTTCTCGCCCGGCAGAAGGGGAGATACAGCAACCGCCCCGGTTTCCCCCCGAGTGAGACGTTGGGATTGGATGAGTGTCATCCTGCCGCGGACACTGAAGGGCCTTCGATCTTTGGATCGTCGCGAATCAATGAAGAACTCTTCTCTCCTGAGATTTGTTGAAGCACACTTTCCGCCACTTTCAGTGCTGTAGGAGGCAAGCCAGCAAGCTTGGCCACTTTCAAAGCGTGAGACTGCCGGTTAATGCCCTTCTTCAAACGATGCATGAACGCAAAGGACCCCCCTTTCGTCTTCTAGGACATCTGTGCAGTAGCATGCCAATCTCGGCCAATCGCGGGTCATGTCAGCCAATGCATGAAAGTGCGTCGCAAACAGTGTCCGGCATCGGTTGGTGTAGTAGAGGTGGTGAAGACTGGCATACCCAACCGCTGTCCCATCGTCGGGCGTGGTGCCTCGTCCTACCTCGTCCATGATCACGAATGACCTCGGGGTGGCCTGCTTAAGAATCGCAGCGGTCTCGAGCATCTCGACCATGAAGGTGGACTGGTCGCGGAACAAGTCGTCGGCAGCGCCGATGCGACTGAAGATCTGGTCTACAAGGCCGATCTCAGCGTAGGTGGCTGGCACATATGAACCAGTCTGCGCGAGAATCGTGATCAGCGCATTTTGTCTGAGAAACGTACTTTTGCCGCCCATGTTTGGTCCAGTCACCAACCACACACACGCTCGTTCTGGTCGAGAACAAGATTGTTGCTGACAAAGGACCGGCCTTGCTCTTCCAGACCCAGTTTCACCGTAGGATGTCGCCCGCCTATGATCTTGTGTTCCGTCCCGTTGTTCAAGATAGGTCGAACCCAGGATTGTTCTCGTGCCAATGTAGCAAATGCGCTGGCCACGTCGAGTTCATCCATGATGGCTGCATTGCGACGCAGTCTCACCAGGTTCTTGATGACGAGTTCTCTCAGAGATGCAAAGATTCTCTTCTCCTCGTCTCTGATGTTGAGCATTGCCTGGTCGATCCGCCGTCCCAGTCTTGTCCAGTCGTTCAGGTAGAAAGATCTCGTACTCTTGGAGGAAGACACCATTCTCGCATGTAGTGATTCGAGCTTGGCTTGGTTGAACCCGGTAGCGCTCCGGATGTGACAGATATAACCAAGACCTGGTGTGGATTTGAGCATCAATGTAGGGGCTTTGAGCTCCCTTCTCAAGCTCTCGGCTAGAGCAACCTTTTCGGACTCCAGAGCGGCCAGGTCTTCATGGAATCGTAGCAATGTATCACTGGCGTCATGCCGCATGATCCATGGCTCAGCCAGTTCGATCTCATCTTTCTTCTGTTCGTCGGACCTGCTGCTGGCGCGGACAGCTTTTGGCAAAGACTGCAATTCCTCTGGAGCGCTTTGAAGGACGACATTATGGGCAAGGGCAGCCACGCTCGCTGCTTCATCCTCCTCGAGGCGGTGTTTCTGCAAGAGCCCCTCTTCGTCAATCGCCGAAGCTATACGAGCCTGAAGGTAACTAGGATCTTCCAAGTCAAACCGCTGCAGAAGCCTCCCGAGTGGATGCTCCGAGCCCATTCCAGATGCGACATAATGTCCTGGAACACCGCTCGGTATGGTCACGGCAGACTGAAGAAGATCGCGCGTCGCAATGGTCTCGGAAACGGCACTAGCCAACGATAGCATATCATCAGCATCCCCTTTATTCAATGCAAATTTCTGCACTATCCGTTGCACATCGTAGGTTCTCCTTAAGCGAAATACCAGAGACTCTGTCAGTTCTTCAGATGCGAGGAATGTCGACACCAGCTCAAGACGATCGTTGATCTCTTCCAGAGACGCCGAAGGGGATGTAAGCCGATCTCGCAGAAGTCGTGAACCACTTTTGGTTACTGTCCGCTTGACCGCATGAAACAGGCTGCCTCTCCCCAGCCCATCTCTTGCAGTTTCCAGAATCTCGAGCCCTCGCAGACTACTACGATCGATACTGAGGATTTGATGAAGCTCCCTCTGCCGCGGTGGTTGCAACCGAAGCTCCAGACCTTGCAATCGATGTCGAACGTAATCTAGGAGCCGATGGCCCGCTTGCTTCTCTCCAATGCTAAAAGTCTGATCTGCATCTTGGCTCACTGGAGATTCCAGCATTGCACTCCAGTCAGACATGGACACAAAGTCACTGGATTCCTGATGCAGCGTGAGAAGGCGGTGGTCGTGGCCGACAACCTCCTGTACTTCGGCTTTGATGTCGGGCAAGATGTCAGCAGGCAGAATGATTTCGCGGGGAGCGATTCGCGTAATGGCCGAAGGCAATGCACTGCGTTTGATATTCTGGGCGAGAAAGTCACCAGTAGACAGATCCAACCAGGCGAGCCCAATGCTTTGCTCCAGCACCTGGGGGTCGTCGGGGTTATTGTCAGCCTGTGGCGGGATGGGCTGTAGCGACAGGAGAAAGTTATTCTCATACGGATCTAAGAACTTCTCATCAATCAGCGTGCCTGGGGTAACCACTCGAGTCACACGGCGGTCATGCTTCAAGCCGCCCGACTTGACCTTGCCAGCCACGTTGATGAGGAATTCATCGCATATGGCAACATATCTGTTCAAGTCCTGTACCAGGGTTTTGAGGAAGCGGTCCAGCTGAAAGAAGGGGAACCCAGCCATAGGCACCGGACCCAACTTGGTCTGCTTGTAACCCACTTTAAGACTAAGAAGGGGACCGTACTCTTCAGCCTGTTCGAAATATAGTTCGTAGAAATTGCCAACTCTTGTGAGCAAGACGCAGCTGTCAAACTTGGCCATGTTCTGTTTGGCCCCCTGGAGCACGGTGGGATATTGAGGTTCATCATCGGCGGGGATCTCGGGCAGCGACTCGGATTGTATCGCTCCCTGTTGCAGCTCTTTCAATCTCTTCCTCGTCGTTGTCTTTGCTCCCCTGCGCTGCCCTGCTCGAGATCTCCATGGCAGACTGCCTGGTGCCGGGGGCGGCGTAAACTGGGCTGAAGGTCTCAGCAGCGTGCCCCCACGGATGATGCTTTCAAGTAGTCGCCGGTCTCTCGCTTGGAGTGGCCTTTTGAATGGCAGCATCAGGCTGTCTATCAGACAAGACCTGGAACGATCTGATCGAGAGATCGTGCGCAGACGCGTCGCGTAAAGTGCCCAAAATCGTGTCTCGCCGCTTTATCGAGTCTCCAACGGACCACTGCATCACTTTCAAGCTTGCCGTGGAAGAGACAGTATATTATTGGCTTGGGAAGTGTGTTCAGAGAGGTTTTACAGTTTAGCGATTTGTGGTAATGATTGATTGTCCGCTTTCTACCATAAAGACCTTTATGTGGCCATCTTCTATGACTCGCTGCTTTTTATGAAGAAACATACACTGTACCAAAACAGTTCAGCAGGAGGATTAGATAGACCTGCTTCTGGAGGACGGCCATTGTTGACGAGTCGCCCGCTGTGAGGTGTCTTCGCTTCTATCCACGGCGGGTGGGGACGAAGCGCTTCTCAACACTGTAGGAATGAGCCAGTTGTTCTTCTATAGTGGCCGGCCCTCACGAAGGATGACAATGTGTATCCTGTCCTACTAGCTGTTGTGATTCAGCCAGGCCATTTTCTGCTCTCAGTCCGTTGCAACTCAGCTATGGGAAGGTTGTGAGATGCCAGGGCCTCGTCCGTATCAAGGTGGTGAAGGACAAGATTTTCAAGATTTTCGTCCGTACCTGGGCCACCTTCCAACATATCCTCGGCCGTCTGCGATTGCTGGTCCTGAAACGGCGTGGTAGACTGTAACCTAGAAACAGCAGTGGTTCCCAGCTCTGTATTGGAAAATGGTGTATAAATAGACGCTTTGCGAGGATGATTCGAGTGGATGGAAGAGTTCGGGTTGGTGGCGCGGCAGAATCGACGTTTGACAATGACTTTTAAGGCTGGTGCTGACGCGCATATCATGGCAAGATGTGCCTCGATATCGGTCAATGCCTGTTACTGGTCAGCGTCGAAGTGGTCCGGTGCTGGATCAACTCACGAATAGTGGCCAGCCGTACCATGTAATATCCCGAGTATGCAGGCTAAGCTTGTAGTTTGTCGTCACCTTCAAGAGAAGGCACAATCTGACAATCCCGATTGGGGCAGTTACCAAGCCGGCGGAGAAAAGGATATACAGGCCCAGTCGCTGTCTCGATGACAGATGAAGTTTCCGGGTCAGAAGCATTGGCAGCACGGACGAGTATATATCTGAGAACACCGAGGCTGCAGCGGCGAAGACAATGGGCGGCAGTTCGTTTCCACAACTGTACTTCTTGGTGTAGGTCGGGCTGTACGACTTCCAATAAGCTGTGAGAGGCTGACAGATCAAACAAAGCTCCAAGACTAAGCCGACGGTGTATGCCGCAGTGAATGCGATAGCCGCCCACGTCAATCGGACGAACCAGTAGCTGTGGCTCCTGGAGGAAATTTTGCGGTACAGCAGCAAGATGGAGATCTTGACGCATGCGTTGCCAACGACGAAGAAGAACTCAACAAGCCATGCCGCCAGTCGCACGTACTGTAGTCTGTCAAGTGGGATGTCCCAAAGATGCAGGTTCCAGCCCCAAGTTGTGAGTGCCTTGTATTCGGCGAAAGTCTGGCCGATAGAAAACATCTGCCGCTGTCAGACAAGGGAATCAATCTGGGGAGGCGATCATACAAAACCGGCTAGGAGTAGATAATCATCCAGTCCCACTGATTGCGTTAGGTAATGTCGAGAGTAGAACCGAAGAATGACTGTGATTGCTGTGATCACCGCCGTGGCGATGAATAATGCAGGAGAGCCATGCCTAGGAGGATTATCATAGTTCGGCTCCGGCCATCCTTCTGGCCATCCCGGCGGAGCCGTCGACATCTATTTGGAGCAACTGTTGTCGTTCAACAGGCTGCGGGTTCAGATCATGGAATCGAAAGCAGAGCATTATATGAACAGAATCATGAAGTTCTCGAAACAGTAGCATGCTGCGTTTGCTCTATAAGTGAAGGCGGCTTTTCGCAGAGTCAGCAGTCCTAAGTCATCGTCTGTAGATGTGAAGTTGTGTTGGTGATGAGAGAGTGTGGGACGTGACTGAGCGAGTGTATCTTCCAGAGATGAAGCTATAATAAGTCATGGTAGTCTGAATGACTTCTCGCGAGAAAACCAGCAGGACAAACGTTTGCATTTCAATTTTGAATGCGTAGTCAAAACGGTCGTTGATCCCATCAGTTGGTAATGGATGCACGGAGCACCTGACGTACCTTTTTTCAATTGTTGTCAATAATGACAACAGTCAAAATGTCCCTGACAGTAAAGCGATCCAATCGCTTGCCTCAAAGCCGAGAAACCGGGGCTTTCCCCGAGTTTTGAGTTTTTATCCTTCAGAGGAATCCATTTCCCAACCAATGCTATAGTACTGCAACTTGGATTCAGGAGCTGCTCTCTGAGATATTGGAAACACGTCTAGATTGACCAGTCTGGCTGCTCTGTGCTTCGGTAAAACATATAACGGATATGATTGTTGGATCCGCTGTGATATGAAGCTTTCGTTTGATCCGAGCCAATTGTCTTGATTGAAGTTCGGTGTCTAGCGGCGTCTAGCTTACCGTACTGCGTCAGCCTCACCTCCAAACTTTCAAACAGCAGAGTTCGGGAGGTTGGCATCGGCAATATTCCTCAGCACCCAAGATGCTCTCACATAAAACTGATTGACAACCCAGGGAATCGGCCGTTTGAGAAAAAGACAGCATCGAATCAAACCAGAGGCTTGCACAACCCCACAGAAATCGTGTCTGTTCAAGTTCTGGGCCAAGTGAATGAGTGGTAGACACTGTGCGGACTTGCTGCTCAAAAGTATGGACACGGTCAGGGCAACCGAGAGATTTCTGAAGGGGCCTAGGCCTGGTCTTGATGCATCTTGCTTGGTATCAATGTCTTTCTCGACCCACAATGCGCTGACAAGTGACAGCGAGATGTCAAGGTCGTGGGGGCCATCCATCTACAGACGGTTTACCACGCGCTCGAAACCACTGCAAGAGCAGGGCCAGACTTCGTGAGATGGGGGATATAGGTAGGTGTCTGATCAAGAATGAAAGACGCGGAGGAGTTGACTGCAGTGATGAAGAAAAATGATAGACGAGTAGTAGTCACGTGGACAAGCAAGACCGGATCACGTGAGAGAAACGGACTGGTCTTGGCACTGATCAAGTTAGGACTAGCGTCATATCGCGGTTCCTGGTCCTTTCACAAAGAAGAAGAATCTTCAATCTTCAATCTTCCTCAATCAGCAACAAAGACTTGTTTACCAGGCGAGGACACGAAAGGACCGCATGTCACGGTCGTTCTCAGTCCCCTCTGGCACTGATGAGGCCATCAATATTAAGATTGCAGAACCAGCCCTCCGGGCGCAGGGTTTGACTCTGCAAACATGGACCTCGTCGTTCGTGCTGGCGAGTCTATTGCACAAGTTGAACGTCGACATTCCTTCTTCAGACGATGCTGTACAGGTGCTCGAACTTGGCGCCGGTACAGGACTGGTTGGGCTGACCGCTGCAGCGTTGTGGAATGTACCAGTCGTTCTCACAGACCTACCACCTATTGTCCCAGGTCTCGCTGCAAATATCGAGCTGAATGCCATGATCGTCAAAGGTCTTGTCAGTTGCGGCTCTCTGGATTGGGCTGAACCAGAGTGCTTGACGTTGCAGAGCGGACAGACTCACTCTGCCGACACAAACAAGGCTTCCGTAATCCTCGCAGCCGATACTGTATACTCGGACGAACATCCTGAATTGCTCTCGAAGTCCATTCTGAGGTGGCTAGCGGACAGCCCGTCATCTCGCGTGATTCTGACCTACCCGCTGCGTGTCGCATATCTAGATCAGATCCGAGAACTGTGGCAGTCCCTGGAGGCAGGGGGGTTGGAAGCCATCGAGGAGGGCCGTGAGCAAGCCAGCGGCGACGACTGGGACGATGAATGTCTGTGCGAATGGAGCGTCTGGCGGTGGAGATCCGGCGACAGGAAAAGGGTGTAGTCGAAGTATGCCGAAATACAAAAGTCGATTGCCGCTCATGCGCGCACCGCCTACCTACCAATCGCTCAACCGCCTATTCTCTTGTGCTATCGTTCTACAGCCTTGTCTGTGCGTTCAAGCGACGACTGCCATGCAATTGCCGATGCCATAGATTCATGGCTCAGAGAAATCCCCCGATTGTCGGATTATTTACTGCATCGGTCGCTAGCCGATGTCGTGATTCTACAGAGCGATGGTGCCATTCTGGGCGATACCAGGATGCATCCACGCTTGGGGTCTCGGATCATCTGATGCGTCAATCAGCTTACTGCAACCATCGTCCACGTCCTTCTGGAACGCATTCTAGGGACTATAGTTGCCCTCGCTATTTCATTTTGTCTGCCACTTATCCACACCAGCGGGGAAAGTTGTCGCAAACATGGATCCTGGGATCTCAGATGGCAGCGTTAATACTGTTTATATCTAACCACCCGTCGTCAACTCCGGTCAAGATGTGCACCTCTGGACGCTTCAGAACCAATAGCACCTATGGCCGCGAACGACAATCCAATGGCACCTGAGGCCGACGAGAAGATAACCCCGATCCAAGCCGGTCCAGCTTCGGTAGCCAGCATATCAGCAAACTCCTCCGAGCTCGACGACAATTATGATCTATACAAGCGAAGCGACGAGCAAGAAATCGATCCGGCCGAAGCCAAGCGTGTCCTACGCAAGCTTGATCTACGCATTGTCCCGATTCTCTTTCTAATCTACCTGCTACAATATCTGGACAAGAACGGCATCAACTATGCCAGTGTCTACGGGTTGCAGAAGGGCACACATCTACATGGGCAGGACTACTCGTGGCTAGGATCGATATTCTATTTTGGTGCGTCAATTCCTAGGCTATCCTCTCACCACATCAGTCCGCTGACGAGAGCATTCCTTTAGGATATCTATGGGCACAGTATCCGGCTGGATACCTCCTGCAGCGATTGCGCATTGGCAAGGTGATCGGGGTAACGACGATGCTTTGGGGTGTAATCCTGATAACCACCCCAGCGTGCAAGTCGTTTGCCGGAATCGCAGTAAACCGTTTCCTGCTTGGTACATTTGAAGCTGTTGTCAATCCGGGCTTCATACTCATCATGTCGACATGGTATACTGCGGCGGAGCAGCCGTTGAGACTGGAAGCTTACTATTGCACCAACGGCATCGCAACCATGTTTGGCGGGTACGTCCACTCTCCTCCCATGTCACCTGCCCAGGCTTCACCTCACCCCAGCAACAACCTCCCTTAATCCACCCAGTCTGACCCTGCGCCTGTACTGACCGTCTCTAGCTTGATCGGTTATGCAGTTGGCCATATCACGACCGGCCTGCCGCGCTGGATGTACGTGTTTCTGATATTTGGAAGCATCAGCATAGCGCTAGGGATCCTGGCAACGATTATGCTACCGGATCTCCCCTCGACGGCGAAGTTCTTGACCGAAGCGGAAAAGGTGATAGCGGCGAAGCGTGTGTCGGCCAACAGGCAGGGCATCAAGAACCGACATTTCAAGAAGTATCAGATGTGGCAGACGCTACGGGACCCGAAGACCTGGATCCTCTTTGTGATGGCAACTGGAGCGCAGGTCCCCAACTCGGCCATCACGCAGTTCACCAGCCTGGTGATCAAGTCGTTTAATGTCGACACCCTCGGCACTCAGTACCTACAGATCCCTGGCGGTGCGGTGCAGTTTGTATCCCTGCTGGCGGGCGGGATTATCTGTTCAAAGTGGCCGAACCTGCGGTGTATCACCATGATCGTCGCCAACACGATCTGCATTATTGGCTCGGCGCTGCTCGTCGGCCTGCCCAACAGCAACAAATGGGGCCGCCTCGTCGGACTGTGGCTTTGTTTCTTCCAAGGCTTGGGCTTCAGCATGAGTCTTACTGTGGTCAGCTCCAATATCGCGGGATACACCAAGAAACAACTTACAGCGGCGATTTTGTTTACCGGATACTGCGTCGGCAACATCATTGGACCTCAGACATTCAAAAGTAGCGAAGCCCCGCGGTACCACTCGGCATACATTGCCATGTTGGTGGGATACATTGTGAAGCTGGTGGCCGTCATTGTGCTGTACATTTACATGTACATGGTGAACAAGAAGCGGGACCGCGAGGCTGCCGCTGGGGGAGTCTTGGACGCCGAGGAGGAGAAGCAGGCCATTGAGCACGGCATGCACGATGCCACCGAACTAGACAACAAGGGATTCAGGTACACGCTTTAAGCAGCTTCGTCTTGGCTCTCAATCGAAAACTCAAGGTTCACCATCCAACAGCATCAGATCTTTCAAGTTGGTTCAGTCCATGTGGAAGCCTTTTCTTTTTCAACACCTGCCGCTGCTGGATCGAGCTGTGCCGTGCCATCCTACTGGGGGTCACGTGCAAGGCTGAGGCCCGTCACACATGATCTTTTAGCCAGCCCTTCTTCGACGCCTGTCTATCGACCTAGCGTCTCTCTGGTCGTGATTGCAAGTGTCCACGCCTGTTGGTTCCGTACCTCACCATTTTCTAGTACCCGTCTACATGTGCTCATAAAGATGCAGATTTGAGGATCTACGAAGATCGATATTTACGCAATGTGGCAACAGTTCTCTGTCCGGCCTACATCCTCACAAGTCATAATACAGTTTTCAACCCATCATCGATCTCATATGGGAAGGGTCTCCGATGAGCGTCTTGGTAAATCCTCGTCATGAGTCCTGCAGCCTTTATGGACCTGCCTAGAGAGTTGCTAAGAGTTGATGCCATTTCAATCATCGGTGGCTTGCTTCCGTGGCGACCACCACCAACAGGCAACTACTCTTGTCACCACATGTGATGTGCAAGCCTGACCTCTCTCATAACGACTCGCATCTATGCTGCTTTTGACTCCAAAAAGCAAACAGTGGCATCCATGTGTGCCTGGTCGCATGTGGGAGTTGAAAGAATGGACCTTCGAGTCCATATGGCAGACCGACGAGGATGGTCCGGCCCAGTCAGCAGCGTACTAACGACATCGACGCCATCAATAAGGGGAGAGGTAAGAGGTGGTCGAGCGAAAATAACACACCCTCGGCGTTCCAGTTCCTGCGCATTCAGCAATGCTTCGCCTCGTAACGTGTCCATCCCGGCGACCAAGATGGCGGTTTTGTGCCCGCCTTCGGAGGCCTATCTTTCGTTGTTGTCTACTTGGATGTATGGATCCGTGTGATTCTTGGCGGAGGAGCTGCTTGAAGCAGGGCCGTGCTGCAGGGTTGGAGGACGGGGCGCCGCGGCACTGGTGAATACGCACTGACCTCTTTCGAAGCGAGCATGTCTGAGGGGCCAGTTTGGGCGCCAAGTGAGAAAGGTGCCTCCGTCCTTGGGCCGTTGATTCGGCTGGGTCCAGGAGACCGGTTGTTCTCTCTCAGGGCGAGACATTCATACCAACAACTGGCTTCGCAACATCAGTCAGGGCTGGTCGAGTGAATGACCTTGCCCTTAAGGTTCTTTCTCGACCTGCTCTGGGACCTTTCCGGTCTGTAATGCGGGTGCGTTTATCAATGTTACGCCCATAGCATCCAGGCTGATGTTTCAAGGATGGAATAACAGGCATGCTAACTCAAGCCCGGGCGGATGGTGGATAATCCTTGAAGTTGGCATTCAACGGGTCGCGGTCAATCATGAATGCGAATCGGTCTTCGTTGGCCTTCAAGTACATAGGGAGATCCTCGCGAGAGTCGACCTTTTCATACTTCTCACTCTCCCGGTCAAAGAGATCGAGTCCATTGCGAACTCGCCGAACGATCTCTGCAGGATCCCTGAATTCCGGTTGATCATATTCAGTGTGCGAGAATGATCCGATCTTGTTTGCCATCTCAGCCACCGTCTCAAAGCAGCTGCTGCAATGCCAGGAAGAGTTGGCGATGTCGCAATCGGTCTGACCCATTCGGAGATCTTCTGGTCGAATGGTCGCAGCTCCATGGTAGAATGTTGCTTGCGGATGATACCAATCGCCATCGGCGTGCTCCCATTGGAAGGAATAATAAAAGAAGCGACTCCTGAGGGTCACGCGCTGGGGATAGTCGCAGTTTCGAAGTAAAGTGATGGTTGAAGGACGCGGGATCTCATCGGTGTCAGACACCAAGATCACATCCCCAAGACTGGGAGCTTGCACCCCGACAAGGCTCGGAAATACCGCGTCAAAGAGTGAGTTCCGCTGGTACGCTTCACGCTCCCAAGTTGAGCTGTCCTCCATGCCGTCAAAGTCTACCATACGGTAGATGATTTGAGCAGCAAACTTCTCGAACCGCGCAAAGTTTTCTTTGAAGTGAAGAGGCTTGGGAAGATTGGTGAAGGTGCGAGGAGATTCGACGATGACAAAATAATCCACGTGCTGGTGCAGCTCGTTCAGCCGGATCTCCAGCCAGTCCAGTTCGGTGCCTATCAGGAAGAGGTCGTATACTTTGCGATGGTTGTCTCGTTTTGGGAAGACCGTGAAGTTGTGGATGGCACACAACTCCTCCGCTTGTTTCAAAGGGAGAAAGCTGGACTTGTGGTGGTCCGGTGTCATGACGAGGCTGAGCCCGTACGTTGCCGATTCCACATTGTCACCGAGTGGTCTCAACTGGAACGTCTGGAGGAAAAAGAATAGGGCGACAGCAGCAATCACAACCCGACGAAGATATCTCTTCGACGTAGACCTCAGCTGGTATGGAAACGATCCTCCACGAGGACTCTGGAGACCTTTCTCACAGCCCTTGTCGTCTGCCAAGGCAATCGGTCTCAGAGGCATGCTGTTTGATATACCGATAACAAGCATGCACGGTAATAAGACAGGCTCTTAAGAATCAGGGAGCATGTAGCAGTTTAGTATGTTCTTGGAAAGATATGGAGGGGGCAGCAGAGAGCAGGACAGAAGTGGGTGGGAGTGACCAGGTGTATGGTGAAGGTATAGACGATGCGAAACCGGAGACTGAAGAATGGAAAATGGAGAGTATCAATGGCAGTCACAGCCCGGTTTGGCTGGTTCCTCTCACAACATGTATGGATCGCATGAATCGGACCAAACCAGGGCCTTCTCCTCGACCGGCCATCTGCTAAACCCTCTCTTTAGCTGTTCGTTCCTCTGTCTCTCGTTCTACTCGAACGAAGTTTCTTCTGCGTCTGCATCCCGCGTCGGACTGGACTATCGCACAGCTCCTTGTCCACTATGCGTATCCAACACGGCTCGCTTTTAGATACCCTCAATCGCATCGCATCAACCTACCCAATACTGAAAACCCATCGTAACCCATCTCGACTCTGGCGCCGTCTTGTCCGGGTTTTGGAAAGTGTCGTGGGTCCTTAGCCGAAGGACGGAGGTCTAACCACTTTCTATGACATGGATCGACTGTCGACTGTGGTCCGTGCAAAGTTGGTGCTACCACCTTAGCCCGTCCCGAAGTTCTCAACACCAGGTGGCTATGGACGAATGGCAGTGCTGGAAACGGGGCCCATTATCTGAGATGGGACCACGGGAAGGTGGATCCACACCTCACCTCGTGGGAGCCACCTGGCCGGTACCAAAGAGGAAGGGATTTCTTTTCCTGGCGCCGCCCTAAATCTTAGCCTCTGACGATGAAGAAAGTTCGATTATTATTCCTTCGCGAAGAAACGGGAGAGAGAGCCTGGTCTGTGCTCCCAGTTGTAATGACTGGAAATGAAGTGAAGTCTGGAGCTGACAGTCCTCACAGGAGACGGAGGTACCTAGTATGGAAGAATGATACCGACGAGGTACCGACAGACTACCGACCTTGTCTAGGTAGGTAGGTACTGCTGGATGAGGCTGTCGGGTACTCAACCAGGTCAGCCTTGCCATGTTCGTCTTGTCGCCCATACATGATACATGATACATGCTACTCCTACATACCTTATCTCATAAAATCTGAACGGCAAGTTGCAGCATCACCACCTGTGGTGATTTCCAGAGACCAGCAGCATGATATCCATCTCACGATTTCCGTCCTTCCTTGGACTTGTCATCCTCGCGCTGTCTCTGATCTACTTGTTCCAGAACGGACCTATAATTCAAAACAACTTAGACTCGGCCGAGTTATGGCATAACATCGCCGAAACAGCAGCGAGCTACAAGTCCAACGACAACGACTATGGACCGGATATGAAGCAATCATCCGACGCTACTGCTACTGGCTTGGACCATCACCACTCAGACGGACCAGGTTCTGCCACGTCAAAGTCCGCGTCGAAATATATCCACGAGGCTGAAGCGACAGCGACAGCAACAACAACAGCAACTTCCTCCCCAAACACAAATCCTGAATGGGCATCAAGCAAAACAAATCCCGAATGCGCATCTCGCAAACCAAACCTGATCATCAGCGCCATCGACGGGGCAAGATGGCAAGACCAGATCTTCATCTTCATGCAATCCCTCGAAACGGCTCTCGCGACAGAATCGCTCACAGCACACCGACACAACTCATGTCCGCCTTCTCCTGTGGCCGTCAAGATCATTGTTCCTGCGTCTCTTCTTGAAGAACTACCTCCCGGGTTCCAATCGCTTATGCAGCGCTACCCTGCCCTAGATTTCGTCGGAGCTCTCCCGGAAATCATAGACGTGCCAGTCGTGCTGCGCCGGTTTCAAGGCTGGGCTGATTTCCTGACCAGCACCAGCGTGGCCGGCGAGTACGAGCGCGTCCTGGCTTGCGATCTGGACGTGGTATTCCAGCGGAACCCGTTCGGCATACCTCTCGGCAGCAACAACAACAACAACAATAACAACACCTCTGGCGGCAACGACATCGAGATCCTCTACTTCGCCGAATGGCGCGGCCTCAAAATCGGCCAATGCTCCGTGCACACCAACTGGTTCGACCAGTGCGCAACGCCGGAAAGCGCGTCGATCATCCCCCACGAACAATCCAAAGCATACCTACCCCTCGATCGCATCTGCGCTGGATCCGTCTACGGCACAGCCAGAGCTATCGCCGTCTACATGGACACCATGGCCCAGCAGCTCAAAAGGGGGAATTACCAGTGCAACGACCAAGCCATGCATATCCATATCTACTATTCCTCGCTCCTAGACACCGAGCTTCAAAGCCGGGGTTTCGGAAAGGTGATGCTCGTGCCGAATGGGCAGGCGCTGTTCGGGAGCGTAGGCACTACGCCCATGGTGACGTTCAATGAGTGGGGTGAGATCCTGAATGAGGAGGGGAATGTTCAAGTTGCTGTTCATCAGTATAAGACCCATTCTATCCTTTCTGAAGTCGTGTGGCGGAGGTTTGGGTGGGTTGCGGAAGTTGGGAGGGAGGATGCTATTCCTGTAGTGGCGGAGTTGGAGTTGGTACCTGAAGATGGAGATGAAGAAGAGGATATAGTGGATGTTGATGGGAAGGATATTCAGTCAGACTTGCACGACAAGGAACATGACGACCTGAATCATGTTCCGGAGGGTGGGTTTCAGGACGGACAAGAACGAGGACGAGGTCATGGAAGGTCGGAACCGGTGTATCGCCAGTATCGGCTTGTCAATGTCTCTACTGATACCTGTGCGCAGAGGTCGGATTTGTGTTCTTGCAAATACGAGGATTGTCAGGTCCATTATGATTGGTATTGAAAATCAAGATCAAGATTAAGATTACTTGGATATAATGTCCAGGATCACGCTTACAGACTTCAAATATGTCTTTTGAAGATAGTATGTGGTCGTCTGTTCACTCTCTCGAGCAGATGTATATTCATACAATATCTAGATGGATTGACACTTGTGCGATATAAACCGTGATATGACTCTGTTTTAAGTTTGAGTGAACACCTCTCTACTTTATTAATAAACACAAGTCACGTCACCCATTAGGATCGAGAAGGTAGTCAAAGAACACAAGGCCCTAGCATCAGATAATCGGTCCCGTATCAATGCTTATGCGGTGTTTGCAGGTACATAGCTACTCTGGTTTGTCAGCAACTTCTGATCGGCCCGTTTCGCTCACTCGCTTGGATCCTGTAAAGATACTCGCTCGGATAGTGTAAGGATACCTAAGCTACGTACCTACGTACTACATAGTACGTAAGGTAGGGATCCGATGCATGTGACGCGTCTTATACCGTATCTCACTTAGTCATCCTCTGCTCCAGATACAGAGCATACGAGTATCAGTATCAGTATCAGTATCAGCAGGTATCTGTGATGGGGATGATCGCCATGGACATGGAGACAATCACATAGATCACCATGCAGAAAAGGTAAAATGAAGGAGTAGAGGTCCAGTCCACCACCACAGGGCCGAACCTTGACAGCTGACATGGAGACTTGAGTCCGGCGTTGGGACTGGGACAGGGACAGGGATAGGGTAGGGATAGGGGCCGGGCAGTGCCATTTGGGTAGACGTACCCGATAATACCCATACCCATGACCGAGGGCAATCCCGACTGCACTCTCCAGCTCAACTTTATGCTTGACAATCCATCCTAAGCCGATAACCAGAGTGATCTTGAGGTGGCCCATGACGATGGTACGGTGCTGCTGACGGGGCTGGCTTGAGTGCTGATGTAGAATTGCGAGTTATCAATGAGCATTGGACGGATTCTGATCTAGATCAGACAGGGGTGTTAGTCGTGCATTAGCTCAGCTGCATCCTTGCTTGTAGTACAAATCTGTGCAGTGGAGCCAAAGCTCTGGGAACAGGGACCTGTCCATAGAGTGAACTTTGAACCAACCTCATGATGACAAGGATGTTCCCTAATATGGGCGCTTACCGCGGCAATCATGCATCTATGGTGGGCGCTGACGTGGCTTCAGACTGGATATGTATCGGCGAAGTAGCTGCTTACAACCAGCATGACGCCACCGAGGATTGTTGCTGATGTTGAGATTTTGATAACTTCCAGAGGTACGAGACGACCCTGACACCGGTGTAAGCAGGAGTCAACGCCAGATTATCCAGGGCCGGGATGCCCGCGTCATAGATGAACAGATTCATCCGTACAGTCAGTGGAGTCAGCAGGATCCGCACGCTCTGGTAGAATACCACCGACGAGTGGGCCAGTGACAGGGCCTGCAGGACCACGTTTGGAGCCCATGGCGATCATGAGTGGGAGGATGGCTGCCGTCTCATCTTCGCCGGCGATAATACGCCCCCTATGGTCTTGATGCCGCATGAATGGTGAACCAGGTGATGATGAAGTGGAAGGCCACGCAACAACTTGGCAACGCTGAAGGGTCAGGTCGGAGGGAATGGGTATGTTGATATTTGCTAGCTGTTGACATATACCCAGCAAAGGGGTTTAGATGGTTAGAAGTCTGCCTGCATGGATGTCAGTCACTGAATGGCTAGACTGCAGTATGATAGCCACTGTTGCCAGAACATTAATGGCATCCATCTCGGTGTCTTGCCATCAGCAGTCCCTTTCGTCGCTCATGTGAAGCCGAGCGGCGGGAGCAATGATACCCTCTTCCTCGGTGGAGCTGAAAGTTGGTTTCTCCATTCTGATAAGTGTACACACTGGACAGGAAAGCCCCGTTGAGACTGATAATGCTGCACAGGTAGGCGTATAGTGGTAGTAAACATATCAGTGCCGGGTACGCCTGGATAGTGGATGGAAGGTATCGGTATGCAGTGGTTCTGTCCTCAATGTTATAAAGATGGTCGCAAACTGTCATATAGCCATGGGACAGGAATGAGTTGTCATGGGCTTCTTCATGCCGTAAGTAGTACCCGTTCGGAACCAAAAAAGACGGAGCTTCAGGATCTCCGGTACAGGCATGCCTCCTGTCGACGGACCCAAGCCAGCACTCTACGTGCAGACCGAGTCTCTCAGCACCAGGAAGGCAACCAGTGAATCAATCATACGAGACGTTCCATTTGCCTTCTCTGTCATGGTAATGACAGCCGTCATACCGGCACATCGCTGTCACCCTGAAAGAATGCATGTTGCCGCACTGTGGAGTTCTCGCTTAACAGCACGCTGGCCTGAGACAATTTGCAACCCAGCGGCCCTGATCGACGGTACCACACGGCAGGCAAGGTTGTGTGGTTTTGATTGACCTTCAGTCCGTGTGGACAAGTCTCCGCCGACTGTGTTAGTTGTCTATTCAGCATGAGAGACCACTAACCAGATGAAGCACACACGTTTATCACTGTATTGACAATACCATAGGCCAAACTGGTCGTTACCGGCGCAATGTGTATCATACCAAACCTTCAAAGAGAGCTAAAGAAGCCGGAAGCGAACGGGAAAGCCCCCATACCATCCCCAGTACGGAAGACCGGCGGTAAAGCGAAAGAAGGGCAAAGGCATGAAAAAGGGGCTGAAAAAGGGGCAGAAAAAGACGTCTCGACCCGACCAGGGATTGAGACTCCAGCTTCCGAGAGAACTTGTGCGAATGCTGAGGTAAGACGCAACCTCAATGATCCCTGCGGAAAGAAATGCATGTGTCTGCCACAATTCCGTCATATCAATCCCACTGATCTTCGACGGTCCATGCATTTTTTCCCATCTCACAAAAGTTCAACGCCTCCACCAATCTAAGACCTAGCCTTAGAAATCTTGACAGGGAGGACGGGTTCAAGATGGGTCCTGAATCAGGCGTGTGGGAGAAGCAGTGAGATTTGCATAAACCATCAATGATGCAGTTGTGCGACACTGCGACATTGAATTCTGCAGATATGCACCGGCGAAAGTGCTCGTGGACGGTGAGGTCCGTGCGACGCGGAAAATTCTCTCATGTAACCATCCTGCTGGTCGCCCTGGATGGTCAATGCGGCTCAAACTATCGAAAAGCAATGACCATCTGGCCCGATTGGGATGGAATTGATGCCATATTGGATCCAAGCGATTCCTGTTCCTGTCACTGAAAATGGACTTCCACGTGGTTGAGCGGATCTGAGGGTGCCAATCACCGAATTGGCGCTGAACCCAGGTTCTGGTTCTCGGGGAGGTCCATCACTTATCCACGGATACGGAGCTGTCGGATGGCCTCTCTCGTGGAGTCTTGGAGCTTCTTACAGTCAACGCGCAAAATGGTCGATACTTGAGTGATTTAATCGAGGCCGACATTAAGCCTATGCATGGACACGGAGTCTTCGGACATTGTCTCGAGGGTGCTCTTTGCACGCAATGGCCATTTCGAAGCTTTATGGAAGTATAGAAGCATGGCGACCCCTGGAAATGCTAAACCGGACTAGACGCACATCTTGGTGTGCATTCAAATTGCGTGGTGGTATCGCGCCGCAGACGGCCATATGTAGTACGCGCCACCATACGGTTCGAACCGACTGCAACCAGTCTTCATTAAGACCGAGGTCCGTCTTTTCCACACCCGCGGATCGCATGCGAGAAAACAGACGGTGATTTTCCCGGCGGGAAAACTCGTACGCCTGGTGTAATAGCCATCTTGACCCGGGTCGAAAATAGCGTCCTGCTGTACCAAGAGTAACCAAATGACACTTCCCATGATGCGTCAGCGGATTCCGCCCAAGCCGGCACCGGAAATGCTGCGAGACCAGTGCAAGCTTTTTGCACAGACAATTTCCAACAGAATGGTTATACGCACAGATATGGTGACAAAAACGTGGCATCTGACCCATGACCAAAGGCTAAAGTACTTTATACTGTGGGCCAGTGAGATCAGATCAAACAGTTTAATGGAGTTATTTGCGTGGGTGGAATGATCGGAAAATCTTCCACCTAAGCGAGGTGCCACTGTAGTATGATTCTGACGAGGAACTCGCCGGAAATACAGCTGTCAAACCTTTTTCTCTCTCAGGGTAGACACCCGTGGCAGACGTTGTGGGCCATGGCTGAAGACGCCTATGAACGCCTTCCTGTTCCGTTTGTGCTGGGCGCTGACGGTGTAGGCGATGAGACCTGAGGCGGGATGCAATGCAACCGAGAGATCTGAGCCGCCTGTGCACTGACTCTTCGCTAATCTATGATTCTCAAACCCCAGGGGGAAAGCAGCTGGAAGGGATTTAGAAGCAAAGCACAGACGCATAAGAAGAAAGAAGAGCGGCAGAGAATGAGGGACGTGCGTTTTTGTGACGAGAGAGTGGGATAGAATAATGATGGAGGATGAATGGCACGGATGGAGTTCAAGTTGAGACTTTGTTCGAAAGTCGTGAACTTTGAGTTTACATACAGCCGTGTCACGTGCCAGCGCTACTCCGTTTTGGGGTTCTTGGCGTGAAGATCGCTTAAGCTGCAATTCGAGTTTGTAGCCGACCGCCGCGGACGATTGTCTCTGCTTAGCGATCATTCCGTTCCCTGCGCCGTCGATGTTGCAAGTCTGGTTACAGACCGCTGCATCCACTCCTCCCGCCGTGTCTTCTCAACCCTTGTCTCAGAACCGCTCTCGTCTTCACAGTATGGATTCCTCGCCGACCCGGATGCCAGCGGTGGTGCTCCCTTCCACCAGTTATGCCCCGGTACTTGACGGTCGACATGTGGATACCAGCCCTATATTTCTCCAGCTGCTGCCCGGCGCCTGCACCATCTTACTGACCCTTGGTACGAGACTTTCCGCCCTCGCAGCTCCCCGAGAGATACGCGCGATAAAACGTGGCGGAGGGTCCGGTCAATGAACCAACCAGTGCGATGCTGAGGTCCATAAACACGGGTCGGGACTATCAGACCCATGGAGATGTAAAATCATTTTCCTCCTCGCAAGGCGAGACCGTCATAGTGGACTCCTGTGTGAGATCGGGGAGCTCATCGAACTCCAGCAAGAAAAAACATCCCCTCCGGCTGAGGTCACGTACCCCTTTGCCACAAAGAAATGAAGTATTCAGCACATTTGCCCGTGCCCGTGGAGCATCGGAAGCGGGAAACTGTTCTTCTCAAAGGTGGGCTGTAACTTTCCTCCACGTGGCGTATCCGACCTCGACAACCTGCCGAGGACAATCGCTCATACTCAGCTCTCCCGAGCATGCATGGATGGGACCACGCCTGGTCGCCTTGGGGTAGTGGTGGAGTGTTGCAATCTTCTGACTTCGCGCTTACTTTCCGAATGGTCCCAGGTACAGCAGGGAAGGGGCTGATCAACCTCCATCCTGGTTGCGTTGGTCTATTCCGACACCAGCTTTGTTTGTTCCCTGACCACACCCAGGATAGTGTGGATCTCCCATTTTCGAACCGATTCTTGGAGTTGTGTACAGCGCTAACATTACCTCCCAAACCTTCTTGCCATGATCCCAGCCATTCGAGAAAACCCTTTCCCGATGGCCGTGGGTGCGTTTGACCTCAGCTGCTTCCACATTCTCGCCGAGCTACCCTGAGGCGGGCGCACCTGGTAAAGCGGGCTATTGACTTTTAGCCTCGAGTACCACTCGTTACGCAGCTTTACAGTACGCATGACCACATCTTACCGTGTCTGTTTCTCCCAGCCGAGTTTTACCAGGCTGGCGATGGATCCTCTGCGCAATATCCTCAGTCTCGAGTATGGTGGACACTGCTCTCCACCAACGAGCAGTCTGGCTGTATGATGCCAGGATCGAGAAAGCACCGGCCATGTGCAGGTGAAGGTAAGATGTAGTCTCGCCGCTCTTGGTAGGCTTGATATCTAGGTCCCTGGTAAGGCCTTCTTGTCGTTCATTCAACCCTTCCTCAGCGTTTGGCCTATCGAGGCTTCCTTGTCATCATGTTTCACATTCTGTTGTTGGTTGTCACCCTTTTCGGGCTGGGACCTTCGGTCTCTTTCGTGGATGCTGCGCCAAGGGCAGTGGGCTATGGTGCTCAACGAGCAAATGTCTATGTAGGGGACAAGTACTCGAATATCAGGCGATATGGAACGAAAGACCATGCAGAGGCTGTGGAGCATGATCTAGGAAAGAGGCATGGCAAGGTCAGTGTCGCTGTTTCCACTAACATCCAGCCAACCCAGGTCACGGAAGGGATCCAAGAGTCTCAATCCACTCAGCAGGTTCAGCCTACTCAGGCTACACAGCAGACACAGGCTACACAGCAGACACAGGCTACTCAGCAGACACAGGCTACTCAGCAGACACAGGCTACTCAGCAGACACAGGCTACTCAGGCAGCACAGTCAGCGCAACCACAGTTTCAAGTTTCCAGCGCCGCCACTCAGCAAGCGCAATACGTCCAGACAACCCCGGCTCAAACAGCGAGTACGGGTATGCAGCAGACCCAGGCCGCTCGATTCACGCAAAACCAAGCCTTAACCACCGAGGGACAGCAAACCACAGCCTCCCAAACCACCGAAGTACGCTCTGCTAGCACTGAAACCCAGGTGAACGCCGATGCGCAACATGTCAGGTCTCAAACTGCAGAGACCACTCAAACGCCATATGCTAGCACTGGCAACGAGAAGGTCACTGTGGAGTATCATCGCAGCTCTGCGGACTCACCGACGACCGAGCTTCAAAGTAGCGGCCAAGAACCGAGTCAGGCACTGACAACGCAGAAGATGTCAGCCACCACCGAAGGGAGATGGCAGGACTGGACGACAACAGTACAGGCTTCCCATTCGTCAACCGCCATTACTTCCTCGGTATTGACCTCAACGAAGAGGTGGGAGGACTGGACATCCAGTAAGCAATCCTCTACTTTCTCCGCGGCCCCAAGCGAATCTCCGGCAACGACAACGAAGAGTAAGTGGGAAGACTGGACATCCCGCGAAATGTCTTCCTCTACCTTGGTCACCCTGGTAAAGTCTTCGGTAACGACGGAAAATAGCAAGTGGCAAGACTGGACTTCCACTCAGCAGTCTTCTGCCTCTTCTCTGCCCACAGAATCTTCCATAACGACGAACACTAAGTGGCAAGACTGGACCACAAGCAAGCGGTCTCCAACTTCCTCCCCGGCGACGACCAAGACTTACGAAACCAGCCAATGGCAAGACTGGACTTCAACCAAACACGCATCATCTCCCTCTTGGTCCACGACGGAGACCAAGGCTTCCGCAACTACCAAGTGGCAAGACTGGACTTCGACAAAGCACACATCATCTCCCTCATCGTCCACGAAGGTGACTTCGGCAGAGACGACGAAATCCAAGTGGGAGGACTGGACGTCGGGTAGCCAGGTCACTTCTCAGCCTACGTCTTCGGTACATACTTCAGTACAGACTTCAGTAGCGGGCTCGGAGAGTAGTTGGCAGGACTGGATCTCGAGCAAACAGTCCTCAACGCTGCTTTTACCCACAACAACGCACTCTAGCGGGCACGATTGGACATCTAGTGAGCGGTCATCATCTCATTATTCGTCACCATCGAGACCATCGACCGCATCTTCGAAAACAACATGGCATGACTCGACTACCAGCAAGCATTCTTCGCATGAGTCATCAACAGTCCTTTCTTCAACAAATACACCTTCCAGGTGGCAGGATTGGACCTCTACAAACGATGCTTCATCTCACTCTTCGGAAAAGTCTTCGACCGCATCTTCGAAGACGACAAGGCAACACACGACGAGGAGCAAGCACTCTGCGTCTGAGCCATCGACAATTATCTCTGCAACAACGACACACTCCAAGTGGCAGGATTGGACATCTACCGAGCATTCTTCATCTACATCTCACTCTTCGGCAACGCCCGGGCAAACCACCGCGAAAAGCAACTGGCAGGACTGGACATCCAGCAAAGAGTCTTCATATCACACCACCGCAAGGCACTCAGAAACGGCCACCGAAAGCAAATGGCAGGATTGGACCTCGAGTCAACAGTCTTCATATCGGTCCACAGAGTTGTCCTCTCAGACATCCCCTACGAGCTCGGGCCTCTCGGCTTCTCCAAGCACGCCAACCTCTAGCACTGCAAGCTTGGGACACTCGGCTTCGACGTCAAAGTCATCAGTTTCCGTCTCTGGGACGGCCTCATCGTCACAGACCGTATCGACCGGGAAGCCGACAACATCTGCATCGACAAGCAAGAGCTCGTCTGAACACACTACAGGTAAGACGACTACTGGCACATTCTCCACAACCCTCAGAGCCTCCTCAACCACGATTGGGTCATCTACTGGAGCATCTGAAAGAGCAACAACAAGCCAATCCACAATAGTGACTACACGGACCCGGTGGGAGGACTGGACCTCGACCAAGCTCTCTTCATCACATGTGTCATCAAGCACCAACAAAGAGACGCCCTCTTCATCTGGTACGGCTCCAGTTGAGAGCACAAGTCATCATAGCAGTCCCAGTTCATTTGTATCACCAACAATCACAACCACGACTACCAAGTACTCTACTTTGGCTTCTACCTCCACCACAGGTCACAGTAGCTCCAGCAAATCTAGTTCGACGCAGACGACCAGCACACACAGGAGCGAGACTTCATTTACCACAGCCATCTCCACTGGATCGAGCAAACCTGCATCGAGTGCCACAAGCACCAACTCAGAAGCGCCGGTGCCTTCATCCACTCCTTCATCCAAAAGCAGCTCCTTTTCCACTAGCACCACCTCAGGCTATACAAAGATTACTACCGCATCGACAACTAGTCAAGTTCCTACTAGCATCACTTCTAGCACCCATACTACGTCGAGCAGTGTGACCTCAACAAATACCATTACCTCATCCAGCACATCGAGCTCGTCTGTGGGGGTTTCAAGCGAAACTACCAGCTCTGGCACCAGTACACACGTCGATAGTAGCAGCTACACTCCCCCCATATTTGTATCCACGCCCATTGCCTCAACGACAAGTCGTTCATTAGAAACAAGTCAAAGCTCCAGCTCTGGCGCGTCTTCCTCATCGTCCACCAGCTCTTCTACTGGCAGAGTCTCGACAACTGGCAACGTCCCGTCGTCGTCAGTCACGTCAAGCAAACTCTACTCGACGACCGGGTTGACCACTACCACTTTCCAGGCCTCGAGCTCTACGACAACGTCGTCTCCAGAGGTATCATCGAGTGCTTCAAGCAATACTGTAGTCACTTCGATTCCAAGCTCATCGACTAGAGGAACCTCCAGTTCGGTCTCATGGACACACACGACAAAGACTTCTTCGATGGCGACTACAGTCGGCTCAAGTCAGTCTTCGCGCACAACTCGTTCTTCCTCCGTATCAAGCAACTCGTGGACTTCCAAGTCGGCGACGACGACGACGCTGGGGAGCACTTTAACGACAGCCCCGTCCTCCGCGGGTACTACTCCCAGCACGAGCCCCACGGTGCCACCAGTTGTGACCACTTCCAAAAGCAGCTCTTCCGTGACAACAGGTCTTGCGACGTCGGGTTCAAGCACGTCTACCTCTGTTGGGACAACGTCTACTGTCCATGAGTCGAGCACAACGGACACGGTACACACTCCAAGCACGACCTCTACATTGAGTACTTCGCGGGTTGGGACATCTTCCACAACCGCAAGCCCAAGTGTATCGTCGAGTACAACTTCGACCTCCACTTTGCGTTCTTCGTCCAGTACCATCAGAACCACGTCGACATTCTCCTACAGTACCTCGAGCACTGCTTCAACAACCCCAGTTGGCTTCAGTAGTAGTTCCAAGACTTCCGTGACTCCGACTGTTACTGTGTCGACAAGCTATTCGAGCAGCAGTGCAGCAAGCACAACCACAATTGGCACAACTTCAACCTCGGCGTCAATTTCATTCAGCACCAGCTCACGTCGTGAAACATCATCTTCGTCAACAGAGCATCACAGTTCAGCCACTGTCAGCAGTGCTATTCCAACAACCACTTCACCAAAGCCTTCATCCTCAGTGACGAACACGTCTTCCAGAACTACCAGTTCGAAGCTGTCTAGCTCATCCAAATCAGCATCGAGCACTAAGTCTTCATCGAGTATTAGCACAACCACAGGCCTTCAGTCTAGCCACTCGTCCACGGCTTCTTCAATATCGACCTCCACCGATCGTTCAACTTCCAGAAGCACTACAGCTGTCTCTACGATGTCTAGCTTGGCTACTTCGTACTCTTCGCAGCCTTCAATCACAACTTCGAGGACCATAACATCATCAACTGCAAGCTCAACTGGAATCACAACCGCAACAACGGCGACCTCTAGCTCGCTGGCGACCACCGAATCTGTCAGTACAAGCAAGTCTTCCGGCTCTTCAACAACACCCGTGACCTCGAATTCGCGCTCCACCGTTACCAGCAGCAGTCTCAGTACGTCGCACAGCAGAACAACCGAGACCAGCACTTCTTCGGCGAAGACATCCTCGTCAGTTTCTGTAGGCACTACAACAAAGCCCGCCACCACCAGGGGTTCAACCTCCTCGCATCCTGCACAGTCGGAGACCACTTCTTCTTTGCCTACAACATCCACGTCGAGCGATTACTTTTCGACAACCAAGTCGAGCTCAATCCCACATGTTGTAAGTACCTCGTCAGCGAGCAGCTCAACCGGATCCCACACAACAACCATGGAAACGTCTGCAACGACAACTACGATTTCGACCAGCCACTCCACTGAGACTTCCAGCAAGACCTTGAGCACTAGCACCAGCGGCAGGGGTACGACATCTAGCACTTCCTACAGCGCTTCCTACGCGACCAGCTCCTTGACCAGTTCATCCGGCTTGAGGACAACAACGACGGAGTCGGGCGGAAGTCTTAGTTCTACCAAGCCGGCTACTTCTACTACAGATGTCACCACAGGCTTCGCGACAACGTCTGTGTCATCAAGTTTAACCACGAAGGTGACTACTTCGGCAACAACAATCTCGACATCTACAAGTATGACGACCAAGGCCACCACTTCGGAATCAACAACCACGTCCGCCCAGCCAGGTACAACAAGCGGGACGTCGAATTCGATGGCCACAACAACCTCCGCTTCAACAAGTTCTACTATCAGTACGACTAGTTTGATAACTACAAGGTCTTCATCGGCAAGCACGTCAGCCCAGACAACCACCCCAGTAGCGACAACAACTGCTGTCTTCACGAGCACTGCTATCACGACGACAACCCCAATAGTACCTCAGCAGACGACTACTTCAAGTACTACAGTCACGCAACCAACAACCAGCTCCACAACTGGAGGCTCTGGCAATTCCAACTCTTTTACGACTTCGGCCGTTCAGTCGACAACTACCCAGCCGGCGATCGTATCGACGAGTAGCAGTCTCGGCTCTTCCACTGTTTCCAGCAGCTCGAACATCCAGTCGACAACTACTCAGGGAAGTGCAACTACTCAGGGAAGTGCAACTACGCAACCGGGGAGCAGCTCTACGGTGGGAAGCTCAAGCATTGGGACTTCTACGACTTCCACAACCATGTTAACAACCCTCTCGACGACCACGACGGTGTTGACCTCAAGTGCTTCTACCGCACCTTCATCGCAGTCTTCTACTACACCTTTTGTCGTGACCAGCACATCTAGCTTAAGCACTGGGACTTCCACGACTTCTACTAGCGTGTCGACAACATCGACGGGAGTGACATCGACAGTATCTACGCCCTCTCATTCCCAGTCTTCAACCACTGCTGCCATAACGACAAGCACATCTACCTCAAGCAGCAGAACTTCAACCACCGACAAGACGACTTCGCCTGTGAATACCTCTAGCAAATCGACCACGGAGGTGACCACGATCACCACAACAACTTCATCACTTAGGATCACTACCAGCCAAGCCACTACGACAGGAGTGAGTACAACAACAAGCTGGAGTCTCACCACGCCTGGAACCAGTGGTGAAACAACCAAGTCCACCACAATCCCGGTTGCCACCAGCTCCTCGGTGGTAACGACGTCCAGGACTTCAACACAGTCGACTACCAAATTTACTCCTACCACTTTTATCACTACTTCCCGTACGATGCCGGTGATGAGCACAACGAGTGGTGAGTCTACCAGTAAGACCACTGTATCTACTGGCAAGAGTACTACCAGTGGGTCTACAAGCAAGTCAGGATCTACTGGTGTCACCACTTCCTCTACAGTACTGACAAGCACAACAACCGGCAAGACTACGACGACTAAGTCCACTGGCAAATCAAGCACAACGTGGTCCACCAGCCAGACTACATCCAGTCGGTCGACCGGCGTAGTTATATCAACCACTATTCCGGCAGTGAGCACTACCACGACTGGGTTGACAAGCACGACTACCACAAGTCTCGCGACAACACGAGTAGCAAGCACCTCGACTACTGAGTCAGCTGGAACCACTTCCACGGTGTCTACCTCGAGAACCACGTTCATTCAATCGACTAGTCAGCAATTCTCTACGACCCCTGTGGTAACTTCCACAACCGAGGCTACCACGAGCTTGACAACAACCACGGCAGAAAGCAGCTCGACCAGTCAGTCTACGTCAGTGAGTACAACCGTGACGTCTACAATCCCTGTGACCACTAGCACAGCTACACAATCGGCCAGTACGCCTACTACGACAATGTCGAGCAGCGAGACCACGACTGTCCAGTCCACTGGATCGAGCAGCACCAGTATTATCCCAGCAACAAGCAGCACCACAACTATCAGCAGCACAGTTACTCTTCCAACCACAAGCGGTGGCACGACTACATTCGAAACGACGAGTAGCAGCACTACCCCTGTTATGACGACAACCAGTGGCGGCACATTTATCACTTCCAGCACTAGTGCTGTCTCAACGATAAGTAGCACCACGGTAACAACTCCTACGACCATGAGCAGCAGTGCGTCGACAGCCACAGCGACAAGCAGCATTGGAAGCAGCAGTACTCCTATGACCCCTGCCACAAGCAGTAGTATAAGTACTATCTCAACCACGGGCAGCAGCACCACCTTCACCACCACTACCACTGCAAGTACTGGTCTGACAACGAGTACAACAACAACTACGGTCCCTGGAGTAACAAGCAGCAGCACATCTGCAGTCCCTACCACAACAAGTAGCAGTACTACGACCTCAGTGACCAGCAGTAGTACTGTCCAAACGACTAGCAGCAGCATCGCCATCCCAAGCACAAGTACTACTTCGGGCACTTCAAGCACAATAAGCAGCGGCACGTCTACGGTCCCAACGACGAGCAGTAGCAGCATCTCTACGACTCTTGAGACAACCAGTAGCACAGTCGCTATTCCTACAACTAGCAGCAGCATCTCCACCACAGGCACAAGTACTTCTTCAGGGACAATACCCAGCAGCACGTCTACGGTCTCGACAACGAGTCAAACTACTTTCACAACCTCCTCCACGAGCAGTAGCACCAACTCTATCCCAACAACCAGCAGCAGCATCTCCACCACAAGTACAGGTACTTCTTCAGGGATAATACCCAGCAGTACGTCTACGGTCTCGACAACAACGAGTCAAACTACCTTCACAACCTCCCCCACGAGCAGTAGCACCAGCTCTATCCCAACAACCAGCGATAGCAGCAGCAGCAGCGCAAGTACCCTTCCGACAACGAGTACAACAGCTACAGTCCCAGGCACATCCAGCAGCAGCACCTCTACAGCCCCTATCTCAACCAGTAGCAGCATCTCGACCACAAGCACAGGTGCTACTTCGGGGACAATAAGTAATAGTGCCTCTACGGCCTCGTCGACAATAAGCAGCAGTACCTCTACAACTTCTGCGACGAGCAGTAGCAGCCCAAGTACCGTTCCGACAACGAGTACTATAGCTACAACTCCAGGAGTCACAAGCAGCAGTACGTCTACTCCGGCAACAACTGGTAGCACAACCATAGTCTCAAGTAGCAGTACGACTGCTAGTATCCCAGGGACGACAAGCGGCACCACGTTTACCACGTCTGCCACGTCTAGCACGTCTAGCACGTCTACCGCCTCTACCGCGTCTACTACGGCTAGCACGTCTATATCTACTACAGCTACTACGTCTAGCACGTCTACCACGCCTACCACGTCTACTACGTCTACTTCGTCTACCACGTCTACGACCTCTACGACGTCTGCCGCGTCTACCGCGTCCACTATATCTAGCACGTCTACTACGGCTACTACGGCTACTACGTTTACAACGTCTACAACGTCTGCCACGTCTAGCACGTCTGCCACGTCTAGCACGTCTGCCACGTCTGCCACGTCTGCCACGGCTACTACGGCTACTACGGCTACTACGTCTACTACGACTACTACGACTACCACTACTACTACGACTACCGCCTCTACTACGGCTACTACTACTAGTACGTCTACCACGTCTAGCACGGCTAGTACGTCTAGTACGTCTAGTACGTCTAGCACGGCTACCACGGCTCCTACGTCTAGTACGTCTAGTACGGCTACCGCGTCTACTACGTCTAGCACGGCTACCACGACTCCTACGTCTAGTACGTCTGGCACGTCTACCGCATCTAGCACGTCTACAACGTCTAGTACGGCTACCACGGCTACTATATCTAGTACGGCTACGGCGTCTACTACGTCTAGCACGGTTACCACGGCTCCTACGTCTAGCACGTCTAGCACGTCTACCACTTCCAGTGTCGCAACCAGCGTGACCATGAGCACTCCCAGCACAACTACAACGTCGATGCCAAGCACCACATCTATGGCCTTATTCAGCAGTACCACTCCTGTGAGTCCAGGGACAAGTAGCAGCACAAGCGTGTACTCAACTAGTAGTACAACGGCTACAACTGTTCCGGTGATGACAACCAGCACAACCAGCGTGACCTCAAGCACTGCCAGCACAACAACAGTCCCAGCAACAACCAGCGCAAGTACTATCCTGACGACTGGCAGCAGTAGCACCACGGCAGCCTTGTCAAGCAGCACCACATCTACGGTTCAGGTGACGAGCAGCAGCACGACGGCTATTCCAAGTACCAGTACCAGCTCGACCGTGGCTTCTTCACGCAGCAGCACCAGTATTGGCTCAACAACAAGACCTACAACGAGCACGCCTGGAGCTTCAACAACGGTGAGCAGTACGACCAACATCGCAACTACAAGCAGCATTACATCTACGACCTCGAGCAGCAGCACGAACGCGGTGCCTACGACAAGTAGCACGGTAACAATTCCGACAACAAGCAGCACTACTAATATTGTCTCGTCAAGCAGTGGTACCACTACAATCCTAACTACAAGCACCAGCGGGACTTTGGTCTCGACCACTGGCAGCAGCACAACTGTGGCTTCGTCAAGCACGACTTCAAGTGTTGGGGTCACAATCTCGACCTTCTCAACGACGTCCTGGACCCCTAGCACAACGACGACCAGCTCAGGCGCCAAAAGTACTGGCACGACTACTGTGTCCACTACTCCCTCAGTCTCGAGTACTCCCTCTATCTCGACTACGTCCACAGTGTTGTCAACCTCGAGTGTCCCTTCTACCTCCACCACTCCATCTATATCGAGTTCATCTTCTACCTCGAGTACCTCTACCTCCAGTACCTCGACCTCGAGTACTCCCTCTATCTCGACTTCGTCCATAGTGTTGACTCCTTCCTCAAGCTCGAGTGTCCCGTCTACCTCCACCGCTCCATCTATATCGAGTTCATCTTCTACCTCTACCTCCAGTACCTCTACCTCGAGTACTTCCTCTATCCCGACTACGTCCTTAATCTCGAGTACCTCTATCTCGAGTATCTCTACCTCGAGTATCTCTACCTCGAGTACTTCTACCTCGATTACTCCCTCTGTCCCGACTACGTCCTTAATTTCGAGTACCTCCACCTCGAGTACCTCCTTTATCCCGACTACGTCCTTAATCTCGAGTACCACTATTTCGAGTACCTCTACCTCGAGTACCTCCACCACGAGTATCTCTACCTCTAGCACCTCTACCTCGAGTACCCCCTCTATCCCGACTACCTCTACCTCGAGTACCTCTACCTCGACTACTCCCTCTATCCCGACTACCTCTACCTCGAGTACCTCTACCTCGATTACTCCCTCTATCCCGGCTACCTCTACCTCGAGCACCTCTACCTCGAGTACTCCTTCTATCCCGACTACGTCCTTAATCTCGAGTACCTCTGCCTCGATTACTATCTCTATCCCAACTACGTCCTTAATCTCGAGTACGCCCTCAAGCTCGACCACTCGCGTCTCGACCGCATCATCTACTCCGCCCACTCTCTCTACCTCGACTACGCCCTCTACATCGACTATATCCTCTATATCGACTATATCCTCTACCTCGGCTACATCTATAACCACTACTCCGTCTACCCCAGCTACCCCTTCTACTTCGACTTCATCCTCTACATCGACTACATCCTCTACCTCGACTACATCCTCTACCTCGACTACATCCTCTACCTCGACTACATCCTCTACCTCGACTACATCCTCTATATCCACTACACCGTCTACCCCAACTACCCCATCTACTTCAGTTACCCTTTCTACTTCGACTTCACCCTATACTCCGACTACACTCTCTACCTCAGCTGTAGCCTCTAGCTCGGGTACCCGCTCTACCTCGATTACGTTCTCAGTTTCGAGTACTCCCGCAGTCTCGACTAGTTCCGCTACCTCGAGCATCCCTGCTACCTTCACTACGTCCTCAGTATCGACTACACCCTCCGTCTCAACCACGACCATTCCTGCTAGTACCCGGCTCACAACGTCCACGACTAAGTCGACGACGCCGGCTTCTAGCAGAACAACGGAGACGACGACGAAGGCCACTACCAAGACCCTTACACAGTCAACAGGCACATATACTCCACCTGTACCTTCAAGGTCAACCACGCTCCAAACTGTGACTACAAGACCACCTATCCATCATAAGACTACCCAGACCACACCTGTTGCAAGCACAACCAAGACTCCTGAACATCCACACGGTGGCTGGAGCGATTGGCATAGTACGCAAACCATATCCACCACCACCACCACCACCACCACCACCACCACCACACCCGAACACCCACAGGGGGGTTGGAACGATTGGCATAGTACGCAGATGACACCAACCACTACCACAACCACTACCCCCGAACATCCACAGGGAGGCTGGGGCGACTGGCATAGTACGCAACCTGAAACAAAGACTACCACTACCACCACCACCACACCTGAACACCCACAAGGAGGCTGGGGTGACTGGCATACTTCGCAAGCTGAGACAACCACAACCAAGACACCCGAAGAAACACAGGTTATATGGGGCGACTGGCACGAATCCCAGCCCACCTCAACCCCATCACAACGCACGCCATGGTGGTGGCACAAGGGAGGGAAGAAATCCACACCCACATCCACACCCCCAGCTGTTACCATTATCACCGTCACAGCGACAGATACACCCACTCCTGTCGCCACCGTCACTATAACGCCTACGTCTCCACCTCCACCTCCGCCTTCTGCAACTGATAAAGGCGAACCTGAAGGTGAAGGTGAAGGCGAAGGTGAGAACCGTTGGCCCAGTCACAGCCACGGCCGCCGTCCAGGTTGGAAGGATTGGCAGAAGGGCAAGGATGGCAAGGGCCCTGAAGCAGGATGGTTCGGCTTCAAGAATGGAACTAGTCATGCCAAAGGAACAGGAGCACCTGGAGGAAGGTGGGATGATTGGCAGAAAACAAAACCGGAAACCAAAGGCAGCGGCAGCGATGAAGGTAAAAGCAAAGGCAGTTCCGGATGGAAAGATTGGGCGGGAACGAGGAGGGGACGGATCATGATATAAAAAGAGACGGAGAAGGAACAGAAGTTATATGAAAAGAAAGATCAATATGGATTGGAGAATGAAAAATGGGCGGCGTTTCTTAGGAGTTGTGTTGGCTTTGGGATTTGCAGCTTCTGGGCGGCATGTTATAGAGAAGGACAATCTAGTAGCAGCAGACTACGCTGGTTGCCAGATTAGATACTCCGAGTTTTTCGCTTACCTATATAAGGTATCTAGACTTAGATTTGTCAACATGACACTATATTTGCAGAGTGAGTGTGCCGATTGTAGGATCGCAGTTCTCTCGACGAACGAGTCTGTGTCCAAGTTAGCCCTTAGCCCTTGGGTTCTGGATTCTGGGCCTTAATAATAGTGCCGTTATACTCGGAGGTAGGAAGGAACTAATGAGAGTCTCACTTGACGATGACAAGAATGGACGTACAACAGATCAAGTCAATTGAACAGAAGCCTTGATCGACATCACTCGTCTATGATAAAGATGTGCATACAACAGACCAAGTCAATTGAAGAGAGCCTTGATCGACACCTGGATCTGGTGATACATACATAGCATACATGGCATACATGGCATACATACCTAAGTCTGACCGGCGCGAGTATGGGAAAAGAAAAGAAAAATGCTGCACACGCTTTATATGATCCGAGCTCTCTCCCTCTTGTGATGATTTGTTCCTTTTCATGTCCATCCATGAACCTGACCATCATCGTCACCATCTTCCCTACTTGTGAGCTGCGCGTAGGCGTGAGCATGGGCTGGGTGTGGGCGTGGGCGTAAGGTCGGTGAGTGTGATTTACTTGCGTTACCTCAATCATGCAATGTAGTCTCGTGCGGCAAATCTTCCGCGTCCGAACCGGCCACGGCCGCCGCCGCCACGACCGCCACGACCTCCGCCTGTGGCTCCACCAGTATTGCCTGTTGAGCCTGTGGTGTTGGATGCTTTTGTGGCTGCGGCAGAGGTGGTGGCTGTGTCGGCCGACGCAGCAGCTGCGGCGGCAGTAGTTGACGATGATACGGCTGAGGCTGCGGCTGAGCCTGAGACTGAAGCAGCTGCACTTCCAGCTGCATTGTTGTTGGTAGCACTGCCCGTACCTTGGCCGACGGTGAACTTTTGGCAGTCATCTTGAGCACCTCTTTGAGCGACCTGAAAGAGTGGTTAGTTGGTGGAACTATGGCATGGTTGTGACTCAGTATGGGACTTGTACTTACAGGCATGAGCACAGGTTGATGGTTGGAGGCGCTGTTCATCGTGCAGACGCGGTAGACACCGGCAGGAAGACCGTTGGTGACGGTAGCCTGGAGGAGACCTTGACCGTTGCCGTCGTCGTTGATGCCTTTGAAGAAGGCGAAGACTTTCGGGTCAGGGGGGGTCTTGGTTGCAAGATCTCCGCCGAGATCTTGGACAGTGACGTGGCAATGGCCGACAACGTCGCCGCCTGACAGCTGTTGAGGTGCGGAATAGTATGTGGTGAGGGGATCGGTGAAGGAGCCGGCAACCAGGTTGGAGATTTGGACTTGGATGTTGAACGATTGGTTCGGCGTCAGGTCGTCTCCGGGTCCTGGGAACAGGATGATGGCTGATACCATGTTGCTGTTGGAAGGGATGTCACCCATGACTACACCGTTGCAGGACCCTCCTGTGACTTGAGCCCCATTCGTCAATGTCTTGCCGGTACAGAAGTTGATGAAGTTTGCAGGATCGCTGTATATGTCACGTCAGTAGGCGTGACTTTGATCGAGCGTGGCGTGTCCAAATACGTACGTTGAAGAAAGTGCTTGACCAGCGTCGCCAGCACCACCTACGGAGTTGCTGGCATTTTGGACGTTGGCCGCGAGCAGGAGAAGATCGTTTCCGCCATTCCCTCCACTGTTGTTGTTGCTGGTGGTTGTTCCTGATCCTGTTCCTGTTGCTGCGTCGCTGGTGCCGGAGCTCGCGGCAGTAGCTGCAGCTGCAGCGGCGGTAGTGGTTGCTACTGTTGTTGCCGCTTTGGCGTTGCCGCCGTTACCGCCACCGCCACCTCGATTGCCACCCCGTTGGGCAACTGTAGAAGAAGCAAACCCCAATGCAGCAACAGCCAGGGTCAAAATCTGAGAACTCTTCATCGTGACGGGTTTGAGATTGTAAAGTCCGGGGAAAAGGGCAGGAGATGAGATTTGAAGTTGCGAAAAGACTTTAGGAGCAACGAACGAAAGACTTCGCGGTCAACGCGGTCGAAATGTATATAACAAAAAGGAGTGGAAAGTACAAGATGCAAAGCTGCGTCAAAGACAGCCAAGTGTGAAAGGAATGGAGAGGCACTGCCACGATGAGACAAAATCCAAGAACCAAAGACGGAAGAAAACGACCTCTTATGCTTCGCACTTGGCAGTCCTCGGGTCCGTGCTGGAAACCGGAAGGATGGTCGAGTGCATGGTGATTTCCCTTGAGGCTGGAAACGTTTCCAACGGGGACTGATGACACAGACGGCCTCCAGGTGCTTCACATTGACAAAGGAAAAGAACAAGGTCCGAAGGTTACAGGTTGGTCGCAGCATGGCGCCGCAGAGTCAGCTGGGGGGCTGAACAAGCATTGCCAACGTTTGAGGAGGACAAGTAACTCACCTAGACCCCAGACACCGAGCATAGGACAGAGACGAAGATGAAGCTGAGATGGTTTCGAGACGCGTCGGAGAAGAAGGGAGAAACAACGTGGATGAAACAGGCGGCTGTAGCGAAGGGACGCTAGACGTGGAAATAGAGTACGGAAGCTAACCAGTGATGGTCTAGCACAGTGAATAACGCGCCCCTAGCGTCTTCTAGTGCAGTACTAGTGGGGTTATCACGATACCCCTGGCCAGCCTCCTATGGACGTCACACGGCTCTACTCTGTCTCTACTCTGTCTCGCTTGGATCCTTCACAGCCTGTCCATTCTCCTACCAGCCACGACCTCCTGCAATGTCCTGTACATATACCTCCCCTCCCGAATCGTCCACTCGACGCCACGATCTGTCATCCTCAGGCCCACTCTGCTCTGGCCTCAAAACAGAACCACTCATTCCCCCTTCCCCATTCTTCGGAAAGAATAACTCCGCTCACGCTGCCGAAAATAGACGCCCAGACATCCAATTAACAATCCCCTGATACTGCATGCACAGGTACGAGTACCCTGCAACCTCTTGCGCGACCGGTGCAACACATCTCTCTTGGCCCCTAACAAGCTTTTGGTCAAGCTTTGCCCATGCCGATAACCGAGCGGTTTGTTTCTAGACTCAACATGAAGCAGAGGCACGGCCGACGGCTTGGTTGGACTAGGTAGTATTAAAACATCAATGCGACTAAGCCCTCGGCACTCCGTATACGATGTGTCCCCTCGCTTAACCATAGACTTGACTGGAATACTTCCGTTATATCCGAACAGGAGTAAGTGATCGGCGTCCACACAATGGTGCAACGTCAGAAGATCGGTCATCCGCTTCAAGTGGTCGTATCCGGCATCATGACTCACTCCTGTCTACTTACTATGCTGTTTACCGTCCGATCAGTCTGCCCTCGGTCTGCATGTTGGCCCGGCCTGACAGAATCACGTTCGCAATGCTGCTTGATCCATCTGGATCTGTCTTGACGTCCACTTCGACGGCGATGGTGCACACACGACCCATTTCCACGCCCTGCTGGATGCCAAAGACCTTCCTTTCCGTCTTTGCCTCAAGCTTCAAGTCATCAGCCTTCCTCGCCAGTTCCGTATCCTGATCGGACGACAGTTTGGGCCGGTTGGCTTCGAATTGGCCCTGTGATTGCAGGGCAAGGTAGCACGACAGAGCAGAGCAGGCACTTCCTGTGCCAGGGTCTTCAATGCCGTGTGAGATCATTCGAGCTTGCACATTGTGAATGGTAGGCTCGCCCGGCTGTTCACTCGTGGCCAAGACCTTGTAGTACATGCAGCCAACAAAGCTGGGCGACCAGTCCTCGTCCAGCGTCGCCTCGGGGGATTTGGCGGGCTCAAGGGCAGCAAAGAGCTCCGGGTTGTCGGACAAATCGACCAGAACAAAACTCATGCCTTTGACGATCGACACCAGGGGAAAGGTCTTGCCCTTTTCCTTGTCAATGGTTGGGATGATTTGAACATGTGGCTGCGTGGCGATGATGTTTTCGACAGGCACTCGCTGTGAATGGACGTGGAACTTGAACGGCACCGCGCAAGCTGCAATCTGGCGATACGGATTGAAGTAAATGGGGATCTTTCCGGCCTTGGTCAACAGCACGGCCGTTTGGCGTTGGGAGTCGCGGTCGGTCGGTCCACCATACGGGAGATGTTCGAGCTGTTGAAAGATCTAGGAGTCCTGTTAGATTGTTGCCCACTGGAATCACCTTGGACCCTTACATAATGGGCTGTCCCGATGACCTGCCTCGGATTAGTCATGCTTGAGAACGCGGTCGGAATGCATGTAACAAAAAGGAGTGGCTGAGGATTGCAAGATCAGATACTCACAGGATGTCCCGCAAACGGCAACTCCTCCCCGGTTTCTGTGAAGATGTCAAGCGTCCGGGGCAGCCCTGGACCCGGAGCATCATGTAGAAAGCAAGTCTCTGAGTACCTGAATTCTTTGGCAATGAGAGACTTCCGCTCCCTGGAGAGCGAGTTGCCATGCACCGAGACAACTGCCAGGGGATTGCCTTGGAACTTCTCGGCGGTAAACACCTGCCATATTCAGTCTGGACATTTCCTACTGGAACCCACAAGAGACTAATGGATCAACTTACCCCCATGGTCACGAAGGTATTCGGGCCGGATGCCATCGTGCGGAATGTCAATGCGGCGTCGGTAGACGAGAAGGCTGGCGGAAATAGGGCCTGAAGAAGCGGTTTATGCCATATATCACGCACCGTACATTAACCCCTCGATCTTTGAGGGCATCCAACACAACGTTGTATACGCTAGAAGACGGATGGACTCGAGAAAGCCGGTACGATTCCGGCTGAGTAATCCGATGCATTATTAATTTCTTGGCCAGTTCCGATCACGTGAATTGCCTGCTTGCTTATGTAAGGGACGATACTGCCCCGACGCTAGCCTGGTTAGTCGAAACCCCGCCGCTCTAAACCGGCATTCACGACTTGGATCCACATTGGGAAACGTCCGCTCATGTATAGAATGGGGAGGTTGTATACATAGAATGGGCATCTTCCCGGCTAAAGTCGAGACGTGTCAGCCAACTTGTAACATCGTACCCGCACAAAGCCTAGTGTCTGATTTTAACATTACATTGAAGCCGATTGAACAGGAATCAGACCAGCACGGTTATCATTAGGATGACCGCCGCTGGCTATCACGAACCGTACGGGGTGTGTAATGGATAAATTCAAAGATAGAAGGTCTTAATCAAGGATATAGGCCGAGGTACGAAGGTATATAAGTGCCTCGGCTATCCTACCTAATCTAACTATAGTTACGTATTTAGGAGCGTAATATTACCCCCCTCTAAATCGTATCTTAGGCCTTAAAGATAATTCTCTTTAGATAATAATAACCTCTCGTATCTCGAGACGATTTTAGATATCGATTATTATTTATTTACGTAATAACGATTTATTCCGTACGTTAGGAAATCCTATTATCTTAGTCTATCTCTACGGTAGCTATTAACTAGGAGATATAGAGTAACGTTCTTATAATCGACTTCGTTAATATATCTATCTAGAAGGCCGTTACTTTAATAGTTATTAAGAATATAGAGGATTAATCCTTTTAGTATAGTATAATCTTTAACCTTACTAACGATTATATTACCTAATCGATATTCTTATATTAAAGAGTAATAATAATCCGAGATTATACTTCTTAATCGATATTCTTATATTAAAGAGTCGTAATAATCCGAGTAGATTACGTTTCTATTACTTATTATATATCTTATTAAAGAACTTCTTCGGCTTTCTCTATCGTTTTAAGACTCGTAAGTTCGAGTTAATATTCTCGTTTAATATTATTAGCGCTAGATACTAGAATAATTTAGATAGTCTAGATTTACTTTTCTAATCCTTATAGAACTCTCTTACTAGATCTTTATAGCCTAGTAGAATATTATTCTATTTTAACTATTCGACGTTCGTTCTATCTTTAAATTATACGAGGTACTTAAGGTTTCTATTTCGAAGGCGTAAGTCGTATATCTCATTAACTTTCTATTTCTTCTCTATAGTATCTTCTCGTTTAATAATCTCTAGTAGCTAAGAATCTTCTTTCTAATAAGATAGAGGATTATTAGCTATAGAATAGAGAAGAAACGTATAGAAGATATTATATATCTTTATTATCGATAGTAATTTAATTCGATATACTCGAGGGTTAATTTCGTCTAGTATCTTAAAGAGACTAATATTCTTATAGTTAAGTTTCTTAGAGGATCTCTCTATATAAATATTTCTCGTATTTAACTATACGAGGTCTTCTTTCTTATACGTAGGCGTAAGTAACCTTCTGTTAGAGCGCCTAGGATTAGCCGGTCAAGCACAGTAATTCAGCAGTCTATTCTCTAGCTATATAGCTTAAAGATGGATGGCAGTAAGGCGGTCCGTTATAATAGAGATTACTCGAACTGTTAAGGAGAAGGAAAACTCCTCGTAGTCGAGTCGTAGGGGATAAGCACGGGGCCGCTAGGTATACTTAGTAACGGAAACCCGTAAAAGGGCTTAGCGTACTATAATAATTATCCCCCCCCCCTAGAGGACTCGTCCCTAAGTCCTCGTAGGGTACGAGACTATAGCCTTATAGCCGCCTCCTATTCCGAGAGTAACTATTACTGCCCCTTTATTAAAGGGCACGACTCGTAGAGTCGCCGTCGGGTAGCACGCTTCTAGTAATATAATTCCCTTTCTTATCCTAGTTTCCTAGGAATCATATAATACGATTTGCCGCCGTTTAGAATAGCTTAGGGTAAGATTAAATCACGTATTCGACCCGTCGTACGAGTCTAGTACGCTACTAGTATACTTAAAGCAACCTGCTTCTTTTTGGACTTCAATATTTCCCAATTAAGTCGTGTTACCGCGTAGTGAATGCGGTGCGCGCGCCTTGGCGTAATCTAATGTATAAGGATCTCTCTTCCTATTACTCCCTCGCACTCTTTCTTCGTATTTAATAAACCGAGTTTAGTAATCGTCTTATAAGTTTAGGCGATAAGTTCGGTGTAGATTTCGAAGTAGGCTTACTAGTAGAGTATATAGGTAGGCGTTATAGACGACGCGTAACCGCTATGCCGCCTAAAGCTATAGGTTCGAAGCCCTCGACGCTAAAGACGTAAGTTAATACTAGCTTACTTAAAGACCGCTAATAGTATATAGTCCGACTATAAACTCTCGCTCCTCCCCGTCTAATATTCCTACTCGATCTACTATAGACTCTTAGTCTATCGAGACGCCTACTCGATCTATTACGAATTCTAAGCCTGTCGAGACGCCTACTCGATCTATTATAAACTCTAAGTCTAAATAATTAAGCCGTAACCCTAAGACTACTTACGGTTCGAGTGCGAAGACTATACCGGCGATTAAGCTAGCGGATCGTCCGAGGAGATTATAAGTGTCCTTTAATACTATACTTTTCGATTACTAACTGCTTATATAGCCCGTATCCCTCTAATTCGAGTGCGTACGGAACTTGATTATTCTATATATTATCGCTATATACGGTTACTTACTCGGCTAAAATAGGTCCTAGTCGACTCGAATATAATTATCTACGACCGATCTGCTAGGAAGTGCGCCTACTATACTAAGTAAGGGTATAAATATAAGTAGGTAAGTACTCCCTTACTTCCGGGTTACTATTCGCCTACTAACTATTTAGATCCCGCTAAATTATATCGCCGCGGTCAACCGTGTCCTTGAGGTTATATTGACACTTAAAACTTTCGAGATTAGCTATTTAGGTAAGAGGGCCCTTACCTACTAGGAGCTTACTAACAGCTTTAGTACCCCGTATCCGTACCCTTACTACTCGGCTAGATAAGATATTCTCGAGGTCGACGAAGGAGATAATCGGACTATTTAGCGGCCTAAATATCTAGTAATCCTTTAAGGATACTTTACCGGATTCTATTATCTCTACGCTCTAGCTCTATACGTTAAGAACATAGGTAGAAGTTACTACGTAAGTAGTAAGTACCTACTCCTAGTATACGGTATCCTTACTAACTAATATAGGCCGGTATTATACTCCCTACCTAGCCGGAAAACGAGTAGTAGGAATTTAGTTTTCGGGAATAACTAGCCGATACAGTATATAATCCTAACGCTAAGAGAGTACGTAAGCTACTCGCGGACGGCTCGTAGTCTACTAAATTTTAGGATAATAGCGATTTAAGTCTAGTTTTTAATAGCCCCGAGGACCGCGAGGCCCGTTAGGCACTAAAGACTCCCCGTCGTAGAAAGCGCCCGTTAAGTAAAATAGCGTAAGCGTGCGATTATTATACTATAGGTATACTATAGCTTTAGATAATAGTAATAAAATATATTTAGCTAACCTAGCCTCTTAGTATTTCTATCCGTACTAGTAGCCTATTCTTTACTCTTCCGAGTTCCTCGTTTTTGGAGGAACTTATCTAGCTTCTCGCCTATATATAGTAAGTATTCCGTAGGCTCCTAGGAGTCTTCGGCTTCTAAAAACCCCTTCTATCGTACTAAGAATTAGCGCCTAGTTTTAGTCTCTCGGAGATCTAAAATCTACTCGACTTCCTACTCTTCCTCGTTATTAATCTCGACTAGCTTAGGCGGTTCGTACTCTTCTCGCTAGGTATAAGGTTCTAGTAGCGAGACGTAGAAGGTATTATAGAGTCTCCTATACTTCTTTAGTAACGCTAGAGTATATATATTTTAACCGACTATCTTGAGGACTTTAAAGGGTCCTAAGAAGCGGTCCGTAAGCTTCTTACTTACTTTCTTCGTACGAATATATTACGAGGAGAGTAGGACTAAGTCTCCTAGGGTAAAGGAAATTCCCTTCCTTTTCTTATTATAGTGCCTAGCGGTATTACGCTAAGCTTGCTCCTAGAGTACTAGAGACTCTTCTCGAGCCTTCTCTAACGCTTTCGCTTTCTTAGCGGCTACTCGATTCTCGCCAGCTTAGGACTCCCTTACTATATTCCTACGTATCGTTAGCTTATATATATATACTAGGGAGAATAGGGAATATTTAATTATTACGTTCTTCGCCTAGTTATAAGTATACTTAGCGCTAGGTAGTAGTATCGCCTAGTCGTCCTAAAAGTAGTTAACGTAGTAGCGGAGGTAGTATTCTAACGTCTAGTTAGTACGCTCCGTCTACCCGTCGGTTTAAGGATAAAAGGCTATCGAGAATCGCCGCTTTATAATAAGATAGTAGTATAGGGTTCCCTAGTACTAAAACGTTAGAATAGGACCTCTATCGCTAACTATCGACTCGGGTACGCTAAACCTAGCGAAGATCTTCTCTATAAGGATATCCCCGAGTTCTTCCGCTATAATATCTATATTATAGGGAATATAACGGACTATTTTAGAGAAACGATAAACTACTACTAGGATAGAGTCGTATACTTTTCTCCTACGAGTAGACGGCGGTAGGCCTATTATAAAGTCTAACGAGATATCTATCTATAGTCCTATAGGCCGAGGTAGTAGCGCTAATATACTATACGGCTTATACCGTAGCGCTTTTATACGCTAGTAGATATTATACGAGTCGACGTATCGTCGTACGTCTCTCGTAAGCTCGGGCTACTAGTAGAACCGCTAGATAACCTTCCGAGTCCTCTCCTATCCGAAATAGCCTCCTTACTATAGATTATCATAATTGATTCTAAGGATCTCCGACCTTAGTACTAGGTCGTGCGGTATATATATAGCGCTAGCTTTTCGTACGAGATTAGTATAGTTAATACTCTATACCCCCTTCTAACGGCCTTTAGGAACCTAGCCCGCTAGGTAGGCTTTCCAGCCTTGCGACTTATACTACTCGTCTATACTTTAGAGAGCGAGCATTTCTACTACTACTACGTTTAGGATAACGCTAGGTGTGCGCGGGGTATCCGTAGGGCTTTCGCTGCTACTGCTATCCGAATCCGAGGCGTCTACGACGATAGACTCGTCGGATTCTTACTCGCGATTTATATGCTTAGAGGGCGCTAGATGCCTACTCCTACGAGTCGAAGGCTTCTAACTATACCGAGGTCTTAGGCCTTCCTTAAGAGTATCCTACTATCGATAAGCTCTATCCTTACGCGCACCCCCTTAGGGTAGGATCTAGAATATACTCTCCGAGGGGTTAGTAGGTCGCTTCTATATCCCTCTCGTAAGAACTCTAAGTACTATAGAGCTCCTACCTAGTATAGGGTCGCTCGGTAATCCCTATACTCCTAGTATACGCGTACGAAGGAGGTCCTATAGTAGGTTCCCTACCTCCTTGCCTTACGCTATAAAATCCGGACGACGGGATAGGCCGTTAGCGAGATTATCCTTTCCCTTTCGGTATTCGATTACGAAGTCGAAGATACTTAGAGTCTTAGCCTAGCGTACTTATCTCCTACTAAGCTCCTTCGACGTTATAAAATACCTAAGATTCTAGTGGTCCGTAAGGACTAGCGTGCTTATAGTAGGTACCTCGAGGTAGTACCGCCACTCTCGAAAGTACTCTACTATAGCTAGTATCTCCTAATCTAGGACCCTATAATTCAGCTCGGGGCCTTATATCTTCCTTAAGAAGAAAGTAATAGGTTTCTAGATCGTTCGGCCGCTATTAGTATACGACTTATACGCTTACGATAGAATACTACCTAAAGCCTTACTCGAGGTATCAAGCTCGATCTTATACTACCGTTAGGGGTTATAGTAGGCTAGAATCCTACTAGCTAAGAAGCAGTTCTTTAGCTCCTAAAACGTATACTCGGCGCTTTCGGTCTACTCGAAAGGCCCCGTCTTCTTACCCTTTATTATTCCTTTTAGGAGGTTACTTATCGGCGCTATTACCTTCGAGTAAAGCGGGATAAAGTCTCTATAGAAGTTAGTAAAGTCTAGAAAGACTTAGATATTATAGTAGAAAGTAGGTCTTAGCCACTCCTAGATAGCTTATACTCTACGAGGGTCTATCTTTACGCCGTCGATATCCACGATAAATCCTAGAAACTCCACTTTAATTACTACGAATTTATACTTCGAAAGTTTAGTATAAAGCTTATACTTTCGAAGCCGATCGAGTACTAAACGTATATAGTCCGTATACTCTTCTCGGGTCTTACTAAAGATAAGGATATTATCTAAATATACTACGTAAATAGTATTAAGTAAGCCGTCTAGTACCCTATTAATATAGGCCTAAAACGTAGCCGGAGCATTAGTAAGCCTAAATAGCATTACCGTATACTTAAAGTGCCCATACCGCGTGCGAAAAGCAGTCTTCTAGATATCTTTCTCGGCGATAGGGATCCGATAGTAGACGTTACGCAAATCCAACTTGGAGTATATCGCGGCCCTACCTAAACGGTCTAACGTTTTACTGATTAGTGGGAGTAGATAACGGTTTTTAATCGTTACCTTATTTAAAGTACGGTAGTCGACGTAGAGTCGTAACGTACCGTCTTTCTTCGGTACGAATAGGATAGAAGCGCTAGCTAGGGATTCGCTCTCCCTAATCTATCCTCGGGCTAAGTACTTATTAAGGTACTCGCGTAGGACGCGCAGTTCCTTAGCACTTAAAGGGTAGATTAGCCTATATAATACTTCCTTACCTTCCTTAATAGGAATAGTATAGTACACCTTCGTCCCTATAGGTAAGAGTTTAGCCTCCTTTTCCGAGAAGACGTCTTCGTAACCCTTTACCCATACTAGTAGCTATTCCGCGCCTAAGGGGCTACTTTCCGTATACTCCTCGCCAGCCGATATCGACCCGTAGGCCCTAATAGAGGCGAGCCTAATTATTCTAAGGCCGTATATCTTTCCGAGACGTAAGATCTTCTCGAGCGATACTATACGTATCTATATACCGCCGGGAGGCCGATAGAACTACGTACCCTTCTTCTAGTATATCTCTAGATTAACCGCTTAGAGCTAGAGGTAACCTAAGATAATATTAAAGTTCTTAATATTCGTCGCTAAGAACTTATACTCCTACGGGTAGCTAGTATCTCGTACGTTATTCGTATATACGATAAGATAATAGTCCCTATAAATATAGATCGAATAACTATCTATAGTATATATACGTATAGATAACCCTATCTAGGGTAAACCTACTTCTACTATCACCTTTTACGAGATAAAGTTTAGCTCGGCGCCCGAGTCGATTAGTACGCGTAATATATACTTCTTATCTACTAACTTAAACTCTATTATTTAAGTCAATATATTACGAGAGATATTCGGCGCGCCGGAAGGGAGTAGACCTAGCGTACTAGCGGCGCTTAATACGCTAGAATCTATTTTTTTATCCCCTTTCTATACTCCTTGCTTTTATCCTACGTAACGGAGCCGATACCCGTACTAGCCTGCTTTTTAGGGTAGTCCTTTACGAAGTACCCCTTATTATAATAGAAATAATACTCGTCCGGCCTAGCCGAAGTCTTCGGAGTTTTCTTACTCCCTTCGTTAGGCTTATTAGCCTAACTACGACTACTTAGCTTCGTCTACGACGAGCCGGTCGTCGACTTACCGCTAGTATACTACCCGCTAGCGAAGCCCTTACGGGGGTTTACCCCCGACTTTCCTAAGTTCCTCGTACCGCTACGTAGTACGGAGGACTTACTCTTTATTAAGGATCTTAGGTAATTATCTTATTACTTCGAGACGAGTATCCTTTTTTTTAATACGAGAAGTAGCTCCTAAGTATACCTCTCCTCTTCTATTAATAGCGGAATATCCTATCTAAGACGAGTAAGATCCTCTTATATATCCCGGATAGATTATCCGACCTTCTACTTATACCGCTATAGCTCCTATAGTACTATTAATATACGGTTCGTAGAGTCTTAGACGATATTCCTCAGGAAAGCGAGAAAACCTTCCTAAGTCTTTAGCCTTAAATCGTTAGGCTATCTAGCCTAGGCCGATATAGTAACGCCTTCTAGCGTTATAGCTACGATTACGATACGATCCGCATCCGACGCGAGACGTATTATATTAAACTGGATCTTCTAGCTGTTCTTATATTCTTAGAGCTCTCTAAAGGAGTCTCCTTTAAATTTCTTAGGGGGGCTAAGCTTAATTAGCTTAGCCGGGTTATCCGGTTACTTAAGGCTTACTAGGCGCTTACGTAACGGTAACGTTATACCTTTAATCTCTACCGGATTAAGAGGTATCTCGCCCCGTAACTCGGCTTCTATAGCCTTAATCTCTTTCTACTACCGCTTTACGGCTATTATACGCTTTAGCTATATATACCGTTCGTTCGCGGAGAAGGGGAGGAAAGAGGTATAGAAATCCGCTACTAATAGCGCCGGAGTATTAGCCCGCGAGCTAGGGATTCTATTTACGTCGGCCGGCCTTTCGGGCGGTCCGACCGGAGGCCTACTTACCTCCTGCGCGGCGCCTACGGGTTGCGTAGAGGCCGCTCGGGATCCTAGACCCCTTACCGGAGGTTCGTCCTCTAGTATTATATCGAGGGAGAGAGCTATAGATAGCTCCGCCGAACCGTATAGGCTCCCGTTCTCCTCTAGGGCCCGAGTAGCCGACCGAAGTCGTATCTCCTAGCCCCTACGACGTATAGCACTACTTATAGTATTCGCGTATTAATCGTAATTAAATTACTATACCGTTAGGGTAGTTAACAGTTCGAGTAATATTATTAGAGCGCCTAGGATTAGCCGGTTAAGTACAGTAATTTAGTAGTCTATTCTCTAGCTATATAGCTTAAAGATAGATAGCAGTAAGGCGGTCCGTCACAACAGAGATTACTCGAACTATTAAGGAGAAGGAAAACTCCTCGTAGTCGAGTCGTAGGGGATAAGCACGGGGCCGCTAGGCACACTTGGCAACGGAAACCCGTGAAAGGGCTTGGCGTGCTGTAACACCTTCCTAACGTATATTTCTTATACTAGATCTATACTACCGTTATCTCGTCTTTTAGAATCTTATATAACTTATTTATCTTATTAGCGAAAGCGTTAGTAGAATTAATATCTTTTAACGCTTTTATCGTTATAGACGGCCGGGTTATTACTAGTTCGATACCGAATCTAGAGTAAATACTATAATTAGTATAGAATAGAGATCGCTAGGTAGTCTTAGAGATATAAGTATTAGCGGCGTACTTAACTATAGGGAGAAGATCTACCTAGTTATTCTAGAGGTAATTATAATATATATATAGATATTATTCTATAATCTAGTTTAAGTTTTCTAATTAACTATCTATTTTAGAATAGTAGACTATCGATATTCTCTTATTAATTTCTAAATAATTATATAGGCGGTTCTAAAATCTCGATATAAATACTAAACCTTAATCTAATATAATATACTCGGGTAGTCCGTATTAAGCGAAGATATATTATAAGAATAGATAGACTATTATCTTAGTATTAATCTTCTTATAAGGTATATAATATCTCTATTTTAATAAATAGTTTATAACTATTATTATATTACGAACCGTACGGGGTGTATAATGGATGAATTCAAAGATAGAAGGTCTTAATCAAGGATGTAGGCCGAGGCACGAAGGTATATAAGTGCCTCGGCTATCCTGCCTAATCTAACTATGGTCACGTGTTCAGGAGCGTGACACTGGCGGCGTGGGGAAAGGGCATTCACATTGTGCAACCAAGCTGGTTGGTGTATGACGGGCGCTTGGTGATGCTTCATACTCTACATTCCCTGACTATGCAGGCCCGAAGCGCAACAGACTCGAAATGTACACCATTCCCGCGCTGCGTCCCCACACCAAGGCAAGTGTGTAGCTAGGGAGGTTATCCTGGCAATATCTATCCACGGCATCTACAGGCTACGTGCAGAGAATCCAGAACAGTGTTGCCCATCAGACCATACACCATGGGTTTTCCTACATTGGCCTGTTCGATCTGTCCTTTCCTCGTCAACTTAAATGTCCAAGCGCTTCCAAAGATCATTCTCACCCCAGAGCATAATAATAGAGCCGAGGAACCTTAGGGTCGAAGTTGAATAGACACCTCAAGATTGACGGGCATCAACAGCAAGGTATAAAAGTATTGGACAAGCACCAAGCACCGTCAGATACACGTGCCCCAAGAGGCCTATCTAATAGAGTTGGTTGGTCTGATACAGCTTCAGCACACACGCCAGATATCTCTCTTTACAACATATACCGGAATTCTGGGTTTCGGTGGCCCAATTTCAGCTTCTCTTCTTCCGATTTCCCTTCGATACGATGGTTTCGCAGGCCCTTTGCCCTGGCGTGGTTTTCATATGCACAGTGCGCGATACCGATGAGCGTCAAGACGAAGCAGAATATCATGAGGGCGAAGAAGACCGAATGGCCCGTATGATACTCTGGTGCCCCGGTGGGTAGATATGTCCAGCTAAGATGAGATGATATTAGTGTTTGCTGAACACCGAGACATGTCGAGTCGTCCAATGCTTGCTACTCACGTAGAGACAACACCCCCAATGGTGCCGATAGTCACGATATACCCTCCCGCGACGGCTGCCGTGGCCGGATCTCCGGCATCTTGAATTTTGTGTTAGCACCTGGGTCCTGCATCCGGACCGCCTTTTATCCTTTCAATTCAGGGGTGGGCTCTGATCTGACTCACTGTTGATACCCCAGCTCAACATGCCGGCACTTCCTGCGAAACAGCCGATCGCGTTCAAAAAGACGGCGGCGTATTTCGCCTTTGCGCTCGTCGTCCACCGGAGCATGGCGAACCCGATGATGGCAGTTGGCATGACACCCGCGATGAAGGGACCTCGCTTGCGAGCCCGGTCACTCGCCCAGCCCAGGGCAATCGTACACACGCACGCTACTACATATGGCGGGACGGACTTGAGCTGAGCCTCGGTGGAAGTCCAGCCAAAAGCTTTCAAGATACTAGGAACGAAGGCTCCGAAGCTCTGGACTGCCGCGTTCGAGCAGAAAAAGGTCCAGGCGCAGACCTGAGTGTGGATGTTGAAGATGGCGAGCTTGACGTGTCTCCATGTGACGCGCTGGCTGGGATTCTGTTTGATAGTCAGCATTATCGGTTCCTTGATGGGGCTTTTGACTTACGGCTGCGACTTCACGGTACATGCGTTGCTCGGCGATATAGCGTTGTCGGGGAGTCAGGAAGGTGGCTGAGCCAGGGCTCTGCGGCAGAAACCATGGAGCAGAGGCGGCGATGAGCATGGTCATCAGGCCCTCGAAGAAGAAGATGTTGCGCCATGTGTAGATGGGGGCGGAATCCGTGCCCCATCGCGGTACCTCTGTCAAGCCGGCGGCCAGTAGACCTCCGAAGGAGTTGGCCAGGGAGCTGGAAGCGATGAAGAAACTCATGCGAAAAAACAGCTCGTTCTTCTTGTAGAAGCAGCTGAGGACGAATGCTACCGCTGGCATGGCTCCGCCCTCGAAGATTCCGAGGAATGCTCGAGCAACAGCAAGTCCGGCATATGACTCGACAAAGGCGGTGCAGAGGGAAACCAAGCCGAAAGAAAAGACAAGGCCAGGCACTGAATTCGTTGGTTAGCATATATGCGAATAAGGATGAAAGAAGGAGCTCCAAGTTCACTCACAGTACCATTTCGGACCGACATGTTTGAGAAGTATGTTGCTGGGGATCTCGACCCTGTGGTAATGTCAGTGCATGCTACTGTCGCCATGGCCTGGGAAAGTTCTTACGCAAGATACATGCAGAAGAAGATGGTGAGGACGATGTTGTATTGGTAGCCAACAAGGTGTACATCTTTCTCCATGCCTTCGATTTTGGCATTGCTAGGAAAAGGTGTTAAATTCAATTGATGTCCTGTCTCGACGGATCCGGGGGCGCTTCTTACCCAATGGCCGAACTATCTTCTATGTCAGTAACTTGATTTCTTTAAAGGAGCTGAGAGGGAGAACGCACCGATCGACAGCACAGCACAAGTATAAGAGAGTGCACAATGGAGTCACCACCAGATCGAACTTCCTTCGTACAGCGGTCTCCTCGGCCGCAGTCCAGTCACCTTCATCATCGTGGACGGAGACAACAGAGGTTGGCACACTCAGAGCTGTAAGTCCTTCTTTGAGGAAGCCCATGGGCCCGTGTTCGTGTTCGTGTTCTTTGGATTTCTCGTGCATGTTTCCTATTGGGACAAATTGTATACCCTGCCAATCCTGAGTAGCACAACAAAAAGGAGGTTAAAGTCACTTGTTTGCAGCGATGGAAAGCTGTAAAGTCGTGCTGATGGTCTGCTGCTGGGGGACCAGCTCTCGAATATATGCTGCGTACATTTCAACGGTGTATATCGTGATACCCTTGACGGGCTCTATAGATAAGTGTCGACCACGTTTAGACCACCGCGACGAGACAGGTTGTGGGGTATGGTCGGAATGCCTCCCTATCTTTACTCGAGGTTGACGGGCAGGTCTACCTATCTTTGCTGGCTTTTGATTGGTATCTCCAGACAAGAATGTACCCTCTAAGCCGGACACAGCCATCTCCATTTGGGTACCTGGACGATCGGCTTCCACCCCGATGGCTCAATGAATCAGCCTTATCTTCGGGGGTGGAGACACAGACAAGTGGATCCGACTAGATGGCAATAGAGCGGGACCATGGAGGACTAGTCCGACACGTTGCTTGATGGTAGTGATTTAAGGTCGAGCCTCGGTATTCAATAATGTCGCCTGTGCTTAGTTAGTCCCTTCCAAATGTTAGGTCTGAGCAAGGACGTCAAGGGCTTGGTTGTGATGGTCTGTCGCTACCGTGGTTTTGATGAGACATCGCCGACAGCAGGAGGCCAGCCATACAGGCGACTAGTGCTACATATTCTCGTTATTCAGATTCTCCTCAGCCATAAGTGCTGTTTCGATCCAATGCCTGTCCATATCAATCCCGATGGAATCTAGAACTTCCGTCCACAAGCCCAAATCGTCTCCCATGTCGACGGACCAAGCTGGATCTTGAGTACCTGGCGTAGCCACAGCCATAAGATTGGTCGGCGACGTGTCATGCGAGATCTGGTACAGAGCTTGTCCTGGCTGTTCATTGCCTGCCCCATCTGCTCCGGCGCCCGCTGGAGTAATCTTTGGCTTGATGGTGTCTCTGATTTTGGTCAGCAGCGAGTGACACGCGCGTATATAGCGGTTTCCTCCCTCCGCCATGCCTTGTAGCACTTGGAGTGACGTATTCATTGCCGAGGCGTCCATTTCCTTGTATGGAAAAGCGATATTGACCATGACAAGCAGCAGTGCCGCTGAAAAGGCCTGCTCTCCGTCGATGAAGCCGTAGGTCGCTATGGAATGATGAGCATGCATGGACCGCTGGCCAGGAACATGGAAATGGAACCTACCGACGAGATTGTACTGGGCAGCATCCTTCAAAATGGAAGTGCTGGACCTGGCCGCTGCGATGGCGGCGTGGATCACAGTGACCATGTCTGCTGGTAGACCATCCTCCCATCGTGTCGTTGTGGGTCGTTGAGCGTTGGCGGCCATCTGCCTTCGCACGGCATAGAGTAGCAACGGTCGGGCCGTCATGTTGATACACTGGTAGTAGTAGAGGTATAACGAGACGGACTCGCGCTTGAACTCTTTGCCCAGGTCGGAAGGTTTGGTTCTTGCTTCGGCCGGCAATTGACGAAACCACTCGGACAGACTGTTCATGATATTCTGAACCGATGCAGCAAGACTTGTCCCTGACTTTTGTTTCCTCCTGTAGATCTCCTCGCCGATTCTTCCCAGTATCTTGGATAGTGTCGTGTAACATCGGAGAATTGCCGGCAAGCGAGCACCTTCGCCTTCAGTCGGGCCGGGCAGAAGCACTTCGATATCATCATCCTGAATGGAGATCGGGTGGCCAGATGTCACGCTGAGAAGCCTGTCCAGACTGTATGTCGACCACCAAACCCGACGTCTGCGCTCTCGCTCAAAGGGGTCGAGTTCCTGATCAGTGACCTCTTGGTGTAAGCCGAGCGAGATGGCCATCCGCATTGCAATCCCAAGGTAGAGGTAGGCAGCATCTCGGCGATTCAAGGTCTGCATGTAGTAAGCCACATAGCTCAGCACTTCGACAAACAGAATCGAACTGTCCTCATGAACATTGGGCAAGAAATTCAAGGCATGTTTGAAATAGGCAAAGCCAGGCGGGCCATCGTTTCCTGTCCATTGGTTGACAGAGTACATTTGGCCCATGGCAAACACGAGCAACATTTGGCAGCAGATGAGACATTGTTCCTGGTCCGTGAAGTCCGGCGCTCGAGCATACACACGCTTCAAGCGCTGATCAAACTCCTCGTCACTGAGAAATGAGAAGATCGTGCCGATGTACGCATGCTGGGCTGAGTACAGACGCTTAGCAAACTCATAAGGGGGCAACTCCGGCAGCTCTGCCGTCACGGAACGTCGCAACCATGAAGCATCATCGTAATGCGGGTACATATGCCATGTTAGGGTCTCGGTTGTCGGATTCAACCTGTTGGCAATGTATGTCGAGGACGAATTGCCCATGTAGTCTAGAAGCGCGTCAGCACATCGCACCTCGGTCTCGCCATTATGGCCGTACAGTATTGCCCTTGGCCACCCGGAACCCAGTTGTCGGTCCCGGTGAATGCCACAAAATCCACATGCTTGGACACATTGTCGGCGGGGCTGACAACGGCATCTCGAGATTGTGCATTGGCTCTTCGGGCCTGGGCTTGAAGTCTGTGAAGATAGCTGCCGACCAGATAAGCGACGCTCCGGGATTGACAACTGTGACTGTTCGGCATACCTTTCCGGAATGCTAACCCGCCTTTCCGAGTCCGAGTAGACGCATGTTTGCCGGGCATCTCTGCACGCCGCACAGGGATGGGGGAATGTGCCGGCACATTTGGTCTTCCTGCCCCGACATCGATCACAGCTGCTGCTTATCAGTCGACCTTCTAGACCAGATAGACTCAGGGCTGACCGTACGCGACTGATGAACGCTTCAAGGCGTCATTGGAATGCCGCCGCTTTTTGGAGAACGATTTGAGAGGTTGTTCGCTCATCTTGCGTAGTCAAGAATTGCATGGCGGAATGTTTGGTACGGAGCGGGAGACCGACTATCAACTGTTAACTTCCTATCTTAGTACTAAGAGGTCTAGATAACCGCCCGAGTCACGTGATTTTATGTCCGGCCCGATCGTTATCTGTCCTCGGAGTGGGTTACCGACTGTGGGGCCGGGCCGGAGTATAGAACGGGGAGGCTGTCAACACGTGATACCGAGGGACCAGCATAGGGGGGTTTCCTTACGGACGATGATCTCTCGCCTTGTTCATGTATCGGGGTATAACCGCCAAAATGGACGCTTTGTCTGTACAAAAGCCATTGCAAAGCTCTTATCGTTCAAGGACGCGGCGCATGTGCAGCACTGTAGTGCCATCTGCCCGTTGATCTTGATCTATACTGGTCCAGGGTATCTGCCAGAAGCATTCGCTCTCACCATGCATTCTATTGCCGTCCTCTTCTTCCTTGTGGGAGCTTTGCTTCTTGTAGGCCGAACCGTCATCGCTTACCTTCGCCTTTCCTCAATTCCTGGCCCATGGCTAGCTTGCTTTACCGATATCTGGCGATGGCGAGCACAGAACTCGAGATGCTACTCGGCGAGACTCGTCGAACTTCACAAGAAATACGGAAAACTTGTTCGGATTGGCCCGAACCATGTCAGCATAAGTGACCCAAACGCTGTGCCTATTGTCTATACAACAAATCCTGTCTGGCCTAAGGTGAGTATCCTTTCCTCTAGTTGAGAGGATGTACGTTGACCATAACCAGGCTCCCTCCTACTATGCAGCCGCGCCGGTCAGTGGAGGGCGGGCGGTTCCCAGCATCATCGCCATGAATGAGGCTCAGCATACTGCCGTCCGCAGATCGGTTGGCAGTGCCTTCACCACCAATTCTCTGCTTGACTATGAATCTTCCATCGAAGTGTCAGGCAATGATTTGCTGGAAGCACTGGAGAACAAGACAGTTGTTGACATGACTCATTATCTCCAACTCTGGGCTGTGGATGTGGTGATGCGCATTGCCTTCAGCGAGTCTTTGGGATTCATGCAAAAAGGCGGCGACGTGGATGGCATCCTCGACGCCATTGTCGGTCGCTTCGACCACTGGGGACATTGGGCTGCCATGCCGTCGCTCGACTACTTCTTGTTCAAGAGCCCCTTCGCATCTCTTGTCAGGAAGAAGGCCAACAGTGCGTTGGCGAGAGTTGGGCTCGAGAAGATGCAGACGCGCCCTGTTTCGCAAGACCCCCTGGAGTCCAAGGACTTGATGCAGAAATTCCTGGACGGTCAGGCCAAACACCCAGATCTCGTTTCCAATGCGGAGATCCTGGGAATAATCATGTCGACCATTGGTGCCGGGGCCGACACCACCGCCGGTACTCTGACATACACCCTCTTCTTACTGTGCCAGACACCAGAAGCCATGAAGAAGCTGCGTGAAGAACTCCACAAGGCCCTCCAAAACGGCACCATGTCGTATCCACCCAGATGGACAGAAGTCAATAGACTGCCATATCTTGAAGCCGTCCTCAAGGAGTCTATGCGAGTCATGCCGATTGCAGCCTGGGGATTAGACCGCGTTGTGCCCAAAGGCGGTGCCACTATCTGTGGGCAGTACATCCCGGCCGACACCGTTGTGGGTTGCCAGATTGACGCCACTATGAGAGACCAGGAAGTATACGGCGAGGATAGTGACACTTTCCGACCAGAGCGATGGCTTGAAGCTCCCGAGGATCAGAAACGCCGCATGGACCGCGCATTCATCGCTTTCAGTGCTGGCAAACGTATCTGTATGGGCATCCATATTGCCTGGCTGGAACTCAAGAAGGCTTTGCCACTGTTGGTCATGAATTTCGACGTATGTTGTCCCTCTAATCCCTCAAAGAATCATCCAACTAACCTTGATAGATGTCTCTGGTCAATCCGGACCAAAAGCCAGATGAAGACGTCAGGATCAGCGCCGTCAAATACGCACCACCCATCTGGATGCGCCTTTCTAAGAAGGAGCCCACGAGTATTGCATGAGGCGCGGGCACGGTTTCTATACTTTCGGGAATTCACCGTGAATAGATAAGTCATTCATGGAGTCTGGGTCTCTCGCTACCATGGAATCTCTAAAACACTCAAAGGTGTTCCTGGCTCAAAAGCTTGCACACTTAAAAGCTTGCTAACAGCATCCGTGGGAGTCAGGGGCTGGTCTTGTCATTCCTAGGAAGTGTATAGTCTACCAGATACGGAACTGCATTCTTGAACCGTACAATTGGAACTCACAAGGCTCTTAGTAGATAGTTTTATATGCTATGAGATCATTAAATGACGGAAGTAACAACCCACACTCTCTCTTTTTCTGAACAAGTCCCTCTGTACCACCTTCAATGCACGCCGTTCACACCATTGACTTTGACATAAGCGTCCTCAGCCTTGCCATAGCCACCGCCTCCAGGTGTCATGATAACCACTCGATCCCCAGTCTTCATCGCAACACTTCCTTTTCCTCCAATGTTGACCTTTCTCTCTTGGCCCGTCCATTGGTCCTTTGTCATCCAGAGATTCAACCCTACAGCTCCAGGTTCGCCGCCATCCATGCCGTATGGTTGATGCACTCTCCGTTCAGAGAGAATCGAGCATTGAACGGGAGTCAAGAATTCAATTTCCCTGATCGTACCCTCGCCACCCTTGTGTAAGCCTTTCCCGCCGGAGCCTTGCCTGAGTTCGAACTTGCGTAGAATGCACGGGTATCTCTTCTCCAGGATCTCGGGGTCTGTAATTCGCGTGTTCGTCATGTGAGTGTGCACGCCGTTTTCACCATCCCAGTCGCTTCCGGCACCGGCACCGCCGGCGATGGTTTCATAGTATCCGAAGCCGGGTACAATCTCACCGGTCGTTGGATCTTTCTTCGAATCAATACCAAACGTCAGGTTGTTGAGACATCCTTGAGAGGCTGCGCAAGCATGGAATGCCCGAAGGACCACATCCGTCACTCTCTGAGATGTTGTGACATTTCCACCTACCACCGCGGCTGCTCGTGTAGGACTCAGAATGCTCGGCTTGGGGATTTTGACTTGAATCGAAGCCAGGCAACCCTGATTCAACGGAATGTCGGCTGCGATCATGCATCTCAATGAGTAGATGATGGCCGAATGCGTGATAGCTTCAGGCGCATTGATGTTTCCATTCACCTCTGGTCCTGTACCGTCGAAGTCAAAGACCGCGGATCCGTCCTCCTCGATCGTGATCTTCAACTTGATGGGTGTGCCGTCGTCCATAAAGTCAAGTGCTTCGAGTGGCTGGCCACCGCGTCGTTGATATAAATCCTTGAGCAGGTTCCGTACTGCCAACTCCGCCGTGGCCTGAATGGCGTACATGTATGTTTGCACAACCGTCAGGCCGTATTCATCAATAAGTCCTCTGATCAGGGTGATACCTCTGGCATTGGCAGCAATCTGCGCCTTTAGGTCGGATATATTGTCACTTAGGTTCCTGCTACCCGAGCATCCCGGATAACGGGCCGGGATCTCGAGAAAGAGTTGCCGCATACGTTCCTCGTCGAACACGCCATTCTCCACCACCTTCTCAGACTCTATCGCGGCCCCTTCTTGCCATAGCTCTGTGGAGTTTGGGGGCATCGAGCCAGGAAGAATACCTCCAATATCGGCGTGGTGGCCTCTTGAGGCGACATAGAAGATGATCTCATCTGTACCTGGAGCAAAGACCGGTGTGATGACTGTCACGTCGGGTAGATGGGTACCCCCAGACATTGGGTGGTTAGCGACTAGCACATCGCCGTCTTTCAGCCTTCCCAACCAGTGCTGGTGCTGGTACCGTACTGCGAATTGCATGGAGCCCAAGTGCACAGGCACGTGCGGTGCGTTGGCCACGAGCCCACCGTCAGGAGAGAATAGAGCACATGAGAAGTCTAGCCGTTCTTTGATATTTGTAGACACGGCTGTCTTCTGAAGAGTGCGACCCATCTGCTCAGCCACGGACATGAAACGGTGCCCGAAGATGGTGAGACGGATAGGATCCACCTCGGTTCCAGTGGACGGTTTGCGTAGGGAGGATTTCAGGTCGATGAGAACGCAAGTTTGAAGAATATTGGCAATGGCATCCGGAGCCACGACAATAGTCTGGGTCTTGTCAATGATGATTGCAGGGCCATGAAGTTGCACATCTGTTCCCAGCTCATTGAGAAGGTAGACTGGAGTCGAAATATATCCGGCTTCCGAGTCAAAGTAGACGTTGCTGCGCAGCACGGGTTCTCCAGCTGGCCTTAGCTTGGCTTTCTTGAGTTGTTGTAAGGGACTTTCCTCCACGACCGCCTTCGAAGACGCTACCGCTCGTACGCGAATGTCGTCGACCAGGATAGGCCGCTCGAAGGTGAAGTTGAACTCACGTCTGTGGCGTTCAACAAAGCTTGACGCGAAATCCCCGTCCTCAGGCTTGAGGATCATCAAGCTTGTGTCCGAACCGTCGTACCTCAGGTTCAAGAAGAGTTCATATCTGATTTGGTCTTTCGTAAATCGCTGTTCGACTAGTTGCTCAGTTGCACGATCAACCAAGACTTGGAATTTCTGCTCGATAAGCTCTCGGGCGCTGAAGTATTCGGCTGCCATCGGCTCCTGTGTCTCGTGGACGACTTCAGAGAGGGCGAGACCGTACGCTGACAGGATCGATGAGTATTTGTGGATGATGATCCGGGAGATATCAAGTGAAGCGGCAACATTACATGCGTGTTGGCCACCTGCGCCGCCAAAGCAAGCCAAATGGTGTGACGATGTCTCATAGCCTCGAGCTTCGGTAAGGTTTCTGATAGGCCGTGTCATGGACTCATCGGCAACCTTCAAGAAGCCAAGAGCCACTTCCTCAGGACTGAACTTCTTGGAGGTTTGTTGCTGAGCATTGATCTCTTCGGTCAGCTGTTCAAATTTCATCTTCACAATGTCTCGGTCGAGGGGCTGATCCTCGGTAGGGCCAAAGATCTTGGGAAAGTACTCTGGCAACAAGCGGCCTAGAAGAAGATTCGCGTCGGTCACGGTCAGAGGACCACCCCTTCCGATAACATGCAGGACCAGGGTGGGCGGAGGCTGACTCTGGCCCAACCATAAAGAGTCCATTCTGCCATGATAGGATGGAGCCACCTCCCCGCGGCAACGGTATTGATATCGAGCTGCGGCGCTTGGATGCTAACACCAGAGATACTTGAGGAGAAGGTGTGCTCGAGATGACCGTCAAATCGTGAAACATCCGTCGATGTTCCTCCCATGTCGAATCCAATGATCGGTATGCGTGCCTCTGCGTCCCAGCTAGTTGCTGCATATCCAACAACCCCGGCTGCTGGACCGGACAAGATAGCTTTGAGGCCACTAAACTTGCGGAAGTCCACTAAGCCCCCGTCGGATTGCATGAATTCAACACGGCAACCGTGGGAACCCCCCAAACCGCCTTGGAAGTTCTCAGAAATTGAGTCAATGTAGGACTTTATCACGGGTGTAAGATAGGCGTCAGCAGTCGCGGACATGCCTCGAGGCACCACTTTGATCATAGGCTGTAGTAGTGATGATAGTGCAACCGAAAACCCGAGTGATTGAGCGATTTCGCCGACTTTCATCTCGTGTTCGGGACATGCAAACGAGTTCACCAATGCAACCGCAACCGATTTATATCCTTGTTGTTTAAGGGCTTGCAAGTCTGCTTTGACCTTGAACACATCCAACTCCTGAAGGACGAGGAACTTCTCCCCCGTCACCCCGGTGATGGATCGATAAGATGAAAGCGCGTCTTTCGAGGATCTGGGGTGTGAAGGAATGATGCGCTCATCGACCTCAACCACGGTCTCGAACAGCACATCTGGCCTTCTGGCTGACAGGTCGAAGATCTTGGGACGTGCTTGGTTCCCGATGCGTAGCAGATCCCGAAATCCTTTTGTTGTCAAGAGGGCAGATTTCGTCCCCTTTCGCTCCAGCAAGGCGTTGGTTGCCACAGTCGTTCCCATGCGCAGCACATCAATGCTGTCCAAGCTGAGAGGCGCTCCCCGAGGACTAGGTTTTCCAGTAGCCTCAAGGACCCGTCGTATGCCTTCAGTAGGTGCATCCTGATAATTGGTGGGGTCGACTGATAACAACTTCAGAACGATGTCGGGCTTGCCAGGCACGATGGCGTGGACGTCCGTGAAGGTGCCCCCTCGGTCGATTGAGATCTTGATCTTATCCGACATTGAGAGACCTTCAATGGAGTATCAGATTCTATGTTGAAGATGTTTGAAGACCTCAAGGAGGCCAATTCGCCAAAAGTTATATAGAACGAGCTTTGTCGGGCGGCCATGTCTGAGGCCTTGATCTCACGCTAGGGTGTGCAATGCCGGAGTGGAGACCGGATCCCTTCTTTCTGGAAAGGTTTCCTCGTCATCTTTTCATTCTAGACACTTGCCTGATGATAGCAACCCACGGTGACCAGACCGCAAGATCTTGACGAAGCCGATACGAAAGGCCGCGTGGTCACGTGTCGGGACGTGACACCGAAGCTGCCGGATCGGGTAATCGGTTTTCGGCTGTGGCAGTCTCAGGGATCCACCATTCCACATTGTAGATAGGATCAATGGGTAGGTTCTCAGCCGCCCGACATGTCGGCTTCATTGTAAATACAGCCTGTTAGACATTGCTCCAGTATCGCTTGAAAGAGGTGACGAGAGTGGGCGAAATGCCTCTAGCCCGGCTGTGGCAACCACCCGCTCTGCCTTGCATTTATGACTTACTATCCCACAACCCTGACATGTTTGCTGCTGAGTAGCAATCATCAGGGTTGCCTCTTCTCAAGGAGACACGAGGGTTGAGCACGATCAGTTAGTAGGTGAAGATACTGCCGTCGTCCAGGAAGCAATTCGTATCCTCCCAGTTGCTCACTGTTGGGGATTGACTTGGACAAGCCAGGCCGATGCCGCATTCCATTGATTTATCTGCACTTCACACGTATCGAGCTGATCCATGGAGATCTGCTGATGTGATTTTCCGAGCGTATAAGGGCGCGACGAGATCTTGGAAGATTGTTCCTGCTTGACATCGTCGAGTTGCAAACGCATGCAGTGCCACTGCAGTGCAACAAACACGCCAAGAACACGAGCGCTTGCCACACTACAATTGGTCAGCCTGATCGTCTCGACCGGGCCTACTGTGTATACTACCTAGGTAGGTACCTAGTACAAGACTCAACATCAGAGGACTAGTGCATCGACAGTCCGTGGAGGTGTGTAGCAGTAGCTTGGGTTGCGGCTATGGTCCAGCGTGAGCCCTTCATCGACTGTTGTGGCCGATAGGTAGAGCTCGATGGACATAAAGTGGCCTCAACGATGATTCCAGGTGACAGCAAGGCTGAAGATCGATGGTAAATCTTGTACCATTGAAAAATAACCTTATACATTGGTGTCGAACATGATGTACAACTAAGCGCAATATCGAGTTCATTTCCTGCGCTTCATAACTTTTACACACATCTCCTCCAGGCCGTCCTTGGCCTCGCCATCAGGAAAGAAGCTGATGGATGCAATCGCCTTGTCGGCGTACTCTTGAGCTAAAGCTCTGGTCTGCTCCAAGCCGTCGCTCTGGAGAACAATATCTCGTGCCTAGTTGACAGTTAGCGGGAGTTCTTACCCCAACATCGGTGTTTCACTCACCCTTTGGACATCGCCTTCTTGCGAGAACTTCCTACCAACCAGTTCTCCCAATTCAGGCCGGCTCCTCCAGGCGAAAAGCAATGGAGCTGTTGCGAGGCCCAGCTCCAAGTCCGCACCTGCCGGCTTACCCAGCTCGGTGCCACTGATCGTATAATCCAGCATGTCGTCCACAAGCTGGAATGCCAGACCCAGGTTTTTGCCATATGAATAGGCCGCCTCAACCACGCTTGGCGCACATTGGCCTAGCAAAGCTGCGGCTCGACAACTCTTACTGATTAGACTTGCAGACTTCAAATATGTCTTTTGAAGATAGTATGTGATCGTCTGTTCGCTCCAGGCCGGATATTTTTCATCGGACGCGGTGTTCTTCAATTGCATGAACTCGCCCTCAACCAAGTTTGCTATCACCGTCGCCAACAGCTCGACGACTTCAGGATCTCGTAGGCGTGCGAGCGCAACCGAGGCTCGTCCGAGCATGAAATCCCCGGCAAGGACGGCCATCTTGTTGCCAAAAGCGGTGTTTGCGGAAGGAGCGGAACGCCGGGTGGTCGAATGGTCAATGACATCGTCGTGAAGGAGAGACGCAGTATGGATGAGCTCCGTGATTTCCGCCAGTCGTCTTTGCGACGGTAGAATCGCAGGATCGTCCGGAAACGTGCATCGAGCTTCGCTAGGGGTCTCTGTTATGGGTGAAGTGGCAGCGGTCTGGTCAGGGTTGTTATCGTAAAGCACTGTAGGGGATGATATAGGCGCGTCAATGTTGCTACTCGACACTGTCTCTAAATCGTGGCGAGGCTGTTTCGCTGCGAACGCGGTCGCCCTCGACATGAGCAGGACCAGTAAAGGCCTCACATGCTTTCCCTCGCTCTGCGTATAGTATTTTGCCACGGTATCGAGGATGGGGTGTCCAGAGCCCAAGAGCTGTCTTATATTTTTATTGAGAAACTTCAACTCTTCTGCCACAATCTTCAGAGGATCAATGGTGATGTTACCAGTCGTCGACCGGCCAGGTAACACATCAGCCACCGTGTTCTGGATCTTGGAGACTGCTGCTGCCCATGCTGAAGAGTGTGGGCTGGAGCTGGAGAGATGTCTCCTCGACGGTCGATTTCGAGAATATTGAGATCGGGTCAGGCACCAAGGGCAGACGGTTGGCGCCGAAGATATTGAAGTTGATGGTCGCAAAATTGCAGCAGTCGGCGGGATACGCACCCGCATGGCTGGAGAATGGTGGAAAAATCGAATCGATTAAATAGCCATGAAGATGACGAACGGTGCTACGGGCAAGGGATTATGTGCACACTTAGCATTGACAAAAGGGAAGCTTAGAGCTGGGATACTGATGATATGCGCAACGAGGCCAAAAACTGCGGAAGAGGGAGTATCGAACTTTGGCACCAATTACAGATTGATCTCGACTTTTTGATCGGAGCCGGGATCTCGCAGCTCGTTCTTCCACCTTTCCGCCTTCGGTTTCAGGCACCGCTGCCTCAATAATCGAGACCCTGAGAGAATTGACGTTCACTGACGAGCTACCAGACACTCACCTAGACGGCCAGAAACCTCTTTGAAGCCTTGTTCTCGCCTCGCCTCGCAGCCCCTAATTTCACGGTTCGCATTATTGCTACGTCCGCTGTTGGAAATATCAGTGCTCTACACACTGAAAGGCCTCAACGCTGGGGTAGGGGCATTATAAGAATCGTTGCAGTATAATCACTTCAACCTGCCTTGCTGCGCCCAGTACATCCTCCCACCTGCCGCACATAGCCTGTCCGAATACATTTTCTGCTTCATGAGTCGGAATTCTGTGCACTCGTTAGGGACGAAGGTCTATGGCTATCGGTCTATGGGTATTTATCGAGTCTACCCCGACAACAAATGAAATACGCCAGAATAATCAGCCGGCGACGTAGAAAAGGGTGGGACATCTTGTGACCAAGCTGTGTGACTGTCATGGACGGATTCTCGCCCATGGTATTCGTAGGGTCTGCACAACAATGTCTGCCATATTCTTCCGGAAGGCCGAGAATTGAGAGATTGGTCTCGCACTGCCCAACTGGGGTCTGCGAACACTTGCAAAGAGTCAGACAGTCGACCTTGTTACTCCCCTTCTGCATAAATTCGAGTGCGCTGGAGGAATGAGGCCGACAAGCCGATGATTTGACTCATTGCGGCAATATCTTCTTGGGAACAGGTCGTCGGAAAATCGTGGGTAGCATAGTCTTGACGGTGGTCAAAACGTGAGTGGTTGAAGTGGTTCTCTGTAGAGGACTGTTAAGCCGACCGCTTAATCGAGCGCTTCACCATGCTTCTCGACCCAAGCGCGCCATTCCTGCCATTCAGCATATGATGCACTCGATTTCAATCCCGTATATCGAACCACACGGAAGTCCTGCACCTCTTCCCAGGGCTTGGAAGACTGCTGCTCACTTGTCCTGCCAGACCCTCTCAAGAGCCTTCTCGCCACACCATGCCCATAGCCTCCATCCCACCCTGCCTTTTTCATCAAGCTTTCCAATGTCTGTTCCTTGTCCCAACCCTGCTCCACTGCAACGTCGGGTAGATAAGTCGCGCCGTACCTCCGGTTCCGGTAGGTAAAGCTAATTCTGATGCCGTGTAGTCCTAATGTCCAGTCCATAGCATCTTGACAAGGCTCAAAATCTGCAAGCAATGTTAGAGAGCATGATAGTGCTGGTAGCAGCGAAACCGGGATTGGTGAGAACCGTGTGTCATCAAAGGCAGAAGTCAATGCATATGTAGAGAGTCCTGAAGCGAGCGGAAGGGCTTCAAATGTTCCTATGCAACCACGAAGGGATTTGTGACCAGAGCGAGAGACCGTATTCCAGGTGACGAAGAGTGGATATGACTCAGTCACGGAGACCTTTGAAGCATAAGTCGGCGGGACCGAGACAATCGAGGTGGCGCTCGAGGGAGTAGTCAACTGGGAACGGGATGAACTTGGAGAAAGTATGGACGGAGAGGATGTGGAAGATGACCTCGAAGATGATGATCGCGTCTGGAGACGGGAGATACTGGGAAGTCGAAGTCCAGACTTATCGACCTGGCGATGTTCAGTGCGCTGGGTTTCTTCGTGTGCGCCATCTCCGTCATCTGGTTTCCCGTGCTCTTCATCTTCTTCGACTGTCACTACGGGGGGCTCCATCTCGACGCCATCTTCATCAACGGCATCCGCCGCCGCTTCCTCTTGCGGGAGTGCTTTGGCGGTATATGCTTCGTACAAGTCAAGGACTTTCTGCAGTGAGGGCGGCTCTTGGTTGTCGAAACTAGCGCGGAGAACTTCAAAGCAGTAGAAGCAATGAGCCGGACTCGCCATCAGGTCTGAATCGGAAGCGACTGCTTGGAGAGAGACAGAAAGGGTCGGGAAAAGCGGTAGCACTTATGAGACACAGTTGAGACGCAGCGAGCAAGGCTGCCGATGCGGAGGGGCGCTTTAGGACTCTTAAGGAACGTGGTTGCATAGGATTCGATTAGTTGGAACGAGGGTATGGCCTGCTGCGTACATAAAGTATGTTGAAGAAATGTGAAGACAAGATAAGCAGAAAGAAGCCTGAGAGCGAGAGGACAGATAGTAGTAGTGCTGGCAAAGGAGGTGTCAGTGCCGCAAGTGGCTGGCTGATCTGAGCCTGGTGTCTGTCTTTTAGCAGGGTCTCGTCAATCTCAGGGCTCAAATCGTATACGGCGGAGCATGGGACTACGTACCTACCTATCAATCCGCAGAATCGATGAATCATCTCTCGCACCTTACGCCGCTACGACAAGTACCACAACTCGTACCCATTGTAGGGACATTTGATCGCAGTCTCTTAGAGTTGGCCACAAGGTATCAATAGTACAAGATACCTATTCCTGAGCGCAATTACTTCCAGGCATCGACGGAGCCCACGTTGATGCCCAAGCCACTATCACTCGATCTGGTTCCCTTGGATCTTCCACTGCTTGCCCGCTCCCTTCCTGACTCTGAACCGCCTTCCTCACTGTCATTGTCCTGGGGCACAAGTCTGACGGCGCCGCCTCCTTTGGCTCGTCTTTCGTTCGCCCGAATCTCCTCTTCCGCCTTCCTCTTCTCCCATTCTGCTACCAGGTTTCTGTAATATACCTCTGCTTGTACCGTGATGCTGTAGTACTCAGGCGTCCAACCTGCCTTGTTCTTACGCATGGGGTCCGCGCCGGCTTGGATTAACGCCCGGACAGCCTTGAGATTTCCCCAAGCACTGGCATTGTGTAGACATGTGTTTCCCTGATTATCCTGCGCATTCACATCCGCTCCGTGCACGATGAGGGTCTCGATAGTACCATTATCTTCCGGCGTGTGGATCGTGGGTTTAGAGGTCTGCCTCAGGAAAGAGTTTAAAGTGGGCAACGGCTGCGAAGAAGAGGCAAGGTGGAGAGGAGTCTGTCCTTTGGAGTCGCACCGCATCACTGTTTTAGGGAAACGCTTGCAGAGGAGCTCGACGACTGCGGCTTGAGAGTAGGCTGCGGCCAAATGTAGAGGCGTCTGCCCGTCCGTGTTGATAGAAATCCCCAGATTGTCTCCATGGTTGCTGTAAATCCAGTCTTCCACAGGTCGACTGCCGTCATGACCCAAGGAGATCAAGAGTTCCTGAATCAAGTTCAGTCATGTCTTCATAGTTCAGGTCGTCTTGCATGCCTACTGCAATTTCTTCCAGCCCATACTGGGCGGCCAAGTGTAGTGAGGTATTGCTCTTGTCAGCAAAGTCGGGATTATGGAGGTAACGAGGGTGATGTTCCAAAAGTCTTCGGACTAAAGCCACATCGTTTAGGAGAATGGCCAGCCGCACCGACACATCAACTCCGGTCATGACTGAACCACACAGACAATGGTAAGTGATCTCTATCACGGTAGCGATAGACCATTGGCATTGCTGGCATCTGCTCAAATGAATATGCTTGTCTTGAAGGTATATCAACGCATACGAAGAGGAAGGTGGGCAGTTTGTTTGGGTTGAAGACGTAACGACAACTCGGTGGATCCGCGGGGAAGGCGGACGGACTCTTATCAGCCCGCCAATGGGCGTTACTGTTTCAACGTTACGCTTCCTAAGGTACCTACCGAGTATAAAACCGTGAACGTCTCAATAAAGCCCAAGAACAGCTTATACTAAGGTATGGTACAACATGCGCGTTGATACGGACATTAACCCTGTAGGTCTGTCTTAGGCACACCCGAAGCCAGCATGAGGAGATGACATTTCATGTGGGTGAGAAGGCTGAAGCTAGGAGAGCCGGTTCATGTATCTTTCTTTCCCTTCTGCGCCTCTCGCTCGGCTTTCCTGAGAGCTCTCTTTCTGATGTCCACGTGCATGGTTTTGTTGATCCCCAAGAGGATGCTGTTCATAGGGCCTAACACTCCAGTAATGAGAGCCGCCAAAAGTGCATGGCTCCAGTATGGACTTCCACTATACGGATAGCCAATGCTTCCTCCTCTTCGTCCAATCTTCGACAAAACAGATTTGACAAACATCCTTTCGGACGGTACCAGCCAGTTCGGTCGGCGGATCTTGGACATTGCAGAGGTGACGAGGTAGGAGTGGACGAAAAACACCTCGATTCCAGTTGATGAGAGCTCGGACGCGAGTGCATTCGACCACTGTTGTAGGAAGGCCTTGGAGCCAGAATAGGTTGCTAGTAATGGAGTAGGCGTCAGACCGCCAAATGAGCCCATCGTCAAAATGAGGCCTCTCTTCTGTGGCACCATACTTGGTAGGACTATCTGCGTAGCCCGTAGTGTCCCGAGGCAGTTTATGTTGATGATGTTTGACAATTCAGGCAGAGGAGTCTCTGCAAAAGGCACGGGTATGCTGTGACTTTGTCCCACGTTGTTAACAAGTATTGCAATTCGCTTCCCTTGCACCAAAGAAGCCAAAGCAGTATAGTCCGAGTCGAGATTTTGCGAAAAGTCCATTGCCAGTGTTTCCACCGAAAGGTCAGGGGAGGAGCTTCTGATTTGGGAGGACAATGTCTCAAGTTTCGAGGCTGTCCGAGAGACGAGTATGAGGTTGTACCCTTTTTTCGCAAGCTGCTGAGCATATTCCTTTCCAAGTCCGTCTGACGCGCCTGTCACGACTGCCCAAGAGCCCTTGGGGCCGAATTTTGACAGCTATAAAGACAATATTAGCATAAGCAACACTATATCAACGGATTGTCTTCTCGCAGTCAACGTACAGAATGCCCGGGTAGGATGAAGGTGCTTAACAGCACCCTCAGCGTTGTGAAGACAATGGAGCCAACAGTGAGGGCGCCCACACCGATCAAGAACGCAGAAGTTGCGCTCTGTTGACCCAGAGACCCCAAGTCGATCGCCATGGTCGATACGTTCAAGGTCGAGAGGAATCAAGAACTCTAACGGCGCAGATGGCTTGAGAATTCTCCTGAGAAGCTGCACCTTATATGCCAAACTTGGTTGGGGATTGAAATTGGAGGAATATTAAATTATTATTCCGACGGGACCTTGCAACATCATTCAGTTGGTTATTTATTAGTTGCATCCACCACTGCAGGAGCTTCCGTATCCTCCTCAGATGCGCAGATGAGCTTGTGCTGTGCTGATCAAAGGCTTCAAATCTCCCATCTCTGATATGACTTCCGTACTTCCACAGTCGGAGGGTTACCTCCCCCTTTACATCCTCTTTGTGAGTACTGTCTCTCCCTCCAGGGGTCTGCATGGTCTAACAGAAGCAGGTTGGTGTTACTGCCATCGGCAATGCCATTCAATGCTACACCACTCTTTCGTATACGCAGCGCCTCTATTCTGGGCAGCCTACGACAGTCCCCGGCAAGACTTCCAGTGCACAGTCCTCCCCGGTCACTCCCCTCTCCTCGAGAACATTTGGAACTTGGACGATCGCGGTTGGTCTCGTAAGGGTCTTTGCAGCATATCACATAAACGAGGCATCCTGGTATCAGATGCAGCTGTTGACGAACGTAATCGGCCTGATTCATTTTGGCTTGGAGGCGTTCGTTTATAAGACGACTCGACCGTCGGGACCATGGTTGGCTCCCGTGGCTGTTGCTTCGATCGGAGCATTATGGAGCATTGCACAATACGACTTCTATGTCAAATAGAGGGCGCAAAGCGAAGGATCAGCTAGCTTGTTATGCTACACTTTTCTCTGGCGCGGGCGGATTTTGGACTTGGGCCCCGTCCTGGACTTTCCTCCTGTACAACTCCCCACCACAGTTCTGCAGCCTCACCGTTGCCTGCTCTGGTGTGATGTCTCTCTGCGGTTCCGCCATCATTTCATATCCAACCAGAAATTTCCTTACGGTAGCGCTTCTCAGGAGCGGAGGATAGAAATGGAGGTGGAGACTCGAACATTCGATTTCCTCCTCGCTACCTTCGAGCGGGGCCTGGTGGATGCCCATGCTGTAGGGAAAACTGGTCTCGAAGAGGTTGTCATACCGGCGTGTGATCTCTGCAATTGCCTCAGATAGGTGCATTTGTTCGGTCTCGGTCAGGTCGATCAGGGAGCGAATGTGCCTGACGGGCAAGATCATAGTCTCGAATGGCCACACTGCCCACCATGGACAGATGACCATGAACGTTTCATTCTGAAAGACCACTCTCTCGTTCTTCTCCCGCTCCAAGCGAGCATAGTCGACTAGCATATGGGCCCCTCCTTGCTCCCGGTGATATTTTCTCAGTTGCTGAAGTTCCAAGGCTGGCTCTTCTGGCAACGAGCTAGTCGTCCAGATCTGTCCGTGAGGATGCGGATTCGAACAACCCATCGCAGCCCCTTTGTTCTCAAATATCTGCATCCATCTATACTGATCCTTGGGAGTACCGACATCGGCATGAGGATTGGCAGGAGGAATATGAGTTGGTCTGGCGAGTGCCGCCAGTGGAGACTTTGGCGAAATGTGCGCGGTATAGATTTCAGTCCAGGTCTTCACGATGGGTAGGATTTCGGCGGGGGACATGTCGGCCAATGTAATATTGTGGGCTGCGCTGAAGGTCAACACGTAGCATTTGCCCTTGACCGGTTGGGCTTGCAAGAGAAGCCCTGGTAGGCTTCCCGGAGGGTCCGGAGACACATAGTCCTCTTGCGACTCCTTCACCGCGCTGAAGTCGTTCACGAAGACAAAGGTGTTCTTGTAATCAGGGTTGGTATCTCCGGAGGCTCTCTTATTTCCTGGACACAAATAGCAACTTGGGTCATAGGTAGGCAGTTTTATGATTCCTGGGCTCTCTTGTTGCCCTCTAGACACTGAATCAGGTCATATTCTCTGAAGACTGCAGATTTCTTACTGCCATGGTCTCTTGGTTCGATGAGGAGACACAAGTATCCAGCTCCCGCGCAGGGGATTGTATCTGCGGTGGGAGATGTCGTCGAGGATCTTATCAGGCATATTCGGGGTGCGCCGGCACACTGAGAAGCAGGAAGATGGACTGGGAGCAAGTAACGTCGTGAGCGGATTCAATGTTACATTTATATCTCTGGAGGCAACGCGGGTACCAAGCGGAGCAGGAAGTGGAGAGACTGATGTGCAGGCTGTTTGAGTGTCCCACAAGGGCAGACGCTGTTTACTCTTCTATGTCTCATCAGTGGAACAGAAGTTTCCCATCACGAGGGCCTTCAACCAAGCACTACATGGGGTGATACAAAGCTGTTGCGTTGGTTAAGCTGCGCTGAGCATGGATAGCAACATGGGCAGTTGAGGCCGTGTCGCGCATTGACGTCAACGAGCATCATGGCTGTCGCTAGTGTTGCGATTTTCCTCCGTCCATCGCCGTTCATCGGCGCTTTTGATCTGCCCTCGTTGCTTATGTTCAACCTCATCTATTATTGTCAGTTGACTACCAGATTATGTGAGACAAGGATCTGGTCAACATTCTTCTCGAGGAGTGTAGCACCCTGCTCCGAGTCTGGCTGCAAACATCCTGAGCCGGGTCATGAGAATATCGCCCTTAACTAATCCCATATCCTGTGGGCGCAGTTCCGCTCGTCCATGAACATGTCTCCAGGTCCATTATGTCTCTATAGTCTCCCAAACGAGGTACTTGCATCCCTGTAATATACGAGAAGTGGTACTGACGAGGCAGATTCTCGTCTCCATCCTCTCCGGCTTCGAAACCCAGACTCTGCTTCCATTGGTCTTGGTATCACGCCGCTTCCATTCAATCATCCTTCGTATCATCCACTTCCGTCTTCTCCTTGCCGCAGCGTTACCCGACTACAAACTTATTCTCGAGGCATATCATCCTAGCAAGAGATACACTGATCCGTACCTCTTCTGCACGTACCTTGGCACGGACGGGCTCAGTTCCAAGCATGAAGGGGTGGGCAGTCTATATGAAGATTGCGCCGGAGAACAAGGGAGGTTCGCAAAACTAGGAGCACTTTATAGTCGATTCAGACCTGAAAGACCGAGCGTGCAGGGCTCCATGCCGCTTCGCAGAATTGCTGGCGCAGTCCCTGCCCAAGCTTCGCCCGACCATACCCAACCGATATATGCCGAAGCAGGCGATGGCGGAAACATGAAGGTTATACATAACTTGAACCTCGATGCGGATGAGCTATTCGGGCAATTCTGTGCGTACGCAAGCCTTGTTCAGTTGGGTCCGCGTCGAGGTGTGTTCTTGAGCAATGCGCACCTTGTTCAATCGGGGCAAGGTGTCATGAGAGTATGGAAGCAATGGCTGCAAGATCGCGCTTGCGAATTATGGCAAGAAGAGCAAAGTCCCGCGGTCGACATGGATAGAGCCCCAACGACGAGTTATGCCTCGATCGGATCTGATAAAAACATCCTCTGGACAGACTATAGAAAGAATGTGGGACTGCGGGTGGCAGTACGCGACCGAGACGGACGGTGTCATGGGAAAGACTCTTCCGATCTTGATGATCAGCCCATGAACTGCTCGCTTGAGATCCAAGGTGATGTGTCTGGGCAAAGAAGCAGACCCTTGCTGACGTTTGGCAGAGCTTGTTGTGCGGACAACACATCTCATGCTCGCTGTAGAGACATCCATGCACGAACAGGATACTCGAACGGGTAAAACTCTCATTTTCGGCACGTTTGCTACAGTGGCCTCGTGACCTGTGATGTGAGGGTTGGAGCAGCCGATATCATTCGATACGAGACGCCATGATAGTTGATATAAGTTTGACGAGGGCCAACAGAGTCCGAGGCTGGCTAGCCGATAGCAGCGTCGTATATCTGGGTATTTCGGTCTCCGGCTCAGGAGGGTTTCAGAGATTTGCGACAGGGTCGGTGTAGAGCTTCGAAGACGTAAGGTCCAAGGATTGGAGTCTAGATGGAAGGGTCATTGGCTATACCTTCGCTTGTTGTTGAATCTTAGTTGGATTTCCCATTTCATTCCGCACAACTTCCTTCTTCACACCTACCAAGCTAGATACCTAAGGCTTCCCAGCACTTTCTTGTGGTCGGCTCAGCGACATACCTCCCGAGGTAGGTGGAGAGTGACATAGGCACAAAGAACAAAATCTCGGTTGGTAGCACTGCAGTGCTGCAAAGAGCCGACTCGCAGTCCACCTTCGCAAGCCACATACTGTGTATGCCGCCACCTCTATCAGGCGTTGCATGCGCATCGCCTTTCCGCATAGCAGTGTGACGTCTTTGGCAAGTCTCCCAGGGGATGCGAAGTCCTTGGTCGGAGGCCGCCAATTGCTGGGACATTCTCCCGGTCGTCCGCCAGAGAGCAAATGCCGTGCTACCTGATGTGTTATTGAGCAATGCATTGCAAGCATCAGAGGCTGAAAGCTGCTTTCCATGCCCAATAAGCACCCACCACAGGGAATATTCACACAGCACTGAGGTCCGAATGCTCTCAGCCTTGCCCCTTTTCATAGGCTGAGCCACTGACGTAACAAAGAGGTAAATGTGACGGCCTGTGACGTACTTTGCTTCAGGACGTACTTGTTGCATGCTTCCTATAGGCTGCCTCAGCAGTATTCAGCCTCGTGCTATGGCGGACGAAAGTTCCGCCCAATCGACGATCGATTGCTGGGTTCCAGCCAACAACTCGGATTCCCCTTCCATTCTTTGTGATTCGCCAACAACAGCGACGGCGCAAACTGTTCTGCACCAAAGAAGCTCTGGGGAACGTTCCCCGGCGACCTTGGAGTTTCGCTATAGGTCGATGTGGGTGTCCATGGCGACTTTTGGCTGAGAAAAAGCTAAGGGTGCAACTTGAAGAAGACAGGCGGTCATCCAGCTTGTTTCGAGACGCGCACTTCTCTACCTAGGTATTCGTTATTGTTTCATCCACAAAAAAGCATCTTGCAGGAGTACACCTTGTTATCTTGTTGGACTTGAATTGAAATCCGGAAGTTCCTACCCCAGTTGCTGTAGCTATTACTCTGACCATTGCTGGATTCATCTCACCATGGATCCCAATTTCGAGGGCCGGGTGTTGGTCATCGCCAATCGACTGCCCATCACTATCAAAGCCGATGCCGAAGGCAATTTCGACTACACCATGTCCTCTGGCGGACTGGTGTCAGGGTTGAGAAGTCTAGCCAAAGTGGTGGACTTCAAGTGGTTTGGATGGCCAGGCATCGACGTCCACCGCAACGACAAAGATAAAGTCAGGAGTCAGCTGCATGATCAATTCAATGCCGTGCCAATCTTCCTGCCGGAGGACCTTGCTGAAAGACACTACAACGGATTCTCAAGTACGTTCTCTCTGGTAACCCCTTGATCATTGTTGGGCCGAAAGTCTTATTTCTCCCACAGACTCGGTGCTCTGGCCGCTCCTTCACCGCATGCCGGACAAGGTGGGCGCCGAATCCGAATGGGCAGACGCCTATCTAGAAGTCAACGAGATCTTCGCCGACAACATTGTCCCCTACGTGGAGGACGGGGATCTGATCTGGGTGCACGACTACCACCTGATGCTTCTCCCTGGGATTCTGCGTGAGCGGCTAAGCAAGAAAAAGGACCTCCGTATTGGATTCTTCTTACACACGCCCTTTCCATCCGAGGACCATTTCACCATCTTGCCCTTCCGAGAAGAGATCTGTCGAAGCTTACTTCTCTGCGACGTGGTGGGGTTCCATACCAACGAATACGCAAAGGACTTTCTGGACAGCTGCCGTACAGTGCTCAAGTGCGTACAACAGACCACGGTCGTGATGTGTTCGGGCTACTAACGTATCTCCAGGGACGTTGCTAAATCGCCGAGCGACCTGCACTGGGCAGGAAGGAGAGTCATTCTACACGGCTTTCCCATCGGTATTGAGCCAGATGAGTTTACCCAGAAAGTGCAATCGGAGGAGGTGAAGAAGGAGATCGCGAAACTGGAAAAGGAGTTCAACGGCCAGAAAATCCTGCTCGGTGTCGACAGGCTTGATTACACCAAAGGAATACCTCAGAAAGTCATGGCTTTTGACAGGTTTTTGACTCGGCATCCGGAGTGGGTGGGCAAGGTCACCATGATCCAGCTGGCCATTCCCACCCGGGCAGACGTGCCTACATACCAAAAGCTGAGAGAAGAAGTCGAGCGATTGATCGGTCATGTCAATGGCAAGCACGGTATGTTCGCAAGAGTAGAAGGGCCTGTTCGACGCTGGCGAGCCGCTGACTGTAAGCAGGTACCTTCACCCACACGCCAATCCACTACCTTTACAAATCTCTGAAACCGGAGCAACTGGCGGCATTGTACGCCGTCTCCGATGTGTGTATCATTGCCTCCCTGCGTGATGGCTTGAACATGGTCAGTTACGAGTACGTGGCCAGCCAGGTTGAACGGAAAGGGGTCTTGATCATGTCCAACTATGCTGGAGCCGTCAAACTCCTTCCTTCATGCGTGGTTATCAATCCGTGGGACATCCCGCGATTTGCAGAAACGATCGGGAATGTCTTGGATATGCCGCCTGAAGAGCGGGCGCGACGACACGAGGAGAATTTCGATGTGGTGAGCAGATGGACCAGGTGAGTCTATCGAGATACTTGCATGACCGTGTTCGACCCTGACCCGTGATAGTGTCAACTGGGGCACCTCATTCCTGAACACGATGATTAATTTGGAAATTCCCAAGGATGGTTCAGCACCGCCAGATCGAGACGCCGTCTTTGAGTCCGATATCAAGGACGAAGATACGGGGAAAGTGGGCTCTTGAGTGGCCGTGCAAGGACACTTACCCTCTATATCCTAGGTCTGGAGTGTTGATCTGGCCTGAAGTCACGACAAGGTTGACACGCGGATAATGGTAGCATTTCGGTCTTCGAAGCATGACTGGGCGCGCATACTGCATACTGCATACTACAGCGATACACGGGCCAGGAGCTGTTGAGGCCATACGGGGCACATGAATCATGATCAGTTGCTGACAAAGGGAAAGCATAGCAGTTCGTATGCTGCAATATAATAGCATGGTCGAGCAAATGGCAGTCATGGCATACTCTCGTGCTCCCAGGAAATCCGCCGTCGTTCTTCCTTCTGTAGCATACCAGTGCTGCCATGGTCTCGTAGCATATCGCGCAACCGGCTTGGTGACCACCGGTTGGTATACAGTCTAGGTAGTCTTTCAGCTAGTAGCTGATCTCGCATATCAGGGAGAGAGTATCTGATCTCGCATATCCTCGTGCCAATGTTGGGCCTTGATGTAAATCTACCAGACACCCACCAACAGGAGCAGGAGCCGGAGCCTATGATCCTGTCCTTGCTCCCCCCCGCAGGTACGCACCAATGAATGCACCCCGATCCCACCCAGTATGTAGTACGTTTGTAGCTCCCCCAGATCCAGATGTCAGCTGTGCGCAGGTACCACAAAAGTCTAAGCATTCCCGTTCTCTCACAGGACGGGACAGGGCATCCGACGGGGGCTGGGGATCCGGGGCTGGTTACAGCATGAGGGTCCTGCCGGATAGGCACTCGCAGAGATGGGGATCTGTTACTACTTACCTACCTACCTTATTGAAACACCGCCTGCAGCTGTGCCAGCTATTTCACCCCCCCCGGTCTCTACCCTACCCACTGCACAGCTCCGGCTAGTGGGCTCTCTCGGTGACGCTCTATGCGGATTCTGTTACAAATCTGGACAGATGAGACAGACGGTCGGCATTGGCGGAGTCGTCATTATGACGCCCTAACTCCTCAATTCATGGGAATAGACATGTTGCCACTGCATGACAAGATGATTTCTGGGTATTGGCAGTGTTTGTGTGTGTTGGGCCTTGACATAAGAAGCCTTGGATTGCAGTTGCTTCAAGTCATATAAAGGTACACCTTAGCTGCAGTCTTCTTGGAGTCAAGCTCAACCAGCAACAGAGTCCTTGTATTTATCCGATATTTTGCTCACTATGACGCGCAACATTTGCATTACTGCCGTGGATGGCTACACGGGCTTCTCTATTGCCGAATATATCCTCACGAATGAAATCTTCAAGAAGAAAGTCGGCACCATCACGGGGATTGCGCTGAAGCCTCATTCGTCGCGGGCCAAAGAACTCTCCAAGCTGGGCGTCCAGATCGTTCCTCACAAGACTGGCCGAGTCAAGGATATGGTCAGCCAACTGCAGTCGACCGAGGCCGACACGGTCTGTCTGATCCCTCCGGCCCATGAGGACAAAGTGGATATCACGACGGAGTTGATCGAAGCCACCAAGCGAGCGAATATTCCGAATGTGTGTTTCATCAGCTCGGCCGGCTGTGATCTCGCAGAAAAGGATCGTCAGCCCAGACTGCGCGAGTTCATTGAATTGGAGAGTCTGGTCATGTCAACCAAGGGTGATCCCGACACGTCCACTGGCCATTCTCCCGTGGTGATCCGACCGGGCTTTTATGCGGAAAATCTGCTGCTCTATGCTCCGCAGATGCAGGAGGAGCAAACCATCCCTGTCCCCATGGGCAACAATCATAAATTCGCACCCATGGCTATCAAGGTCGGTGGATGCCCCAGACATGGACATCATGTCGAATGCAGTGGTGTAAGATGGATGGATTGATGACTGACTTGCGAGCAGGATCTTGCCCAAGTCGCTGCAAATGTCTTGACTGGAAAAGGAAAACACGGCTTCAGTGACAAACATCGAGGGCAACTCATGGTCCTTACCGGTTTGTGTTGTCCCACATACGTTGTCCAGACGGCCAGAAGATGTGCTGACTAGCCCTACGCAGGACCCATGCTGTGTGCTGGTAATGAACTTGCAGAAGCAGCATCGCAGAGTCTGGGAATAGAGGTGAAGTTCGAGGATGTGTCTGAGTAAGTCATGCTTTTGGGACACTTACACTGTCATCATCTGAGTCCTGTTAACCTTCTTTTGTTCTCGTACCAGGAGAGAAGCAAGGAATCTACTGAAGAGTCAATCCGATCTCGATCCATCAGAGCTTCAATACCTTCTTGAGTATTATTCGCTTGTCCGTGAAGGAAAGACGAACTATATTTCCACGACGGCGTTCCACGATGTCACTGGCCAGCATCCCACAGAGCCGATCGAGTTCTTCAAGCAGCATGAGGAAGAGCTGGTTGCGCAAGAACCCCCGAACAAGAAGAGAAAGACCAATGGAAGTTAGTAGGAAAGGTCAACCTAGTAAGGAGTGTCAGAAAGATACAGCAACAAAGCACCCGGACGATGATATGTGGCCACAGAAAGATGGCTGGCGATCAGCTTAGGCTGTTCAACGTATCGATGAAAAGGAATTGGTTGAGGCGATGGGATAACGAAAGGATTCTCAAAGATCCAGCCGCGCACACGGCATCCAGCTCCAGACATATATCGAAAACCTTGCCTGATTAACCCATAAATAAACCATTGATGTACTGCAGTGTAGACCTACCACAGTACTACAGGCACCTAGGTGAAAGGTATACAGATGTGATTGAAACCGAAGTTCAAGTTGCAGCCGAGGTTGAAATAGAAACAGACGCCAAGCAATCACGTGATCTGCAGCCTCGCTTAGTCATGCCTTCTTCTGTCTTTTTGTCCTGAACACGTGACACATCCTTCTTGTATGTCTCAACAGTCTGTCGATGACAATAACATGTCACCCTCAATATAATGTAGCAAGACTGATAGTAAACCAGAAGCAGTCGGGCCATGACTTTGTGCGTTCGCAAGCACGAATCAGGCATCTGCATCTACCCACTGCCAGTTGATCGATCACCGCGATAGGGCCATAAGGCCAGCCTAGGTGGTCTTCTCGGCCCATTCCCTTCTCGTCTCCTTCAATCTGGTCGTTAGCCAGTAGAAATGAGGGAAAGTTGAAGCCGTAGTAGAAAACGCAGCACACCTGAATGGCCAACTGGGTAGTCGCCGAGAGTAACAGGAAACAAGCACTGGTGCCGCGATCTTAGACCGCCGAGAGCCTCGCAACAGCGACGCTGAATCACACGGAAGCACACAGTAGAAACATCAAATGCAAGACTGACTCTCTTTTTTGCTGTCTACCTCCTAACAGCTCATCACGCTCAGCAATCCTAGCTTTTTTTGACGTCCTTTGAACGTCGATTATGCTTGACGTTGATGTGGAAGGGCCTTGTCTTGTCTGTGGCTCTAATGGTTCTTTCTTTCTTTCTGTCTTTTCATCCACTCGTGCTCTCTCTGTTCTTGTCCACAATCTCTTTCTGTTCATCAACCAGTTGACTCGGGGTCGGGCTCGGAGCCCTCACACTGATCGGAGCATCATATATCGAGCCACAATAATGTGAGCGGAGCGCCTCCTCGCACGCCAACTCCTGATCGTACCGCGGCAGGACATTGCGCATGGCTTCGAGCCAGTCCCCCATGGCCTTGGGCGTCAAATGGCACATCTGCGTGTACTCCCAGTATTCCGGGTACCAGCCTGAACTCTCCCATCCGATCAAGGCCGTTATCCTTCCCGCGTCGTCGACCAGAACGTTCTTGGGACAAAGATTGGCATGGGTGAATTTGACCTCGTACTGTTTGTTGGGGTCGTGGACCGACTGGATCTCCTTTTCCTCGAAATCCTGAGGCGGGTGTCCTCTCCTGATGAAGTTGTGGAACGCGGCGATCGAGAAGAAGGGCCCTACTTTGCCACATCCGAAGCGTTGGTCGAATGCTGCGCCCAGCGTTGCGTCGCCGACCACGCACAGTTTGGGCGGCTGCATTTTACGCAGCTGCTCGACAAACCGGCCAACGTCTGCAACCAGTTTGTTTCTCTGGGGGGGCTGCCATGTTGGGCCATACCTCGTCCAGTGGCTTCCCCGGGACACACTTGATACTCCACCCATTTGCCTTCTGGTCGGTTGTAGACAGCAAGCACCTTGTATGCTGGCACGGAGGTGTGTCGGTCAATCAACCGCAAGGCTTGATACTCGGTGTTGGCGCATTGCGTTTTCAGAATCTTGTTGCTGCTCAGGCGCAACACCGTTTCGCCCGTGTTGGCGTCAATCTCCTTCTTGCTGAAACGTATGCGAAATCGCAGACTGAATGGAATCGGATCGTATTCGTCCTCTGGCTCTTTATCGTCACCCCCGAAACACAACGGCATGACTGTTTCACCGGATCAACCCCCGGCTGACCAGTACTGTCAACAACAACAACAACAAAACAAACGCGACCCAGAGACACGACCAGATGACGGGCGCATTGAATGTCTGTGTCTCTTCCCCGATTCCGACTTCGAGTTCAGGCTACTAGGAGGCGGCTGGTTGCCTGCAATCGACCATGGCAGTGCTCTGATGGGTGTCTGTCAGGTGGAGGGTGTGGATGCGATTCTTTCTGGCCTTCACGATTCGGCCATCTGGCAGTGATCTGGAGGAAGAAATGAAAAGCCGGTATGCGGGCGAAAGGGCGCTGAGACCGAGCTTGAGCTGTGATTCATTTCGGTGCAGTCTGCATCTGGGAGGGAGATGGCGGCGGTCAAGTACAGCGGGGTGTACAAGACCGAGAGGAGAGGAGGAGGAGGAGGAGGAGGAGGAGGAGGAAGGTCGATCGGCCGGTACGGTTGTGGCTTGCCGCGTCAGAAGTCACGGTAGCTGGACAAGAAGGCCCTCCGCTAAAGAGTAGGCAGTCTCTAGTTGATGGATTAGTTGTTGCTCGAGTTCAAGTTAAGCATGGGAATTTTCTAGAGTTTGATCTGTGGCTCTGGAGGGGACAAGAAGAGACGCCGGAGTGGATGTGATCGCTGCGGCTGATGGATGGATCCTGCTACTGGTCACCACCTCCGGGGTTCCTCAGGCCTTGGGAGCCTCTCCCATCCACTTTCATCCATATCGGAGCCTCGGGGCGTCGACAGTCCGTCCTCTCATTCTTCCATCGACAGTCACAGTTACTGATGCTGCTACAGGAATTTCACGTCCATGCGTTCGAACAGACGCCGCATCCTCCAGTCACAATGTTCTCAAAGAGCCTTACCACCTGTCCCACAACAGATGCCTGTGCCCCGCTGTTTGCCTCCGACGATATCTTGATCCCGGTTGACATGGGCCACGTCGAACGCGGCATGGATGCACGCCCAAGCCACGTCGATATATGCAGGAACAACAAGAACTAAATGCGTTGGGCATGGAATCGGCTGCGAAGTGTATACCCTCACACTACATCCGGTGTCTTGACTCGCCCATGTACCAGATCTGCCTGTCTGCTCATCCTTGCGAGGCATACGCACGAGGGTAGGGGGCAAGTTCCGTTTCTTCCCCTGCCACGATGGTAGCCTTGCAAAGTTGAACGGCACTCGAACACACAATGAAGACACAAGATGCGCATAGAGCTTATACTCTATTTCCAGACGAACAGCCTGTCGGCTCGTCATAATATTAACACCGAGATACTGATCCTCTTCAACTCATTCATCTCGATGGCCATCAACTTGTCCACTGGTGCCCAGATTCGATTCGACGTTGATATGGCAGCAGACCCTGCCGGTATCTCCGCTCCAGCGGCTTTGTTAGTCCGTCATTTCCTTTCCCATCCCTTCTCATCCGCTGTCTCATCCACTGTACTGGGTGCAAGGAGAGAGAAAGAGAGGCAGTGAGGGCAAGCCCAATCTTACAGAGAGGAGTGGTATAGCGTTCATGGACCCTTCCGAACGAAACAGTCCTCATGTTAGGTGAGCACAGGCACGGACATGGCTGTGCTGAAGATGAATCAGTTTGCGTCGAGTCCACGGTACCATAAAGATGATTGGGGTGCCATGAATACAATCGGACAAAAGCACAATGCTGTCATGCCGCTGATCGATGGCCATGAATGACTCGACTAATAGAGCGGCAGACGACTCTGACAAGACACCCACGACGAGAAGAAAGAATAGCAACGTGGTCGGCCTATGGTAGTCACCATCCTAGAAGTCGCGTGTTCAGGGGTAGGGCAGCCTTACGCAGCCTCACCGGCAGTTTGACAATGGACATGTTTGTGACTTAGACAAAGGAGGCTGCCTTCACACTTTTAATCCCGCGCTCGTCGAACTACAGCAAGTATCTACCCACCCGGCAGACTGATCACAATAATGTAAGTACATGATTTCCTGGCACCTTGGTTGGTAATCTCCCTGAGCTGAACTGGACCTCCGGTCAGCAGAGTCACCTAGTAGGAATGCCAGACCTCTCACTGAAGATGATAGCAACAAACACGGTAAGTGGATGCCCCTATAGATTCTGCTGAGCCGCATGGCAAGGGATGAGGTGCAGTTGGGGAGACAATTCTGGCGAATACCCTCATCTTGCCTGGGTGAGACATACATGTTGAGTCTGGTATCTGGGACAGACCCCTTGAGGCCACAGAATTATGGCAAATGATGCGCCCACAACGGACATAACTCCCATGCCTCGAAGCGGAAAATACACCACTGACGCAAACATGCAGCAGCGACCTGGTTGCAATACCTCGCCGTGCTTCTATCTCGGTAGCGCAGGTGACATATTACGCGGAGAATCAATCTAGATGGAGGATCTAAGCGAGACACAACATGCTATGCTTCATTGTTTGATGTAATGATGTTCACCCCTTTCCAAAACCTGAATCTCGTCCCCAGCATGGATTTCAAATGTATCACCTTCCGCCGGCACCAACTGCAACCCCAGACAAGCATTGAGAGGATCCCCATCGTCAATACATCGGAATGACTTCAGCGTCTTGTCTGGCTCGACCGCATGTCGTTCCGCAGTGTCAGGATCGACGTTCGGTAACCTGCACCTGACGGTGTGACAAGCACAAAAAAAGACATGATTTCCTATCTTGATCTGCTTCCAGTCATCCTCATCGTATGCACTGGGACCAGAAACCACAATGTTGGCTCGAAACCTCCTTGCCGAGAAGCGTGGGATAGCCTGCTTGACTTTACCAGCCACGTCTCGCACCGAAGCAATGTTCAAAAGGTGCACCGGGTATGCATCAGCAAATCCCACCACGGACTGATAACCCAGGTCGGCCTTTTTAGGAGCGCACCTGTGCACTTCTCTGTAGCTCGCTGGGTCGACTCGAAATAGTGTCAGGGGATTCTTGGCCCCAAGGAATGTGCGAAAGTCCTTTGGAACATGCACTCCATAGTTGAGCCAGCTCGGAGAATCTCTCCATATGGTGACCGGCTCCCTAGGGTAGTTGTGGTCCTGGGGAGGGATCAGGGGTACCCGGAATGATTTCTGCGAAGATAGGAGCCCGAGCCAGGTGAGGACCTTGAGCAGTCCGGCAAAAGGTCCTGCAGGTACCCGGGGATATTTCACAACCATAAACCCTCCGTTCTGAGGTGACGATTTACCAGCAGCTGCATCTGGCAGCCAGATCTCTGGTCTTACAAGAACAAGCTTCTCGAAACCAGGCTGACGCTGCGTTCTGAAAGTCCATATGGGCTTCTTATCTGCCTCTGAAGCATCCAGCCGGGTCTGAGGCCTGACTAGTTCAGCGAACGCGAATTTCCTGTCCCATAGGAAGCCTGCAGCATCGACATCGGCCACGTCCAATTCAACCGGGGCGCATGACTTGATTGGGTGCACAAACAAACCCTTTACTTTCCATAGAGGCTCGGGGCTTGACCCAGTGGGCCGAGTGTACTTTTCGTCGTATTCATCGCTCATATTGGATGCGCCCTTCAGCGTCAGTTGTCTGTAGCCCCTGTGAACGTTGCGCATCCTCCATGCCTCCTGCACGCAAATGATGGCGAGTGCGAGGAGTAGGGGGGCAGTGAGGACCGCGACTTGGTCCATATTTCAAGGTCTTCTCCTTATGTCGTTGACTTGTCGCCACGGTCTCGCTGGAGAGGTTGATGATACCTTGAACTTCTAGGAGACTATTTTGTGCGCGATGGCCGCTCTAAGGACTCGACGGCGAATCGTGTCTCAGTGAGAGGCTGATGGGGACACAGAGAGAGAAACGAGGTTCCGCCAGGAATGAATGGGGGCTTGTTGGGACGAGATCGTGTTCAGCGCTCATATTAATTGAGGTCCTTGTACTGTGTAGTTGGTGACTCAGGTACATAAAATGATGCACTCTTCTCCTAATGATATGCCGCTTTGGAATGACCGTCATTCATGTCACCGCACCCGCTCATGATCACGCCCAGACTTCAAATGTCGTCATTCGAAGCAACGCGACCTCGCGACTTCAACCTTGATATTTTGCAGTCTCGCTGTGCTCCTCGTGCTATAGCGAAGGACAGCAAGTCCACAAGCTGGACGAGTTCCTCAAAATTTCACTGTCTCGGACGACGATGATGATGCCTTCCTTCCGCAGCTACGCTTCTTCTGCCTTTCACAGCGCCTTTGCGTCGAGCCTGCCTTGACACCGCTTGAACAAGTCTTGCTCTGCGTGCGACTCAGCAGGAGGGCCACGATGCCTCCTAAGGAACCGGTGGATGACTATCAGCATGGAGGATCGAGACGTCGGAGACATTCACAACTTCTCCACCTCGCCCTCTCAACATCGTCTACCGACCGTCTCGGGCGCCGAGGCCCTTCAGAACGCGTCGGCCAAGGCAAAAGGCGTCCCCTCCGGTCTTCCCGCCTTGGATTCGCTTCTTCTCCCAAGCCACCTCTCTATCGCTACTCCAGGGATCCAGAGAGGACATGTGACCGAAGTGTTTGGACCGCCGGGAGTGGGAAAGACGACGTTCGCCCTTCAGGTTGCCGTCAATGCTCTGCACTCTTCCAGCGAGGATTCTCATGTACTGTGGGTCAATACAGGCTCACCGCTAATCGAGAAAAGGCTTCATGAAATATGGGATGGCGGCGGATCGCGAGTCGATATGGACCCGTCTCCCTCGGCGTCTGACCCTCGCGACGGTGACACTGCATCCCATTTCGAGGACAAATTCATGTATCTCCAAGCCCACTCACTACCTAGGCTACTATCTCTGTTTTTGTATCCAACGCGGTCTCTCCCGTCACACGATACCTGCCTGATTGTCGTGGATGACCTGTCAAACCTGTTGTTGGGATCCTTCTTCAGGAATCCGAAAGCTCTGAAACCTGGCGCCCCGGCAGCTGTCCGAGAGAAGTTTGAAAAGAAGGCAGCGGGACGACGCTTCCAGGTCATCGAGAGTTTGGCTGCCGCCATATCCAAAACAGCCGCTCTCAAGAAAGTTGCCATTCTCGTGCTGACCAGCGCAACCATGAACCTGAAAAGCGGACAAAAGGCTACACTGAAACCCGCCTTGTCCAGTCAAGCATGGGACACCGCCGTGCATACCCGAGTCATGCTCTATCGGGCCTTTCCGGATGAGCAACAAGAGGCAGAGATGTCGCAACTTGAGGCCAGCGGTCTGCGCTATGCTGAAATCCAACGACTGGCACACAAGGAAGTCTACAAGACCCCAGTGCCGTTCGTCATCCTTACACGCGGTCTCCATGCCTTAGTGCTAGATTTGTCGAGAAGTGAACGCAAGCCGGCCAGTGAGAGTGAGAGTGAGAGTGAAACAAACGGTGTGGCAGGCCCATTACTCGAAAATGAACTTCCGCTGCTTCCTGTCGAACTATCTCAACAATCCCAGTCGAAGAAGCGCAAAGCCCTCGAGATAGCCGACAGCGAGGACGAATATGGCGATGAGCACGACCAGCCTTCAGACTCCGACGAACCTCAACTTCCACAAATGGTTCTTCGAGGGGGAAACACCTCTAGTCTTGAGAAGCAGGATGAGATAATCCTCGATACCCACGAGTTTGCTCTTTTACGAAGCTATCGGTACGCCAGCATCAGGGGATCCGAGGATGCTTTGGGTCCGTTCTCGCCATCCGATGGCGAGGAAGAAGAGGATGAAATTCAGGTGGTGGATCAGGACAGCGATAGTGATGAAGTATAACAGGTCAGACCCTATGGGAATTTCCTGTCCAATAAATTGGCTGGAATCAGGCGTCAAGAGGCTAATACGCAGAATGTTGCGCATGGATGGAACAAGAGTCAATGGTACACCGATCGGCTTGAAAGCTCTTGCATTCTCCGATCGCTTTCAGAAGAGCGCAAAGGGGCCTGATGCTATGCAACTCGCCATGCGCTTGCGCCCAGTCTAATCTCTTATCTATTTTACAGCCAAAAGGCGGAGCGGAGATTGTTAATATATCATCATCTGCGCCACCATCTCAGTCCCGAGGGACCCCTTATTCAAACACCAGTGTATGGGCGTCGTCTTCTGAAAAAGCAAATGCGCTGCTTAGCCAGTCATATGCACAAGACGCCCGGCATGCCTTGTCGCCCAAGATGCGGCTGCAGGTCGTATCCATGTCCTTCGGCGTGCACCACTCACGCAGCCTTGGTTTGCTTTCGGCGGTGTGTCAAGGGGAAATCGCAGGAGAGCAGGTATTCACAGCCCAGGCCATCTCTGTCTCGACCCTTGTTTGCGGCAGTAACACTGACCATATAGGATCCGGCAGAGGTATTATCGGACAGCATTGGCAGATTTCGTTGGTGGAGTGGCTCTTCATTCGTCGTCGTCGTGGTCTTTATCCTTGTCCTCTTTCGACTTCTTCAACGCCTCTTTCCACAGAGAGTTGATTTCTTCCGTGTTGACATCTGGAAAGACGATGTTGAAGACGTCGTCGTACCAATCAACAGCATGCCCTTCAATGCCCTCTCTAATGTTCTGTCATTGATAGTTAGTATTGCCCGGACGTTTGAAATTCCATTCAAGTGAGAGAACATACCTCAGGCAACTCGCACCAATCACCCCAATTATCTTTCGGGAAGAGAATCTTCGAGCATCCCGCCCTCCTTGCTGCAACTGTCTTCTCCCTCAAACCACCAATTCGGAGAACTTTGCCCGTCACAGTCAACTCGCCGGTCATGGCCAGCTCCGGGTCAACCTGTTTGTCCAGGGCCAAACTCAGCAGAGATGTTGCCATGGTGATGCCAGCGGAGGGCCCGTCCTTCTGAACGGCACCCTCGGGGCAGTGCAGGTGGATCTTCGCGTGGTCAAAGAAACGGTTCTCGGGGAACCTCGTAGCCATCACATGTTTGGCGAATGAATACGCAATGGAAGTCGACTCCTTCATCACGGGTTTCAGGTTACCCGTCCGCTCAAGACCTGGCCTGCTGGAGTGTGACAATGCCGATTCCAGAATGGACTCGACGTAGAGGGCGGCGCCACCCATGCTGGTCCAGGCGAGCCCCATCGCTACACCAGGTGGCGTTTTTTCGTACAGACGGTCAGAAGTGAAGACCGGAGGGCCAACATAATCCTTCAGATTGTCCTTCGTAATCGTCACATGGACCGACTCTGGCAGTTTGAGCGCAACTCGAGGTTTCTCCGTCGTTTCCTTTTCAATGGACTCGGGAGTATCCTTGACGTCTGAATCATCCTTCTTACTCTCTTCCAGTGCGGCCTTTCCTTCTTCCGTCAGAGCTTCGGATTCTGGAAGAGCTTCTTCGCCGAGGTCCTGGATGATCTTCAACGCAGACTTGCGGAATACCTTTTCGATCTGCTTCTTCAGGTTTCGGACACCGGATTCACGGCAATACTTGTTGATGAGCTCTTCGACTGCAGACTCATCTAAGTTGACGTCGGCATCCTTCAGGCCAGAAAGCTCCTTCGCCTGTGGTGCAAGGTAGCGTTCCGCAATGGCCTTCTTCTCATCCGCGACATAGCCACTAAGTTCAATCATTTCCATGCGGTCCAGAAGCGGCCGCGGAATAGTATCAGTCATGTTTGCTGTGCAGACGAACAGAACCTTGGACAGGTCAACGGGGACATCCATATAGTGGTCCAGAAAACTCGAGTTCTGCTCAGGGTCTAGCAGTTCGAGTAGCGCAGAAGAAGGATCTCCTTGATGGCCACGCCCAATCTTGTCCACTTCATCAATGAGGATGAGGGGATTCTCCGTCTGGCACTTCTTGAGGGCTTGGATGATCCGGCCGGGAAGAGCGCCAACGTAAGTTCGACGATGACCTTTGATCTCGGCGACATCGGTCAAACCTCCAACACTGAACCGGTAGTACTGTCTGTTCAGCGCGCGAGCGATGGATTTGCCGATCGAGGTCTTTCCAACACCGGGCGGTCCAACAAAGCATAGAATCTTGCCCTCCACGGTTCCACGCAGCTTGCCAACGGCGATAAATTCAAGGATTCGGTCCTTGACATCTTTCAGTCCGTAGTGGTCCTCATCAAGCACCTTCATGGCATTCTTGATGCCGAAGTTTTCGGCACTCCTCTGACCCCAAGGAATCTGAGTGAGCCAGTCCAGGTAGTTCCTTGTCACGTTGAACTCTGACGCCGCCGGTTCCAAATGTGCCAGCTTGTTAAGCTCCTCCTCGAATACCTTCTTGACAGCTTCAGGCATGGCCAGCTTCTGAGCCTTCTCCTTGAATTTCTCGACCAGTTTGTCCTTGCCATCGGACTCGATGCCTAGTTCTCGTCGGATACCCTTCATCTGTTCCATAAGCCAGTACTCTCTCTGGCGCTTTTGAATCTTGCTTTCAACGTCCTTGGAGATTTTGGATTGAAGCTTCGCATTCATCAATTCCTTCTTGAGGACAACCAGAGCCTTGTGCAATCTCTCCTCCACATTCATGGTCTGGAGAACATCCTGCAATTCATCCACCTCGCCGGCAGAAACTGCGGCCGCGAAATCCGCAAGCTTGGCAGGCTCTTCTATGACATTGCCAGCGGACTGTGAAACACTAAAATCGGAAATCTGATCTCGAAACAGTTGGTTAAGACTGGCCACCTCCTTGAAGACGTTGACAATCTCCGAAGTCAGGGCCCTGATCACATCGCTTTTCTTGTCATAAGGTACCTCGCTCAGGTTCTCCACATTCACCAACGAGACTGGGTATTTTCGAAGGAACGCTGTTGGCTCATACACACTCAATTGTGCGGGCTGATCCTTGTTTGTTTCTTCGAAACTGGCTACCACGTCGCCTTTGTTCTCGGTCGTACCATCCGGCACGGGCTTGCTTTCTTTGACTGGCTGAACCTCGACGACCGACGGACTCTTCTCACCACTTGTCGAGGGAGGTATCAAGGCAGTCATCTTGATCCTGCGGTGGGGATAGAGCACTGCAGTCAAGCTATGCTCGTCGCCATGGACCGGAAATGCGCTGGTGATCTGGGCGAAAACGCCGACATCGTGAACATCTTCGGGTTTCTCAATGATATCCTTATCCGCGGCCTCATCTTTGAACAAAAACGCGCCAACGTATGGCTGTCCTCTCTTCATCATTTCTGTAATGGCGGCCACCACATTTGGATCCCTGATTGTGATCGCTTTGTAGAATCCCGGGAATAGGGGGCGTTTGGCAATGGGAATGGCCATGACTTGTGGATATGTTTCCGGGATGGTAGGCTTCGATATCTGGGTACTCTTTCGTCCCCGTCTCGTACCATCACCTCCACCAGAGCTTTGCCCTGATGCTGACGACGATGACTCCCCGCCATTGCCCCCTGCTGTGGTAGGTTTTGCTTGACTGGTAGATTGCGGTATGGGCTGCGGCTCAGGCGGCGACTTTTTCGACTCGACGCTATCCTCAGTCCGAGGGGCTTCGTCTAATTCATTAGTTATCTTCTTAGCCTTCTCGTCAGCCTCCTCTGATTGCGCGGGCGGGTCATCTTCAGGTGGTTTGTCCTTCCGACGGACTGGATGGGAAGCAAATTGACGTATTTGTAAGCCAGATCGAGCTGCGATGAACGAGGCGTGTGCCGGTCGTCTAGCGGTTGCGGAGGAGGAGAAGGCGGTTCGTTGAAGGAGTTGCCGCCTACAGTCCCGACATATATTATGCTGACTGCTTCGGAGTGCAATCCTCCATGGTAGACTCTGACCACGGAGCATGCTCCGACAAGTAGTCTGGTTTCGAGGTGGTGGCGGGTGATGCGAAGGGGCCTGTTATTCGGCCGAGCTTCGATGAGAGGGGGAGGTCCTTTCAGCTGGGATCCCCGCCGTATATAGAAGAGGGCGCAAGTGAAGGGAATAGATGAAAATAGTATGAGAGTGCCGTGGGCTGAGGAAGAGTTGTCGCGTAGTCGTACAGATAGGTCGCCGGATACTCGACGAGGCGCTGAACTCATCATCGTTCCGAGGAGGGAAACTGCGGCGAGCGGAGTTAAATTTTGCCCAAGAAGCGGAAAAGCCTGGAACTTTCTGACTCGCCTGCTGCTGCTTTTACTTGCTACTGTTCTGTGTTCTGGACACTGAGCCTCGCTCACAACGATTCACTACTACTATTGACAACTACAGTCAGATCATATCGTCTCTATGTACATCCAGAAAAGTCAGACACCAATCCGATGAGTGTTGCAGGGGCTGCTTGGGCCGGCTCGGCCCCCCCGTTTAATCCGAACATCGATACAATGCCCTCGACATTGCAGTACTCTCTGCCGCAAAGCTCAAACACGGCAATTCACGAATCCCTCTACTCCCAGAAAACCTTCACCTCGACGTCCCTTACCCTCGAACCAGACACGACCATTTTCAGCGACTCCCGTTTCTCATGCGACCAAAGACCCGTACCAGACCCTCGGGGTCGGCAGAGATGCGTCCTCTTCCGAAATCAAGAAAGCATACTACGCTCTTGCAAAGAAATTTCATCCCGACACTAATAAAGACCCCGGAGCGAAAGAGAAGTTTACAGATGCGCAAGCGGCTTATGAACTGTTAAATGATCCGCAGAAGAAAGCCGCCTATGACCAATTTGGCGCCGCGGCCTTTGATCAAGGTGCTGGGTTCGACCCAGGCGCAGCTGGTGCGGGAGGGCATCCGTTCGGCGCAGGCGGGAATCCGTTTTCAGGCTTTGGTGGTGGAGGCTTTGGAGCAGAGTTTAACTTTGAAGACCTCTTCGGCGCCTTTACTGGTGGGCGTCGCGGGCGAAGAGGTCCCTCGCCCTTCCAGGAGGAGATTTTGGTTGGCGACAATATTGAGGTGCAAACGAACATCTCTTTCATGGATGCGGCGAAAGGCGTGACAAAGAACATCACGATTACACCTCTAGTGCGGTGCGGAACGTGTAAAGGAGAAGGATTGAAACCCGGTTCTCAGCGGCAGACATGTAAATCATGTAACGGCACTGGAACGAGGGTCCATGTGATGCAGGCTGGCTTCCAAATGGCTTCAACATGTTCTACCTGCAGCGGGACGGGAACAGTGATACCTAGAGGGTCCGAATGCAGTACATGTTCTGGGAACGGGGTTGTGCGACAACGCAAGACCATTTCCATTGACATTCCCCCGGGGGTGGAAGATCAGATGAGGCTCCGGGTTGCATCTGAGGGTGATCATCCTGCGACGGGCACGACGACAAATCCCAAAATCAGGTCTCAACCGGGCGATCTATATGTTCACATTCGAGTGGCGCCGGATGCTCGGTTCAGTCGAAATGGAGCGGACATTCTCTACACTGCCTCAATACCTGTGACTACCGCCTTGTTAGGAGGCGAAGTTACCGTCCCCACTCTTGATGGAGATGTCAAGGTCAAAGTGCCACCGGGTACTGCAACCGGGGATAGGATCACATTGGGTGGAATGGGTATGAAGAGACTCAGTGGGCGAGGAGCTTCTTCAGGCGACCTTCGTGTGGAATTCAAAGTGGCCATGCCAAGGTCATTGAGCGCCAATCAACGGACACTCTTGGAGATGCTGGCCGATGAGATGGGGGACAAGACGGCGAAAAGGATCATGAACCCCAGTCAATACAAGCAGTAAGTCAGTGTTTCTTGTTGGTGCCAATTGCTTACCCAACGTGCAGGGGTTCAAACCAAAGTGACACGCCGTCAAGATCCTCCAATAAAGCCGCCGACCACAAGAACGAGGGCTTCTTGAAGTCTGCCTGGCACAGACTAACCCATCAACATGATAACTTGGAATCTGAAACAGATGGAAAAGAGGGCAAATCAAAGTCGAAAGACGAAGATGAGCCAAAAAAGGCCAGTGGCTCTGGATGAAAAGCTCGAGCTTGCGGGATTCTCCCGAGTACGGCGTTCCTCCTCGACGTATGCTTCACACCGCTGGCGACCGAAGGATATAAAATCTCCATATTGTGATATAGAAGGCCGCATCTCCAGTGACATCCATGCTGTCTGTCACTTGCATTATCATGGGCTGGCTTCGGAAAAAAGTGTACAATATTAGTTGGCATTCGAAGTGGCATGATTAAGGAAGATACCCGTCAACTCAATGTATACCATCAGTAGAAACAAATGAGCACGATATGAGCCACTGCCGTGTGAGACCGAATGTAGCCAGCTGTTTCTTGTGGTGAACAGCAGTCTGGTGGTAGTATGTAGATGTTTGCTAGGTATCTAACCCTTAATGAGTTCAGCCTGATGCAGCACGTGATACGGGGGTTGGCGTGTAACATCATGGATGCTCCGAATCCCGCTGCGGTGTGTGTGCTACCGCTGTAACTCCCACTACTCAACTATCACAATCCACGCCGTGGCCTTGCGCTGCGCAACACACCTTTAGCCGCCTACTAGTACTGTTCGACCCGGACTTGGATCCCTTCTCGCGTCGACTTCTCCCATGGCCGGCCTCAGTAACTATTGATCCTGTCTTTACCCTCTATCTTTCCGTCAAGCGTTCGGGTCGCGAACCCCTCCACGGCCCTCAAGATGGTTCAAGCGCCTATGCTGTCCTGCCCGCTGAAGCAGACCAGCGAGATCGACTGGGTGACTCCTCTAAAGAACTTCATTGCGAACAATTATGGCGACGATCCGGAGAAGTATTCAGAAGAGACACAAACGCTGCAACGTCTCAGGCAGGACATGAGGGGTGCCAGCAACGACTCGGCCTCAGGAAGAGATCTGCTGTACAGATATTATGGACAACTCGAGCTGCTCGATTTAAGATTCCCTGTGGACGAACAGCATATCAAGATTAGCTTTACATGGTAAGGCAGAGGCGCAACTGTTCGAGAGCGTCCAACTGATTTAGCCCAGGTATGATGCGTTCAGAGGCACACCGACCTCTCAGCACTCATTAGCCTTTGAGAAAGCTTCTGTGATCTTCAACATATCTGCGGTCCTCTCCTGTCATGCGGCCGCTCAGAATCGTGCCGAAGACAAAGACCTCAAAACAGCATATCACTCGTTCCAAGCATCCGCGGGCATGTTTACCTATATCAACGAGAACTTCCTCCATGCGCCCTCCATAGATTTGAGTCGGGACACTGTCAAAACCTTGATACACATCATGTTGGGCCAAGCACAGGAGATATTCCTTGAGAAGCAAATCCGCGATGGGAAGAAGCCGGCACTGTTAGCGAAACTCGCAGCCCAGGCACAATTTCTGTATAGCCAGGCCAAGGAAGGACTTGAGTCGGATCATGCGCGTGGAGTGTTTGACCATGCGTGGTTGAAACTGATCCAGATCAAGACCCTGCACATGTCTTCGCTTGCCGAATACTATCAAGCATTGACCGAGGATGAAACCAACCTTCAAGGCTCCGCGATTGCACGCTTGCAACTGGCGGAAAAGTCTAGCAAGCAAGCGTACTCTTATGCGAAGTCGTTCCCTTCATATCCGTCAACCGAATCCCGGCTCGGATCAGACACCGCTTCGACCATGCAGGCGATCACGCGGAGACAGACGGAAAATGTGCAAGAAAAGTTAAGCACGCTAATCAAGGACAACGACTTTATATATCACCAGACCATCCCGGCGGAAGCATCATTAACCCCCGTGACAAAAATGCCCGCAGCGAAAGCCATTCCGCTTTCCGATCTTTATCAAGGACAAGACATTCAGAGGATCATTGGACCTGACATCTTCCAGAAGATCGTCCCAATATCGGTGACCGAGTCTGCCAGTATGTATGACGAGGAGAAGGCTAAGCTGATCCGCTCCGAAGCTGAAAAGGTGGAACAAGCCAATGGTGAGATGGCAGCCAGTCTCGACTACCTGAAACTTCCGCACAGCTTGAACGTATTAAAAGGCGGTTTGGATCAACAGACGGAAATGGACAAAGAATTCGAACAGTGGTGTCAGGAAATCGCCAATCACCAACCATTCAACAGTGCTTTTGAACAGCTCCAGAAGGACAAACAGGCGGTCCTGGAAAGTCTGGCAAAGAGCACGAAACAACTCGATATGGAAGAGAGTGTCTGCGAGAAGATGCGGACCAAATATGGTGCAGAATGGACCCAACAGCCAAGTTCCCGCCTAACATCGACATTAAGGGCCGACATCAAGAGCTACCGAGACACTGTTGATGAGGCTGCCGCTAGCGACGCTCAACTCACCGCCACCGCACGCCAATATGAAGCGGATTTTGATGAAATGAGGAAGGCCGGAGAGCAGGGCGAGGCTGACGTTTTGTATCAGCAGGCTTTGATCAAGGCTGGCTCGGGATCGAAAGCAACCAGAAAGGCCGATGAAGGTAGTCTTCTTGATGAGGATTACGGTGAGGGCGGTTTATCGGTTGCCGACCAGATTGCAAAGGTTGAAGATCTGCTGCGAAAGCTCAGCCTCGTCAAACGAGAGCGTATGCAGGTTCTGAAGGACCTGAAGGAGAAAGTGCACACAGATGATATATCCAACGTCCTCATCCTGAATAAGAAGGCCATTGCGAACCAAGAGACACAACTATTTCAAGCGGAGCTGGAGAAGTTTCGTTCGCATCAGAATCGACTTATTTCCACCGTCCACAAGCAGTCATCCCTACTCAGAGAACTAACCAAGACATACGGGGATCTGTTGCAGGACAAACGCGTCAGGGCGGATCAACAGAGATACGACGCGATACAGAAGAGCAAAAACAGTGTGATGAACAAGTATCGAAGAATCTTCAATGCCCACGAGGACCTGATCCAGGGCCTGCTGCGAGCACAAGCATTTTACAATGAGATGAAGGAAAGCGTTGACAGCCTAGAAAAGAATGTGGAATCGTTTGTCAGCAACCGACGAGCAGAAGGCGCACAGCTGCTTCATCAAATCGAACAGACCAAGAATAGCTCCGTCGATGGTCAGGCTGCGGCAGAGCAGAAACGAATGCAAGAGCTGATGAACCGCTTGTCGATGGAGCCGAAGTCAGCCTCTCCCCTCACAGACCGAGGCTCCTGGCCTTCCACCTCACCCTTCAGCTATCAACACATCCAGATCTCCTGCGCCTGTTTCTCCCTCATACCCGATTACCAATCCCGACCCTCGTTTTACCATACCGCCCCGTCACTCGCCGGCACCTGTTGTGCCCAATGGATATTCCAATCAACTCAAGCCACCAGCCCAACAATCAAGCAACCCTTCTCCTGTCGAACCTCAACATGCATTCGCCCAGGGAGCGGCAGCACCTCTCTCTCGACCGGCTACAATCCCATGGCCTACCCAGAAAGGTCGGTGACGTCTCCCATCCAGCAACCAGGCAACCAGCAGCACTATGCGTTTTCGCCTGTCACTTCTCCGCCCGGACCGATGAACACATACTTTCCACAGCAACCCCAGCCTCAGTCGCATACGCCGGTACAGCCAATGAACTTTGTCTCACCTACTCAATACTCACAGCCTCCGTACGCATTTCCGCAGCCTGGCGCTGCTCCGGGAGCATATCCGACACCATCGCCGCATCCCCAAGTGCCTCAATCGCAACCTCCCTATCAAAACTATCAGCCGTCCCCGTACAACATGCCGCAGAATTATGTACCGCCTCCACCGCCCCCGGGCCCGCCGGGGGGAGGCTCTACGACGCAATATCCGCCAAACCCAGCTGGAATCTGGCCAAGCGGTCCTGGCGGGTATGCGACTTATGCACAGCCAAACCGACAGACGCATCAACCGCAGAACCCACAGTCTACCCAGTCGCAAGGTCAGGATCAAGACCCGTGGGCGGGGCTGAGTGCGTGGAAGTGAGGTCTTAAGTGGGAGGATACTACGTATGGAAGTTGGTCTGGCAGATGGCGTGTCGAAGCCCCGAACTCAACCATGAAGCTGGCGGAGAACGATGCAGACAGAACATGTTCTTGAGTGAGCAATTTCTAGTATACTTGGCCACGAAAGCAGCAAAGCCTCATTCATATACTAATGTGGTCCCATGAGAGATTTCTCGGGCTTGTGACCATGAACTACCATGAACTAATTGAGTCACTGGACATGCCATGCCGGTAGGATTTTGACATTGGGAATCCATGATCCCGTCCTCTCCGTCCTTTCCGCCCTGGCCAGCCAGCATAGTAGTTAGTGCATGTTCATGTTCAGCTTCGTGATGGTGTTGATCTTGAGAATGCCATCTATCTGAGGAGAGGAACCCTCCAAATTCCGTACGTTATGTTCCCACTGGTCGAAAGTGGTGACGATAATCATGAACAATATTATATGGCCGCGACTCCCGAAGAGGGGACGCCAGGTTTCGTCAGATATATCTATTTATACTCGGCGTGGATGGCGGTTGAAACAAGTGCAACCAGTGCAACAAGTCATGACATGATTATTGATCACTCACCCCCTTATATCAATGACATATGCATCAAGGACCTTAGGTACGTACAGTCAGTGCCTTCATAGACGTTCTGGCTATAGAGCCGAGACTCGCCCGCCATTATGGAGGGCACATACATCCTCTTTCTCTTTCTATTTCTACAAGTCAAGATTCTAGTTTGATTTATTTACTGTCTTCGCCTCTTGACGATGATGTGACTAGTGAGGTCCTACTGTATGTACAATGCCTGTGTCGGCCAGGGAAGAGCCATCTTTCCAACACCTTATGTGATATATTGGCAGTGTAATGTACAATAATTAATTGTCAGTACACTTCGGGACATGGCCGGTCTGACAGACGTGGGTAAGCAATGACTGCCTGCCTGCCTGTAGAAGACGTACAGTATTTCATTCTGCTACATCCAGGCAGTTAGTTCACCCTGCATTTCGGTATATATTTATATTCATCGGTGTGTTGTACTTTTCCTCTCAACAGAAGTCAAGCTTGCAGACATCACTATGTAGTTTGTTCAGCCGTTGCCATGGCGTGCATTGGTCATGTATGACTTTGTCTGTCGGTGGAGATTCACAAGAGGCAACTTATTCAGGGCATCGGTGACGAATGGGCACCCGCGACGAGTCTTCCTGGATCCCATAGAGCGTCCGAGTTCAGGGCTAGCTGGACGAGCCGGATCGAGATGGGTATGTAAGAGAGAGAGAGAAGGCTAGAGACTCGACTCCATATGCGCCATTCACTTTCACTTCGCGAGAATCCCTGTCAATAAGACGAGTATTTTGAAAGGAGGAGTGTCTTTTGTGTCATGTCCAGGTGCATTCTCCCTTGAAAGTTGAATAGATACCTTACCAAATCTCGAACGGACTTCAGCCATTGGAGAGGACAAGAGTGGATGCCGGTTGTTGCTTCTCGCGAGGAGGCATGGCGCAGGAGGCATGGCAAACGGTGGAAAACTGCGAGACTGGTTCCGTTGTGGATTTTGACGCATTCGCTCCTGGCTGTGACTGAAGACTTGTCTTCTTCCTCACAGGACTTGAGATTGAAGGCAGGGAAACAAAAGAGAGAAGAAGGACGATGGTGCAGGTAGTGGAACCCTCTCTCTCGCAACGCATCGCCGACATCATCGATGGACCAGAGCGGCTGTCGATTGTCTTTCCCCCCTTTCTCCAGGTCCGGCCCCCACAGCTGCGGAGAGGCCAAGGTCGTTCAGACCTGGGGAATTCTTATGACACCAGGTTCCGAGTCAGGGGTAGGCAAGGGGTGGATATTGTATGTTCGATTCTTGCACCCGACTCGAGATGGCAACAATCCCTACCAAGTTTCAACAGGTATTGAGTTTACCTTTTGCTCTGGGAAGATCCCGGATCCCTGGTTCGGCTGGGATGTTCTGCCTCAGTTGTGCCATTCGGTTTGGAGAGCGTCGGAATTTGGACAGCGGATTCCCATCAATGCAAGGGGTCAAAATGTTATTCATCATCGGAATGAACCCAGTTTCCTGGATGCGGACTGCTCCTGAGACAGACGATGTATTTCGCGCCGACGCTGTGACAATTTGGACAGTCAACTTCGTATACTGCTCGGTGGTGAAAGATTGCATGTCTGTCAAGAATTTCCCCAACACCCTTCCCTGAAGGTTCACAACAAGAAAGGAGAAAAGTATGGAAAAGTGAAGTCTCTCTTCCGAGAAGAAGGTTCGCTGGGACGGTTGAACGTCGAACTAAGTACCGCCCGGGCGAAAGGAACGTCAGATTATGATGATGATCCCAGGCTTTGGCTCCTCTTGTCAGATTTGAACTGCTGAGTCAACACTCTTGAAAAATATACCTCATTCATGCCACAATGCTTCTTCAGGATACTCACGAGTCAGGATGAAGGGGGGTGCTGGATAGCCAGACACGAACGCAGGTAGGAACAACCCCGGATGTCATCACAAACCGGTAGATTTCCTTCGGAATCTGATAAAGCTTACCATTGTTATGATCTTGTCCTTCCCCACAATGAAAGATGGCTATTGACAAGGCGTTGTGGAGACTCCAGACTCCAGACTCCGTACAGATAATGTTGGCTGTCTAGCACCGACATCAATCTTCTGACGAAAGGTCGGCAGGGGAAGCTTGACCAGTATCCCTATCCCCCATTCTTCGGAGAAATTCGATCAGGAGTGTCACAGATAGCTAGGTAGATGGGTAGGTAGCCAGCCCAGACCAAGCTCGTATGGCGCGCTGTCTTTGGGCCTCGTATAACAGGTTGGATGCGGGCCAGTGATGGACGCGAGTAACGCTGCGAGACCATCATGACCATCTCCAAGAGGGCAATCCTGTCGAGTCGCGCGCCTGAACTTCTGAAGTTCCCAAGCCATGACATTTGAGACTTCGTCATCAAGATGATGGGTGCGGATCCGCCGTCCGGAGGAGAATATCCAGTATCGCGATGTGAGCGGACAGGATAATGTCAACCTGACCGTGACACCATCCAAGTGGTCAGGGGAACTGGCTCGCTCCCACATGCCGTCAGCAAATATTGGGACATTCCTTGACGGAAGCGCCATATCAGCCTCTCCAAACCCTATAACCAGCAAAGATCCTTGCATGATGCAAAGCGGTGTCGGAGGGCGGCCCGAGCTCAACAGTGTCCGGGGCTGAAGGAGGTCGGACACACACAGGAAATGTCTGAGGAGCTCAAATAAGAACCGACATTCCAGGGATCGGCAGGTAGTTCCCCCACACCGCTCTTCAAGGAGGTGAATGGTGTTGGGGTTGCTTTGCAAAAGCCGATGACGTTCCATAAGAAAAAGAATCATAAACACGATATCATGGTTGATGGGTCCCAGCAGATACCATAGCAACATAGCCAAGATAGCACATGCCCCCAGAAGCGAAAGATTCACAAGGGTGCATCCCTGTCCTTCTGTGCTGACACGGGCGGCCCCCGGCATCTAACCAGATATCACCTCCACGCCCCAGTGTCCTCAAGCAAAAAATGCGTTGGGAGTCGAGGTCCGACGTGTGTGTGCCGCCCGTGGTTGGATGCAGTGTCACAATTAAGTCATCACGAGCTGGATGTTCGCTTCCAAGCGCTCGCTGAGCATGTGGTGAAGCAATAGGACGAGCATGTGGTGAAGGCAGTGGCAGAAGATCCCGATCAGGCTGCCTAAGCTCCTTGATAGCGCTCGTTAATAGAGTTGAAGGTGGCATTTCCGTCAGCACCGCAGCATCTTCCATTCGTTTCTTTCGTTTGTTACGTACTTCTTATCGGTGGCCGTGATGGTCGGCTCGGTTTTCCTCTCCCCACGAAATATAGGCTTCCGGGAAGGATCAGCATCGCCATGGCTTGCAGCCCCAGCGTTTGGGGCTGGTCTCCCCTATTAGCCGGGCCGGATCTGTGCTCCCAGTGCCCGCTAACCCTGGCAGAGGCTTGCTTATTCGAGCTTGCATGAATACGAGGTGATAGCCCCTTTGGCGATCGCTGGCCTTCATATGCCTGCTCTTTTGGTTGGGGAAGTGGAGAGGAGCAACTGCATCACTAATCCGAGGGAGGTACTGTGTACGTAGTTCCGGCCTGTTTCCCATGTCCGATAGAGGGAATGGTATCAGGAAAAGGGCGCGATTCCGCCGATACCTGCCCACCATCGGTGCGAAGAAATCCATGTTACGTTGGCTGACGACCTCAGGCAGATATGCAAGTTGGATTGGCCATCTGCTCGCACGAAAGGAGATTGCACCGAGATATGCAGTGTCCCGGCGGTTGAGGGATCTCCAGATCGCTACTCTTTCCCTCGTCTCGGGGGTTGAGCTGCCCCCGGACCCCAGAACTCAAGGACGTATGAGCACTGACTGTTTCTGGTGGAGCAGGATTGGGATTCGCCGAGGTCAGTTTGAATGCTACCATCGGCGGTCGATAAGGTGCAATAATAATGGGCCAATGCTCATCCTGCGCCCGGATCAGATCGAAGGAGAAGAAGGAAATCGATGGTGTCACTTAGGCCGCATCGCCAGACGGAGGGAGAAGTTCGAGACCAAGACGACAAGCACCGTGTCAATAGCTTCGCAAAAACAGGTCCACAGTTGTAAAAGGATCGCACCGAAAGCGATATCGAACTCCAAACACTTGTACGTATGTGCGCCCGTCTTGGAACCCAGGCCCAGTCGATGTCTTCGTCGGACTCCCGGATGCTCCCCACGTCATCCAAACTTCAATATCGAAAGTATTCTTCGAGGTGTATCCGGGCGAACTGGTTTTGAAATCAGCACGACCAGGCGACCATCCAGGGCCGGCTCAATTGGCCATCCGTGCAGAGTCGTCCTTCAACAAGACCATAGTGATTTCGGGCCAGGCGAGCTGGATGTAATATTGGCAAGGGGTGTCTGAGACTGATCTGCTGCTATTGCTGCTCCCTGTCACCATCAAAGGCCCGTCTACAGGCACACCGCACATCCGGCAGCTCGCCTGGTGTATGCTCCAGGCGGAAGAGGGAAACCTGGGGACTCCACGATTGGCCTGGTCCGTGCCTTGCTCCCTCTTTGACCAAGAATGCGCTGCAAGGCGTAGAGTGATGTACATGGCACAGTGGCAGCTGAAAAGACACCCCTGAGCAAAAGAACAACTCACCGCCCCGGTCATCTCCCAACAAGACGCATTCTCCATCTATTTTTACAGGATCCGGCTCATCAGTCTCTTCGACGTGCTCATCTGCCGGTACTGTCTCGATCGTAACCAGGGAAAGGACTATATCTGTGTCCTGTACTTCGTATAGGGTGGAGAATGTCTGTGATGCCGGCTGCATGGGTCAGCGCATCCTAATCAATCATGGCAAAAGTAACTGATATCAAACCTGCGTTGTCGAAGCGACTCCGGGGTCTGCAGCAATGATGGATGGTCATCAGGCTCCACGGTGACTCAGCCCTCTCGTCACATCGAGGAGTGGAGGTGCAGTGAAGGTGCAGTGTCTCTCGACAACGACAAGCAGGGGAACAGATGTCAACCAAACAGAGCACTTGCAAAGCCCCAAAGAAAGAATCCGTACCAATTTGAATTGAGTTATCTGAAGGTCACCTTACAACACATCTAAACGTGGGGTGGGCTGTCAACCGTGAGCAGCTTTCCGTTTGCCTGACTCGATGCCCTTGTCCTATCCCAGTCATGTCCCCCCAAAATACCCAGTCTATGTGGCGCAAATGCGCTGCGCAAGCCCAGTGATATCCGTTTCCTCGTCTATGCCTTGCTCCGCGCTGTTGTTCTCCAGTTCAACCATTCATCCCAGTCCGTGGTGGTTCTATCGCCCCGAATCACCACGGAAAAAAACACTCAAAACTCCGAGGGCATTGCCAGAGAATACGTGACTAAAAACAAAGGCCGCAGTGAAAAGGGGCCCAACTCCAAGCTAAAGAGCAAGGCTCGTAGATACCGTAGATTCCGTAGACACCTTGTACTCCCTTCTGGTTACCGGCCAAAATCCCCATTAATCGATGCTGCTGTACTGGATTCGCCGGAGCTAATTCCAGGAGGGATCGCCAGCATCTCGGACACTCCAATTTTCGGTAATTGAGGGACAGGCAATTTGCGTTGTGTCCCCGTCACAATATCAGCGATAGACGGACCAGAATGTTGAGGCGGCGGAACGTGGGAGTATGACCCGTCAGCCTGAGGCTCCATTGGTGCCAGTAGCGGTGTGTGACCTAACGAGAGATGACGGAGGCCGGGCAGTTGAACATCGCTGCCATGTGGGCGAAGTCGCGGAGAGTGGCCCGGCGTGGCAAGAGGCGTGTGGTCCGGTGTAGGAGAGATCGACGCATGAGAGAAAGTCGGCGATGATGGGGCGGTGGAATGAGGCGAGTTCGGTCGGGACTTCTTTACACGATGGTCGTCATCATGGGTCTCTTGCGAGTGAGTTCTTGACATAGAGTGCGAGATGGCGTAGGCAGATAGAGACGGGAGGCGTCCATTACTGTTGTGTGTACGGTGGCTGAACAAATGGTGCTGATGCTGGTAGGGGACTCTCGTAATATGTTCGTCTCGTTCCACCTGTGAGGCGGCGGTGGCGAGCAGATTGATGTCCATCGCATTTCGATCGTCGGTTCGGCCAAAGGGACCCAGGTGTGTTGGCACATGGTGACTATGGGAAGAATGGACACCGACGAAAGAATGCGGCGGCGAAACGTTGGGTGAGCCGGCAGCCGACGTAGGAGCCGACATGGGCAGACTGTTCTTGTTCGGCGGCGGCATCATCTGAGCCTGAGCATTCAAAGCCTGATTTGACCCATCCTGCAGACCAGCAAGGGCCGCAGCGGCAGCAACTTGGTGAGTCTTTTGGTTGCGACGAGAGTTGGGATTGTTATGAATGCGCGAATGCCGAGTCAACTCATCCGAGCGACTAAAGCGCTTGCTACAGCCAGGGAACTGGCAGGCATGAGGCTTCTCTCCGGTGTGAGTTCGAATGTGCCTGGTCTGATGCTCTAGGCGATGGAAGGCTCTGTCGCAAAGAGGGCACTTGTAAGGGCGAGGAAGATCCTGCCTCTCCTCGGTGGTGTTGCTCTGCGGTCCCACGGCAGTAGGCATCAGGCTGACGGCGGCCGCCATATTGCTGTCGGTTTGCGGTGTAGTTGAGGCACTCGCAGAGACGGGCGTGCTAGGTGCGTCTGGCGAAGGATGTAAGGGAGTTGTAGGTTCGGAGGAGAGAGGAGTAGGATTGAGGATGGCAGTAAAGTCTACTGCGGATGAAGAGCGTTGCATTCGAAGCAGGGAGACACTCAGTTCCCCCAAAATGATCGCTTATCGTGGGGTGAATCAGCCGCTAGGAGACCCGGCGGCGGCGGACCTGGGGTCAGATGGACGTCGGTAGGTTTAAGTGTTGGTGTGGATGGGTGTAAGGCGGGTGATCTCGCAGACAAGGCGGTATGCAAGGCGGATAGGTGGTGTGGTGTGGTAGTTGGGAAGTAATGGTGTGGTCAGAGAAACCGGGGAAGAGAAGGAGAAGAAACGAGTGTAAGAGAGGTGAGCCGATGTTGGAGAAAGGGAAGGGTGGTAGGTAATTTGTCCACTTGCTCGTCGAGGCCACTCGCTATCCGGGAATGCGGACAGGAAACTGGAGACCGGGGCGCAGGGGTTGGATGGTGTATTCGCTGTCTCTCTTTTTCTTCTTTTTGTTCGGAAGGTTGCAGGAAGAAGCGAGGGTTGAAGGTTTCGAAATTATGTCCTGGGAATGTGGGTTGTGTCAGGTTGCGCGGTGGTGCGAGGGCGTCTTGTCTGGGTTCTATGTCCGGCGTAATAGTGGTAACAAAAGTGGGAGATACCGAGCGGGCGGCGAGATGTCTCTAAGTATCAACTCGACTCTTCCCCACTGAGAACGTGCTAGCATAATCCTTATCGGACCACAGTTGCTGGAAACGGTGAATGACGAGCTGAAGAGGCCTGAGGGCGTCTGTGATGAGTCTAAGGGAGGGTTTGAGGGGTGGGAGAGTGGAAAAAGACCCGCGGGCAGAGCGATGGAGGGATGGGTCAAGGATCACTGGCACTGTGCTCCTGTGGGTGCCGGCGCAAGCTGCGGGTGCTTGGGAGAAGGCCGACAGGGCTCTCTGGGGCGGTAGACGATGCTTTCGCTGGCTGAAGGATGGTTCGCCGCCCACTTATTGTCCCACACTTCCCCTTCAAGTCCCTCAAGTCGTGTTATTTGATCTCAGGCGCACAGGCTTGCTGTCTGGCCGATCGCTCTGGCCGATGCGCAGCCACTGATGTGTATTTTGTCCCTTTCTCTTTCTACCTCTCTCTTTTCGTAGCCTGTGCTTTGCTTATGGTAGTACCGTGTCACTGCCCTATCGACACTGAGGACAAGGATGCGATGAAGCGAGGATGCTGACAGCGAGCTTGGTTGGCTACGGCCAGGACCTGGGGAAGGCCAGGTGGCCAGCGAGTACGAATAAAGGTCTTTAGGTCTGGCCTGGAGTGAAATTTTCTCGGGATGGTTGACAGTGGATGGGCGGGCGCCGTTACGGTGACTCGACCTATGAGGGCCAGAGCGAGAGTATAATTGATCAGTCTCAATAATATTATTATGGGACCGTTCTTTCCGGAGCAGCAGCAAAAGTATGAGAAGGGCTCGATAGGGATTGATTGAAAAATCTCAATAATAATCCATTGACGCCCTTCGTGTCCTGTGCGCAGAGGCATCACTCAGGTCGATCTAGGCACAAGCACGGGGTATCTCGCGCAGCTAGGCGAGCTGAATACAACGGAGAGCCTGAGGTACTGTGAGGTACTGTAAGGTACCTACCAGGTACCTAGGTATCTTAACTAAGGTAACCTTCGGCACAGCACCCCGGGTAAGGTACGTCTCATAGTACGTATACGATAGGTAAAACTTATGGGTGCCATTACTTCTCTCCAGGGCGATGGTGGTACCTGAAGGGAAGTGGTTACTACCGGGGACAGAACCAGTGTCACGGCCGAAAAGATGGGGAAAGCGACACATGTACCACTCGGCAAAGACATCGGGCAAAAGTGACCTTCCGAGGTCTTCGCCCGTTTTTGTCCGGCGCAGCATCAATCTTCTCAACCGAATTCCGCCCACGAGAAAAAATCGGAAGGTCTCTGGATTATGCGGATGCCTGCGCACACAGTACTAGTAGTACGTACGTAGTACTAATAACTGACTCGTTTCGTGCTTGTTGATGAGCAAACCTAGAGCACTTTACGATCCATACTTGGAGCCATATCGCATCATCGATCTTCAATCCTCGTCAAGCGTTCCATCGGCGCAATTAACATAAGCTGGAGAGTGACATCGTATTCCTATGGCGCTGGACGTCTACGGGTATGATGTCTTGTCAGCACTACAGCCGTAATCTCCCCGGCGCTGCCACGCAAGCATTGCGAAGTTCTGACATTGTTTTTCTCACATGCGGCGCCTAGAACATGCCGCCGACCACCTTGCCCTTCAAAGCTGTGAGCAGTCTTTTTGGGGTGACGTCCTGGGCCTAACACCCCGCGGTCTGGCCTTGCTGCACCCAGAGAGCTAACCAGATTTTGTAATCTTAAGCGCCCGGCTAGCATGTGCCGCCGCCCATTATTCAGCTCCAGGCACATGCCTAACCTGTCTTTATCGGCTTGAGGGAGAGCCTGTGCGATAGCATCTGTCTAGGCGGTCACACCGGCCCCCAGGCTGGATGGAGGTTCTTTGCGGATCCCGCACTCTTCTTTCCCGGACGTGCCTCCATCCCTCGTACCTTGTAGTAGTAATCTGCGGGTCGCGGACGTGCGGTAACATCCACACTGATGCAGGGGGGTTTTCCGTATAAGTGGTGGAAAAAGCGAGCCTGGCCGATGGTGGCTGAACAACAATCTCGGGCTACTGTGCCCGAGGCAGGCTGCGACGGAGTGTTACGTGCTACGTACCACGCCCGGAATCAGATCTTGCCGTGAGCATCTGGAGATACGCTGCCAGTATCTTAGGTACTCCTTAGAACCTAAGGTACGTACTTACACGTAGGTGCCTACTCCCTCAGGCGTCTCATCCATAATGTGGTATGTTCAAGAGTACCAACCCTACGACTAGCGCTGGCCAGATTGAAATATGGTAAAGTACCACGTACCTACCTTAGGTACGCAGGTACCTTCTCGAAGGCGCTATACTTGAGAGCACAAGCTACAGGTACTAGTAGGATACCGAAGAGTAACCGAGTGTTCGTTAGACCTGTGCTGCTATTATTATTGCGAGTACGATGGACCTAAGGTACGTTAGGTACGTGTCACTGATAATGTCTTCATCCGATCAATAATAATCATACTACGTACCTTAAGGTAGGTACCTAGGTACGTACGAATTCCCCGGCGGAGATTGTGCGGAATAATAAGGATCCTCGCCCCAGACTCGAGGAACCGCCGGCTCCTCCGGGCCGTTTACCTTGGTACCTAGGTAGATACCTTAGGCACCTACCTCTCTTTCTCTACGGTACCGCAAAGTACAACTCATAGAGTTTATGGACGCTGCGGAAATAAAGCGCTTGTTGGGGTTGCTTTGATGTGGGGTTCGTTAGCCATACCTAAGCATATAACCCGAAATGCACTTCTTCCTTCAATCTGGGCTTGTCTGCTGATCGAAGGTGATATGTAGATGGTACCATCGTTCAAAGAATATCGCGATCATTCAGGTACTGGTATCTATCAGGCCCTCTAATTACCTCCCTATCTGACTAGGTACCATTGTGTTTGCTTGGGTCGACAGACGGTTCAACCAGCATTGTGCTTGGCTGAAGAAGGGTGATGATTGGCAATAACGATGACGATGGCAACAACAAACCCTTCCGGTCGACGACAATCCTCACCTACCCAGCTACCGTGAGGCAATCGTTTCTTCAGACTCTTTAGGGGTGTGGTCTGACTCTCTTGTTGGATTCCCCACGAAAGATACTACCTAGGCACCCGTCCGAGGTCTGTCCTTACAGGCTGCTAACGTGGCCGACCTCAGCCTGATAGTCGTCCCCGGAGTCCACTTGTGGGGAAATGCTGGAAGGCTCCGTTCTGGAACAAAGCAAGGACAGGTGATTATGATTGACACCTGGGTAAATTAAACCACTTTGTCCCTGATCAGGTAGCTCCGCTCTCGGTTGGGTGTTTACGAGGGCATGTATCTCTGTTTCGGTGGACTGACACGTCCCAAGGTAAGGTACCAGGCAGGTAGGTATGTTGGCATATTGTCATGACTTCATAAAGCAGCCTGAGATCGCAGATATCATGAACACCACCGGTCTCCACGACTTGCCGAGCCTGGGATGATCAGGTGTCGTCACTTATACCACGTTTATGACCACAGCTACTGATCCCATATCTATTATCAGCGTTGTGACGTTGAAGCTGTCTCATTCAAGTCTCGAAAGGCACCTGTGATACGTCTGACAAGCACGGCCTGATGCGCACCACAGGCTCTATGCCGACGAGGCCCCGATACGGCCGGCTGGCACGCCGAAAGACATCCAGGCGAGCGCAAACATTCCGAGGCTCAGTCCAGGTCTCCTGGTTCATTTCACATCGACTTTAGGTTCTGCAGTGCTTAAACTTCTGATCAAGAATCCATCCAATAATCTGCACTGGCTACACTACCACACGAGCATGTGGGAGTCTCAGAAAGAGTGACCGCCCGTGAGGCAGAACACCACGTGCCAATCCCCGTGGAGATGACCTCCAACCCTCTTTTAAACACTTCGGCTGGACCTGGCGGGCTTCACGCCACGTCTGCTTGCCATGCCTCGTTGAGTCCACTGCCCCTGGTCAGACATGAGCGGAGCTGACAGTATCTGTGTTTGTCCAAGGACAGGGCTGCTCTGCTAGCAATATCATGGTCATGGTCAGTCTACTCATGAAAATTTTGAAGCCACCAACTTGAAGGCAGAATTTTTCCGGCGATAGCTGGCTTATCTATACACAAGAAAGAAAACGGATAAAATGCCGCGGGACTTCCCCATATGGCAAGTCCGGTAGCCACTAGCCACTAACCGTGTGTTGGTCTGCAGCGTCAGTATTATTATTGGCTGTTTCTCTTCCAGAGTCATTGCTCCATCACATGTCAAGGCTCCGTAGCTGGTCTACTACTGCTACTATGTTGTGTCAGTGCCTCCGTCCGCTGTCCACTAATCTATGGAGGACCTTGATGCTTCCCATGTGAAATCATGTGCAATTTTCAACAAATACCCCGGGGTTTGAAAGACCGAGGGCGAAACTGGCCCGCAGTCCAGATTGACTTTCGAACTTGCGGCGGCAGATTCTCGGCTCCCGGACGCCTCATTTCCAGAATAAGTATACATTTGTGAGGCAAATCTCCCCTGACAATTTGGATACCTAGGGTATTTGTTAGCAAAACGCATGGCCACCTCAACATCGATCAATTGTCTCGAGAGGCAGTTCCTCCGACATGTTGTCTCGGGATGACCGATACTCTGGCCCTACGACGCCAGGTTGAATAACAGGATGCAGATTCCACCCCAGCGACTCGAGGCGTTGGGGAGAAAATTTACACAGTATAGTAATGGGGTCCTCCACGCATGAAATAAGGATGCCGCGTGGCGCGCCGGTTTTGGTTGCGTCAATTACTAACGGATACGATCTCCTCGTCGGACGTCAATTTTCCTGTCCATCGTCAAATCCACATACTGTGAAAAATTATATGCTATTTGAAATGTTACTGTTCAACGAATTTTGGCCACAGTTACAACATTCTCGACGCCGGATTAGGGCCGATATCAACAGCAAAATTTTTGCATCTCTTACGTTTGGGCCCCTAGGACAGGGCGCTCAGGCTTTGCGCGACGTGGCAGAGCGTTCTACCGCCAGAAAACGTCGAGATTGGCAGTCCAACCAGTGACTCTGCAAAACATTTACCTGCTTACAATCATCTGCCTTGCGAGGAAATGGAAGCGTTGCTGCTACATGAATCTGAAATAGGTGATGCGCCAATATGCTAACCAACAGGCCCTATGGTGTGTTTCCATGGTAAGGCTTCATCGGCACTCCCCTGCGTACATGAGAGTCCAGAGATCAATGCAGGCTGGAAGATCCATTCCCGGCCAACAGTGCCAATTTTGACATCCTCTCGGTCTGATTGAATGACCAGGGCTGGCTTGTTCACATTGTAAGTACGGACACCATTCTATCTCGAGCATGCGCCTGCCTGGGACCGGAAAGAGAACCCCAAGAGTGATTTGTTGGCGTGAATCTGGAGGAGATGCTATGCTTCTTTGAGGACCTCTGGTTATACCTACTTACATAGGGGCGTCTTTTGTAGCAGTGTACCCGCACGCTAGGAGAGGGGGATTATGGATTTACGTTCTCACTGGCTCCTCTCTTGAGCAGAAGAGAAAGAGCAGGCTGGGTGTGATTGTAAGGTATAGAAGCAGATACCTCATAAACCATCTTCTGTTGGTCTCTTTTGATTTGATACACATCCAGCCTTACCCACGGTCATGTGACAGCTGTGTAGATGCGGCTGGCAACATATTCCGCCGCTTAAATAGAGGTATTGCTCTAACCTCGAACCGCAAGGCTCTCTACATGTTCTTGCCTTGTTAGTACTAGCTGCTTGTCTGATTATCGGCTCCTACTATGGATGATATCATTCTGGAGTAGGTAGGAAGGTAACATGTACGCGGTCGATCATTTGTCTGCAGTCGCTTGATTGCCTCTGTCCGAGACTTGCAATCACAAACACAATGCTTCAGATGCCTGCTGACGAACCTCTATACATATCTCCAAATCTGGGTATCAAGGACTCAAGCTCACAAGGAACATCATCCGAGACTGTTCCATGATCTGACCACGTTCGGGGTTGTCCCGCGCATTTTGCACCGTGCCTCAGTCATCTGCGGACAGAAGTTACTGTGGTACCATCTCAGCCCCCATCCGCCATGCCGCCTGCTCGAGCACGGAATATAGACGATTCTCGATCCGAAGCCTCGAGTACCATCACCAATCAAAAGGAAAAGTCGGCTTTAGGCCCCAGCAGCGGATCGGGCGTGGCTAAGGGGGAAACGGTTGACGTCGAATCTGCATGCCTCAACGAGTGCGAACAAGGCCGCCACGACCGGCACTTCTGGCTCTGCCACAAATGCGGCAGCAGATGCCGAACATAAAGACCCCAATCTCCCAAGGGTAAGTCTTTGGATGAATATAGTGCAGGCAAATACTTGTGTTGCTTTGCGACACGTAGCTAATCCCCGATCTTCGTCCAGACTGAATGGAATACCATGTCGACATCCATCCTCCGCACCTACCGAATTGCCCATCGACTTTCTGTTCCCTCGTCATATAACCACCCTCATGCGGAATTGATGTACACGTCCTCCGATATAGCTCGGCGGGCACCCTCTGTCGTTCAAGCCCGGCGAAGGCTTCGTGAGCAAAAGCAACAAGAGCGTCGATCTCAGCAAGCACAGAGAAACGGCACTGGGAACGGGGTGGGCTCCAAACCAAAAGACAAAGAGAAGAGCAAGCCCAAGAGCACACTACAGGCCGAGCCCTCATCAAGTGCCGTCCCATCGGTTTCCAGACCCATCGAATCTCTTGACCACGGCTCAGAACAAACACAGCTCTCGTCGTCGTCGTCTTCCACTTACGTCGGCCCGCGCGAACCGGCATCCCAGCTTGCAACGGCTGTCCGCAAGCACTTCAATTCCCAGCAACTAAGTGAAGCCGACACCATCGCACGGTTCATCTATGTGGTCCAGCAGAACGGTAGGGGAGAGTGAGTACAGAGGGGTCTAGAGGTGATGGAACAGGATATTTCATAGGAAGCCATGGACGGCAGGTCAGGAAACTAGACGGGCCGGGCGGTGAAGTTGGGTTCAGGCTGAGATTTCGACCCTGAGTGGGCATTCGCTATGCTTGGAAACGATCATGATTCACAAAAATCTGGTTGAACTAACATTTACAGGATTGTCTTTTAACTGAAAGCGAGCATTTTGAGGGCGTTCCCATTTTCCCGGACTGTGGACGGCGTTGGGGGTGTAAGGAATGTGAAGAGTGTTATAGATGTGGCCATATGAATACCCACGTAGGACAGCACGGTTACAACTTGTGTCTTCGAATATCAATGATTGAAATCCACGTCGGGTTCTGAGTAACTTTTCCGTTCGATTAAATATGTCACTTGTGGCATAAGGCTGCCCCCCATTTACCGGCGGACGAGGCTCTGCCTAAAAGATACATAAGGTTCTGAAGTAAGGCGGTAGTCACGGCGGCGCGCAGGCTTTGGATCTGAGGAAGGCTGCCGAAGGGATGAGATATTCTTTTACTGCCACACGACATGCCCATGCCATGGAGCCGAGACATTGGATTGTGCATGGGTTGCAAAATCTCTAAAAACAGGTCATTGATGCATATACCACGTCAATAACACAGCTTGACCATGCCCTATCTGTTCCAGGATATCGGGTCTCTTGGGACTTCTGATCTTTCTGGACCGGTAATCCAGGGGGGAGCGGCTTATGTTCTCACCTGATGACGTCCTCGACATGAACTCAAACGTAGATGTGCTGAAATGAGAGCCTCGAAACTTGGAACGAAACATGCCATCGATTCATGCGCCATCACAAGCTCGCCTATGAGAGTTTTGGAAGAAACTGACGCCCGGGAGTGATGGGGAATGTGAAAAGGGGTCGTCCACACTGATGACGGTCAGAGAACTGGGACAGGATTGTCTGCACCAGTATTACCTACCTCAGTCGACTGCTTCCGTTTCAACTTTGCGCCGGTCCCAACGGACGACAAGACTCAATCGATAACGATACCACCGCGCAGAGTACACACTAGTGGAACGTCAATATACTGGGTGTTAGCGAACAGTCGAGCATACCCTTCGATAATCATTGCGTACGCCCCATCACGGTAGGTAAAGGGTCACGCTCCCATGATTTCACCGGCATTCTCGCCTTCGCCCTGATCGTTTGGGCGTGCGCGAGTCACAGCAACCAGTCAGATAAATGGCGACGTGTTCGGAAAATCCGGGAAGCCATTGACCTGATACTTCTTTGGAAATAGGAGTCACCGCTCGCGATGTATCGTAAGCCAGCGATCGCGTATCAAGCCGGCTAAGCAAAGTGAAACAATAGCATTTCAAGGCAGCCAAACTCGGCCATGCAGTCCCCTCCGGAATCGGTACATGTTGTAAATGAGTATCTTGACTCCACATGGGTTCCGAGAGGATGGCGCGAGGGTAAGGGGAAAATAAGCGGTGAGGGCCAGGGCCGGAAGTGGCCGTAGCCTCGCGAGACCGCCATGAGGCAAGCCGCCTTTGGTCTGGTGATCTTGACTCTTGACGGGCGTGAACTTCCTTCTGCAACATGAGATGTTGGAGACGTCGCAGGTGACCACCGACGAACGTGTAGCTATGGCCGGGCGTCGGAAACTGTCATGAGGTTGTGCCGTCCACATCGGCCACGTCAAACAATGCCGGCGCTTTGTAGACTGGTCGGGCTGCAACATATGATGAGGTCACCGGGGTCAGGTCCAAATCCGATGCCCACGACCCTGAGTTCGACATACGATGAAGCGCGGTAGCTGGGACGCTGATATAGCAAGCGAAGCGCCAATTGAGGGTGAGGATTCGGGGAATCTTGCAGCCCAACCGCGAGGCGACAAATCGGGCATACAAGGAAGGGAGGATTTGAGGTGAATAATAGCGACACTGACTTGTTAGGTCTTTGTACATATGCAGTAGTGGGAAAGACTCCTCAGGCGGGATAGAGAGACGGAATGGGCAGTCGGTGATTTGTTTCAATCTCAGGAGTACCTGTACTCCGCTCGCTCCATTTCTCTTTCGGTGCTATGTCATAGGAGCGAAGCCCGGGAGTGCTGTTTCAGTCCCTTTGATGCCGGAGGCTGAATTGATATACTCTGACGGAGAGGGTGATGCGTGAAGAAAGGCGTGAGAATGGGAGAGGAAGAGCGCAGCGCAGGCAGTAGCTGGGTGCCATCTGGCGGCAAGCAACAAAGTATTTCCCATGCTGACAGAGTGCAGTTTATTCGAGCTCGCTGCCACTAACCCAGATACTGCTGTTGCAGGCTTCGTCTACAACCATCTGCCTTGCATCTCGCGTAAGAACAAAAATAAGAAGCCTTGGAAGGATCCCATGGGACCGACACTGGTGCGATTGGCGGTTGCAGTTTGGGGGCGGTGACCCTTATGCCCAAAGTTCAAGAGTGTCAAGAGTAGGCGGTTCCTAGCCCTGCAGGCAGTGTGCATAAGGGCCGGCGGGCCGGCGGGGAGCAGGATTTACAAGCCTGAAGCTTCTCTAAGGGGTTGATGTGTAGGCGGTGGACTCATTGGTTGCACTGAACTGCGAGGCTCTTTTGGCACTTGTATCAACTGTGCTGGCACTGGCAGCCTCCCCAAACTCACTCCCCGAACACGGTAGCTCCCAGGCCTGATAGGCTCCGGCTCCAGGCATGACGGCCCGGCGGCGGCGCCACTCGCCAGTGGCCATGGGCACCTGCAAGTGCTTGTAGTTCATCACTCTTCTGCTGGCGCCCTTGTTGCAGTCTATTACTAGGTGTTCACTAGGTACCTACCTACCTACGCTACTACGATCGAAGCCACCAGTGAAACTATACATGAATACAGCATATACTACGTTCATCTCTTCCCACCTCGACCTCGACCTCAACGATCGATATCGGATGCGGTATTGCCCTCCTGCTAGACCTAAAGTACTTCACCTCTGGCGGCAGCTTGTCTTACCTTGTCCTCCTCCTTGCCTATTGATGTGAACCTACGCATCAAGAACTCTGCTCCATCAACTCACTTTACCTGCGTCAGTCACAACCACCTTTCCAGCCACCTTTTCATCATTCCCTCCTCCCAGCATTGCGACCAGCGAATCGATTCAGATCCGGACCGTGCCTGCTTCGATATCGTGGCCCGGACAAGTTGCATGGCGTTGCGTTAGCAGACTCAACAAACTAGCAAATATTGAGACAAAGACCCAAACCTACCCTGATCCTAGACCTCAAATTCGTCCCGGCTTCATTTCCTCTTACACAATCAGCCTGCCATCAGTTAAGAGACGCATATTACGCCGTTTCTCTTGCTACTTGCCAACACACCGTCCGAACGAGCTTCCGACGTGGTGCAGCAGTCTGGTGCGATATCCTGCGGACCGCTGTGTGGCTTGCGTCCTCGTACCCTCTCACCGCCTGCCACCTCCTCTACGCCTCTTACGCCTCCGTGGAATGTCTGAGCACCAGTAATATCTCCCTCTTTCGAGTCGACTCCCACCAAAGGCTCCTCCTTGTATCACCACCTGGTCTTCAATGTCCGACAGGCCGACATCCAATTCTTGTCGCCATTGTGTCTCCCAGCTCAGCGGAGGTTGCTGATTCTCATTGAGGCTTCCCCTCCCTCGAAAGAGCAGAGACTCAAGTGACCTCCGCAACATGGGCATTACACCTCACCATGCTGAATCACCACTAACAGAAATGGACTCCGAGGCGCATCATCCCAGGCACTTGTTTATGCGATCGGGTATGTGGCAGAAACTGCATAATCTCTTTGCCAAAGATGATCCTGCCCAGACTCAACATCAATGTCCTGAGGATGAGCAGTGGCCTCGGACATGGGCCGACGCTGATGATCCGAACAAACGTGACGCTTCCATGAGGCCTCTCGCAGTCGGTCTTCCTCGACAAGCAACTTTCAGGCGTCAAAATTCTGAGAGACGGGATCGACTGTTACCCGTTCAGCCTTGCCACGCCGAAAGACGCGCCACGTCCTCAACGAGACATGCCTCGACCAGTCGCCCACGAACACGGGCGACATCATCCCCTCCGACATGGAATCCCACCTGGGTGTCTGCACCCGCTTTATCCAGTTCAAGCAGAGCAGATGCTATGCCTGCTGTTTCTCAAGTAGACAGCCTTGCAGCTCCTTTTGTTGCTGGGTCTCCAAGCGCTTCGGAAGATATCTGGCCACGCGATGAAAGCACTGATCGACCGCCCAGACCTACCTCCACCACATCATCCGACAACTCGCATTTGCCCCCGTCGAACCCCCTCGACGACAAGCTTGATTTGAGGCAAGAGCTTGACAGCCGATGGATCCTCAATCTCAGCATGCACTTTAGAGATAAGTCCGATCGTGAGAAGTTCTTCGTCACGTATGCAGAGAGTCCGAATCACTGGCGTCGCGTGACCATTTCTTGTGACTATCGTAATGCTGAGCCAGGGTCTCTGGAGATGGATCTGAAGGAGCTTCAGTTCCAGAGAGATAAGAGCATGCAAATATACGAGTCTATACGCGACTCTTTGCCCGAGATCCAGTTCTATGAATCCGTCACAAACCTCAAGTTGGAGACCACCGCGGGCAGGCTTCATGTCCATGTGACTGAAGACGTGAACGAGATTATTCCCTATCCGCCGCGCCATACCGTAGCGCACCTCCTGGGAGACGATGAATTCCATCCCATGGAAGTGCGAGAAAGCGACTTGGAATTTGAATCCCATCTGTCCGGATTTGTCTACAAAGTTCGATACCGTGGCAATATCTACATCAAGAAAGAGATTCCGGGACCGGATACAGTGGATGAGTTCCTATATGAGATCAATGCTCTGCATGCTCTTCACGGCTCCTCTCATGTAATCCAACTTGAAGCAATCGTGCTCGATGCTACTCGCCAACTCGTCAAGGGGCTACTCATTAGTTTTGCTGAAAGGGGGGGCAATTGTTGATCTATTGTACGACCACCGAGGCTCCATCCCCCTGGACAGAACGCTGTAAATGGGCCGAGCATGCAGTGCGTGGGCTCAGTGAAATTCACGAGGAAGGATACGTTCAGGGTGACTTCACGCTCTCCAACATCGTCGTCGACGACGACGGTAATGCGAAGATCATCGATATCAACCGGAGAGGATGCCCTGTTGGCTGGGAACCTCCCGAGATTGCCTCCAAGATCGCCAGTCAGCAGAGAATCTCGATGTACATTGGTGAAAAGTCGGATTTGTATCAACTAGGCATGACGTTGTGGGCGTTGGCAATGGATGATGATGAGCCTGAACGACATGTTCCACCTTTGAGCGTCGAAGAGTTCCCAGCGGAGGTGCCTGACTGGTATCAAGATGTCGTCAGAATATGCCTGTCTCCGCGACCAAGAGATCGGTTATCGGCCAAGGAGCTCGTCGACTTCTTTCCAGGACATGGGCCTTCTGGCAGCTCGGAACATTGTAAGAAGCCAGCGCTTGCGTTGACTACGGTGAAGGACTATATCGATCCTGCCGATGCGGTTGGACGCGATGACATTGAGCGACTAAGCTTGCGCCAACTCGATGGCACGCAGACTCCTTACTCGCCGGGAAGTTCGAAGGACGACTACACCTTCACCTGGCCCAGGTCTTCGAATTATGAATTCGAGAGTGAAACTTCTGGCTACGACGGTCCCAGAGGCAGGCCGCCGCCTACAAATATCGGACACCTGGGTAGAAACGAAAGACATCACTGGTTGCCCGAAAGTGGAACCTTGAGCACAAGCTATGAACCCGAGCCCAATATTTTGGCCATTTCCCCCAGGACTTGAACGGCAGTTCGACGAAGTGGATTTGGACGGCCATCGCTATTTAATATCTCGCAGAACGTTTAATGATGAGGAATTGCAAGTCTTGGAAGGAGCACCAGTCGAAGAGCAACAACCACGAGGCCGCCACAGGGGAATCGAGGATCTTCCAAACCAAGTGACGGAGTCATCAGACTCTCACGTCCTTTCTCCCGCCCAAAGACCCCCCCTTACCACCCATAAATTCTCCCACGTCGGACAGTACCCCTCGCAATAGCCAAGCGGCATTCCCGAAGATGGCCCATCAACGTTCTGACGAATCGACTCATAGTCGGCCGGCCCCAGACAGCTCTGCACCCCAAGTTTCCGATTTGGATTCGGACGGTGGGCTAGAAACTCCTCAAGAAACCGCACTGGAAGTCCCAACCGGGTGTGAGACCGATCGCCATATGACAGGGGAAAGCGGTATTGAACGTGGATCTGGAACGGATGGGGATCCGCTGCATCCAGTACTCGCAAACTCACCCCCAAGGCTATGCTATGCAGATAGTGGCTACGATGAGCCACTGGGTCTGACGGAGGAGGAGGTCGACGATTCAGCGGTACCGATGCACAAATGTACAACAGAGAAATCCCCAATCACGTCGGACCATGTACTCGCAACACAAGCCGAACATCAGGATGCACCTCATATCGCTGAGAATGATGATGCGAGTTGTTCTACATGACGGCAGATATGTTGCTGCAATATCCCCGACCGATTAATGAACAGGTTGGTTGAGCCTTCTATGGCTGGGTTCTCAGTTTCTATGGGTCCCCTTGCAAAGACGACGTCTCGCTGTATCCGACCTCGATATTGGATGGCTGGACATGACATAACCACCCCTGAGTCCGGTCGAGGGGTTATGGCGAGAAGCACAAGTACTATGTCGGTCACTAAGCCGAATGGATAGGTGTGTTGTGGCATGCGGCCACAGACCCCTTTTCCCAGCTGCGTAGCCAGCCTCACAGGCCGTGCTCCTCTACCTTTTATGAAAGCAAGACACCCAACTGAGCCATATTGGGATACATGCAACCGTGGTCTCGCAGCTCGCCGCTCTGGAGATAGATCGGACTGATGCCCGAGCGAACATTTTCCGGACAAACACCTGTCCTTCTCAGAGATTTGCGATAGTTGACGGACTTATGACACGATATGATGCCCACGACAGTAAAGCCTGGCCACATTAACGACACGACTTCATGATTTGCATTACTGGACCGGGTTGCATGAAGGTGTTTGTGTGTGCCATGCAAGCAATTACCAGGACATCAGCATTGCAAGCTAGTGCAGAAAGATGCCCCATCATTGAGATTTGCCTGTGGGAATTGGCGTTCTTTGTATCTTGGTCTATTTCAGCAGCCGGCAGAATTTCGTAGCCTTTTTCGGGTCTTCGAGGGTCACTTCTGAGTTGAGAGGCTAATCAAGAACTCTACTGGTGACCTTGAGGTCAGCCTTTGTAGTTCGGTTTGGTCAGCGGGCGGCTACTCGTATTGAGCTCTTTCACAAGGCTGTTCGCGGTTCTCACTTTGTTTCGTCTTGAGTCTGATGCTCTTAGCTTGACGACACGCATTCCGGGCGTACTCCAGCTTATAGCTGACAGGACACCACCGTCCGGTGTAATGTACTATCACATGGCTCGAGACCAAGTTGTGAATCATGAGTTGGACTGCTCTCTTGAATTCGGCACCGTAGAAATTGGCATTTCGGCAGGAGTATTCTTACGCCTGGAATGGCATGGGTCCAGCTGCGGAAATGAGATCGAGATCTCTGCCGATGAAGACTATTTTACCTCCTGGGTTGGTGTCGTCCATCGCTCCATTATTTGTCGTCGGTGGTTCAATTATTTCGAAAATCTCTCGGACACCTTGGACAACCCTGATTGTACCGTCGGTGATGGGGATTAGTCCTTTCGTTCTGTGGACTTCGTATTTGCGTGACTGTCCTTCCTGTCGCTCCTCGGCCTCCCAGAGCAACGTCTCCAGCCAGTCCTGCAGTACATGTAGCTTTTGCGGATCGATCGGGCGCAAGGGTAGCGTGAGAGTCGAGATTGTCGGATCAAGGTGCGAGTGACCTTTCGAGTCAAAGTCTGGAGCGGAGGTGCTGGGAAATGTGGAATAGGCATTCAGGTCAAGCACGGTCCCGCTCAAGTCGTCGATGCGGGAATGCGTCGTGCAGACCAGACGCGCAAGGCCGTTGATAGAGGAAATGCGCTGCCGGACAACCGACAGTTGCGACTGGGAGACTAGGTCCGTTTTATTCAAGATTATCACGTCGGCATGAGAGATCTGGAGATGTGCGGTCGTAAGGAGAGGAGACTGATGATCGTGATGCTCGTCGGCAGTCCTAAGCACCTCTTTTTCCTTCTCCGAGTCTGCTAGTTCTTCAGGAGCCGGCTCGTCTAGGCTCTTCAGAATATTTTTGGCGTCGACTACAGTCACAATGCCATCCAGGTAGATGCTGCTGCCCAGACCTTCGTCCAGCCAGAACATTGGGGCGATGTTGCCAGGATCTGCGACTCCAGTCGTCTCCATTAAGATATAGTCGAAGTCCTTTTGCCGTTCGACTAGAGACTCCAGTGCGGCAACCCCGCTGTCCTTGACGCTGCAGCATATGCAGCCGTTCGCCAAAGGGATCCATTCCGTGGTGGATTCGTTGTTTCGACTAACAGTCAGAGACTTCTCGATGTCCGCGGTGTTGCCGAATTCTGCTTGCGGTTAGGAACAGGTCAGATTCTGCTGGCAATGAGGCTTCAAAGTGCTAATGCCATTGATATGCGTCAGAGCGGAATGGTCGGGGTAAGGAATGATCATGCACTTGCCATTCAGAATCACTGCGATTTTCTTGCCATGCTCCGCTGTCAGGATGTGATTCAGCAAAGTGGTCTTTCCGGCGCCCAGATAGCCTGGTAGAGCATATCAGCAGCGTACGACATGGCGAGATCAAGGATGGCCTCCTACCTGTGACGATGGTGATGGGTACCTTTCTCAGCGGTGCTGTCTCTGAAAGCACGTCCACTGGAGGGGGCACGGCACTGACATCGACCAGGTCAGGTATATCGTCATCCATGCTTGCGTCTAGCAGCATATGAGTCTTGCAGCCCAGCAGCCGTACACCTGAAGCTGCAGATTCTATGTCTAATGGGTGGTATTTAACAAAACTTGGGGACGTTTGTCCACCTGTCCGCCATGCAGAATTTAACGTCATCGCTAGCCTTCAGCCAGTTAGTGACACGTGTCGAGGCTTAGTTCCCTAGCGTTGCGCTAATGGCAGATCCCCCAACCTTATTATACACGGAAAGTTATCCGAGTCGCGTCTTCAACTTGAGTTCGTCGATCTTCAGCTCCCTCCGCATTGATGAGAGCAGAAGACACCATTCTCCGCAAAGTACCTATCAGTGAGTGCTGGGTATTGAAAGGGCGCCGCTGCCACAAGCCTCAGTCTTGGTTGTATCTCTGCTCCAACAGTGAACGGTGCTCCTGTCTTTACCATATACCGGCGTTGCGACCTCCAACGACTGCCAACCACCTCCCGCCTCTCCCTGCACAGCGACCGCCCACAGAATCCTCGCCGATGTACGGCGCCACTTAGAAAGGTTATCACCGCTGAGAAGGAGCACTCCACCACTGCAACTAGGTGCACCACTCAAGGGTTCCCGTTGTAACTCCAGAGTCGGTTGGTAGCGGGCACACGAGGGGGAGGCGTGCAGCCTAAGCACTCGGGAACAATTGCAGCCTTGAAAACTTCCTAGGCCTTCTTGGAGAGACACGTGAGAATTTTATCTTGAGCATGACTGCGGTGACTTCCTCCAGGGCGGGCGTTTCGCCTTCCAATTCCCCGCGCCTGCCCTCTCCTCCGCCTATACCAGAAGTCCAATTCGGGCCGAAGAGCCCAGGACTTGGCGACCTCTCCAAAGAATTGTCCCTGGATGCGAGTTCGAGGCCGGACGAAGGAGCTGCACGACGAGTGAGACCAGGCACGAAAGCCGCCGAGATGGTGATCGGGCCTCCTCTGGTGCCACTAAGCCAGGTACGGTCTTTTCTATTGTCCTCTCGCGCGGTGTTCGTAGGCTGACGCGACTTCCCACAGCTGGACTCGGCCTTCCAACTCCAAGAACATCTGAAAGCTCTCTATTCGACCCTCACGCACAGTCCAGGTTCAACGCATACTGTTCCCATATCGAGGGAGACTGCCCTCCAATTGGCCACTCCACCTCAAATAAACGAGACGGAAACGGTGGATAGGAATTTATGGCTCTATGAACTCTGCAGATTCCTCACGCAAAAAGCCAATATTGTCTCGATCTTCCTCATGAACGACAACCCTCCCTGCTCCAGCCTGACATGCCCTGAAATGAGAGCGAGCGAATGGCAGTATCTCTGTGCCGTCCACGAACCACCAAAATCTTGTTGTGCCATTGACTATTGTAACCACACACTCGACTGGGCGGCCAATGTGCTGACCAGTCCGAAACACTTCCCGTCGAGGTTGGCCTTGGGCGGAGAGGGAGGAAATGCCATGCAGAGCATGCGTCAACTGACGAATATCTTCCGGCGTGTATATCGCATCTTTGCACATGCTTGGTTCCAGCATCGGGAAGTGTTTTGGTCAGTGGAGGCAACCTACGGCCTATACATGCTATTCAAGGTGGTCTGCGACGAATATCACCTCATCCCCGAGGACAGCTATACAATTCCCCCAGACGCAGAAGAGGGGCCAGAGGCAAGCGACGGGCGGGATGTTGCTCGCGGCCTTGATAGCGGCCAACAAATGCAAATAATGCGCAAAGATGACTCGGCTACAACTCCTTCAGAAGATGCGACCACTTCTTCACAAGAGACTTCAGAGACAGCAGCAGGCACGACAATTAGCACGGCGGCAACTGCACGTCGCCATAGACATACTCCCAGCACAGGGAGTCATGTTGCAACGATCGTTGAAGGGCGCGAAGAAGATGAGGAAGTTACCAGCGCGATCGTTGTACCTAAGACATCTTCACAACCATTCAGCACGACTTATGAATCGACCGGATCGCTTCCGAAAAAGAAAGATTTCCCGGCCGATGCACAGCTACCCAAGCTAGACATCAGCACCACGGTGCCGCAGTACGAGCCTCGCGTCCCTGCAGATCCCACACCTACAGGAAATAATGAAGACGTCGATCCTCTTTCTCATGCAAACCCGGCACCCCATGAAGAGCACCTTACGAGTGAGACGACCGAAGTGCAGGGGTCAGTCACACACAAGAAGCAACAAGATGAGGAGCAGGAGGTGACTTCCCCTTCCGGAGGAAGCATCCGCACGGGAGGCTCCGATCTTCTCGAAGCGATTCTCGGACATATTAGCGACGAGGAGGACGAGAACGAGAAAACCCAACATGAGCAGCCCCTTGAACCGACGAGCCCCGTCCAACATGAAGATCCAGGGGATAGTGCCGTCGGAGACGATACCCAGGAAAAGAGTGATGCGGATAAAGACCAGGACCTCGAGATCAAGGACGAGGATCAGAATGACCGCGAGGAGACAGATCAGACAAAACAAGATGAATAAGTATGTAGATATCTTGCCGGGTAGTGGCGTACCGTGTTAACAGCCAGTGCCGGCCGAGGTTATTTCTGAATGGTGAATACTAATTTGATACCTTTGTGCCTTTCGCTTCCGCTTCAAATCATATTGGTGTTTGTACATTACTTGGTCGGGCTAACGAAACGTATCAAGTCGTGCTGGAGTAAGTCGAGCAGGTTCATCCTGCACAGACGTTGCTTGCAGTGCTCTCCATGCCTTGTAAAATGCCTCCCGCCAGGTTCGAAGGAGGAGTTTCGTTGAGCTTCTCAAGGCATCCCTTCGGTACAAGACCGGATAACGAGACTTGACTCCGGTTCCGTTGTAGCATTGCTGGCCTGTGAGACCGATCTGTCAAGCGCCACTAAACGCCGTCAAGCGCTCTGATTGCATCCGCCCATAGATACGCGCCCCGGATAAAACATCCTCTGAAATCAACCGATATAAGCCGCTGGTTCGATCAACTGCCGCCAGGATAGCCGTGTCGCAGTTTGGCCATTCGAGGTTCGATCAGTGGGTGCCATTGGGCCAGGAAGGTGATTGCTACAATCGGCGTCAGAGCTTCATCTTCTGGGAACAAATGAAATCAACGACGGCAAGGCGATCAAATGGTCAACGACCACGGGAAGATCAATGTTTCCGGAGAAAACATGCAACATACCCCACATAATATAACAACTGGCGAAACTGAGGATCAAAGTGCTTCTCCATATCCTGTAAGACAGCATGTCAGTCTCATCCCAAAACCACACGGCGCACAACGGGCGGCCTTTGATTGAGAGCATGGGGAACCACGTACGTTTGATTTTCACCCTTTGGACTCAGGAACCACACGCCAACACTGAGGGCGACAATGATGACAAGTCCTATTATCAACGACCACCTGATCCACAAGTCAGCATTCGTCTTCAGGATCAATTGTACGCTCGACTGCAGGTCGGGGTGTACGCATCATGGGCCGTTTACAGGGGCCGCAAAGACAAGCAACCCAAGGTCAAACAAGGACATCGTGCTTTTTCAGAGCGGGACGGGGAGCTTGATTTCACTCCACGGCAGCATCTTCCCTGTCTCCTGTTCCTGCTGACCTGGAGCAGGAGTTGGAACCACATGCGTAGGTGTGATTTGCAAGGCCCGCCCCGGCCGGTATCTCGATTGTCACAAGCAAGCTCGGACATTATGACAGTGTATTTATCACAGCATCCACTTCCTGCGGCTGTTGGCCGTTCCCCAGCCGTTGTACACATGTGTGCGGAAGTTCACAAGCAGGGGGAGGTGGAGGAGAGGACAAGTGCTCTGGTGACCAAATCGCTCGGGGCGAGGGCGGCATTTGTAGACGTACCCGTTTGCCATGTTCGGCTGAAACTCTGGTCTGGTATGTCACACTAAGCACCAGCGGTCTTCCTCTTTCCGAAGTGGTTTGGCCTCGGTACTGGTGGGCAGGAGTTGAATTGCTGAAAGGCAGAGAGACCTCAGGTACAATAGATGACGTTCGGACGGGTCGGTGTCTGTTGCGGGAATCCTCTTGAAATTCCACGCTGAGCGGAGGGAGGGTGGATTGAACTGATCTCTTTGAGTATCTTCGCGGGCGGACAATAACAGCTGAAGAGAAGACCGAGAGTATCAAGCAAGCGTACCTGGGTATTAATGTTGCTGCCGCCCACGGACGAGCAGATGCGCAGTTTCGGCCAACCTTCCGAAAAGGGTTCGCCGATAGTATACCGACTAGTACCACTCATTTACCACTGTATGTAATGTATTCTACGGATAATGACGGAGAGAGCGGTGCCCTGGCCACTGCTCAGAATGCTTCCAAGAGTTCTATGTGCAGTAGAGGTACCTTCTCAGCGTACTGGGCCTAGGGCTTATCGTAGGTCATATTGAGATTGGCATTGGCTTCATAGCAGTTGTGAAACTCCTGTCAGTGCCGTTTGATGGTTGCCTCAAACTAAATAAAGTGATGCGAAAAGGTCGAACCAAGCAGCCTAGCAAAATGCTCGTACAGTCCCAGTCAGCCCAATCACGCGCCCTCTCTGCTCTTGCGATACATGCTCTCCTGTTCCACTTGGAGCTGATCAATCTCGGGCGCAAGCTCGGAGAGGATTTCGTACGCTCGCTTGTGGTACTCGAGTTGTGCCGCAATTAGGTCGGCGAGGTTTCGGAGGGGCTCAGGAGTGTCCAGGACCTGGAGATTGTTAGTAGATGCATTCGCCGACAAGTACGAATTGTCTTACATTCTTCATGACACCTTGGGCGTCCTCGACCTGCGAAACAAAATCATCCTCCTTGGCTTCGATCTCAGCTCGCGCTTCCTCGCTCAGTGCGGTTTCATCGTCTGGGTTCATTCCGCGGCCAATGACCTGGCTCTTTTTCGACGCCTTGGTACTGTCCAGCAACAAGCGGCTGTTTTCAACTGCTTTTCTGGCCTTGATAGCGAACTGAATGTTGGTATTGAGTGTGGTGTTCCATCCGGCAAGAAATCTGGCCTGGATGGCATGGTCTTGAGCCAGCCGGGCCTCTCCAACCTTCTCCTCTGCCAGGGCATATTTCTCGAGCGCAGCAGCTAGCGGATCCTCACCGGCAGGGTTCGTCTGCTGGAGCAGTTGAGAACTAGCCAGAGCAGCCCGGGCGATCGCATGGTTGAAAGTCTTGGGTTGAGGTTTGGCAGAAGGAGGAGCGGTGAGGGCTGCTTGTGCTTCGGCGGGACTTGAAGCATGAGAGAGGAGATTGACTTTCTCAGAGATACTACGCCCAAGATCGGTAAAGGATTCACGGATGTTGGGAGGGTAGTCGTAGGCCTCGTTCGAATACTGGTTCCTGCAAACGTTGTCAATAACGATTCCGTCCTCTTCGTATATGGGACGTCACGAACGTAACAGCAAGAAGCTTTTGATGGACCTGTTTCAATGCATCGACTCTCTTCTCGAGTTCAACATAGTCTGCAGGAAGTTGGGTCTTGTGCAATGGATCGTCAGCCGTTTTGAACGCCAGGGGTTGGTGATACCACGCACCTTCTCTTCGGCTCCACCAAACTGTTCCTTGAGATACTGCTGACTCCGTTGCGCAAATGGAGAGACGGTCGAGTTGAAAGCGGAACTATGTGGTTGAGCCCGTTAGCAACTCATCAATCGCTAGATGGCGACGCGGCGACATGCTCAGCTGGTGACTGAGTCGCCGAGACAATTGGCAACGCGTGGACGTGAGCGCACCTTATGTTCTTTCCAAAGGCAGAGAATTTATCCATATTTGCGGATTGTGCAGGTTTGTGACGAGGCGTGCGGCAGTGTAGGATAGAGATTAAAGAGGTGGGAGGGTGAATTGCAGATGCTTGAACAAGGAGAGCTGACACTGACTGGCAGTGGGAGGCTATGATTGTGTTTTGGAAACAGGCGCCCCCAGCTTTTAGACAAGATAATGCCTTATCACAGTAGTCGGTGCCTAACACCTGCTGAAGGTGCTTTAAAACCGCAGTAGCAGCTTAGGTAGGCAACTAAAGCCACTAGAAAGTACCGCATGTTCGTTTAGTATTTAGCATGTGCCACCAGCAAGGCTGCTGCCTTCGGCCGTGTGTTGTTGAACACGCACGCGTGAGGTACTGATGATAAACTGTATCACAACACCCTCACTCTACTACGTGGCTGTTTGGTGAAGATGGACCCTACATTCTCTATCGCTGGCTCTATCGTCAAATTCAAGTTTCTTGTCTCATCAGCCTTTCGCAGTTTCACAAAAGAAAATCGTCAGTTCAGTGATCGTAATTCCAACCATCTACACCTCCTCATTAGATGGCAAATTCCCACTCCAAATACGTTTGAGCCGAGTCCAGTCTCAATCCACAGTTCTCCATGGAATCCGTCCACCTTACGAGTAGCATCATCCTTCAACGGGGGCGTTGTCATGCGGGCTAGGAAGACGCCCAGTTAGGTCAATGTAGCCATCATGGCTTTGATGATTGCAGGACTGGGAGCAGCCGAGCGTGAGCGACCTGTCACGCCGTCAGGACCATCGTCATCTTCATTTGGCGATCAACGACATCCTACCTCTCCGGTCTTTCTTCACTTCAAGGATCTCGTCGCCGCGTCGTTCAATGATGACTTCGCCACGAGGTGAGGGGGACCTTTCGCGAACCCGCTCGATCTTGACGATTTCGGTGCCGCCATCGCGCTCATACTTTCTTTCTCTCTTCGCAAAGCTTTTCTTTCAGCCTCGAGAATGCGGATTTGTTCCTTGATGTCGCGATCGCTACGCTGTGGTTTCCTGTCGACCACCAGTGCTAACGGGCCGACATGGACGGAGTTCGACTCCTCCAAGTCTCCGTCTCGTGTAATTTTTCGCTCGATAATGGTTTCATCACTGACGGATGAGCCTCTTCGACGAGTCGTGCTCGATCTCTGCGTGCGTGCAGGGGACACCTCTCTGACCACCTCTTTCTTTTCCATCACAGTTTCCTTAATAAGTCCAGGGGAAGACCCACGCCGCGATCGTCGCCGGGAATGTGAACGATGTGATCTTGGGGATGGAGACCGCACTGAGAGTGCATCCCAATCACGAACCGAGCGAGGAGCCTCGGCTAGAGGTACGGTCTTTATCTCTTCGTATTTCTGCGACTTTTCAATCACAACATCACCTTGGGAGCCAGAGCCTCTCCCTTTTGATGGTGGAGGTGCCTCTATGAGACGGGTTGTAGTAACTGCAGACATTAGAAGCAGGAATTCTTATGAAACGGGCATACTCACCCTCGCGCTCACGATACTCCTTGCTTTTGGCGAAGATCTCATCAATATTATCTGGGCCCAGAGCCTTTTCAATAACAATTGTGCGCTCGTCCTGCAGGCTTTAGTCTTGGAACATCTCTTCTCGGAATAGGAGCTATGGCGTACCTCTTCATAGTACGGGTAGCCTAGATCATATAGAACCTTGGTATGCACCAGTCTTCTCGGCATTCGTGTCTTACCACGGCGAGGGTACGGCTTCACTTCTTTGGTCTCTTCTTTGACTTCTTCGAAAAACTCTTCTCTAACCGTTCGACGCTCGGGGGATGGGCTGCTGTTGCGTCTCCTCCGCGTCACCCATTCTCGTTCACGGTATTCTCTGAAGCCATCGTCTCCATAAAGATCCGGATCTTGGACACGGACGTCATCATAATATCGCTCGTCGTAGTTTGGATATCTTTTGGGCAACGGAGCCGGGACAGGAATCAGCTCCCTTGGAGGAGGGACTCTCTGGGGCTTGTATGCATCGTCATAGTCGCGGTAACGTCGGGCAGGTTGGCGGTCAAAGGTGTCCAAGCTCGATTGGCGGCGAAGTATGCCTGGTCGTGGTGGTGCTTCCGGTCTGGCTGGACGTTCCGGCGCATACGGGACCAACTGGCCTCGCTGGTTCCTCGGATCATAATAGTCCGTTTCCTCAAAATACCGGCGCTCAGTTGTTCCACGGGGACCATATCGATCCTCTTCATAGTATCGCTGATCTTCATAGACCGGAGCACGTCGCGGTGGATAGTCGGCCGGCGGGGGGCGTTGGTCAATGACGGGAGGTGCTCGAATCTCTCGTTCTCGTACAAATCGGTCGGTGTCCCAGCGTTGTGTGGGAGGATCGCGGTAGGGCAGACTGCTTTCAGAGTAACGAGGGTCGGGACGGTAGCGGGACATGGCTGACGAACGTAAATCCGCTTGAAATTGAAGCCCTTCAGTGTCGATCGAGCTGGCAACGGTTGGCCTTTAGCCCAGGCTGAGGTGTGTTGATCGGACGATGACGTGTTTGTGCTGTATGAAGGTGAGAGTCACAAAAGCAACAGCACATTCGACGTGAAGAACTGACTAGTATGTATTAGCAGTGGACAGATGCAGGATACTGACTGGAGTGATGAGCCACACCGGCAGTCTACGTCTACTGTTGTGCTCCCCTCCCACTTTTCCAGCCTGGGGTCTGCCTCTTTCCGGCCCGCCCCCCTACTGTGTATGTCTCTCTCTGTAACTGGGCACAACGTTGGGCGCAGCTGCGGATGACGTCGCTGGCACCTCCGCCTCGAGTTCAGCTGCAACTTCAACTTCATTGCTGTTGCCGACCTCAACCTTCCTCAAAGCAGTTACTCTACCGATTAGGCAGCACCGGTGCCCAAAGACAAGCCTGCGTTCTTGTGCTGGCCGCTGTGCTTCCACTCATGTGGTTGACCTGAGCAACTGAAATCCGGGCCACTGTTTGCTGCCAGTTTGGTTGCCAGCGTCAACTCTCCCCTCTATACTCATAAAGTCAATAATAGAGGCTGTGTCCAGGATGCAGAGTTCAAGAGACACAGAAAAGTCATGGGATTGGTGGTACTGATGGCACTCAAAAGAGGTCTAGCTGAAAGCCTTCTTCACCACGGTCTGCCATGTGCGTCTGCAGAATGGCAAGCTGCTCCCGTTGTGTCCCTCCAGACCATAGACTAAGATAGCATCACCCTCCACCCACGTTCTGGAAGCCTTTTAGCAGTACAATCCATGCCGTTCCGAAGCGTAAAGTACCTGGTAGCGATACCTGGTACACTTTATTGAGTCGTAGCGCCTGAACACCGTGCCCTTGGCCCTAAAGCTGCTGTGCTAAACTGGCGTATGCCCGCTCTCCCAACGCCTATTGACCCATGTATCCTGAAAGGCTGCAAAGAGGAAATGATCAATTCTCCTTCGCATTGGCACCAGTCGTGCCAGCTGCACTTCCACCACCGGTCAACTTAGCAGCCTGGACCGCACCCATCTTGTGAGCCCAGCCAGGCGCGGGTTGAGGTCTTCGCACAGTTCGAACCTCGTCGGTCGAGATACCGGGAACTCTGATGTTGTATTGCCGTTCGAGAACGAGTTGAAGATCGCGCAACTCCAAGCTTGAGGAGCCACGTAACTTTGCCAGCTTGCAAGCGGTTGAGACGAGCTCGTCCACAAAGTCGTCCGCAATTGCGAGGAATATCTGGGAGGGGAGTTAGTTAATGCAACTGAATAACACACAAGCGAACTTGCCTCTTCCGCTTCAGGGTCCAGCTGCTCCTCCGGCCCTGGGCCGCAGACCTCTCGAACCAGTTCATTCAACTTCTTCTTGGACAGCACTCTTCCATCCTCGCTGGACTCTAAAACGTACCCCGGAAGCGCAGTCATAGCCGGTTGCGCAAGCTGCCCGGGCAATCCAACGCCGGCACCGCCTGTCAGAGTTGGCCTGGAAGGTGGCATGGCCACGGGTTTGGGCTCAGCGACTTGCAGATTTTTGGTAATGACCGGAGTGGCTGCCTTGGCGCCGTTGATACTAGTGTTAAGAGGATGCGGATGAATGCCCGCCTGCGCAGTATGTGGCGCGGCTTGGGGAGGCATAGATTGACCTTGATGCGATACTGGCCGTGGTCCTGTCGGGGCGTCCGGCTGAACAGATGGGAATTGTGGCTGGGTTGCGCTCACCGGCGTCGGCTGTGTGGCCGCAGCTGCGCTCTGACCGGCCTGGGGTGTTGTACCGGGAGCACTGCCGGCTTGGGCTGCACTTGCTTGATTCCGTGCGGCAGAAACAGCACTGCTTATCGAGTGAGCTGTTGGACCTTGGACCCCAGGTTGCAGTTGAGGAATGGCAGCCGTATCTGTGCCGTCACCGGCTGGTGCTGCTTGCTTAGTGTATTGGTGCTGCGGCTGGGCAGCGCGGAACTGGTCCTGCTGTTCGTTGAACTTCTTCATGAATTGAGTACTCTCATTCACTGCCCTGTCACATTGTGCAATCTTGCTGTTGAATACCTCAGTTTCCTGGGGCGTCAAGGGATTACCAGCCTGTTGCCGCTGCTGGGCCTGTCGCTGAAATTCGGTTTTCTTCTGTTTCGCAACCTGTAATCTCTGGAGCGCCTGTCCCAATCTCGCCTTCGCTTCACGCAACCAAACCTCTGCTTGTTCTGTTCCCTTAGTCATAGCTGGGGGGTAGTAGAAATGCTGTTCATTCACTTTCCGCTGAATTTCAGGTAACAGTTGGGTGAATTGCACACCACTTCCGGTCTGGCCTGCTGCAGCCTGCGCTTGGGCTTGGCCCGGCTTTTGTGCCTGTGTTGGTGGCTGGCCTTGCTGTTGTTGGGCCATAGCCTGTTGCGCCGTTTGCTGTTGTGCCTGTTGCTGCTGTTGTGCCTGCTGCGCTTGTTGTTGCTGTTGTTGCTGTTGCTGCTGCTGCTGTTGCTGTTGCTGTTGCTGAGCGGCCAATCTTTGTTTCGCGTTTTGCTGCCACTGCTTCATGCCGGCCATCAACTGGCTGGACGTCCGCGCCAAACTTTGGTAGGCTTCAACATGTTTAGGTTCCCCTGGAGTTGTAGTGTTCAAAATATCCCATAGCCTTTTGACGCCTTGCTCATACTGCTGCTTCTGTGCAGGATTGAGCTGTGGTAACCGCTGGACCTGTTCAGGCCGAATAAGGGAAGCCTGTTGATGAGGCGCAGGTTGGGGAGGCCGGTTTTGTGTCGCGTTGTTGTCCATGTTGGAATAATGGTGAACACTGTGAACGCTCCAAACCTTTGGGAGGAGGTTGGAGGCGCGATGGAGATATCCAAGGCCACAGGGCCGAAGGATGGGTAGAGGAGCAGGATAGATTTGGACACAACCAGACGAGGTTGTGAACTTAATTATCAGGAAGATTCATGGCCGGAATGTCGGATGATATTCGATAAAGTCAAGAGATTTAGTAGACCTGTAGAGGTGGTCAAGGTAGAAGCAGGCAAATGTGAGTGGATTGACAGGATGAGTGTTTGAAATACAAGTACAAGAGAGTCGCTAGGTCAAGTTGAAGTTGAAGTGCCCCTCAGATTTCTGTATAATAATAACTGCGAAACACACACTTGCCGCAACTTTAACTGCCACTGCACTCCAGACCACAAAGCCTGACAACAACATAAGAACCTGGAATACAAGATTCGCTCTCTAAGTGTTCAACACCTTTATCAGTCTGCCTTAAGATACCTTCTTGAGCTACTAATATGCATACTTGCAATCTTCAGCTCTCCAGCCATGCCTCAACCAACTCACAATCAACAGCCTCGTCCCTCTTACTCACCACGGCCCGATCCCACTGTAGCCATTCTCCAGCGAGGGCGTTGCCGGTCTTGGATCGCACCACTCCTACGCTGATATCGATGATGTCCGGTCTCTCAAAGCTTTGAAAAAACACAGTTGCGCCACACACCGTACAGAAGCTTCGCAGCACAGCTTCCGAGCTTTGATAGTGCTTGAGTCCTTCTAGTTGGGCCGTTTCTTTGGCTTTTGGCCCGAAGACGACCGGCTCACCGAGTGGCGTGAAGATTTGAGTCGGTGGGATGTACGTCCAAGGCTGTAGCGAGAAGCCCAGTGTCAAGCGGCATGACCTGCAGCAGCAGAATCGTGCATAGTATTTGCTTCGGTCTTGGGGCACATACCACTTCTCGCATGCCTCGTCGTAAGCTGGTGGTGCGATGTGCAACTGGACACGGCCGCAGTGACATGCCACCTCCATCATCTCGTCTCTCTCATCTACCGTTGTGTCGAGTCCTCGGTCCCTCAATGCCCTGACTTCCGTTTCACCCATCGGCCCAGTGTCATCCTTGGGCTCAGTGACATAGCAAGGGACATCCCTCCCTCCCAGGCGAGTAAGATATGGTGCAAATCCGCCATCTTGTGCATCGCCGACGTGTTCGTGATACTCGACTTTGGCGACATTCCCATGCCTTTCGTATTTGCCCTCGTCCTCTCTGCGCCTATCGTCGGGCTCCACGATGCCAGCGCAGGCTAGCCACCCACCATCTCTCTCGGAACGCACGAATACATTGCACCCGCACTGCTTACAAAAGAACCGAGTATACTCCTCCGAAGTCTTGTAGGCAGTTACATTGCCCATGGACTTGTCACTGGGCCTTCCTCTAAGGGTCACATACCAGGTCCCCAATGCTCCGGTGGTACGGCGGCAGGTGTCGCAGTGGCATATGCAGCATTCAAGCGGTAGACCCGAGGACGAAAGCAGTGAAGCGGGTTCATAGATGAGCGTGCAGAGACATGTCAGATGCGCCGCAGTCGCCATGTTATGAGTTTGTATTTTGAGGATCACGTAGATCGTCAAGAGACGCTGGATCTCTTCAAAAGCTGGCAGTAGGTAGTAGGACGTCCTCCTTTCACTAACACGAACTGGCTTTTCAGGCGTCCCGGATCAACTGAGTTGAGATGCGGCCGATATAATGCACTGCCTGGGATATTATTGCCGCGTGCTCTCAATTCAAGCGCGCCTTGTCGTCTCCTTTCCTATTCGCGCATGGTGTCGCCTCGATAGCATACATTGGAGACTCGTAGGCCGCTGGCGTGAGAGGTGAGCCGATCTGTATCACAGTACGCAGGAGGCCGCCTGGACTACCTACCTACCTACCCGATACCTTAGCCAGCTGATTGGACATGAGCAGACCTTGATCTTGGTACAGTATACAGAATGCGATGCAGTGGAGTAGATGTGGAATGCTATCTTGTGGCTTCTTTCCCCTTGGCTATGTCTCATATAGATCCGGCGCCATTCTCAAGAGAGACACGAGCGGAACTACAGACATAGATACATCCTTCAGAACAGTGGCCAAACTTTTCAAGTGATATCACCTTACTTTTAGAAGGACAGATGCTATCCTGTCTAATCATTCAGGCACGATAGCGCCCATACTGCGCCAGAATTCACATCGGTAGCCTCGTCCTGCCTCCCAGGTCCAAGCGTTGACGAGTGTAATGTTATTCTGCAAACCAGGACTGCCGTATTCGGTGATGTTATGTCCAATTTGAGTAATGTCCGTTGAGAAGGGCGTCCCTCCGGTCTGCACAAGAGACTCGAATCGTCAGCTCAATTTCTCAGAGTGACCATGTCGCGCTGCATCACAACACCTGGGGATTGAGAATTGACTTGCCTGGTTCAGATTGATCTGGTATGGAGCATACATCGAGAACGGCGCCCAATTACTGGCATCGTTTGACGAAGATGAATTGGATGAAGCCCCATTTGCGATATTTGAGGGGATGCTGGGGTTGTTCTTGGTTATGAAATTGCCCCAGATCTGTCTAAATGCCAAAGCCAAATCAGGCCCGATGTTGGTCGCCGCCGGGCCAAAATCTGTGAGACGATACTGTCAGTACAAGCATTCTGTGAACAGCTTCACCCATAAGGCGAACGTCGACATGCTCCTCGAATGTACAGGCCGAATGAACGCTTTGACATACATGCACTGACATCCGCACCGTGCAATGCCGGCTCCACAGAGAATTGATATTTGTATGATGTCCTTCCGTGGTCATTGTACGCAATGGCCATCCAATATGCTGGACAGACGAAGGTAGTTTCGGCATAGATGTTCTAGGATGTCCGTTAGCACTTCGAAACTTTCAGTCTTCTGATATACCCACGTCCGCTCTCTGTTGCTGGCCCGTACCCACGGAGCTCTGATTGAGTGCACTTGCACCCATGTCACCCGACGTAGCATATAACGGGGCATTGGAACTTGTCGAGGCATTGGAGCTGGGGTAGTAGAGTAACACCTTTGCGATATCGTCGTTCGTGAACAGCGGAAAAGTCACCTGCAACCAGGCTACCAAACCCTCTTCTGTTGTTATATTTTGTGGAGTGAAAGACGGCCCTTCATTGGCGTTGTTCCCAATCAAAGCATTCTTACCGTTCACCCTTCTCCGTAGCAGCTGCTGACTTGGAAGGTCTTGGATGAAGATACCATCCGTGCTAGATAAAACATTAGCATGTATTGGCGTACGTGACCACAATCAAGGAGCATACACAGGGAGAAAAGCCCATGTCCCAAAATTACCGGACTGTGATATTGTTGCACTTGCGTTGATCAAGGTATTTGTGTCTTTGGCGACTAGACACTCGAATATGGTTTGAGAATGCGCTCCGTAAGGCAAGCTTGGTGCACAGCCTACTTCGGTCGCGAAAGCATAGTACGCCTGAGAAGGTATCCAATCCTTGTACCCATACTGCATTGGCAGATAAGGCGAGGCGGCAATGGTCTGTAATCCGTTGTAAGTCTCTTGTTTGTCGCAGAGGAACTTCCCATACATTGACAAACAATGATTGACCAAGAGACCCACCATAGGCCATATCTTGGAGCATGACCGATCCACCACCTAGGAGGCTCAGTCAATCGTCTTCCCAACCAAAGGTCGTACGCACCGGCGCTTTCTCCAGAGATTGTCACCTGCGAGGCATTTCCCCCGAAGAGACCTATGTACGACTGTACCCACTGCAGAGCAAAGTGCTTGTGGTTGTCAGCGGGTTGTACCCCAAATCTCTCTTGCAAGGCCCACCTGGTCCAGAAGCCCTGCATTAACCACACCATTACGGTACACTTCATCGGATGACAGAAAGCCGAATGCTGCCAGCTGCTGGGTATTAGCTTCAAGCTGTAAGACGAGGCAGGTGGGAGGCTTCAGACCCGATATTGGATCGCAACACCGATAAAGCTGTTGTTATTCGCATTTATGATTGCTGAGAGATCTTGTCTGCCGTTGCCGCCACCATAACCGCCGCCGTGAATCCAAACAAGAACAGGAAGCGGCCCGGATGCATTGCTGGGAGAGTAAACGTTCAGAAAAAGACAGTCTTCGCTTGCGCCCGACTGATTGACGGCACTGATAGAGGTGCTAGCATCTGGCCCTTGGGGACAGATTGGTGCAAAGGCGGCAGCACTGATGACGGAAGACCGATTTTGCTCTGGCGCCGTGGGCGCCTGCCAGCGATTCGAGCCCGTAGGAGGTGCCGCATACCGTATGCTGTTCTCTGTAAGCGGGGCACACACAAGATATACATGAAAGAGTGTACCCTCTCCAGATATTGAGTCCAGAGGTCCCGTTCGCCGTACCCTCGTATATCTCGTAGCCCAGGTCGACTTGCAGTGAAGTGCTGGAATTCCCTCCGCTTTGACGAGCTTGAATCGCCGATGCGAATGGCGCTGGATTGTACTCGTGGCTTGGGCGCGCCAGACAACCGCCCAGCATGACAGTGATGAAGACAAATCCCAAGAACATGGTGTCGTTCCTCAATCGCTGGCAGTAACACAGGAGCTGGAGTAAGGACTCTAGAGAGAGAGAGCTACTGGCACGGTGGCACTCAGCGGTCTACAGCTCTCTACCTTTTATTGACTTCGGACACGGAAGACGGCACCGGATACTGCGGTTGCACTGCACACAACCCATGACTGCGTTGAAATTAGCCTGTTCAGAGACGAAGATGACAAGAATGCGGAGTAGAAGTAGGCTGCAGGATGCATTGGTTCCTAGTATGGTACAAACCACTGTTTTCGCAAAGAGTGGCTCAGGGCGCAGGGAGCAAGGCGACGTCATAAATTAGATAAATCCTTCTCCGCAGGGACGTTGAGCGCAAGGCTGGCCAATCACAGCCACCTACCGGCAATTGTCCGCTCACGTTGATACGGGGTCTGTGAGTTTGGAGGTCGAACTTCGAAGCTCCCAGGCTCCAAGGTTCTTCGGACGGAAGGCAAGCGGACGGCAGATGGGGCAAGCAGCAGACCCATGTTTCGAAAGACTGAAGGCATTCTCGATTTTGGAGTCATAATAACTCGCGCTGTAGCAACAAAAGACAATTGCCTCCCCCTTGGAAGGTCCCCATAGCTGTTGGCATGGTCTATGTTGAAGGTAAGCAAAAATGCAACGCTTTCGTGAGGGGCCCCCACCAATCAACGCCGTCGTCATGCTTTGAAATCGACCTACAACAGACCAGATACCCTGCTGACCTGAGTCACCAGTGTAGGCCATCCGTGCACCCACGAGTCCATCGACCAGCATGACCCTGTCTTTCACCTCATACGTCCTGACCGCGGTGCCTGGCACTTATGCGCCGGGTAGATTTTTCAAGTCTCCAAATCCACCATGAGGCGGAGGTTGCTCACCGAGCCAGCTTTCTTCAACCAGGCGTTCTTTCTCCTGCAACAGATACCGATAGGCATGCTTGATGGTCGCATCACTGACTCCCGCAACTTCGCTGATTTGTTTGCTGGGCTTTCCGAAGCCGATCAGCCAACTAGCAAAGTAGGTACAAGCAGCTGCATTGGACAATGGGCTGCGACCAGCCAATCCTTCGATAGTGGGAATCTTCTTTGCCAGTGCTTTGGCAATCGACTCAACTCTGAAATTCAATCCCACCATGTTACAGTACCTGCCGCAGAGATCTTCGGGCTTGGTGGACTGTGTGCCGCGGTACTCAAGCACTTCTCGATTTGCGATGCCTCCACTGCCTTCAACAGCTTGGATGTTCTCGTGAGCAGCTTGGGTGAGGAACTTCTCCAAATTCTTGTAGGCCCGGCCAATCTCCTTCTTGGGAACTGAAGTCAACCCGAAAATTTCGTTAAAAGATCGGGGAGTTCTGAGCTGACGGCAAGCGATGAAGAGGCATCCAGCAAGAATGACATCGGTCTGTTTGCCTCGAAGGGCATTTGCTTCATAAACCCGCTTGAAGTACATTTTTGCGGCAGTCTTGACGGGACCAGTGAGCTTAGCCTTCTCACCCCAAGCCTCGACTTGCGCATATGCCGCCTGCAGAGCTTTGTCCGCTTTGTTTTCAAGTTGCATGGCCTGGGCTTTCTTGAGTTTGCGCGTCTCCTTGGAAACATTCGGCCCACCGCCACCGATCATTGTACCCGCATTGTTGGTGAGAAGCAGTTCATTGTCAGCTTCACCCACACGATTCGGATCCTCGCCTTTGCCTTCATCGGAGTTGAAGGTACGCCATTCTGACTCGTAACTGATGAGACGCTCAGCAAGAACCATCCCACAGTTGGCGCAGATTGTGTCCGCATTCTCTTCGATCAAATCAGGGGGCACTTGTTTGCAGTCAGGGCAGATAAGATGTGTATTGAGATTTTCACGCCACGCCGGTGCGTCCGGTGGTTGGTTCTCGATGCCGGCAGTAGCAGCTACGGCGGCTGACATTTTGCCCGTCGTCAACACCGAAACTCCCCTAGTAGTCTTGGTAATGCGCCCGCTCAATTTCCCTTGAATACGTTGATTCTGGCGCTTCTTGATCCTGCGATAGGAGGTTCTTAGGTTGTGGTTGTTCGCGAAGGTCTTGACGAACAACGGAGAATACAGTTTGACGGTACTGAAGGTGAAGGCCGGCGGGGCCAAGTCCTGTCCAGACAGAAACTGTGAGCCTCACCTAGCCGCCCCGGTGTCACTTCCTTGTCACTTGTCACTTCGAACAGCGAACGGGAGGGAACTGGTTCTATTGTTTGGACGATTTATTCTTCTTTGATTCGAGCCACCGAGGTAGCAGTGTAGACGTCGACTTGGAGTCGTGAGTCGTCATACACTGCGAAAACCATAGGTCAGTCAGGTCATCAACAAGCTAATGAGATAACCCAAAACGAGGAGTAAAACCGTTGCTCATGTAAACTATCTAATGTACCTTTTGCAGGAGTGAAAAAGGCTCGGAGAAGGAGAATCGCAGGTGCTTGACAGTTGCGCAGGAGTGAGCGATGGCCTGACTTCGACCTTGAACCAGTGAAGGTCTCGTGAGTCAAGAAGAAAGAGGATCTCGTAACACGAAAGTCGCTGTCAGTCCGTCGTTCGACAATGTGCGCTTCGTCAATATTGGTCTTCTGTGATGAGATCGTAGTCGACAGAGATGATATTTGACGAGTTCTGCGATGTAGAGGTGGCGGGATGGAATGAAGAAAGTGATGGAAATGAAATGAGGCGCGGTAGCCTTTTGAAGTTTATCGACGGGCTGGCGGAGTCACGTGGGACTGCAGTTCCAAAAGCGGTCTAGCGTCAAACTTGAGCTTGAGGAATCAATTGAGCTTCATGTTCATCCTCAATTACTGCACCCCATTGTACCGTCCCTAGCAGCAACAATGGCGCAGTCACTGAGAGCCAGTGTAAGTCCCTGGCTCATATCAATCCGGCTACAATTAACGAAGGTTGCAGACACGAGTCCTAGCTCGAATGAGCTTCAGAACCGTACAGACACCCCGTCGGAGCTTTGGGGTCTCCTCTGTCTCAAAAATGCGTGCGTACTCCGGTAATCTTGTTCGAGACGCTTACTCACAGCCACAGCCGATTTAATCCAAGATCTGTACTTGAAAGAGCTTCGAGCATACAAACCGCCACCACAGAAGGCAGCCGATGCCGAAGGCCACGTTCAGAAATTCAGTCCACCTCCGCCTCCCCAATCTCCAGAAGAGGTCAATCTTGCCAGTCAAATGAAAGAATATGAGGAGCAAGTGGTAGAAATTGAGGGACAGAGCGGAGCAGGGGAGACGCAGGCGGAGGAAGATTTCTTCGAGGATATTGAGGAAGATGACGATGAACCTGCACATCATTGAACGGCTGCAGTCTCGAATCTGCGGCTACGCTTGACAAGTCTTGATGGATGCATAAAGACTGCTCTATCCAATTCTATAGAGCTGGTCGTGGTACAATTCTACCAAAGAAGGACATTTGAATGTCATCCATTCCATGACCCCTCCATGTGTCTGTTGTGAAATCAAGCTTACTTTATCCATTCTGGGTCTAACTGTTCTCCAGCTTGACATGTCATGCTAACGGTGACCCTGAAACTACGACCGAGAGATGATGATTCTTCCCCTACACCAGGTTTACGGTTGCTTGTTGGCCCTTTTATCTGGGGCTATTGCAAGAGACTGCATCATGTCTTGCTGTATGATCTGCGCCCCAGGACAGTGGTGAGCTGAGTTTGTCTGCCCTATATTGCAAGACAGTCTTTATATACCTATGCTAGTGCGTACCTGCTATTGACGCGAAGGGAGGGATCTGCTGTGGAGGGTAAAGACTGTATCGAACGATACCTACCTAGGCCGCGCACATCCCGTGCATGCCAACCCTGAATGTCCGGTACGCCACAGCGCGCGGCGGATCGCGTATCATGCAAAACCCTTTTCTGTCTGCAGCCCATGTCCGAAGCCGATGTTGGATCTCCCTGGTGGTGTTTTTTCTGTGTTATTGTTATCTGACCGATCCACCCAGGAAAAGGAGTGGTTCTCAACGAGTACCAGGCGATTCCGTTAGCGGAGTGACAGGGTCGACTGTTTTACTAAATAAGGCACACAAAGATAGCACCAAGGTCTCTATGATGTGCCGGGGACCGGGTACGTGCGCCGCTCCTGGCATTTTTGGAGGACACAACCAGGTGCGTGAAGGGACTTGGATGACGCGCCCTGTAACTTGTGGCATGTCAAGGGAAAAATAAGGCCCAATATAAGAGTACAACCATCCCAGCATCGAGCGGGAGGCGCAGAAAGTAATCTGCACGGTCGAAGGATCCCTGAAGGTTCGAGGCATGTATTTACCTAGATCCTCAAAGACACCGGCGCTTGATGACGCCGATGGTGCCTATCACCCACTCAGGCTCCGGGGCTGCGCTTGCGTCTTCCGTCGTGATTGGGATCAAGGTTCATTTCCACAATATGCAGCTGGCTCACCTTTCGAGATCTCCATTCACCGTTCTCTACCGTTGTTCACTCTTCGCATCTGTCGTTCGTTCTGGTCATTCTTCTTCTTTTCCTCTTCTTCGTTGTGTATCTTTGAATATCTGTGCATTCCTATCCTCCTCAGTCGTTCTAATCAAGTCTCACTCTAACCGCTCAACGCCATCCGACGGTCCCGACGGTCCCCTCAGCCTGCCTTCCTTGTCTCTCGCGTCCATGCTACGGCCTGCTTGTACTCTTTTCTGATGGCGGGATCGAAAAGGAAAGAGATACATATATATCTCGCGCAGGTGTAGTAGCAGTGAAGCCCCGCCCATCCGCGGGTGCAGGACTACCGCCATGTCTGCACATGTTGAAGGTCAGACGATGTCTGCACTGCCTACACATGCTCTCACCCTCGTTGACTCTACCTCTCCTCTTCCGGCTTCTGAACCGATTCAGGGCCCTCCTCCAACCGATCTGAGTCGGTCTGCAAGTTACACCTACATTCCTGCGTTGGAAACAGGAAAAGAGATCTCTACACCTTCTATCAAGCGAACCTTCTCCGAGAATGTCCTTCCACTGCCGCCCGATCCCACCACCAAGCTAAGTGATCGGGTCACCTCTGCCAACATGGAGATATTCCGCCGTGCGTCGAGAAAAGCGAAGAGAAGAATGTCGAGCGCCATCTTTTCGTTGTCTCCGGATGACGAAGACAGTCAGGCTCGTGAAAGTAGGAAGTCTTCTTCCGAGAAGGAGGAACACGCAAAAGGCCTGCGGGGGTCAGTCACAGGCACAATACGCACACTCGCCCGGAAATCTTGGGTAGGATCTGCCTCAAGGTCGTCATCGCCCGCAGGCAAAGACGGTGATCCGGCAAGCAGGGACAGGAGTTGCTCACCGGGTAAGGCCAAAGTTTTTGCCAGCAGTCCTATAGGTTTCCAGGGCCAGGTGTCTTCAGGCCACACTGACAGCTCATCCCGGCCCGGAGCTGTGCCTACGCTCCCTGTCGATCCAAAACTGCAGGTCAAGAGCAACGGCAATCGACATGACCCGGCGCACGTCAAGGCCAAAAGTGGCAATAGTCCGAAGCACCTATTGCGAAATTCTTCCTCCCTCTCGCTGAAAAGCCAGCTCTCTAATGAGAGATCGCAATCGAAGATTTCTCTCGGTAAAATTCCAGCCTTGCCAACTTCATACTCTTCGGAGCGACTGGGCACGCTCGGCATCGATGTTGGCAAGAAGAAGGACCCATTGTGGTCGGTCTTTCGAGTAATTGATGGTGAATACTCCAGTTTCCAGACGAAAACGAGTCTGCAAAAGGCCAAGGCGCTCCGACTTACTTTACAGCCATTCTTGGTCAAGTATGCCCAGCATCCTTCAAACCAGAGCCTGCGAGCAGAGGACCTAGATCGTCGCATTGTCATTCTGAATAAGTGGTGGACAGGATTGCTTGAGATGCTCCACGGCACAAACAACCAAGCCATCTCTGGCACAGATCGTCCTGCCTTCCTGGAGTCGGCTACCATGATCATGCTGCGGCCTGAATGGAGGGTGCCAGGTTTCACGTCAACCACTGGGGAGGCTCCGCAGCGCAATTCCATCCCCAAATCCAAGTCGACCAATTCACTCGAATCGGAGGAGGCGGATTTCTTGGTTGACACCGTTCAACATAACGTCCGCAACATATTTGTGCAGAACTTACTCTCGCAGATGGCATATGTGGTCGAAAAACTATCCTTGCGTGCTGCTCCGGCAAGCTTGGTCACTTTTGCTGGCAAGACTTGTGCCTACGCATTCTTCTTTTGCCCAGGCGTAGCAGACATGCTTGTAAGGCTATGGCATTTGCCTTCAGGCACACTGAGACGTATATTCACAGAGCTGGGAATCAGTCATGGCGACAGGCTGGACCTGATCTCGAGCGCATTGGCGACACAGTTCCCAACGCCCGTCCGGAGCTTGTCAGTTTCTTCTCAAGCGGGTCTTTGGCGTCATCTCCAACAGCGAGGCCAGCCCCCACCAGGATGGTCGACAGCGGCCTGGGGCCCAAACTGGATTATGAGATGGTCGGGACGGGATAGTGACCTGTTCTTCGCTTTCACCAAGCAGTACCATCTCTTGATCTCCGAGTTCCTTCCCGATGATATCTCGTTGAAAGATCGGGCTGGAGTACCCGGTCTCGTCCCAGTTTGTGCACAGATGCTGGTTGTCCTTGAGACAACCATCTATCGACAAGCTGGACAGAATGTGGTCGACAATTATTCCTCCGGCGCGGGCTACCACATGGACCAGGCGGATGCCTTGGCCCCTCTCCCCATGACTATGGCCAATGCTTCCCGCGCCATTGCAGAGAACCGACTTATCATTCTGCTGAGAGATGTGCTAGGGGAGGCCAAACCCGAGCTCTCGCTCTTCCGGGATCTCTTTGTCGGGTCGTTCGACATTGTCACAAAATCTGCTACGCGCAACATTTCCTTGTACAACAACGAAGCTTGCTTTGTAATTTGTGATTTTATGGAAGAAGTGCTTCCTATCATGCTACGGTACCGTCAGAGCTATAACGACACTGCAGTGCTTGACTGGCCGTTTTGGCTGGAGGTCTGGAAGCAAATGATGCAGAGCCAAACGTGCCTGACGCAAATACGATTAATCGCATTCCTGTACAGTACGTGGTCCATTTTAATTTTGAATGAAGACAGAAAACGCGAGCTCGTCCTTGAGTGGCTATTGGATGCGGACATTTTCGAGAAACGCTTTTGTCACTGGTCACCCATGGTGCGCCACTACTTCTACAGACTGCTATGCTGGAAGGTTGCGAGGTATGATGGGGTTGTATCAGACTTGGATGTGTGAGTAGTGCTGCTTCGCTTTTTGAGGTGATACTTACACAGTGATAGGGAGATTTTGGAAACATTAGCTCTGCGGTTGAACAAGTGCTGGGCACACTATCAGTATCTTCTCGCGCAAGCTGAAATGCGAGGGCTGCCGCCGCCGTCCTCGGCGCCTTGCACTCCCGCACCGAACCGAGTCCTTGTCATCCTGCGCACAGATAGCCTGCCGATTTTGTCGGCCTCGAGAACGACCTTTGAGAACCACTTTCCGTCAGCAATCGTCACGCAGGCGTCTGCTTACCAGAACCATTCTTCCGTCCTGAGCACCATACCCTCTGCAGATGAACCGCGGCAAGGAAACAGAAAGAGATGGAGCCTTTTCCGCGGATTGAACGTCTTTGGATCCACTCCGGGAAATAACCGCCCTGGCGAGGTGACCCCTCCAGGCAGTCCTGACGAGAGCGGTACGGCTACGAGTAGCGACAGCATCCCCGATCCTAACAGCGCCATCACTGCTGCCACCCCATACCGGCCTGTCACTCCCCCACACCAGGCGTTCTCATTTAGGTTTTCGCTTGAGTACTGCTCTACGTCCGATAATATGGACAAGAGAAGCATGAATCGAGCTTTGAGCGCGCCACAGCTACCACACAATGCAGAGGCGATTCTGCGCTCAAGACGAAGCTCTGAGAGCGCCGGCGCCGGCAGCGGCAGCGGCAACAGCACTGGCAGCGATTCCAGAATCAGAACAAAATTTGCGGAGGTCAAGCCGCTGAAACCTCAGGATCACGAGATGAATTCGGCTCGTTACAGCGGGCGAGCGCTGGCAGAGTGGTGTCAAGTTCTGAACGAGTGTCGAGGCTTCTATAGCCGACGCAAGCAGGAGGGTGTTCCGCGAGACCACCTGGTGGAGACTCCGACGATGGGCGTCGAAACTTTCCGGCTCAGCGGATAGGGTGACAGTGTTGATCAGTTGAAAGAGAGTTTAATGACGAAAAGCGAGCAGAGAACCAGGGCACCTTTCCTTGGGATACGTATGACACGAAACCGGGCATAGAACTTCTAGGAGTTGGGGTATGGACAGCAGGATGGCGCACATTGGACACCGACACGAAGACTGGCAATGTGTTTGATTTATTGCTGCGGGATGAATTGAGCTATGGAGTTGGTGGATCAAGCGAGTTTGACCCAGGATGCAGATTCCAGCGACCAAGAACTGACGCTGGTTGTCTTCTCATGAGTGAACATTGGCAAGGCTGAACTTTGCATGGGGCTGTGGTCACGTGCGTTTTGTCATTACCCATTTCCCCGCACTTTGGGGATCCCGCGGAGTGCCTGCTACGTAGTACACAACCGGTAGTAGTAGGTAGTAATGGCTAAATATGCTCCTGTCACTGCTGTCTCTCTTTCTCTCCGCATCTGCACTCTGGACCGAGGACTTTTTGAGCAGTGTGTGCACCTGTACCTGGCTTCCGACGCCCGAGGGGATGCGGGTCGCCAATCGAGCGAAGGACGAGAGAGGCGGATTGATCTACTTGTAAGTGTCTCCCTCGCTTTCTCAGCGGCGGTGCCCTCCATGTCTCTTTGAATACTGTCCCTTGTCTGTTCCTGCTTCTCTGCCTCTCCGTGACTAGCCAAAATGCCTGTCTTCAAATCCCAGCAGCCGCCCGTTGACGGTTTGTTCTCACATAACTCATTGATGCCCCCAGCTTGCTAACAAACGACCGCACAGTGCCGTGGCATCTACCAGTCTGGACGTGGCTGTTCGAGTCCGATTACAGTCCCCTGCGGAGCTACAAACCAGAAGAGATCCAGGGTTACACCAACGCCGTGACAAAGGAGGTGCCTTAATGAAATCCTTCCTCGAGCTGGACTGGCACTGACCTAGTCCCTAGCACCTCAGCTATGCCGACTTGAAAGTGCATACCACCCACCTTTCAACAGCGCTGGTCAAGAGATATGGGCTTAAACAAGGACAAACCGTGGCCCTCTTCTCCCCCAATACGGTATGGTATCCCTGCGCCATGTTCGGAACCCTCCGAGCAGGTGGTGTTGTGTCGGGAGCGTCGCCAGCCTACAATGTTGAAGAAATGAGCTATGCATTAAAGACGGCCGAGGCCAAGTTTCTCTTCACCGTGCCCGGCAGTATGCAGGTTGCTGCAGCGGCCGCCAATAACGCGGGGATCCCCCAAGAACACGTCTTTCTGCTCGAGGGCCAGATGCAGGGCTTCACCACAATGTCTGATCTGCTGGACATTGGCAAGTCATATGGCCCAGCCGAGCAGATCAAGCCGTTCGAGCTGCCTCCGGGAAAGAAAAACAGGGATGTCTGCGGGTTCTTGTCCTTTAGCAGTGGGACAACAGGACTCCCAAAAGCCGTCATGATTGCACACTCGAACGTGATTGCGCAGTGTCTGCAGATCAAACAGATCACTCCTGACACTTTACGCCGGATCCTTGCAGTGCTGCCTCTGTTCCACATAACGGGCCTTGTCCATCAATTGCATCTGCCTGTCATTCTCAACGCAAATGTCTATATGCTTCCCAGCTTCACGATGGACTCTATGCTCGCCACGGTGCAAGAATACAAGCTCGAAGAAATGCTGCTGGTCCCACCGATTCTCATTCGCATGGTGCGCGACGAAAAGACATTGAGTAAATATGACCTGAGTTCCGTCAAGCGTTTCTCCTCCGGTGCCGCCCCTCTATCTGCGGAGATTTTGGCGCTGCTCAAAAAGCGGTTCCCTGGTACGGGCTTCAAGCAAGGCTACGGCATGACAGAGTCGTGCTCGTGTATCACGGCGCACCCGCCAGAGAAGTATGACTATAAATACGGCTTTCGTGTGGGCACAATAGTGGCATCGACCGAGGTCAAGATAGTTGACCCAGAAACAGGCAAGGAGTGCGGACTCAACGAGCCGGGCGAGATCTGGGCTCGTGGTCCGCAGATTGTTATGGGTTACCTAAACAACAAGAGGGCGACAGAGGAGACGTTCGACCAGGACGGCTTCCTGCATACCGGGGACATCGGTTGTATAGACCAGGAAGGCCTGATCACCATCACTGACCGGCTGAAAGAGATGATCAAGGTCAAGGGGATTGGGGTGGCGCCGGCGGAGCTGGAGGATCTGCTCCTAGGCCACCCGGATGTTGAGGACGTGGCTGTACTGGGCATACCAGACGAGTACTCGGGCGAGCGGCCCAAGGCATACGTCGTCTTGATCCAGTCAAAGCGCGCCGATCCCGAGGGCGTGGGAAGAAAGCTCATCAAGTACGTACAGGACAAGAAGGTCCGGCACAAGTGGGTGACAGAGATTGAGATTGTGGACGAGATTCCCAAGTCACCGAGTGGGAAGATTCTACGACGTATATTGAGGGATATGGCCAAGCAGGGAAAGAAAGGCATTGTCATCAAGGCTGAGACGACCAGAGCGCGGCTATAGGGGTCTGTCCACTGGCACATGTTTGGAAACATTCCAGGGGAGGCACCACATGTGCCGACCACACGGATTCAGGGACAACATACTTGAAACTGCTTGTGAGATGGCCAAGCATATCGCTACACTGGTGCTGTCTGATCTATGCGGAAGAGTCTTGCAGAGACAGCCTCAGCGGAGAAGTTGCGGCCAGGTCACTCTAAACAAACGCGGACAAAGATCGCTAGGCATGCTAGTCCTAGACTGCCATAAGCATACTCGCTTTCTATCATACAGTAGAGGTATTAAGGCCAACGTTCAAGCATCACTTTTTGCTTGAGGCCTCAGTTCGTTTCGAGAGCAAGCTCCCAGCCAAGCCCCTGTTGCTTTTCCTCCACCAGCACTCCTATTCATGAAAAGGGTGATTACTCCGACATTTAACCACGTCGAATGCTTTGTATGAAGGTACAACTCATCAGCGTGCGGACACATCATTTTTGTGTTGTTTGCTTTTGCTCGACCCCGCACAGCCCATTCGTGCATGGATAACTATGCGGCTGTAGTGGGCACTTCCCTCCTCCCCTTCGGAGTGGAGTGCAGACTTTCACATTGTCGAGCGGCCACATCAACAGCCCTAAGCTGCAAGGAGTGGTTCGCGCTCACTCCCAGTCTTTGGTGCCTCGACGGACGAGGTAAAGTCGGTCTTTGGCCCCTCCGCCGAAGCTGTATTGAGGTCGGACTTTGGTGCCGCTGGGAAGTCTGACGCGCTCACAGATTTGTTGGTGGTTGGAGAAGGAATCTTCTGCCTAGCACTGCCAACGACCTCTTGAGCCTTGGCCGCATATGTACCGGTGTATTGCTTGACAGATTCCAAACCCTTGCTTGTCTGCTGAGCGGTAATATCCTTGATCTGGCTGGTCTGTTGGTTGATGATGTGTCCCGCATGCTCAAGTTGGGAATCGATCAGTTCTTTGTTCTCGATGTAGATCAAAGGACCGAGGAACGCAACGACTGTGGCGACAAGGGCGACACCCCAGAACGGGAGGAGTTTGATAAGATAGTAGGTTACGAACGAGGCCAAGAATGCCTATCAACGTTAACGATCTGTCCGACTTGTCGGGAAACGAGTTACTCACAGCTGCAGTGACCGGAATGTTCTCGGCGAACACGATCCGCTGACCTTCGATGACAAAGAAATTGATAAGGTTCTCAAGATCGTCTAGGGAAGCCTCGAGGGTCTCCTTTGGAATCTTGTAGTATCGTCGTGGTCGGACAGCACCCGCAACGCTTGATCCCATCAGAGCCTTGCTGGACGCCTCTGCAATGGTGACGACTGTCTCATGAGTCAACAAATAGTCCAAGAAGAGGAAAGTTTTGCAGACATACCACCAAGTGTCATCCAGGAAATCTTGAGAAGGTATCGGAGAATGGGGAGGTATCGCCAGGCAAAGATGGAAGCAACAAGGGTCACAAAGGTTATTCCAGTCGCTCTCTTGTTCTTCCACTACGGGTTGTCAGCTTCCGCTTTGAATGGCTGTGGGAGTCTTGGTACTCACACTCAATAAGGTGTAGAAGAACGAATGGTAGTCTGTTGGGGGGTTAGCAGAGTTCCGGCGGAGGCGGAGGTTTCGCAACTTACGAGTGAGAGGAGTGTCATTGGCGGCAGTGTAAGATGGTTGTTGGCGAGAGCTAGCAAGATCACTGAACTCGGAAGCAGTGGCACCAGCTTCATTCTTGATGGAGGTTGCAACAGGTCCTAGAGCATGCTGTCACTATGTGTTTTTCTTCAAGTCTTGCGCGAGACCACCATACCATTGACGACGTTTTGAGTGATGGGATGATTCTGCACAGTGTTGACCGCCGCGGCTGCGTCTAGGGGTAATCAGTATAGAAGGAGGGGCGACGGAAGGTTGATAGCTGTTCTCATGTTAGGACTCGTCTGGAGCTGAATGACAAAAGGGCGTGACAGTGTCAAGCTTGCATACCTTACTGTCAACTAGAGAATCCTTGACTGAGGTTCCATTCACGTTTGGAGCTGGAGCAGAGCTCTCTGCGGTAGACATGTCGGTGTGTGTAGGCAGCTCAGACGACGGATTGTAGGTTTCGAAAGACATCTTCAGAGAGTCCGACGACCACAGGATGGTGCAAGATAAGCAGAAGGTGGTGGAAGCGACTGATCAGTGAGACAGTATGAATGAAAGGAGAAGCGTGGGTTGATGATGAACACCAGAGGGATGATTGATGGGTTGAATTGCTTTGGAGGATGAGAAACAATTGTGCAGCCACGTTTCTAGAAGTAGCAGGTTTGGTTTTTGAGGTAGGTGAAAGTGAGGTAAGGTTGGGAGGGCAGTCAAGTCCAGGAAACTTGGTTTATGTTTGGGGGGCAGTAGTACGTAGCAGGAGGTGGAGGTGGAGGACAAGCCACCTTTACCTGCAGCACTGGCACTGCATTTGCAGTGACCAGATTTGGCGCAGTTTGAGAGCTCCAGTGAAGCCCACAATACCTTAGCATTCACATCATTTTATCATTCACTGTTATTGCACTGCCAACTACGGATTTTTACCTTCTTAACTGGGTCAAGAGTGAGTATTGCTGCTACGGTAACCTAGTAGTAATAATAATAAGTAGGGCACACGACACTGTACTGTGTATATCAATTGATTCCGGTTGTCAATCCTCCCCCCTACCTACCTTAGGTAAGGTATCTGGTTAAACACTCTGACGCAATAGGCCGGTGAGGTGCTTTGCCAGCACAAGTTGTGCAGATGTTTGTCTGTTGCGGCGTCGGTCTCGGTGTCGGTGTCGGTCATGAATCTTGAATCTTCCATCAGCCACTGATTAGTGCTACTGGCACACGCTGGCATCATTTCAGCCTTCTATCCACCAGCAAGCCGTCGGTGTTACGTATGAGGCCCTGTTTTCCTGTACATCCACTGGCCCCTAGCCCCTACACGCTACACCCTACACCCTACACCCTACACAGCACTTGATCGCGTGTGGCCCTATGCTGTAGGTGTTACCTGTCAGCCCAATGCTCCACTATATCGCCTCACCTGACATCATTCCGACGACAGACAACAGTTATGATGTGGCTTACTGTGTACATACCTACACACCTTGGAGGTATCGTCGTGCTGCTGTTGTTTGCACTCAATGCTCCGAATCCTGACTTCATCTGTGCCGCTGTGTCTCCTGGTCCTTTGTGTTCCGAACGGGCTATAGCAAACAGTGCCTTCCTGCTTGTCGTAGTGTCCCAGGCAGCCTGACGCAAGTCACCGGCACCGAGTGCCAGGGGAAAACGATTCCGACATGTGATAATAATATGCCCGGAATGTCAGTGACATCTTTATATCAAAACTCCTCTTTTCCCTCAGTTCACGACCTACCACGTCTCGCTTGTATGGGTTCGTAGAGATGTTTCTGCTATTCAAGTGCTCGCTCACAGCCTTGCAGTTGCTGGGGTGCGTGGTCTGTGCCATGGTTACTCTTTCATTGCTAATGCTGCCTGCCACGCATGCACTCGTGCTTCTTTTGTCTCTGGATAGGTCTCGGTACACTGCCGCGTCTCAAGGCAACATCAATATGTCGGTGATGGTGGTCTGTCCTGCTGGTTCCGAAAGTCTTTTACCATCCTAGAATCCTGCTCCGTCACTGCTCACTCCTCTCCTGTCTCCGGTGCCTCTTCCCCATCACTACCTCCGACCTCTTCATCCATGCCCTCAGCTGTGATCGGTGCTCCATCATGTTTGCCGCCGGATTTCTTGCCTTTAGCGCCGTGCGAGATAACGCGCCATCCCGTCGGCTTGCTTTTATCTTTCACATATTCGGACATGGGGAACTAATGCATGGGTCAGCATCTCTCATGTCACTCTCTCCGATCAACACTTACATAGTGTTCGTTCTTCTTCATTGTCACCACCCACGGCACATTATCAAATGTCATCGCCCTGAGTCTGAAATAAGTGTTGTCCTCGATCTTGCTGACTTCCTTGACAAAGGAGTCCAGGTCCGGTGTCTTGACACCGTTTACATGGGTGATAAAGTTGGTCGGGGCCAGTCCGTACTGATATGCTGGTGATCCCCGACTTCTGGCGCTCACATAAATCTCGGAATGAAGTTTGCTGATTTGTTGCCGCACCGCATGGTGAGGTCTCTGAAGCACGGCTCCGCAAAAGATGACAGCGCGAGACGTTTCCAGATCCTCCGTCGGTACTGTTGGCACTCGGAGATGGACCTCTTCCCCTTTCCGTACGACCAAAGCATCAAGCCATTCTTGATCGTACATGATGTCAAAGTCAGAAACGCGGGTGATGAGCTGGCCGTTGAGTGTAAGTATAATGTCGCCTTCCTGGAGCAACTGGCCGTCACCCGCTCCGTTTGCTGGGCCACAGTCTACCTTCCTGACAATGAACAGCTGATGGCGTGAAGGATTGGCTTTGGCCACCTTCTTGATCCATTCTTCTGAAACGCCCATGATCCGACATTGTGCCATCTGCACCACGTAAGACTCCATGTTCAAGATTCGCAGCTTTGGGATGATGCCACTCTTGATCTGATCAAGCACGGGGTTGATCATGCTGGTGGCCAGACCAAGGTGATATTCAGTATCTCGATGGCTGCCTTGACTCCGCTCCCCCATATAGGTGAGCCACAACGCCTGCACAAGACCATCTGCACCGATGAGGACGCCAGATGAGCATTGAGAAGACAGTCCAGTATCCACAGTAATGGCATCGAGGTTGACCGCACGGTACCGAGGAGCTGCAGCATTCGCGGGTATCCCGACCGCCGTAATATCGGTCACTGTGGTCTTTGCCACCACCACTCTATGGTTCTGATTGAAACCCACGAAGATCGTGTCGGCGCCTTGCTTGATCATTTCCGTCGACAATTTGGCCGACTGCACGGGCGCATTCACCAACTTTGGGTCATACTGAATGACCGTGTAGTTGGTGAGCGGATGGAGGAACACAACATTTCCCTCGATCTGGACCGAGTCGGCCACGGTCACTGTAATATCACAAAGATCATAAGGCACGGTCGCTCGAGAGACCACGACCAACCCCTTCTCCGCGTCGATCACGAGCCCGAAGCCTGTCCGCCGCGCTTGGGGGTAACCGTCGATCTTGACAGGCATGTAACATGACACTTTAACGAAGGAACGAACAATGTCTGCTGCTGCCGGCACATTAATGCCGTCCAGCTGAATAAAATCGGCGGACTTGGGTTCAGGCGGGACGGCTGGGAGAGGTTTGCCCAAGTCTTTGAAGTCCCACAGACCGGTCTCATCATTCCTGATGGCCAGTCTCATCTTCGGATGCCAATGTCGGTCAATGTGTACAATACTCGTGGCCCGAGTATGCAAATCCCGGATATGTCGGTATGAAATAACAATTCGAGAACGGTCAGGAATGGTCTTCATGACTTCGATGAAAGTATCAAGATCTGGTGTAGGCTTTTGATCAACGGTATCGATGATCCATCCCGACAGGGCACTATCCATCTTGAATGAACCCGCAGCCTCACACACATACAGTCCTTTGCAAGCAATGGCGTATAATCGCGCTTGTTGATAGCTCAAATTGTGGAAGCTACCGCCAGCCACGGTGACAAATCGATCCGGCGTGATCGCGTGCAAATCACGCACATCCAGCGTGACCTCGTGGTCCTCTCCACCTCGCTGGAATAAAAGGTCCACCGTGCCTCCAACGCTTGAATCGAGGATGGCATCGAGCTTGACAAAAGAGGTCAACAACTCTCCGTTGACCTTGATCAGAACGTCCCCTTCTTGGATCTTGTCATCTGCGGGGCCCTCGGGCAGTACAATCTCGGCCACAAGCATGCTGTTCTCGTTGGGGAAGTGTTTGCGCACGGCGGATTCCCAATCGGGTGTCAAGCCCAATCTTCTGCAATCGTCGAATGGTTTCAGCATCCACTGTGTTTGGATCGTTCCACGACTTATAGGCTTCCCTTGTTGGAGACATTGCAAGGCTCGCAGGGGCCGATCAAGTGGTAAAAAGTAGTCAGTGGCAGCACCGTCGGCGCGGCCCCCGGCCTGCAGAGCAACCGCATTGCCCCCGAGATTGACCACGGGGCTGCCCGAGCTTCCACCTGTAGCTGCCGCCGCGGCTTGGATATAGTTCGTGTTGAAGTCACTGTAACCTTCGCCATAGTCTGGGGCGTTGCGATCTAACCGACTGATGACGCCGGACAAGATGCTCAGCTTTTCTCCGGCGTCATTGCCCACTACCCTGACCTCGACACCTACGCGGGCAGACTCAGGTTGCAGCTTCAGTGCCTCGACCTGCATGTACTTGATAGACTTGGGGTCGAACTGCAGAATACCAAAGTCGTGGACGGGATCACGATAGACGGGTCGTACGTCACACTACAGCCGTCAGCAAACCCGCGGGTACAGTACGATAGGAGCAGGCACCCACTTCTTCATGATTGTCAAACACACAATAACCCCAAAAGGGTCCCGCACAAACAACGTGGCGATTTGTCAAGATGTAGCCCTTTTCGGCGTCCACCACGAACCCTGTTGCTTGACTCGACGTCGAAAGATCCGTGTCGAAAGAGCACGTCTGGCAGAAATGTATTGACACCACGCTCTTTATCACTCTTTCTATTGTCGCCTGCCACTCGGGAGAGTCGCCTGCTGCCGAAACGGCATTTATTATGGGGAGGGAGTTGGAGTTGGCCTCGATGTCATAGACAGAACCATTCTGCGGAGTGGCATCCCCCGGTGTCGGTACGCCATTCTCCTGTTTGAGCTGCTTCTTCGGTCTTTCGAGGGCGGGATTCGCGCTTGATCTTCGTTTGGACCGAGTCTCACCGTGCGCAGACATGGCCGAGGAGAGAAGGCGCAGTCTAGTAGCCCTGGGGAATTCACAGACACCAGATCTCCTTGTACTTGCCAACCACGGACGGTGTATGGCTGGAAGTCGAGGAGGATCGCGTAGGCGGTACTGCGTAGGTAGCAAAGCTCTAGGAGATGTTGCAGAATGGAGGCCAGCACGGGTATGTAGGCGGAAAGAGACCACTGCGCATGTGTTGCAAGATGCAAATAACGATGCCCTGTTGAATATGGGGCAAATGCTCGGTATCATCCAGAAAACCGTTATGAGGAAGCATACATTGCGTTCTGCTGAAAGAACGTTCTGCAAATGCTCGGGGAGGGATTAAGGTAGTTCTTGAAAGGTCGCAATACTGCTACGAAGCCAGCCTGAAGTGAAATAAATAATTTTATTAAAGGCATGTAATTGATCTTCTCCAGCCTGACTCGCCAAACGTGAATACAACTGCCAATAATGCAGCGTAGTGCAGGACCCAGTTGAACTTCAGTTGCAGCATTTCCACCCTCCCGTAGTTGGCCTTGGCGCTTTCAGATACGTATTCACCACTAGGTACAGAGTAGGTGGTAGATACCTAGACAGCAAAGTAGTCCACACGTGCATGAGATCAGCTACAAAATCCTACAATGAGGTAACTAGGTATGTAATGGATACAATATATAACCAGGTGGTTTGTCTACTCTCCTGAGGCACCAAACGCCAGCTTGGTCATTGCGCAATTGCCAGACCATGGGTAGGTATAGAGTGCAGGTGGAGTATAGCACAGTAGATACTACCAAAGTCTGTTCTGTAACAATCAAGAGTGAAAGGATCCCCTAGAAGTGGCATGCCCATCGTAAGCATCAGACGCAAAGAAACTATGAAGCATACCGTAGCGCGGAAATGACGCTCGTATCCAGATAGGTATGTTCGCTGCACGAGCGAGACCGACTTGAGCAGTTCACTTGCCATGTTGGACTGGAGCCTTCCATGTCCTCAACGTTGTTTTCTATGGAACAGCTCCTGGTCTTTGAAAGCCGGCCCTTCGTCCGCCTTCGCTGCTACACGGGGCATGCCGATGCCGGGCGGTATCTCCTGGCTTGGACTTTTGTGTCTTCCGAGTTGCAGAGGTTCAACACCCTGACAGAGGAGGCGCATCGTGGTCTGGCACACTCTCATGTTGACGAGGCGTGCCGGTAGTTGAACGGAACAATGGTCCATGCAACGCCTCTAATCGACCAGGCCTCATTCAACACCGCCCTACACCCTGTCCTGATGCTTGAGCCAGATGAAAAGGCTGGTCCCGTTGTGGGTCTTATGATATCTGGAGCTTGGAAGGAGTTGCTCGGCGGCGGAGTGCATATGTATGTCTCGCGGCCGATGGTAGTCTGCACCTGCCCGTTCGGATAACGTTTGACCTTCAATACCAAGGCTTTGGCTAGTTCTCAACTAGAGGCACTTTTCAACCCTGGGCCGGAACGGAGGCATGCTGCTGAGGTCTGGTGCTCGGGTGCGCAGTCTGATTCTGTGCTGCTGCGTATGCAACGGCCTTGTTAACAGTAGATTGTCCGGCTTCAGGGAACAGAGCATTCAACTTCTTATATAATTCATGAACTTGTGGCAGGTGAGGAGGCGGGACCATGATGGCAGGGCCCGAGGGTATTCCTGCGGGCTTTTTCTTTGCGTCCGCGATTGCAGCCAAGTAGGCGAGGTTGGCTTGCAAGCGGCGCATGCAGTCCGCATACTCCTGGGAAGGCGGTTTCGATGAAGCCGGGCCTACGCCGGTTGCACCTTTCGGTGGCTCGCCAGGGCTATTAGCCAAGGCGGTGCCATGATCAGTCGATGTGGGCGAGGTGGGAGACTGTTGAGCCTGGTTTGACCCAGCGCCTGCTTTTCCTTGGGTTTGTAGTGTAACCACTTCTTGCAGCAAATGTGTATTGATTTCCAAGAGGATAGATACCCTCGCACGTTCCCGGGCAGCTGACTGAGGCGAGGACGACGGTCCCGCGCCGGGTTGAGGCGTTTGTTGAGGAACGGAGCGCGTCATTTGTGCCGCATGCTGCATCTGCGCTTGCTGGGCAAGACTCGCAACGGGCTGAGCATGGATCCCCACGGTTGAGGCCATGCTCATGTCGGTTGGCGCAGAAGAGGAGAGCTGTGAGGAGGCAGCGCTGACGGGCGCCTGGGACTGAGTGGGATGGATGGCTTGATTTGGAGCCTGGGGGTTCATTGGTACTGGTGATTGTCCATGGGTGAAATGCCCTGCTGATCAACTTTAGCATCTTGTTTTGCGGCGGAACTAGCACGGGGGTACGGAGATCAGAGATACTTTGGTCACTAACCTTGGTTTGGTGTACCGTGGATGGCAGCGCTTTCCAGTCGCTGGGGGAGCACCCTGTCCTGAAGTCGGGATTTGTCGATAGAGGTGCTCAGGTGCCAGCTGTTGTTGGCCTTGATGATGATGATGGGATGATATTTGCATATGATTTGGTATAGTGCTTGATTGATACGGTGTCTGGGAGTGGTCGAAGGGGGTCCCAGGAGACATGGGAAAGAGACCATTCGCTTGGGGATTGCTGAAGGCATACATCGGCACGCCGGCGGGGTTGTTCATGACTGTCAGCGGTGATTGATTGGGCACAAGCTAAGGGTTTCCTTGAGGCTGGAAACGTAGAGAGAAAGGTCGAGCGAGTGTTGTTACAGTTTGACTGCAGTGGGACACTGCAGCAGGTGGCGCACACTTGTAAAGCGGGTGCCAAACGCTAAGAAGACGCCAGGCACCCAAGGGAGACTTTTGGCCCGCGGGAAGAGAGGGGCTAGCAAGGTTATTATTATACGGTATGGCTGGACATAGCACGTACGTCGTAGGGGACGACTCGGAGGGCGGAACGAGGGCACGGCACCTGGGGGGGATTTAAAGTCTTTATTAGGGCTAGGGAGGTGCGCCTGCGTCGATGCAGCTTTGGAGGCTCTTGTACCACCTCCCAGCGAGCTACCTAATAGACTACAACCACAGGCACAGCACTATAACAACTGACTCTCCCTTCCCAAGCCGATGAGCCATTACTTTATCTTGGGTTGAGATACATGTTACGTCCTGCAGGTGGCCATCACTAATCTGCCTAATCTCAACCTTGATGGCTACAAAGGCACGATTTGGCCAGGTCATTTGCCCCTTTTCCGCTTCACTTCCTCTATCCATTTCGCTGCACTTGATGCGGGCACTACATAGATCCTGACGAGTCCGTCGACGACTTCAGTCTTTCCATTTGACAGAGCCTCTAGCAACGTCAGTTTCTTCCCGATTTTCATAAGCCCGCCGCTGACAGTGTCCATATAACATTCCACCGTCTCCTGCGTGTATTCGTTCTTGCTGTCCCACGGTAACGGGAGGATATAGCTGAGGTGTTGACTAATAGTGTCCCTCTCGGCCCAGGCCTTGATAAAGTCGGATTGATTGTGCATCGGATAGAGCAACATGACAGGAAACTCGAGTATACTTGTTGGGGAAACCGGGTCTGGCGAGAGACGAATGACTGCATCGTCCAAGTCGGGAGGCTTCCTCGAGCCGCGGAGTTGTATATTCCTGGCCCTAAGGGCGGCTGCTACTGCTGCGGCCTCTTGCTGTTTCCGCCTCAGTTCGGCCTGCCGACGTCGATCCTGCTCTTCCTTGACCTTTGCCCTTGTCCTTATTTGGTCCAGTAGCTTCTTCAAGGCGGCGTTGCTTGGATCGGTCTTCAACCCTCGCGACGCCACGTCCAGAGCTTCTAGGACTTTATCCAACGCGAACAGAGCGCACGCTGACCTGTAGTGGGCTTTGACATTGTCAGGATTGATCCGAAGGGCGGCTGCGCAGTCCAAAACTGTCGACCGGTAATTTTCTATGTCTTCAGCAGGCATTCAACTTCCGGTAGTGGAATAACACACTTAGCTCTAAATTGCACCGAGCTCGATTTGTATAAAGCTGCTCCTCGAGGGTCCTTCGTTGCTTCATCTCGGCGTCGACGTCCGTAGGCGTGTCCCACTTGTCTTCGCTCTTGTCGACCAGGACAGCAATGCCTTTCGTGTAGAACTCTTTCGCATCGCTCCATCTCTTCTCGGCTACCATTTCGTTGCCACGTTCTTTAAATCCTTGAGCAATCTCTGATTTTGTACCCTCGTATTGTAGAGCCTTTATAGCCTCGAGCATAATATTTTGTCCATCTGCGCACGACGTTGCTCAGCCAGACTGCAATGCCGCGGTAGGGTCCAGCGTACCCTCATCAGTTGCCTCTTCCAGATTGTTCATAAACAAAGGTGTCTTGCTCATCTCTTGGACGATCTCCTCGAAACTTTTGTCCGAGGTATGTTTGTTTTCAGGCGCATTGATGTGTTGATTGTACAGTTCCTCGATTGAGGGCCCATTTGGGGCCTCATTGAGGTTGATGCCCTCGTCAAAGTCATCTGGAAGCTCCTCGATGCGTGACATTATGCGACCGCGGTTGATACGACTAGAGGGAAAGGCAAGGCAGGGTCGCAAAGTGGAAGAAGTTTCGCAATGACGCCCGACGAAAATGAGTCCGCATGTCAGTGTGGGGACAAAACTGAATATAAATAATCGAGTACATACTTTGCTTCCCCGTGGTCCCTCCACGTCGACAACGTCTATCACCAGCATCACCAAAGTTCGTCAGCTCCAAGAGATGTTGCACTCTCGATATCTTCTAATTGAGGGGTTTCCTTCAGAAGCATACTTTACTGTTATCATATCAACCCAAGGGGTTCTTCCACATGGTCTATAAATGTGAAGTGGGCTTCTCTTGTGGATGTAATGGATCTTGGGCAAGCCATCTTTCTTGGACACTACATTCGTGCCGGCCAAACGTACTTATTTGTCTGCTGCGCACTCTCACCAGGACCTGCTACATCAATAACTCCGTGGCAGTTCCAGGACCTTTTCACTGACAAAGTTCAATATCATCTCGCGACTGACCGGCGCGATGCGCGGGACGAGGCATTCCCTGAGATATCTCTCAACGTCGTACTCCATGGCGTACCCCATACCGCCGTGAGTCATGACAGCCCTTTCACAGGCCTTGAATGCTGCCTCGGCCGCCAGATATTTGGCACTGTTGCATGCGACCCCGACAGCATGTGGGCTGACGGTCTTGTCTGTTCTGCTCCGATCGTATAGTCGTGCCGCGTGATAGATGGCCAACTTCGCAGCTTCAAGGTTCACATATGCATCCGCAAGCGGATGAGAAATAGCCTGGTTCTTGCCAATCGGTCTGCCGAAGACGACTCTCTCGCGTGCATATTTGGTAGCCTTTTCTACTGCAGCATATCCTAGACCCAGTGCTTCTCCTGCTAGAAGACACCGTTCCGCGTTCATCCCATGGAGGATGATTTTGAACCCCTGGCCCTCCTCTCCAATCAGAGTATCTGCGGGAACCTCATAATGGTCGAAGAATACCTCGTTGGCATCAACCGCTCGGCCACCCATTTTCTTTATTTTCTTGAGCTCCAATGCGGGATTAGATCTGTCAATATCAATGCAGAACATCGACAATCCTTCGCTTGGTTTCTTCACCTCTTCCAAGGGGGTAGTTCGGGCGAGCAAGATCATCTTTGAAGCCACTTGGGCGCAAGTGATCCAGATCTTCTGGCCTAAAGACCGGATTAGCGCGCACGGCATATAGTCATCTTCCCAAAGGCGGACCTGGGTTGGAGGAGCTTGCGAAGATGGCAATCTGGCGAGCACCACCTGATACCACACCGGACTAACCAATTGCTAGTTGTCATTGCGAACAAAAGGAGGACTTGCCTGTGATCACATATTTGTCCCCATTCCGAGTGGCAGTGGTCTTCAACTTCAGAGTGTCAAGCCCAGTGTTGGGCTCCGTAACACCAAAGCACACTCTCCATTTACCGCTGATGATGTTGGGAATCGTTGATTCCAATTGCTCCTTATTGCCAAACCTCGCCAGAGGCTGTGTGGCGTAGACATTGGCATGGATAGATTGAGCTCCCGCCATTCCGGCACCGGACTGCGATATAGTCTGCAACATGATAGTGGCCTCCGAAATGCCCAGCCCTGCACCCCCAAACTCTTCAGGCAACGCGATTCCAAGCCATCCGTCCGCTGCCAAGGTAGCGTGCAGTTCTTTAGGATCGGTTTCAGACTGATCATGCTGTTGCCAATACTCATTGGGAAACTGGGCGCAGATCTTCTGAATCGCGTCTCGTACCGTTAACTGTTCTTCTGTGAAGACGCTCATGTCCATCATGTTGTGCCTTCTGCTAGTACAAAACTGCCTGTGCCGGCCGTCGATGGAAGCTCGAGGCCATAGCCGAGGTGGAAAAAAGACGCTGTTTCGGCTCCTGGGAAACCACCGTAGTGGAAGGCGAGTGACTGAGCGTGTGAAGGCCATACTTTTGTCGCATACGCGGAGCTATATGTAGAACGGGTATGTAGATGCAAACGGGGAAGTTAGACAGAGGCGGACGATCGTCTCATCAACTGTAGATGTACCATAGTATGGCTTCATTGACAATGTGGTGCTCCTCCGAGATCGCTCAATCTCCGAGACACGCCTCTGATTTCGAGATCCCGTAGCGGAGAACCTCGGACTCGAAATACAAGTCTGGCCAATGAAACCCATAAGCTTGGAAGCGGCTTCTGGGGAAAACTTACATAATATGGCTCCGCACCCGCACTGCGCGGGTTGCAGCCGCACGTGATCGCGTGTGTCGAATGCTGACGCCAAGGTGGGAGTTGTGACTGACCCAAAGCTCGAGCTAAGACCTTTTTGGCAACACCAATAACACTGGAACGGTTGTGAGGCTTCAGTACCTACTCAACATCATAACAAAACCTGGCAATGCCGCCTCTGACATTGGAAGACTTTCCATCGCCCACTAAGTGACGACATCCTCCCAAGCCGCTTTCTTAACCTGTCTGGCCGAATTTTCGAATCCCACCTTGCGCGATGGCGGCCAAAGCTACCGCGATCGGTTCGGCAAGCTGGATCTCCGCCGAGAAGGAAAACGCCTTGCAGCTGCTGCAGAATGAGAAAGAGGAAGTGGTATTCCCAGCACAACATCAGCTTGAGTGGCTCAACGAGCATATGGCTGAAATCTTCAGCAAGAGCAATGTGTGAGTCGTACCGTGGAGCTGCCAACGTGTCTCACCAAGCTAATGCCTACAGCGATGTGTCTAATGTTTTCAAAACTCCCGGAAAACTGCGAGGAAAGACTCCACGTACAGCAAGAAGATTAAATGCCCAAGATTCACGAATAGTACGTCGAGTCCAACCTACGTTAACATCTTCTAATGATCCTGCCCTAGCCGTTGAGTGATATGTTTGCGCCGCAACCTTTTCCACGACAGAGTCCTCAAAAGCAGCCAAATACATACAAAGCGGGGTTCGAAATCGCCCGAGACCCAACCGAACAGCTTATACGGCCGTGCAAGTCACAAACTGATTCCGGGTACCATGGCTCAAGTCAAGGTGATATAGAAGCAGGGTCGCAAACACAGACCTCACAAATAGCCGAGCCAGCGCAGCCACGACCTCCAGTCTCTGCCCAACTTCTGTGCGTACATGATGCAGATGCGGACAGGGATCCAGAACAAAGGACCACAGAAGGATCATTCCATTCTGCCAGAGAAGACCAAACTGCCAAGATTGCAGATGTGGAGGCCGCAACAACTCATCCAACGTCGGAAGATACAATACGCGACGGCCAACATGGTATCCATACTGTCTCAGCTGGTCAAGTACATACAGACGCGCAACATGATTTTGATGAGATCGGATCTCCATCGGACGAGTCTACCCCAGAAAGACCTTTAGTGAGGAAAAGCAGCTTGACGTTTGCAGCCCTTCCTGCGCGGGAGCCAATGAAAACGAGTATTGGTACCAGAATGTCGAGGACAAGCCACATCGATCAACCACGTCAAGCTGTTCTATACGGCGCGCGGCAAACATTAGGCTCGAACCCGAATGGATCAGCTGTTGTGCGAGATGACATTGGGGACATCGTAATGAGCGAGGAGAGCGATGGCGAAGCAAATGTTCAGGTGCTAGGACATGATGAATCTGACGGAGAAACACAGACCCTGAAATATCATTCAAAGTCATCGACCCAAAGACTGCACGAAAAGATAGATATGCTTGGAAAGGCCCCTCAAGCACGTCGGTCTAAGTCAATCTCTATGGCTGCAAATTTGACGACGAATAAAGATTCGGATGGTCACGACCGTCTTAGACAGTTATGCGACCGAGAACCCCTTGATCACGACGACGACGACGATTGGATCAAGCCCTTAACATCGCCTGATGCTGCTGTCTCATCTCCTTCGCGGAGTGTCACGACAAACAAGGACGGAGATGACTTGGACGAAGCGGATGAGTTTGACATCCGTGCTCCTGAATTGATAGCGCACGAAGCCCGGATGAGGACGCCGACCCGGATGTCACCAAGCCCAGGGAAGATAAGGCCCGGATTCGGCCACGCGAAGTCTGCGTCAACAACTACTTTGGCCTCTCCTGCTAAGGCTGCCATGGCACCGCCTACCAGCCCACCTAAATCGGTATCAGTCTCTAACCCTTACATGACAACCACTCCGCACGGCTCGCCAAAACGATATCTTGACCTTAGTGCATCCAAATCTAAATTACAGTCCATCATGAAAACTGCGAAGGGACTCTTCACTACCAGTGCGGGTGTGTCCGCCGCGGCCAAGTTGGAGACACTTTCCCCCAACGCCTTGAACACGGCAGCGAACATGATGCCAGGCATGTATCCAAATCTGAGTGCCGTGGCTGAGAACAAGCCTTTACCACCTAGTCCTCCGAAAGCTACGAGGAAAACCCGTAGCTCCACGGAACGAGAGAAAGAGGAAAGACGAAAGGAGAAAGACGCCCAAATCATGCATAAGATGGACGAGCAGCTGGAGAAAGCACGAGAAAAGGAGCGGCGGAAGATAGGAGACCAACGGCCTGCACAGGAACAGGCGGCGTTTCCAAATCCCAGCGAGCATTTGATGCATCCCAGCCCCAGACGTCCTGCAGATGAGTCAATATGCCACGAGCCGGCAGAGTACACGGTGTTAGCGGCCAAACCAACACGACCGGGTAGACCAGCGCGGGAGCCGCCAGTGAATAAAACTAAACCAGCTCCCGTGTCCATTCGAGTTGGCACTCTATCTCAAAGGATGCCGAACAATTCCTCGCACCCTACCTCAAACGCACAAGATGGCTTGCCTGGCGAGCCCAAACGACCAGGGTTGAACAAGAAAACCAGTACAGCATCCCTACAGTCAACGACCTCAACCGCTCTGAAGTCATCCATTCATGGCCAGCCACCGAAGCCACGGGCGCTTCTCGCTGCAGAGCGGAAACGGGAGCAGGACGAACGGGAAGCTCAGAGAAAGCTCGAGCAGAAACGAGAAATCGAGCGTAAACGAGCGGCACAACAAGAGGAGGCGCGGAAACAAGAACAGAAGCAGCGTGCCGAGGCAGAACGACGAGAACGAGAACGGCTGGCGACAGAGCAAGCGAGAAGACAGGCTCAGCAACAAGCCATTGAACGAAAGAGGCAGGAGGCTGCTAGAAAGGCAGAGCAGCAGCGACTGGATCGTGCTGCAAATGAAGCTGTAAGTCTCACAAGCTCTGGTCGAAATCATGCTAATCCCTTCAACCAGGCGCGTCCGTCTTCGCGACTGGGAGGCCAACCTGTCGGCCGTTCCTTGGTCAACCATGCTCTACCAACCAACCCGGCAAAGCCGGCAAAACGACCTCTCGAAGAGGACATGGGGACCTCGCGACCCCAGACTGTCAAGTACGGCATGGGACCACTTCAGGGTGACGCGAAGAGGCGAAAGACTGGCGAGGAGGAAAGCAATGCCGAGCCTGCATTTCGCCCAATGGTCTCAGGCGCACCGATTCGACAATCACAGCTGGGAAAGAAGCCGTCAATTTTTAATCATAGCTCGTACACACAAGCACAGCCAGCTGGCAACGTTGGACAATTTCCACAGCCTCCGACTCGTGCAGCGCCTCCTCAGATGCAGCAGTACGCCAATGGAGCCAAGATTCCTTTCGCCGACGCTCCTAACCCTCCAGCGCACGCAAAGACCCCTGTGTCAATCATGCAGCAGAAAACGGTTCAGACTGTCAAGTCATCACCTCAGTATCCTAGCGGAGAGGCAATCAATCTGCCTGAGATTCCGACGGACTCGGAGGATGAAGATTCTGATGATGACGGCAATGCATTCCCAATACCTGACTGGGCAACTCCAGGACATCTCACAGAACAGCTCATTCGACAGGAAGAAATGGATGGAGATGCCGTATTCGGACCAATTGCACCCCTCAAGATGGAGGAGATATTCGCGAAAGGAAATAAAGATCGACTCAAGCGACTTCGAGACCGCACAAGCAGTGCCAACTGGGCTCTGAGTGGTGACGGATTGACCCTTGAGGAAGTACGAGCGGACCGCGAACAGCGGGAACGATTGCGGCTAGAAGGCGGCTGGAGGTTTGGCCACTGACTCGACCAACATGGCCACTTTGCTATGCAAAGACCTGTTGATTAAATGTGCGATGAATGGCAAGGTTATTCTGAGCGAAGACACGCAATGTGACACATAATGCAGATGATACGCGGGTTGGGTTCAGGCCATACGCTGCAGTGAACATGCCCGGAGGCATATAACTCATTTGACAGCGCTTCCGATGGTAGCGTCTGGACTCCTATGAATTGCTGTAGCTCGCAGTGTCCGGCCTCAGCACCGTGAGGTTACCGTACACTATCCAGTTCGTTGCCGTATGCTTCGTATTCACTTTTTTGATACGTAGAATTACTATTATGCGAATTCTGTTTCCAGACTAGCGTGTCGATGACGCCATTTGGTGGGGACAACAGCTATGACAGTAATGCGGGTACCTAACAAGGCTGGTTTGATATATACTGCGATACAAAAGGTAAAGCTTGATGAATCTCTTCCACTGTGAGGCTCCCCACCAGAATCCCTTGACAGCCTATCTGCCCTGCTGCTCACGTTCGAAGATGGCTTCATTAGTACCTCGATCTTTCCTACGCTCGTTTAGACCTGCCGTGCGCTCTCGGCCTGTGGGTGCGTCGTCAAGGTCAAGCGTATCCCCGTTCGCGAACGTCTATCGCGGGTACGCTGCCAGCACCGGAGAACAGCCTCGTTTGCGCCTCGGAGTCACGGCCCCAAACTTCCAAGCAAAGACCACACATGGCGACATAGACTTTCACAAGTTCATCGACAATTCATGGACGATTCTCTTCAGTCATCCAGCCGATTTCACACCCGTTTGCACGACGGAACTTGGGGCATTTGCAAAGTTGAAGAATGAGTTTGACAAGAGAGGGGTCAAGATGATAGGGCTCAGCGCCAACGATCTCAATAGTCACGACGAATGGATCAAGGACATCAACGATATCTCGCAGACAAGCCTGCAGTTCCCGATCATTGCGGATAGCGATCGGAAGGTTGCATTCCTTTACGACATGGTTGATCAGCAGGACCTGACCAACATTGATGAGAAAGGCATTGCTTTTACAATCCGAAGTGTCTTTATCATCGATCCGGCGAAGAAGATTCGATTGATCATGCTTTATCCAGCATCCGTTGGCCGCAACACTGCCGAGGTGCTACGAGTTATTGACAGCTTGCAGACGGGTGACAAGAAAGGGGTTACTACACCTGTGGATTGGCAAATGGGAGACGATGTGATCGTTCCCCCGACAGTATCAACAGCGGATGCGCAGAAGAAGTTCACTGATGTTCGAGAGGTACGTCCATACCTGCGGTTCACCAGTGGAAATACGAAATAAAGTCACCGTGCATGTCGGCAACATAATTTAGTCAAAGTCACTCCTGCCAATAGAACGGTAAATAAAAGTACCTAGGTACATAAGAAGGAATATAGTATATATGAAATATCTACCAGGCACCGACCAGGCAGACTGAGAATACCAGCTACCGTGTTTGTTCTTGCCCTTGGAGTGGAGAGTAATGGGCTAGAGTTCTAGAAGTGCCACTTGGAGACCGACAAATCGGAACATAACTTGTGAGGTGACCAGACTCCCGCCTACCATCACTGGCAGTGGCGGAGTTCAAACATTTCTCTCACTATGCATAATCTCTAGGTATCCTTCACCAATATAAAAGCTTCAGAGACATTGAACGAGTATATTCCAAAGTCCTGCCTGTGCGCTGTGATCGACCAATCTCTCCGCCAACAGAGTTGGCGCACCCGAAACCTGCCTATTCGCATCCGCCGGCCTGCTTCCAACGCCTTTTCACCACAATACTTGACGATCCGCTGCGATGGCTGCCAGGTCTCCTGCTGCGGTTTTACTTGGCAGACAGTTGAAACAGATGCAATCAGATAAAGATATCCCTGGGATCAGCTGCGGCTTGGTGGATGACAACGTCTTTGAATGGACTGTTATTTTATTGATCAACGAGGACTGTAAATACTACGGTGGTATGTCACTCCAATCTGTCTATCGTCCATCGCATGTAGACTGACACACTTCCAGGCGGCCTCTTTCGCGCGCGATTGTCATTTCCTCAGGACTACCCTCTGATGCCACCCAAGATGAAGTTTGAGACACCAATCTTCCATCCCAATGTCTATCCATCCGGCGAAGTATGCATCTCGATACTCCACCCCCCGGAAGAAGACAAATATGGATACGAGTCTGCCGCGGAGAGGTGGTCGCCAGTGCAGTCTCCTGAATCGATATTGATCTCAGTAATCAGCATGCTGAGCAGCCCGAACGATGAGAGCCCGGCCAATGTTGATGCAGCAAAGATGTGGAGGGAAGACCCCAAGGCCTTCAGACGGAAGTGTCAAAAGCTTGTGCGAGAGAGCCTCGGTGACGAATAATGACAAGGGAAAATGAAATGGATAACGGCTGCTGGTTCATGAGGGAGTCTGGTTCGGTAGCTCAGGCGCACAACTCATCTTTCCTTGCAAAGCCCTGAACAAGAGAAAAAATTACAATAGGACGGTGGTCTCGGATCTGGTCTGAACTGTTCAAGCGTGGAGTTGGCGGCTAATCCGAGCTTGAGAGGCCGTTAGGGTCAACTCGTACTTCAGGATGGAGGACTGCGCTTCTAATTCTCTCTGTATAGTAAGGGTACTGTATGACTGTTGAAGACTGTCAACCAACCACCCTGGTCTCTCCCTACCTGTATAGCCCAGCCCAAGTGTCCACCCCGAATGTCGCATATCCAGCTCTGCACGCCCACCTGCCCGCCCGCACTTCCCGGAATCGGCCTACGCACTGAACAGGCCGGGAATATTCATGGGAAACAGGTCAGAATTGGGGATAGAGTTCAACAGGTACATTCAACAGTCGAAGTAAAGTACCATATCAGTTCTCTTCTGGTTGTGGAGCGGCGAGGCTACAGTAAAGCTACGAATGTGGCGCAGTATGACGGAAATATGGCAGCCTAGTACGTACGACAGTGGGCTCGTTAAACTGAAACACTGCACTGTCGCCTCCGCTCGCTGCACTTGGATAAAGACAAACGTGCCCTCCCTCCTCTCCTGATTTCCTTCATCTCTATCCTCCACCTCCATCGTCAGTTATCATTCCGATCATCGAAAGCCATGACTGTCACAAACCATTTACTCCGCCGTGGCTTTGAAGCTGCTCATGGCTTGCACGAAGCCATGTCAAGCCCCGACGCTGATCATTCAGGCAGCGATGCACCACCTCAGGTCTCACCATGGGCTGGTATGGTGTTCATTCTCACCGCCTTCCTTCTCATGATTTTAATGATATGCGTATGTTCTGCCGTATAGCAGCTCTGTGTCAAGCTAACATCCTCTTAGATTGGCTACACCTACGGCCACGTCCTCCCGACGCTGTGCATGATCGAGTCCCCCGAGACCGAAACCTACCTTCCAGTCGATGTTATTGACCCTACGGAGCCTCCTGCGTACACTCCAGAGGCCGCCTCGAAGCCCACGATTGGCGCCGCCGGAGGTCTGGAAGTCGAGGGCCAGGTTGATCGTGAAGGTCTCTTGATTCGGACTAAGCCATACACATCCTCCATTCGTCAGACTCTACTGCACCTTAGGACTAGGGCGGGCTACTGGTCTCGACTCCGTGGCCTGTCTATGTTCATCGTGTGGAATTTAGCTAGTGGATTGCTCGTTTCCATCTTCGGTGCGGCCACTGGAAGCCGACTCGGAGTTGCATTGGCTGCTATTGTCGTCGAGACTCTTCTGGCCAACCTTCATATGACCTGGGTCCATATTGTCATCTCTGAACCCAGCGCAAAGAGATGGTATCAGCGCATCCCATCAATCAAGACGTGGCCCAAGGTTGCTCCCGCCGTGGCTCTCTGGGCTACGTCGAATCAAGTCGTCTCTATTCTTCCCATCCTGGTTTGTGGATCATTCGGCTCCCTTAAGCACATGAATGATCCTGCGTATGAACCTGGCAAGAAAGATCTCTATGCTGTGGGCGCACAAGGGTTCATGGGCATGTTTATCATGCTGGCTTTGTTCGTGCTCCTCCAGATTCCTGCCACGGTCACTCTCGTCCGTGTCGCGGCATCAATGCTTCCGGAAGAAGACGAGACCATCGTCCCCTTCGACCGCACCTTTGGTGGACGGACTACCCCGACCATCATTGGCGGTCAAGGCAAGATCGGGCTGGTAGAGGCCTGGAGGAGTTTCCCATAGGCGAGCCGGGTGCGACTGCTCAAGCTCATGATCAAAGTGGCTCTTATCATGATGGCTTGCTGGATCCTTTTCACAACCATAATGGTGGCGGAGGCTCACATTATCTTTGGGGATCAGCTTGGTGGGATGATGAAAACGATGCACGGCATCGCTGGTCCTCGATGAAGCCCTAGCTTTAGCTTAAGCCATTGGGTATGCCATCGTGAGGCGAGGCTACAGAGTTGTTAACGGGTTTGTCGACAAGGCCTAGCTTTTTGAGGGAATGCGGTTGAGGGCTGTGATGAACTTCGTATAAAACAGAGCTACCTAGCACTTATATCCAATCTGACACCTATGCCAACCTAAAGTTTGCCCCCCGAGTCTCTTACATCTTCCCTAGGCAGACAGGTAGTAATACCTAACGTACCCTGTGCCAACCCAAAGGTGGCTGGAGACAGGCTCAACTCCCCAAGTCACGCCTTGAAACGATGAACAAATTGGGAGCAGCAGCCTGAGGCTGGTGGAAGCCGTCTGCCCCACGGAGGGACGGAGAAAAGACGGCCGGCTGCCCGAGCCTCGGCTTGTGCATTGGTCGCCGAAGATTAAACACGAAAACATGCAGGTTGCGGTCACAAGCTTTGGAGCATTTTCATGGCAAGAGTCCGCACACTGATCAATTTAGTTTCTCCCATGATTTAGAACAGTGAAACCCTGACCGACAAGAAGAGCAGACGTGAGACTGAGCTATTGAACCATGGTATTCCCCTGCTAAGTGATTCCTCACTCGCCGCGACTTGTCTCAACCCCTTCCTACCTGTACGCCTGGCTCCGTCCGTCCGCTGGAACGAGCACAGGAAGAATACGAAGGGAGCCAGCGAGTTCATATCTTGAGCACAAAGGCTCGCTATTGTCTCTCCCTTTCCTCCACCACACGACCCTTCGGACAGCTTCATGATGGCGCCAGTCACGGTACCGACGTCCATAGAGGAGCTTCCCTCGAAGGAAGAAGTGAAGGAGCAAGTGAAGGAGTCGGCCAAAGGCGCCGTATCCGGGCTGCGGTCTCTTGCAGCCGGTGGTGTGGGTGGAGTGTGCGCCGTCATTGTTGGACATCCTTTTGATCTGGTCAAAGTCCGCCTACAGACCGCAGACAAGGGCGTGTACACCGGTGCGATAGACGTGGTGAAGAAAACAATTGCGCGGGAAGGCATTGCCCGCGGCCTATATGCTGGAGTCTCTGCGCCACTTGTGGGTGTCACACCCATGTTTGCGGTCAGCTTCTGGGGCTATGACATGGGAAAACGACTCGTCGACACTTTCATGACGGTACCGGTGGTGAACAATACGCCCCAGTACAGCGTTGGTCAGATCTCGGCCGCTGGTTTCTTCTCCGCCATTCCCATGACCTTGATTACGGCGCCCTTTGAACGCGTCAAGGTTCTGCTACAGATTCAGGGTCAGAAACAACTCGCTCCGGGCGAGAAGCCAAAATATAGTGGTGGTGTGGACGTGGTCAGACAACTGTACAAGGAGGGTGGAATCCGCTCTGTCTTTCGCGGCAGCGCGATGACTCTGGCCCGCGATGGTCCCGGTTCAGCAGCCTACTTTGCCGTGTACGAATGGGTCAAGCGCAGCCTGAGCCCGAAGGATAAGGATGGTAACGCGACAGGCGAATTGAGTCTTCCTGCAGTCATGACGGCCGGCGCTGCTGCGGGTGTGGCTATGTGGATTCCGGTCTTCCCAGTCGATACTATCAAGTCGAGATTACAATCCGCAGAAGGACGGCCGACAATAGGTGGCACGATAAGTGGTGTCTACCGAAGCGGAGGAATCAAGGCTTTCTTCCCAGGGTTCGGCCCTGCGCTGGCCAGAGCGGTCCCGGCCAACGCAGCTACATTTGTCGGTGTCGAGCTGGCGCACAAGGCTATGAACAAGCTGTTCGACTGAAGAAACACGGATAGGGATCTTCTTTGCATCATCGGACATGGTTCTTGTTGTAAGAATGCGCTTCAGGGACGACTTTTCGGCTGGTGCATGGCGCGCAGGCAGCTTTGTTGTAGATTAGCTGTATCTTAACGAGGTCATGACTGATTGAGCATGACCAATGATAGGATTCACAAAAGGCACTGCAATGTATCCAAAGAACTTTAGGCTAGGAGTCGAAAACGGGAATATTGGCTGGCTTTGGCTGATACACGAAGGTAGGTAGAGAGAGATACGGCGTCAATACTCCCGGCGGCCGATGTCTGCGGCTGATGTCCGCGGCCATGGAAGATGCACCCACTCTCTTTCCCAATAATCTCGACATACCTCTGCCAACCGTGACCCTTCTTCCTAATCAACATTTCAAGAGTCGTTCAAGACGTCTGCCAGTTTGACGTCGCTCTAGTTGAACGATGGTTCTCTCTTTCATTCTCGTGCAGAACCGCCAGGGCAAGACCCGACTTGCCAAATGGTATGCTCCGTATACCGATGAGGAGAAGGTCAAGTTGAAGGGTGAGGTATGTCGAGTCGGCTCCCTAAGTTCACTTACGGCTTCATTCGCTTCGTGCCTAGCGATATACTGACTCTCGGGTATCTCGCAGGTCCACCGTCTCATTGCGCCTCGAGATCAGAAATACCAATCCAACTTTGTCGAATTCCGCTCCGCTCCCAGTTCCTCAACCTCCCTTTCTCATCATTCCCAACCCCTGGTCCGACAGAACCTGTCCTCAACGAAGATTGTCTATCGGCGATATGCGGGTCTATTCTTCTGCGTCTGCGTTGACGCCAACGACAACGAGCTCGCTTATCTCGAGGCCATCCATTTCTTCGTCGAGGTTCTAGACCAATTCTTTGGCAATGTATGCGAGTTGGATCTGGTCTTCAACTTCTACAAGGTCTATGCCATCCTGGACGAGGTGTTTTTGGCCGGCGAGATTGAAGAGACGAGCAAACAGGTTGTCTTGACGCGGCTTGAACACCTCGACAAACTGGAATGAGACCAAACAGAGCAACTTGTGACCGGCATGGAGATTGAAAAATACCCACTCCATATACAATGCCTGTTGAGTGACGATGGCCCTGCGACACGGACTGTCAAGCACTCCGGTTCTCTCGCGATTGAGAACAACCATTATCACTCGGCTGACTGCAAGTCCGCGGGATCACCTGAGCAGCATCCGCACCACAATATGGGCATGCTGTACTAGCTGCACGACTTCGTGGCAGCAATACATGGACGAAACAGGAACCTCGAGGCTCCGAGGAGTTGAGCAGGAAGCTCAGTCAGTCTCTGCCTCACCAATACATCTACCGCGCCCGACCTGTCAACCAAAGGCGGCATTTCGTGCCAGGCCCCTGATGCCAGAGGAGTCAGTTCCAACGCATCCAAAAGGCTCAAAGGGGCTACTAGCATCTGTGTATTGGCAATACAGTGACCAATCCGGAGCGGGAACGAATCACTGGTTATATAGGACGTTGATGCCTGACGCATGCAGTGCTTCAACTGTGCCTGAGAGCCGTCATGCGGTATTTCGTCGGTGCAGAGTGGGCTTCTTGTATGAGTAACAGCATGTTTATCTCCTTAGCCAGATATAACAAACCGTGCTACACAAGTCCCGAAAAGGCTAGGCATTGTAGGACAAGTTTAGCTGCTTGCCTCGACAGGAGCCTGTCATCAGATGCTCACTTTTCTCGCGGTCACTGGCATCATCTCTTCAGCGCCGAGAACCTCTTTGCTAGGTCATCCACGGTGGGGACCTTGCCGGGCACGCCTTCTCCCCCTCCTACTGGCGGACCTTTCGCTTTGAGCGTTGATTTGGATGTCGATATCGACTTGGGCTTGTCGCCTTTACCAACCTCTCCGCCCCCGGGGAGTTTAACCTTAGGACTCGGATTGTCTGACCTTCCGGCTGGGGGAGCGACAGAGACCGGACTCCTTACACCTCCTGGTGCTAAGCCCGAAGGCGGAGTGGCGTCTTCTAGAGAGCCGATATCGATCTTGCCCGGCTTTATAGGTGTTGCCGGTGTAGTGCCATCTGCGAGAATAGGAGACTCCTTCATTCCACCTCCGACGCCGTCATCTGTGTCTTCGTCTTCAATCTCCCGATCCAGTTCCTCGACCTCTTCTTTGTGAGGCGGCCAATCCACGCCGTATGCCCGCGCAATCTCTTCCAGATATGCCTGGACCAGCTTCTGACTCGGCGGGTCAACTTTGAGCTTGTCCACCACCCTGGCGGGCACGCAATTGTCTTGATTCTCATTTGCCCTGATGGCGAAGTCCTTGCCGAACCGCTCAATGAGCATGTTCCGCACAATCCCCAACTCTCTTACGTCTCGCGGTAACCGCGGGGCAGAATAGATGATGCTCGCGGCCGCTTCCTCCAGACCGGTATCGTCGTTGCCCGATGCCAGGCCCTCCTTGATGTTTTTGTCTCGGATATCAAGTAGACCGGCCCGTGCTAGCAGCAATTCGGCGTACAGTTCCAGAATCTCCATCAGTTCGACTGTGATATCCGTATGAATGATGTTCTCGACCCGTATGCGCGCGGACGCTTCGCGCGACTGGGCGAGCAGTTCGGCCATCTCCCTGCGGGCCGCAATGGATAGAGCCGTGTCCTTTTTCTGGGCATTCCGTAGGCGTGGGATGAGGAGGCGAAGTGTCGATTTGAGCTTGATCTGTGATGGAGAGTGTTAGTAGAGCCGAGCTTCTTTCCAAAGTAGCCTGCGACGACAGATTGATACCGGGTCGCGGGTCGAAGAGAGTTTGGGTGCTTTGGCCGCACGGCACATCTGGAATGATGTAGCCAGGCCCGGCAATTCGGGAATCCATGACTGCAGAAGACATACTGTTTGGGGCGATGCGGCCGGCATCTTGACTAGATTCCTGTACGTCTCGATCGGCAACAGCGGGGAAGCGCAAGCGGACCGGGTTCAGCGCGGTAGACTGGAGGCCCCTCGGCGATGCGGTCAAGGTTCAAAGGTATAGCAGGAGCCTGTGGAGGGCTGGAGACCGGAGCTGTAAAGTGTAGTGTCCTCGACTGAATGAAAGGAGGGAACGCAGATAGATGGGTACTGTTTGTACAAGAGCGGGGGATGGAAGTCGCGAAACAGCCTTGCGGCCTTCAAAAGGATACCCACCGACTGGGTCCTTATATTTACTACTGGTATCCTAGAGCACCATCCATTCACCCCCAAATACAAAGGCTGCGAGAGATGCTGCTGAGCGTTCCTTGAATGCTATAATCAACCAAGGTATGTACTTCCAAATGCCGAATGCTCATGCTCATATGCTCGGATTGCCTCCTTTAGAATGGTATTCCAACCCAGAGTACCTGTGGTGCATGATAACCCTTTCCCCGGATCCTAATCAATCAACGTAGGTATCATCGTCAAATTGCAACTTCAATCCACAATCTCCTGAAAAATATATATCACCCGAGGGTCCGCAGGAAGACTCTCTGCCTCCATATTGCCAGGTATCCCAATTACAAGCACCAAGCATGAGTTGGTAAGGTCGCCAATCCCGCCATTCCCCGAATGATGTGGACAAGGGAGGTATCTTTGTCCGCAGAAATAAATCAACAAAAGCTGAAAAGTTTGGTGACAGGAAAAACGCAAATGCGTCGCTCAAGCTAGTGGGCGGTTGAAGAAGAATAGAACAGGATCTGCAAGACCAGCTGCGCCCACAGTGGGGGTTCCATGTGGGTTGATTCCGAATGGGTCGCGGACAGTCAAGAGCGCGAGCATCATAACGTGACCAGGATATACAAGCCGAGGACGGACAGAATGCTGGTCAAAGAATATCGAGAGACGGGTGCCGTACCCGTTGCCGGTTGGATGGATGGCTGTATTGATGGGCCTGAAGGAGTCGCAGTCGCCTCAACGGGGTTCAGCTCAGAGGTGGCTGTGACAGGAGCAAGAGTGGTCGCATTGTTTGACCAAGAATAGTATACCGAAGAGGTTGGAAACCGGGAAGGATAGGAACTGGTGTAGCTGGCTTCGGACGAAGAGGATGGCGCCGCAGAAGACCAGCTGGAGGACTCCCAAGATGACGAGGCCCAAGCACTGGAGGTAGGTTCGGAAGATGACGAAGAAGGAGGTTCACTCCAAGTTGTTTCGCTCGGCGATGAGGAAGACTCGGCTGACGATGTGGGAGCAGCCTGCGCAGAGTTGGTCGACTGGAAGAATTGCCCACCTCTGCCGCTACCCGTCGACGAACTTGGACTGCTGCTTCCAGTGCTGCTCCCGGTGCTGCTTTCACTGCTGCTCCCACTGCTACTCTCAACACCAGCGCTGAAGACGACAAAATTCGCGGTGGAACCCTTCGCGACCGTCACCACGCAAAAAGCACCACCCCCCTGCTCCATCGCTAGCGGAGCCGATCATCTCGTTGACGCTGTTTTGGGTGGGATCGATTGCACAGGGGAGACCATTGCAACCACCATCGGGACAGTCAATTTTGACCCCCCCAAGTTGGCATCTCATTACGGAACGGCGTTGCAGGTTCGAGGTAAATGGGATTCCATCCAAGCTTAATGAAAGTTTCACCAGAGGCATCGACGTTGCCTCCAGCGACGTAAGGAGACCAATTACCGACAGGATTTGACTTGGTTCCCCAGACACAGGCTTCTTCGGTACTGATGCCGGGAGGATTGATGTAATAGTGTGCGGCAGTGCCACACCAATAATTCGTATCCGGCATCGCGAGGGTAGCATAGCTGTCGACCAAGGTGGGGATCAACATGGCCTCGTTGCCCGGAAGCACGGTCTGGCAGAAAGCAACATGGCCATCCGCGTTGTTTACGACGCCGATATTGGTGGCCGTGGATTCGCAATAAGCCTTGTCCGGAAAGGGCTTTTGTATGTTCCCATCATCGTCGCAATACAATCCACCATTCTGTCATGACGTGAGTACTGGTTCTGAACACTATGATGAGGGGCACAAACCATAGATTTTGGATATGAATACGATGTGGCGCTCGGGTCCCACTGCATTGACACTTGACCGGGCGGACAAGCATACGGACAGTAGCTTCCCGGGGTACATTGCTGATCAGGACTCATCGCCCAGCCAGCATTCAACTCGCCAGGAGTGACAGCGACGAGACCAGCATCAGTAGGGAACACACATTGGCCCCCTCGCTTCTCCAGAATCGATGAGGATGTGCTTTCTGGTACCATTCCTAGTTCGATGCCTCGCTCTTCAGTCTCCGCCATTGACCTGGTGTCAAGCCGGCGGTTTGCATGATGGCGCTTATGAAGAGCTTCCAGATGGTCGTGGATGCCATGCTTTGCGGCGACGACGGAAGCGGTAAGAAGTAGTAGAGCGCTTGCGCTCGAAGTGATTGTTCGTTTCCGCATTTGCGCACGGTATGCGTATTTTTCGCGTTTATGGTTCTTGGTGCATGGATTTCAACTTGCGACACCCAGGATCTTTTGGATGCAGCGCGCGACGTTATGGGACTCGAAATGAGCGACTAGGGTCAGTCTTCTGTAAAGAATGTGGGAGCTCTCAGAGCGCGCGACAGCAGAATTGACAACAACAGCCCCAACGGCGACGAAAGGTGAGAGGAAAAGGGAACAACGCAAAATCAGACCATGGCAGGACGTGAGGACTCTTAGCAAAATGACCAAGTAAAGGAGACGAGGTCGCAGATCAAAGCCAAAGAGTAAATTGCTTGTGACGAAGCGCCGACCGTGGCAGGCCGTTCTCGAGCCATGCAAGGCTGGTGCATTGCAGTTCCACCGACGACCCACTGTTTGTTTTGCAAATGGGGGAATCTCAGGGGATGCTGGCCTTGCTCGTATCTTGCCCCGGCCCGCTTGAGTGCTGTCAAATTTCGCGAGACGAATCATAAATATTCCGACCTGCGCTTAGTACTCGAGCCTAGTGACCAACATCAGCGACGGGCAAATCAACATAAGCAATCCATCTCTACATCGAAGCTGCACATTTCGCCAACCGCTGGTCGCTGTGGGGTACGGGCGCGGGCTTGATGTGTGAGGAATGTCGCCCGCTACCTGGGAATTTGATTTTGGGATTTTGAGGTCCCATGTTCAGACATTCCGGAAGGTCCCAGCTCTTCGAGAACCCGATTCCATTGGCCTTTGCTTTGGACGAGACCGGTCGAAATCAACATTTATTCTCACACTCCTTCCTGACTGACATGAAGTAGGGCCACGCCGTCTAGACGCTGAGGGAGGAGACGGAAGAAAGGGCGGTCATCGAATGCGACACAACAAGGAGGTTCCCTGATTGTTTGCTTTCTAGATGGAAGCTCACTTGGAGTATCGGTAGTCTCGGTTGGCGCCATGGCTCAGAAGCGCGACACCCTCCGAAGGGGCCCAGCACCAACGACGAGGAGCAGCAGGGGGACGGATGGAAGGGGCTTTTAGCTGACCAGGGAGGTTTGACTGCCAAGACCGAGTTACTGTGGCGCTGCTACACGTCACGTGGATGTAGCTGGCTGCCTCTGTGGAACACGTGACTTGACATTCCGGTTCTTGGCTTATGTAATAGCACGTGACCTGTCACTCCATCTCAAGGTTGCCAACCGTGGCGCCTGGTTACTGACAACATCATGACTTCTATCGCATACAGCAGAAGGCTCTATGGCTCAAAGAGACATACCAAAGAATCAGGCATTGGATACTTACCACTCTGGAGGCAAGGTTCGCCTCTTACGAGAAATTGTTATCCCTTTCATTAGGCGTAGGCAACTCCCCCCAGCGTGAATTGTCGGTATACCCTCGCCAGCCCCAGCTTATGCAATAGTGCTGTGCAAGGAGGACAAACTCTTCCAGCTCGTCCATCCATTCCAGCCCATCGACTCGCTCCTTCTCTTCCGGCGTCGTCCACCTTTGCCAGATGAAATTTATATCGACAGCTTCCGCACCCGACCTCGATCCGTCACCTCCATCAAATCCATGGGCCTTCAGTCTTTCCCTCTGTTCTGGAAGCCCAGAGTACTTTTCCAGAGTCTGTAGCTGGATGCCTCTGCTCATCAGATTGCTCACCATCGTCCTTCCAAAAGAGTCGTGGGGCCGGATCGGCTCGTAGATGACAATGGCAAGCGGCGTAGTAGCGGAGAATAACTGGCTGAAGTAGCGCAAAACCGCCTCAGCATCCTCTGGAGAGAGATAGATGAGACAACACTCTGATATGATCAAAGTCGGCAAATCTTTGTCCAACCCCGGGATATCTGCATCGCCATCAACCAGCCGCCTGAGATCGCGTGGATGGACAGTATATTCTGAAGACCTTAGCGCGGCCCCATCCTCGGCGAGTTGGACATCGGATCCATGTAAATCAACTCCTGCAACTGCCTTTGCTGTGTCGGCGAAACGAGGGCTGCGTATTCGGTTAATTTTTCTTCGAGTGTTGGCCTCAAAGTCGATTTCATGATAGACAATGCCGACATCTTTCCGTTGGTGCTTCAAGCGGAAGTATCTCGTGTCGCTACCCGCGCCCAGGGAAATGATCTGCTTGCGTGCATGACCTGTCGAAGATGACAGAAATGTGTCCACGATCCGGTCAATGGACGCCGTTCGAAGGTATGTTCCTACAGCGGACATGGTAAGGACTCGTCATGTTGTGATCATCGACACACTTACCTCGGTTCATCAATGGCAATCGCCTGGGGATGGATTCGTCGGTGCTCAACAGCCTCGCAAATGGGTCTTCGAGATATCCAGCTTCCACTGCGCTCACTCGAGAGGCAGCAGCATCATGGTCTGTGTTTTGAATGATCTCATCCTGGGCCTTGAGCCTTCCGTGTCCAACTGTGCTAGGAGTCGTCAATGCGCTGCCTCGACCTCGGCCTCGGCCTCTCCCTCGTTGACCTCGACGGAGTGTATTCAAATTGGGTATGGTTGAGGCAGACATCAGACATTGATCATCAGCTGCTTGCCGGAGTTGGACGCCTCCTTGAATTGAAACCTAGCAGGCCGAATCGGACGAGACTCGTAGCAGAGTCACAGATTCCTAGGTGGTGAGGATGAGGATGGGGACGATGATGATGTTGTCGTTGTTGTACACTACAAGTCCATTGTAAACTTGAACTGATGGGGAGGAACCGGGGTCGGGTACTAGTACGGCACGTGGAACTTGGAGCTCCGGCCGGTTTTGCCAAGAACGAGTAATAAAACCAGTAAGTGGGGCTCCTGCCGGCCCACACCGGACTCGGCGGTCCTGTAATCCGCCCTTGAGGCCCGAGGCCAGGCGCAACCTTGGATTCCACCATAACTCACGAGGCTATTCGTATTGACTGCCTATATGTGCGCTCGTTCCCAAACTCATGATCAACTTGCCCCTTTTCTTTGCTCATTGATAATGCAATCGCCGGGCAGGTATGGAGCAGAAGCACTTCGAGTTCATCGACTCGACAAAGAGTGATAAAGCTACCCGGAGATTGGCACGTAGCCATGCGATGAAAGGCAAGAATGCTGGCAAGACCATTCATCGACTGTCAAGGTTAAACCCACGAGACCAGCCTCGAAGATGGCACCAAATGGCTCTTACACCACTTCCCAAGCAGCGAAACGCTCAAGAGAGTCGCCGACCTCTTGCTCAGTACTCACCAGACTTGACTTACAATGCACTGAGCGACAATCTGCTTTCCGTCTCATTCCCAGTTGAAACTACGCCACAAAGTCTACATGTAATCAGTAAATGTGAGTACATGATGACTTTGACCTGCTGCAGACCATCTCCCTCACATTTTACAGTCTTTAACACCGTCGTCGATGCCTTGCATCCTCCACAGCTCTGCCGCCCGCTGGAACAAACCAAGTTATACTGGTTGGAGCTGATGTTCAAGGACAAGACAGGTAAAACCTCCTTGCTTCTATTGAACATTGGATTGCTAAATCGTGTAAGCCTATCATTGTTCCCTCGCACTCATGGCTACATTGAACACATTCTACTTTGGTAATGAGTTTGGCTCGTCCAACGCCAGCTACTACCATCTGAGCCAAGCAGTTGGCCTGGTCAACAGGCGACTCCAAACTCCAGAAGCCTTGTCAGACTCGAATCTCGCCGTTGTGAATTTGCTCATCCTCCAAGAACTATTGAGGGAAGCACAACCAGAAGCCGAGATACACCTAAGGGGTCTCCAGAAGATGATTCAACTGCGCGGCGGCCTTTCGCGGCTTGGAGAAGCCAGTCCGTTGACCTTGAAGGTCTGCAGGTAAGTCTTTTCGAGAAGCGAGAAAAGCAAGATGGCTGCAAATCTGACATTTCGGGTGATTGATAGGTCTGATCTAGACTACGCACTACATTATGGCACCTCGACGTGCTTCTACAGAGACCGAATGTCTGACGTTGCTCTGGCGCTGGCAGCGGAAGGCTTCGTCATGAATCGACATCTAAGCGACTTTCAATCGAGATTCGAGGGCATCGATCCTTTCCTCGGACAGATTCTGCTAGATGCCACCAATATAGTGTCTCTCTTCAATCTGGACTACAAAATGGATCCTTACATCTTGCAAGAGGTCAACCTCTCGCTGGGAAGCCGCTTGGTTCGTTTTCACTCCCTGTCTGGGCCTCCCCTGGAGGGTAGACTGGAATCAGCCTGTTACATTGGGCTGGTGACCCTTTTGACGACATTCTCCATCCGATGTGGTCGTCGCCGCTTCCTGCAGTACAGCCTCGTCGGTCAGCATCTCAGATATGTCATCGACCGAGGCTTGGACAAGAAGGATGATGATATCATGCTGTGGCTTCTATTCATCGGTGGCACTTCTGTTTTGGAAGGACTCGATCGAGCCTGGCTAATATCAAAGATACAACGAACAGTTCATTCTTTGTCCATCCAGACTTGGACAGCCTTACATGAATCTCTCCTCAAGTTTCCCTGGGTCAACTCTCTCCATGACGGAACTGCGAAAACGCTCTGGGATGAATTGACGGCGAGCAGACCGTGTCTACAGACAGCAGATTGATCGCTACGTTTGAGATACATTTGCAATCTAATCCCTTCTCTAGTGTCTGAGTGTCTCCGACCAAGAGTTCTGTGTGGTGTTGTCAACTCAGCAGTCACCCTCTCGACCATCTTCCCGCCGGTCTCTGCCACCACCGGAATCTACGTCAGGTTTGAGGATGGCACCATTTTCTCGAAAAAGGCTCATATACTTGGTCATACTCCACTACACTCCATACGATCATTGTCTCGTATGAGATTGCAGACCGATGCTCCACCAGCAGGTCAGTGCCGGCCATTCATCCAATGAGAGAAGTTTTTCCTAATTGGGAACGCCAATCACGGCACGGCATCGTTTGTATATTGCTGAGTCTACAAATGCTCATCGTCGAAGTGGTCTCTTGCGACAAGCGGACTTTGGGCTATATCCGCATCGATGTAGTATACTAACCTTTGCAGTCTCTTTCAGGACTGCATCAGGCAATTTCTACCACCGATTCCTGTATGTCCGAGCCGTCAGCCATACCTTCACGGGATATAAAGCCCCGTCCCCCGTCCTAGCAATGAGGGAAATGGCATATTTCTTTCCAAGTGAGCTGTCCGTCGACTCTTCTTTCAAAATAACATCGTTGTGTGTCTTGCATTCGAAGCCGTCACCATGCCTGAATTGGTAGGAAGGCAGATTGGCTCCATTGGCTATGGTCTGATGGGTGAGTGGACTTGTGATATGGTCATGATACCGGATACCTCAACTCTGGCTGACAAGTATGCTGTATGCTATTGCAGGCCTGCCCACCCGTATCCCGCCAGTGCCGATCGAGCAGGCTTTCAAAGCGATGCGGGCCGCGCTTGAATGCGGATGCAACTTTTGGAATGCTGGAGAGTTCTACGGCACACCGGACTGGAACACGCAGACACTCCTGGCCGCTTATTTCAAGCGATACCCCGAAGATGCCGAAAAGGTTGTGTTGAGTGTTAAAGGGGCGTTTGATTTCGCCACCTTCAAAGCCGACGGATCACCCGAAGGCATCAAGCGCAGCCTCGACAAAATTCTCAAGGATCTCGACGGGACTAAGAAGGTGGACATATTCGAGTGCGCGCGCGTCGACCCAAACACGCCTCTCGAGGTGACTTTGAAGTACCTCGAGGAAGAATACGTGAACAAGGGCATCATCGGCGGTATTGCCCTGAGCGAGGTCAATGCCCATTCCATCCGCCGCGCCGCCAAAGTGACCAAGATTGTCGCCGTCGAAATTGAATTGAGCTTATGGGCGACGCATGTGCTGGAAAACGGGGTTGCGGCCACATGTGCCGAGCTTGACATCCCTCTGATCGCGTAAGTATACAAGCAGCAGTCTCTTTTCTTGGTCGCCTTTGCTCTGTTCTGCTGTACTTCTGCTAATTCGAAGATCCAACTATCCAGATACTCTCCCATCGGCCAAGGAATGCTGACTGGTCAGATAAAATCGCCAGATGACCTCCCCGAGGGAGACCATCGGCGCCACTATCCTCGTTTCCAACCCGACAACTTCGCAATCAATCTTCAGCTCGTGTATGAACTGCAAGCACTGGCCAAGAAAAAGGGCTGCACACCTGCTCAGCTCGCCATCGGCTGGACCAAGAGTCTAGCCAAGAAGCCTGGCGTCCCTCTCGTAGTCCCCATCCCGGGTGCCACGACCGAGGCTCGCGTGCGCGAGAATGCTCAGGAACATGATTTGACGGAGGCCGAGTTGTCTGCCATCGATGACATCTTGGCCAAATTCACCGTCGTGGGCCGTCGGTACCCTGAAGCCGTCTCCATCGACACCTAAAGGCTAAGGGTTGGCCGATGAAAGATCCCACTTCTTTGACAGACAACAGCGCAAGATCGTTGGGAAAGTTTGGCGGTTATCACATACTCGTACTAGTATCTCAATGAATCCGTATTTGAGCAAGTCGTTCAGGTTTCCGTCTCCATTGCAACCTGCCTCAAGGAATGATCTGACCGACTAGACAACCCCGATGTAAGTGCGACTGTTGCAGTGCAAGTAGCACTGGCGTATGGTCGGTGTCGGCCACTGATTCTCTAGGCATAGTTGAAGTTGTTGCGACAGAGTGGACAGCTCGAGCTGTTGGAGCTTTTGAACCATCTGAAGAGACAACTGCCATGGAAGGTATTGCGACACGTCCCACATCTCTTGTTTGGTGTCTGCATATCCGTCCCGATGATGCTATAACAAATGGCACACTCGCTTTGCCCTTTGAGGGCGCCTTGAATGTTGCGTCTGAATGCTACAAGGCCCTCAATGATGCTGCCGGTGCTGAATATGATGATTTGGAAGGTCCTAAGCCATGATTGCCAATTCTTCTCTGAAACTCCCACTCGCGTGCGTGACGATACTGTGGGCGAGTCCAAAGGATATGTGGCTGGTAGGGAGATAGCCAAAGAGATCGGGGGCGACTCAGGATCAATGGCAATCGAAGCCACCACTTCAGACCCTCCAAGCGACGCTTTGACAGTTACCGGGGCTTCACTATCATCCTGGCCCTGGCTGGCAACCCATTCAGTGACCGTGCGGATCGCAGCCGAGATCAAGGAAGGCGAAAAGTACTTTTGTGTCCAGCTCTCTAGAGGTAGTTTGACTCGATTTTTCTGTTCGAGAAACCAACTCCTTGTCAAGCTTGGAAGGTAAAGTAAGCAGCAATAGTACAGATGCATAGTCAATCTTTGTTCGCCCTTTTCATCCATTTCATCGGAACCCAGTTCGAACGCCTCAACTTCAACCTTGGAAGCATCTAGAGGTCGACTGGCAGTAACGCGACAGATGTCGCAAATCACTTCCAGCAGCCTTGGAAGCACGTGCGCCGTTTTGATGTCTGAAGCGTACAGCTCCCGAAGTTTGTACGACGCCTTTGTGAAGTGGTCGAAAACCAGATGCCAGCGAAGCAAATATGTTTGTCGGAATGAGTCGGGCCCTAAGTCCAATGGCCCGGCCGTGTCGGATAAGAGGGCCATCAACTCATCTGGGAGATGGGCAATCCTCTGCTGTAAAGCGAGCTCCAGGGACAGCTGCTCTTGCTCTGCCGGGATGGAGCGGTGCAAGAGATCATAAGCAGCACCTCGGATTGCAGGTTCCGTGGACGACAAAAAGGGATATAAGTCAACATCGTGCCGAACAGAGATATGTGAAATCTGCCTCCGGAGTAATTCTGCTGTTATTCGGCGTGGTTGATCCATATCCCCCTTTGGTTCCTTGAAGATATTGAGGCAGCGCACCAAGCCTTCCTCAAGAGACTCCTGTGTCGCTTTCCACGAATCTGCCAAATCTTCGTTGGCATCTTCAGACGCTGCCAGAGCTCTCAAACGCCCATACAGGCGCAGTGAAGCATGAAGAAGAGGAATGTTATCTGCCAGCTCGTGCTCCTTATGCCAGAGAGTAGCGACATATTGTATAATGTACTCCCAATGCGAACCATAGACATCGCTGATAGCGTTGAGCACTGGATCCAGTAGTCTCGTTGCTTCGGATTGGAATCCTTGTTCGTCGGACCCATCCCCCAAAAGGCGGAGTAGTGTTTGCAGAAAGAACATCAGTCGCTGATTAGGGACTTCATGTAAAGGCTCCGAGCTACCGGCGAGGAGCAAATCGAGTAGCACAAGAGTCCGCAAGCCTGAGCCCGACTCGTAGGATCTCGCATCTGTACCAGCGGAAATCAGCTCGTTGAGCAGCCGTCGGCCTTGCATGGTACTGATGAGTTTGTCGCGGCAAGCACATATAAGGCTTGCCGAGCGCAGGACTTCAGAAGCTTTGTGAATCTCTCTCAGTTCGACTTCAAAGGACGACAGAATGCGGGTCGACCCGTATTCGTCAGCGTACCGCGACGCAATGTCCGTGAATGCCAGAGCTTTGAGGTATGAGTGAGAAGTTAGGTCAGTTGTTGCTCGAATTTCATCAACCCAGGTATCAATTAGACTGTCATCCTTTACCCAACTTTGTAATAATGAGTTCCCCTGGGAAAGCACCTCTGCCGCCTCTTCAGTGACCTCATTGGTTGTGCTCTGCCAGATATAGTTCGCTGAATCCATGGTCAACTTCTCGTTCACAAGCTGTAACGCCAGAGGGTAGTGGAGATATAGGGTAACCAGCTGCTCCTGGGACAGCGACGAGAGAATAGGAGTATCGGAAGCTATCCTGGTAACATATAGCACCAGCCGGAATAGAAGCGAAAATTCATCTGCATCTCGAAGATGGTGAGCCGGTTGTTTTGCATCCTCTTGTTCGAGCATGAATATGACCCCATGGAGAGCATTGGTGACAGCCAAAGAACGAGGCCGTAAGCCAACAGTATGACCTTTGAGGGCTGCGGCCCACTGAGCAGCAGAAGGCAGCATCGGGGCTACCATTTCGGCTTTACCGGGCGGGGCAGCCTTCAATGTATCTTTCGCAAGGTCTATAAGTGTGAATATAGACAACGGGACACCATTGCCAGACAGCTGGTCCGCAATGACTCTGGTGGAAGTCGTAGCTGCCGAGTCTTGACTGGAAGGCGCCGATTTGATCTTGGATATTAGCAAGTTCGCTAAATCCGCGGTCTCATGGTTTTGGGAGTCTGATAATAACAAAAGTCGTGACAGAAGCTCACCTGCTGAGCTACTAGAGACCAGAGGGTTGGTGTCGGGTCCGTTGAATAGGCCAAGGAGGAAATTGAGTGTGTTCTGCTGGGAAACTGGATCTCTATCAGCTGACAACCGAGCAAGAATTATCTGGTTACAGCTCTCCAGGAACTTTGAATGCCGTAAATTGGGATTTTTCAGAATGGCTTGGATCATCCGTTGGACGGAATCTTCCTCGAGTGCCGTAGAGATCTTCTGCAGCACGAAGTTCTCAAGCTCACGATTCCTCGATAGGTCTTCTTCTGGAATACGGCTAAGCAGCCTAGACAGGGCATTCACGGAGTAGTTGCTCCAAGAAGAATGGATCAAGGCCGAGATACTTTGCTCAATGTTCAAACCACTGTTTAGAATGATGGCAATGATGTACTCTGAGGAAGGACTGTTGAGCAGATTGAGCGCATCGGAGGTCAGGAATGATTCAAGCCATTGGGGGCTTGACGTTCTGGAATCAGCTGTGATGCGCTCGAGGACAAACGCTGCGGAATAAGGCTTGCCGTCTCGAGCCTGTAAGAGATCCACTGCCACACGAAGCAGATTCTCGTCGCCCTTTTCAAAGACACGCCGCGCCTCCAGGCTCTCAGTGGAGCTGAGGACGGCAGACTGTAAGAGGGATGATCTTAGAAGAAACAACCGGCGTGCTTGAGCGGTAACGGCATCCTGAGACTTCAAGAAATCCTTGGAACTCTCCGGAAGCGACAGTTTCATACTGTCGGAGAGTTCCTGACATAACCTCAGCCATGCGGTTTCGAATACCTCACTCAAGCCCCGATGGAGGATGTTGACGAGTATGTTAGTCGAGATCTGTAACTCGCAAGCGGTGGGAAGCTTCCAGGAACCCTGTCGTACGTCTTGAGCGACGTACTGAGTCACTAACGGCAGTACTTCATCGTTAGTAAAGGTCGACTTGGACTCATCGTCACGAAGTAGGTCCAGAACCCAGAAGGATATGTCGACATAGGCTGACCACGCCGTCTGCAGATTCTGGCGGGGTTCCTCAGCATTTGCGACTCCGGCACGGAGGGCACCGATCAAGGTGGTTGCAGATGACAAGCCAATCTTGCCGTTGATTTGGTCCGGAGCCCAGACTTCGAGAGGAATCCGTTGGAGGAGAGCAACGGTGGTGGTCCAGAAATCCGCCGGCCCTCTTTGCGATCCATGCCTTAGATACTGTAGCAACCTCTTCGACGCAGATGTCTTCGCCGAATAGTCTGTAGTCCAAATCTCAGGGTGGCGCTCTGTCAGGACAAGAAGCGCTTCGGACAGCTGACGCGATGACCCAACTTGACTGTTGTGGAGAGCTTTTCCGACAAAACAGGAACTTATTGTGGCCCAATCCAGGTATGTGCTGATTGTCTCACTGCAGACAATGGCAAGGGTGCATACAGCTCTGCGTAAGTTTGGATCTTCATGGTAACAGTATTCCCAGATTATCTTTTCTGTCACGATCTTCCTCAACGCCTCAGGCACCTCGGAGGCACCTCCGTCGGAAGTACCCGAAAAATTATTCCTGAGAACTTGACAGAGCATATAAATGGCATTTCCAACGACACGGACAAACTTCGCCTCGGCATCATCGGGGTTCGTGGATCGTTCATCGCTGAGGGTTTTCGGAGTTTGCACCAAGATGGCATCTTCGGCATATTCGATGAGGGCGTTTTTGTAGACTTTCCACAGGGCCCGTCGCCTGTCCTCGGTTGTAAAGGCAGCTGCGATTGATTCTTGTGCTGCTCGCGCGACCAGCCTGTCGCTATCGTATGCGCCCGATAGCCACGGTCCCACTACCTTTGACAGATGTGGTGCTATCCGTTTGCCAGAAAGTGCAGTGAGGGATCCTTGGAGTGTATGTGCAAGCTGTCTGACTCGTCGGGAGTTGTCGATGGAGGCGCGAGGGTAGAGACTGATCTGCAAGACTCCGTCAGCGGATATTCAAAGGCTCTCTGAAGGTTTGACTGACCCATGCTTCAAGCAAGCCAGGGTCGACTTGATCGGCGGATGTCACGGAGCCAATATGCTCTTGCAGCTCTTCCAGTGCTTTGGTCTTGGTAGTGCTATCCTTTTTACCCAGGTTGCGGAGGGCGACGACAATGTTGGGATCAGCAACGCGGCTGAGGTCCGGTTGTTCAGTAATGTATGACAGTGAGGAGGTAGCGGACTTGAAGCCACTGGAGGGGACGCCGAAGCCGAAGGAGGACGACCCAAAGGCAGCAGATGCGGCACGGGCGCTTGAGGCCTGTGATTTGAATTTCTTGCTCATGCTCTTGTGGTCGTCCTCGTTGTATCGCTAAGAGTTGACAGACTGATGGCTCAACAATGTTCATGTGTCGAAACAGGTACGCAGTATTTTGGGGAGCCGCCTTGAGTGTGACTCCGCGCCAAAATTTTGGAGAGGGAGCAGATGACGTCGCGGTATATCACATATTAGGGTTATAGAACTTAATTAAATAGGTACGCAGCCATTTGACTAAACGCGACTTCTCGACCGCGTGCACTTCTGAAGCGTTTTCTTCGTCTCTGGACGGAACCCCACCAAACTTCGAAGCCATCGGCTACAGCTCGTTTCAAGACTCCGTCCTTTAGGTGGCACTTTATCTTCTCTCAAGGTTACGGTGCAGAGGGAGTAGTTTTGCGACAGATTCGACGTTCATGCCGACGGTTGAATGTCCAGGTGGTGGCCAATCCAGGTCACTACTCTGTTACCATGAAATTCTTCATCGAGTATGACTGACCATTTACATTCACGAGAAACCAGCTGATCAGTTCTAGTGACCTCCCGGTTCTCTTCCCGTATCCTCGAATATATCCCGAACAATATGCGTACATGTGCGATCTCAAAAGGACCCTTGACGCCGGGGGTCACTGCGTCCTGGAGATGCCTTCGGGGACCGGCAAGACAGTTTCTCTATTATCGCTGATTGTCGCATACCAGCAGCATTACCCAGAACATCGCAAACTGATCTACTGCTCGCGTACAATGTCCGAAATCGAGAAAGCACTTGCCGAATTAAAAGCCCTTATGAAATACCGTTCTGAACAGCTCGGCCATACGGAGGATTTTCGAGGCTTAGGGCTTACCAGCCGCAAGAATCTTTGCCTTCATCCCTCGGTCAAGCGTGAGAAGAGCGGAGCAGTTGTCGACGCTCGATGTCGCAGCCTGACGGCGGGTTTTGTCAAGGAGAAGAAAGAGCGTGGAGAGGACGTCGAGGTTTGCGTGTATCACGACAACCTGGATCTCCTGGAGCCTCATAACCTGGTCCCACCTGGTGTCTTCACTCTTGACGGATTGATCAGATATGGAGAAGAACACAAACAGTGCCCATACTTCTCCGCCCGAAGAATGATGTCTTTCTGCAACGTCATCATCTACTCATACCATTACCTCCTCGATCCAAAAATCGCCGAGCGGGTGTCAAAGGAGTTGTCCAAGGACTGCATTGTGGTGTTTGACGAAGCGCACAACATCGACAATGTCTGCATTGAGTCCTTGTCAATCGACTTGACCGAAGACTCTTTGAGAAAGGCGACCCGAGGTGCAAATAATCTCGAACGTAAGATCGAGGAAATGAAGGCTTCCGACGAGGAGAAACTGCAAAGCGAGTATCAAAAGCTGGTGGAGGGCCTGCGTGAAGCGGACGAGGCTCGAGCAGAGGACGCATTCATGTCCAATCCGACATTGCCGGACGATTTGTTGAAGGAAGCTGTCCCTGGAAACATTCGTCGCGCCGAGCACTTCGTCGCCTTTTTGAAGCGCTTCATCGAGTACTTGAAGACACGTATGAAAGTTTTATATGTCATCCAGGAAACTCCTCCTTCGTTTCTGACCCACCTTAAGGAGCTCACTTTCATCGAACGCAAACCTCTTCGCTTCTGTGCCGAACGATTAACATCCCTTGTGCGGACGCTTGAATTGACCAGCATTGAAGATTACCAACCATTGCAAGAGGTTGCCACTTTCGCCACTTTAGTTGCGACCTACGAAACCGGCTTCTTGTTGATTTTGGAGCCATTCGAGACGGAGCAAGCCACGGTGCCGAACCCAATACTACACTTCGCATGCCTCGATGCGTCGATAGCCATCAAACCGGTCTTCGAGCGGTTCTCTTCAGTTATCATCACTTCCGGGACCATTTCTCCCCTGGAGATGTATCCGAAAATGCTCAATTTCAGCACTGTCCTGCAGGAATCGTATCCGATGTCACTCACACGCCGCTCTTTCTTGCCCATGATCGTTACACGTGGCTCGGATCAACAGGCAATCACCTCTGGATTTCAGTCTCGATCCGATCCAGGCGTGGTCCGTAATTATGGCGCCTTGCTATTCGAGTTCGCCAAGATCACGCCAGATGGTATCGTGGTCTTCTTCCCTTCTTATCTCTACATGGAAATGATTATCAGCATGTGGCAAGGCATGGGCATTCTGGATCAGATCTGGACCTACAAGCTGATATTGGTCGAGACTCCGGATGCACAGGAGACGAGCCTTGCGTTGGAAACATACCGGACGGCATGCGAGAACGGCAAAGGCGCGATCCTTCTTTGTGTCGCTCGTGGTAAAGTATCCGAAGGGATCGATTTTGACCATCACTTTGGCCGGACCGTCTTGTGTATGGGGGCTCCTTTCCAGTACACAGAATCTCGGATTTTGAAAGCTCGACTGGAATTTCTGCGGGAAAATTACAGAATCAAAGAACAGGACTTTCTTTCCTTCGATGCTATGAGACATGCTGCTCAGTGTCTGGGCCGTGTGTTGAGAGGCAAAGACGACTACGGAATTATGGTTTTAGCTGACCGTCGCTTCCAAAAGAAACGCAATCAGCTGCCCAGATGGATCGCCGAAGAGATACACGACGGACAGACTGGCTTGAGTACTGATGCTGCGGTGGGAATGGCCAAGAAGTTCTTGAGGAGCATCGCACAGCCATTGGGGACCGGTCAAAAAGCCCTCGACGGCTCTACCAAGGGCAAAGACAGCTGGGATCTCAAGGAGTTGGAGAAGTTCCAACGTGAGCAGAAATCAAGGAGAGGAGAAGGTGACTTTGGACGTCAAGACGCGTACTCGCATGATTATATCCATAACGAAGCCAACACCGGATCTGCACCTACCCAGAATGGTACTCGGGGTAATCCAAACACAGCTGACGAATTTGACGACGACATTGCGGACGAGGAATTGCTTATCGCAGAGAGGATGCACATCGAAATAGTTCGATGATGATGTCTTGCAGCAAGTCACAAGCCAACGCGTCAACTGAGCGTTCCCCCTGCTCTACTGAACGGGTCGCGGCTGGTTTGCCCCTTTCCTGTCCAGAAGGCTTTCAGCTTCTTGATTATAGACTGAACCGGCCAGCCAGTGCGCTTCTGGCTATCGAGCAGCCGACTGACCACCTCACATCGATCATCGCCTTTAGTCAACCATTTTCCACCTGGCGAGGTTAGTCTCTCATGACATCTGGGGTTTGTGGACCCACTATAGCAGATCGGGCCATAAGCATTCACCGTGACAGCGTCGCTGTTCGCTGAGAATGCTAGTCCGCAGATTGCTCGCGCGTGGTTCTCTAGTTCCACTGCGTCTCCTCCGGCTTGATTCAGCAGCATGGCTGCGACATGGTAATAATGCAGGCTAGCGACTGCGTTCCTTAGCTGATGATGGTCAGGCATGGCTGGAGTCTGACCTACCTTGGCAGTCTCGTATCAGTCTGATCTTCGGAAACACTGCCGCCGTCGACTCATGGTATGGTCGAAAGGGGAGGGAAGACTTCCAACGTCCGACAGCACCCGTTAGTTCTGCAACTCTTTCCTGTTCATTCAGGAAGATTGCGTTGATGATGCGCGCCAGAAGAAGCGTGATCTGCTTTGCATAATCATCGTCACGGCAGGGTGTCACATTCACACTGCCTACCTGGACTTTTAATGGTGTCTCATTGACCAGAGAGAAAGTGATGTCTTCTCGAAGGTAGTTCCAGAGGCCAGCTTGGAGTAGATGGTCGCTGGGGAGCCCTGATGTTAGAGCCGGGACGAGAGAAAAGGCACCGAAAAGGTGTCGGTTGGGATCTTCCTCTTCTACTTGATGTTAGGAAATGCAGCAGCTTTCGAGATGGTTAGCATGCATACCACTGAGGATCTCGTAAGATCGCAGAAGGCACGTCGCTGCCAGTGCTGTTCCATCCTTGGTGTTTATATCTGAATCGTGGAGCCCGATGAGAAGACGTAGGCACTGATTATGATATGACTCTGCTAGAGCCATCGATGCCGAATGCCCCGTACGAGCGCTATGGATGGCGGTGAACGCGATGATGGCGCTGAAGAGTAACGGGTTATGCTGGGCTTGTTCGCCCACAGACGTCGCAAATGTCGAATCGGAATCGGTGAGATCGTACCAAGGCGACAAGGTCTTTAAGTAGCGCTCAAAGTGTAGAGCGATCTCCTCGCTCTGCAATGCTCGTCGAGGGTCCTGCTTCTGTATCTGTAAGAGGCTGTGGCTGTGTGACGAGGACTCGCTGTTTGGTGCTGGACTGAGATTTCTCCTTCGTCCAGCGACATTCTTCTGCACGCGGATCTTGACGGGGGGTGGAATGATCACAGAAGCGTCCTGACCGTTCGCACCGCCCGCAAACAGGCAATGCTTCATCGCCTGATCGGGAACTTTCTGTCAGCTAAGTTGGTGGAACGGGGGACAAGGGGGAGGGCGCTCTTTACATTTCAACTTCCGCAGTCGACATGTTCTGCTGCAATCGGCAATCGCGCGATTAGTGGTAGATGCGAGATGTCGATGGATTGGCGCTCACCAGGCTGTGCGAGGGTCAGTTTAGCTCTCATAGGCGGTTGGTGCATTGTCTCACAATTCTTGCTAACGGTCTTGGCCATGACCACCAGGGTAATGAATGGGACGTTTGGATGGGAGCGAACCTTGCGAAAACACGACATGCATTGAGGCTGGGTTGGATCCGAGGTGCGAAATAACACTGAAGACCCAGTCCAGCCAGGATGCCTCCTATTTAGTGGTTCGTATATTGATTGGTCCATACGATTGAGGAAGCTTGTTATCATTCATCTACTAGATCTCGATTCTCCAAACCTACTGAGCTGACTGGAACAGAGGGATATCGAATAGCGCCTCCATGAAAGCGACTAGGAAGAGGTCTGTATTCCTGATGCGAGCCGTCACCGTCGTGATATCTTGTACTCGGAGAGATCCAAAGTTTCAAGGCTCATTGATACTATCCTACTGTTCGCCTATCTGCCCATGCGATGCGGGCCGCTCAAGGAGTCTGACCAAAGTCATAAAAGTTCCCGAACGGTCGGTTGAGGTAATTTCGAAGGGCTTCACTCTCCGTGACATAGTTCGCCCTCACGTCCAAGTCAGATTGACTTTCCACAATGGGTTTCAACTCCTCCGCAAGCTCAACTTTTATCGGGTTGCGATACCAAGGGGCAAAGTGAACTGTCACTGGTTAGTTGAAGCCGAGGATGCTTTTGGAACAGGGATATCGCACTCATCGCAAGCATGATTCTGACATCGTTCGTGAAATTAGGCATTCCGGCGTGCCATAACCTCAGGTCGCGAATGACTATGCTTCCCTTGGGGATACGAGGTTGTGCAGGTGGTCTCGTTTTCGACCTTTCCTCCAGCAGTGGAGCCCGAATACGTCCCGAGTTACGATCACCATGGGCGCCCTCTTGGGCTTCCAGCCCGTAATCCCGATGGGTTCCAAGCCAGATCTCAGTGGAGCCGTTTTCCGGGGTGAAATCGATCATCGGGACGTTCACTACCAGGGCAAATGGATGATCAGGGTGCGCAAAATCGGCATCTGAGTGCACTGGCTGCCTCTGGGGTGGCGAGTCCGGCGTGGGTGGCATGGCGGAATTGCCGGAGCAGAAGGTCAACTTCGGCCTGGGTCCAAGCACGGCTGATGTGATCTGGGTTGCAATGGGATCTGGATTGGCGGGACACTGTCAGACGAACACCCTTGTGAAACAACAACAACAACACTCACTTAGGAAGATATCTGGGTGGAAGAACTCCTTCACTGGAGGGGCGTCTTGTTGCAGATTTCCCGGGTTGTAATTGAAAGGACCGTCTTTGCCCCGGGCCCGCAACTTCAGAGCGTCTCCCACCATCTTCTTGTTCAGGTGGTCGATCTTGTTAGGGTCGACGGCATTCTCGACCACCAGCAAGCCATCATGCAGGATTGACCGGACCGCCTTTTCGAGATTTCGTTCGTGCAGTCGACCGTCCGCCTTTTCGGTGAAGCTCGTGCGCACCGAGACAGGTTCGGCGCGGAGCATGCGGGATGAAGAGAAAGAACGAGGGGTTCGGAGGCCAAATACATATTTCGGGCTATGTGAAGTACTGTGGAACGCTAGGCATCGCCACGAACACAGAGGGAGAGCCATGACGCAGGGAATGGAGACAAAAGGTGCGAAGAGAAAGAGATATCTTCCGTATGGAGAGAATGTTGAACTCGAGAAGACCAGGACGATGCTGTGATGCTATGCATGGAGACAACCGACCTTTTATTTCCATCGCGAACTGTCCATGATTGACACAGCACAGTGTATGGCCGAGCTTCGGCCAAACCTGACAAAAGGGGAAAGGCTGTTCGCATGCCCCATTTTGGCGAATTCCCATCCCTTCAAGGGCCACATGGTGACTAGACACGGCGCTGGCTTGGAGCGTGGGGTGGATGGACAAATGACAGCAGTTTGGCGAGCTGTGCTGCTTCGGGGTTCGGCCTCGCCCTGGTCAAAAGGTTCTTTGCTTGTCTTGTGCACTTCTTTCTGGAGCAAGAATGGCTTCCCCAGAAGCTGCTCTCAACATAGTCTAACTCCAGTTCTTTGATGCCTCGCTAAATCCCCGGTTCCAGCTTTGTTCTTGATGCTTTCTCGAGAATGATGTGAGCCCGCTGCCCGGATACAGTAACCTCAACTTGCCTCAGTCAGAAAGACCTGAATCTGGCAGGAGATGACCGTCCATTTCTTCGAGCAGCCGTGGTATTATAAGGCTTTAGAGCGCTCATCATCTTTGACGGCGGTATGGTTGGCTAGCCTCGGGATCGATAGTCTGTGGCAGTCACCGAAGGCGAAGAAACATCGCAAGGCGTCGCATAGGACTGCACGACATCGGTTGCAAGTTTGTCGCGAGGCTTCGATGACTAGATAGCCCACCTTGCTACCAACATAAAGGGTCGCCCTGTGTCTTTTGAGGAGGAAGTTCCTTGAATGACATTCACAAGACTTGCTATTCCCGCTGTACTTGAGTCATTCTCTGCCAGAGCTATTGCCTGCTGTGTCTTGGTTTCGTCGACGAGTGCATCTTGAACCAGTCACTGTTCCATTCAGATATTCACTCATCCGGCCGATGTTACATTTCCACGTATGGTGGATATGCCTGCTCGTGAGCAGAGCCAGTTGCCCGCAGAGTCAATCAACGTAATCTTGCTGTGGCATCCAACATGCTTCGGCGGACATGACCTTGATTCGACAACAGGGTCAAAAAATGAGGGTCGAAGGCAGATTCTGGGGAGACAAGATTGTGGAGGTGCGGGATTCGATCACTGTTTCGGGGTTCGATGCTGGGGTTGGTTCCGTATGGAGGAATTTTGGCCCGCAAGCGTGTAAACAAGTACTCGTCGATTCTTGGTTCGGCTTCCACCCGCCGTCTGCATCGGACCATTTCCGATGGTGATCGACATGTCTTGTGGGAGGCACCCAAGAGGATCTCTTCTCCTCCTTGCTATAAGAGCGAGCGCCCGCATCACATTCAGCGTGTTGTCCAGTTCATTGCATCCCCGGCGTCGATCGCAGTGCTGGCTTTCTCCAAGCTTCTTGCTCCTGTAGTACATCCTACCGATAGCTAATCGTAATGCCTCACGCAGAACCGTGCGAGTCTGAACAAGCTCGGGGCGAGAAGCTTTTTGTCAACGACGGCCCTCTGACTCCAGACCAAGTTGGTGGGCTTAGGCCAACGACGCTGGACACCCCTATTGAGGAAGCACGCAGGCGTTATGCAGAAGACGGCTACCTCTTCGTAAAAGGGCTGCTTCCGCGAGGAGATGTTTTGAGGGCCCGGGAAGCATATTTCAGGTTGCTGTCTCCAAGCGGCGTTCTAAAGCCCGGAACGCAACCAGTCGATGGCATTTTCGATGCGTCCAAAGATAAACTTGACTTCCCAGGCATTGGTGCTGGCTTTGCAGATTCCAATGGCCGTCCCACCGGACCGCATCCTGAGATCGCGGCCATGTTCGTTGACCTGGCGCTTCAAGCCCACACCGAAGATTGGTACAAGGAGGAATTTTGCAAGCATCCCGCGCTGCGCAATTATGTGTCCAGGTTGACAGGGTGGGGAGACAACACTCTTGGGTTTAGGAGGACACTTCTACGCAACAACACTCCTGGCAACAAAGCCATTGGCGTGCATTACGACCAGATCTTCCTCAGGCATGGAGAGGACACTGCGGTCACGGCCTGGGTACCGATGGGAGATATTTCCAGGCAAGGCGGCGGCTTGATATATCTGGAGAGAGGACATACCCTTGGTGCCGAGATAGAAAAAGAATTCACCACCAAGGCCAAAGCCTCTGGGTTAACCGATGCGGAGGCAAAGAGTGCATTCAACCAGAATATGATGTCGGGAGGGTTGCTTGCCGATGGGCCGGCGGAGTTTGCGAAACGTTACAATCGCCGATGGTTGTTGACCGAGTATGAGGCCGGCGACGTTGTCCTTCACAATGCTTATGCTGTGAGCACATATCACTTACTCCTAGCCGGCAGTCTGCTGACCATATGTCTAGATTCATGCATCAACGATCAACCATGATCCCGAAGACAGAATTCGACTGGGCACAGACCTTAGGTTTGTCGACCAGTCTCAGCCGTGGGACATTCGATGGGCAAATGATTACTCGTTCAATGATGGCGTTTGATATGGCAGAGAGTTTTGACCACCATGGCCATGTGCTTCCCGAAAGAATGGTTGTGAGGTGTCTGTTGTCTCCGGGTTTATTATTGTCGGAAGCAAATGGCCCACCAGAACCTTGGAAATGACCTAGAGGCTCTCGTCTCAGATGAATCACGATCAAAAATCATCCACCACCAACCCCAGGGTCTTCTCTTTCGCCATGACAAGCAATTCTCGGGCCATGACAATGTCCATGATACCCATGCCAACACATTTGAATATCACATTCCCGGTTGCGTTTAAGGGACCGTCACCATGTAGCTCGCCGATCTCAACAAGTTGATCTGTGGTCACATTAGCCTTGATCAACTCCCCCCTGCCTCAGCCAGGCACCCTTCTTTGGTATCCACGTAGATACGATCCCCAGAAAGCAGTGTTTGTGATTCGACTTCCTGCATGAAGGGCTTGTAAGACCCTATCAATGATATAAACCGTGGCTTTAAGTCGAGGTATGCATGGGGGGAAATGTGGCGTAGTTGCTGGCGTACAGCAGAAGATGACAGTCGAGTCTGCCAGGCAGCTTCGCAACTGAGAATCGTAGTCTGGAGCTGTCTTCAAGAGCAACCTGAGGCTCGCTCCCGGGTATCTCTTGCTCGTCTCCTCGAATAGTTGCTCCATTCTCCGAGGATTGCTTCTGTTGACGACGGTAATCTGATGGACGTCACTAAGCAGAAGCGCCAATTTGACATGCCACTCTGCTTGTCTTCCAGCTCCGAATACCACCACCTTCGCCTTTGCATGGGGGTATCGGACAAACGGGATCATGACAGCTAACGCCGTACGAAATGCGGTGACCTCTTCGGCATTCAAAACTCCAAGGAGCTCGCCCTCTGGAGTAAACACGTTGATTGAACCCTTCAGACCGCCAGAACTTATCGTCACAACCTTTATCCCTGTTGTGGTGGTAATGGAAGAGGGCATGAAAAGAGATGTATTGCCCAAATTGGTCACAATCGATTCTCTTTCAGGCTGATGAATCCTTCGCTCATTCGGCGCAGCTTCTTTGGTGTGAGAAAATTCCCTCAGCACGTCGTGAAGGCTTTCAAGAAGCCTCCTACATTCTTTTTGGGAGAGATCCGAGAGCAGTGCCTGGACATCTCGCTCTCTGAGCACCAGCATGGCTAGAAACGGCGGCCTTGCGCGTTATTGGGAGATTCTCAGAAGATGTCGAGTTATGTAGTGCCACAATAGTAGCAAGATAAATGCAGCCTCGCTCATGGGCGATATATTGCTCGCTTGGCATGAGCCTCGGACCCGCTCCGGAACTGGACAATCAATCCTCCACCTTGGCACGCCGACCTCAGCCTTCAAGTTGTTTATATGATCCATTATCAACATCAGAGTTGCAAGTTCGCAATGACCATGAGACGTGACCGACAGACGTCCAATGGTCCTCAAAGTGCACAAACAACGAGCACCCGCATGAACCGTTCTGCGACAGTCTCTCGCACGCGAGCTTACGACGTCGGCTAAGGCAAAGAGATGCCAACAAAGCTATCCGAGAGCAGCCCAATGACTCTATGTGGCTCTTGCAGTGCCACATGATAGCATGTCCGGGGAAAGGGACGTCTTATGAGTCCGCGCTCATACACTGGCACGACGCGCCAAGTACAGTCTTTGCAGTTACAATGTCGGCAACCTACATCAGCTTGAAGTCGCTGAGGCAGAAGATGAACGTCTACAATGGAACAGAAGCGAACGCTGCTGGACGAGGTCTGGTGAGGATGCGTGCGCCTTGTTTCTTGGATAAACCGAGAACTGCCTTAAGGTACATGTAGCCTCCCATGACACCATTCGAAAGTGAAATTTTTGTGAGTCTAACGATCTCGTAGCAAGTCTTTCTCGAGATGGCGGTTACCACATCCTGTCAAAAACTGTTCTTCAAGGTGATGATGCTGGTGTACACCATGCAGGCTAGCCCCAGCACCACAAATGCAATGTCTCCAGCTTTTGCAGACCTCGATTGTGCAACCCCGAGGTAATGCAAAAGCGGCGGGTATATGTACACCAGAGGCACACAGCACACTGACCCGATCAATGCCACAAACCTGTCCAGGTTGCTTGCGCCGAGAATAGCGACCAATGCACAAAAAACCACGAGAACAGTCCGGAACCCATTCTTCTTCCACTTGGTCAACGTGTCGCGTTTCCCGGAACGCCGACCGAATATCCTACCCTCCAAGATACGTAAAGGGGGGAAAAGCTGCACAGGAGTGCCAGCCAGCACCGCAGCTGCGTAGAGAAACTGCACAGCGTTGACAAGTTTGTTGTCCTGTGGAAAATTGGAAATGACCTCGATCTTCGTGGCGGCTCCAAAGGTGGCGTAACACAGTGCTCCCACCGAAGTAAAAATGACCGTAATGATCAGCATGATGCTCCAGAGAAGTGGCTCGAACTTTTCTGGTTGCTTCATCGATGACTGGATAGGGAGGATGAGACCAATGCCCTCGAATGTGAAAATGGCGGACCCAATGGTCAAGGTGTAATGCTCGGGGTTGAACAGCTGGACGGTTTTGTGCAACCCGTGGTCTGCAAGACTCGCAATGTCGTAGTAGTAAATATAGGTAAGACCTATCAGGATGAAGATATCCGCCAACAATGCTGCAGGACCAAGTTTGGAGATGTTGCGGATGAACGACAGCGGGATCAGAGCAAGCAGTTGCAAAGCAATCAACACGTTGGTGGACAACGGGCTCCGGCCTTTGGTGACTGCCTCGAAGAAAGAATAGAGGTTCTGGGCCACGAAGACAGTTCCGGCACAGACGAATCCGAGTTGGCTGATTGTGACGGACCCCAGAATGATGTCCCTCATTCTTTGCCCAGCAATCGCTTCACCGAGCTCGCCATAACCATTTTTGGAGTGGACCTGTCGGCATTGCAATAACAAATGAAATGCCAGAGTGGTGATGATAGACACCATCAGCAACGTCATGGACGAAAACAAAATCCCGCCATTGTTGAATGCTTTGGGTAGAAACATGATGCCGGTGCCAATGAAGGCCTTCAGCAGGGTAAAGAAGGTCTTGGTCATGCCAGCATCGCCTTTCTTATCCCTCCTTGTGGTTCGGCGTCGGCCAAGAAGAGGTCTGCGTTCAGTGGGCGGTCGACCTTCCTCCTCCTCGATATCCTCGATGGCTGATTCATCTTCCGAGTCTTCGAGGTCTTCACCAGCAAAGCTCCCATACAGAGAAAGAAACTCGACAAAGTTCCTGGTCACAGGAAGGACGGCCGGGTTGAATCGACCATACTTCTGTTTTATGAATGCTCGACGGAAGCCTCCAGGTGCAAGCTGCTCAGCAACAGAAGTATCCGCAAGTGGGGGCGGCGTATCATGGGGGTGTGAGATGGTGGCGGAGCGTTGTAAAGGTTTGCCCCGTTGATGGATCTTGTATAAATCCCGGGTGATATCACCACCTTGCAGTTTCAGCGAGGATTCGGGCTCGGCCTCCGCGGAACTCCTAGTTTCGCCATGGTCACTAACAGGGTCGAAGTCGGCAGTATAACCCGAAGGAAGGTGATTCGAGATGACGCGTGCAGCTTGCACATCTTCGAGGGTATTTGATGTCTCTGCCATTTTGGCTTGAGCCACGGGATTTGCGCGTCTTCTAGACTTTGGACAGGGAAGGGAGGTCAGAAGGCAGATGACAAGCAGCAGGCAGATTCTGATAGCTGCAGCACTCAGACCAGTGATGGTCCAGTTTTCATGAAAGAGACAATGTGTGGATTGAAGGAGCTTTCACGAGATGTGCGAAGTTTATGTAGTTTGGACAAAGTTGAAAAGATTTCCGACGTCACCGTCCAAGATGCAGATGTTACGCGAAGCCTTCAATGCGATTGGCGGGCTCCGTAAATCCGGGGTAGTACCTGATGATCGAATAACCCACCGGAGCATAAGGGCCACAAATGCAGTTTTCTTACTACTACCTCAGGCTCCTAGGTGCCTCCCACCAGCCTACCTTAGGTACGTACTACAACAGTTTGCACCTGCGGTGACATAGCACAGCTTTGAGGCGCCTTTCTTGAGGTAGAATCAATCCAAGCTTTGCGCACTCTCCAAAGCGTCTTGAACTTGTGTTGTTCTTTCACCACTTTTGAGCTCAATCAGACTGCTCTAATACCTCACCGCCTGCCACTCCATTACATCCCGATCCTCCTGTTGTTGCCCTAAGAACAACGTCTGCATGGCATCAGCTGTCACTTTTAAGATCCTATGCTCTTGAACATGGTGAAAAGATGGCAGAATATAGATATTAGGTCAGGAATGTCGAGGGAGGTCGCGGCGTCTCATACCACCTCTCGAAGGCTCGACGGCCTGTTGGAACCTTGGAACGTTGCCGCCCTTCTGGGGCAGAGCTCCTCCTTCTGGCCCACAGATATGCGGTTGCAAATACGTTATACATGAGACAATCCCATTGATGCCGCTGAAGATCTACTGTTCTATTTCCCGTCCCGAAAATACCCCTTTGCACCAGTTCAAGTCCTTCTATACATGCTGCAGACGCCGACACTCTACTCCTGCGACTTGTACCTCTCTACTCGAAGAAACCAACTTCAGTCGGATTGCCTTGGCTCACAAGGCGCCCCCCAGATAGGACAACACAGCTGTCAGCATTCTCCACAGCTGCCGCCCGGTGCGCAATGGTTATAATTGTACTTTCATGCAGTTCTTCCTTGAGAACTCGTTGAATCTGGGCCGATGTGTCCAGGTCGATGCTAGCAGTTGCCTCATCCATGACCACAACTGCACTACGCCTCAGAATTGCACGAGCAAGTCCCACAAGTTGCCGTTGGCCTTGGCTCAGATTCCGCCCGCCATTGTCAATTTGTGTATCCAGCGTCCATCCATATTGCCCGCATACTTTGGATAGGACAGCATCACAAGCATGCTCCGAGTGTTCTTCCATTGGGTCGAGGTTATGTCGTAATGATCCCTGGAAGAGAATCGGGTCTTGGGCGAGGAAGGTGACTCGACTGCGCAGCGCTTGCTTGTCAACTTTGGAAATGTCAATCCCGTCAATCAAGATACGGCCGGACTCGGGTGTCATCGTTGCCAACAAGGCCAATGCCAATGTTGACTTGCCCGAACCTGTTCTTCCAACAATGGCGTTGGTCGTGCCGCCTCTAATACGCATGGACACATCTGTCAGAGCTGGGTCGAGGTCAGGTTGATATCGTATGGTAACATTCTCAAACACAATATCACCACCATATCTGGGCCAAGCTGCCGGAGGCTTGATACAACCAGGGTCCTCTTGCTCCAGGTGAACAAGCTCAACGACACGTTCGACGCTCACAAAGTCAAGCTGTAGCTGGCCATACTGTTTGCAGATCGCATGGGTTGACTGAACAAATTTGTTCGCTGCGACGAGGACAAAAGCGGTCAGTCCAGCCGACAGACCCGAAAAGATGGCCAGCAACGTAAGGAGAAATGTTGAACTTGCTGAGAGGATATCGAACCGATACATCAGCCACCCCTGCAGACTCCAATAGAAGTGGTCCATCTTCTGGAAAGAATCCGTGACTTGAATGTTCCGTTCTTGGAATTGTGGCTGCGCACTGAATGCCCTCACCGTCATGAGTCCATTCAAGAGCGCTCCGAAGTTCGACATGAGAGGGCTAAGGGACACCATCTCCAGACGGCGCAAGCTTTGTGATGTAGGAATGAAGCGCAAGAAGATGGCGACAAAGGCGATGGTCAAGGCGATTGCAAATATCAAGAAAGGCGGCGTGACACTGCCAATCACTATCATGGAAGATATCCAGGCGATTCCATACCAAATGACGATTAGCAACTGGTTCGCAATGTTGCCGTCGATAGTCCCTATATCGGAGGTGACGCGGTTCATGAGCCTGCCCACTGGCGTCACATCGTAAAAATGAAAAGTGGCGTTGCTAATTCGATCCATGATGTCTTTGAACATTCGGCGAGCGGCGTTGTAGGTAACGACCAACATGGTTACTTGCGTGAGGAGCAGCGCCACTGTTTCGCTAAGCACAATGACAAGGAATCCCACAAGCCAAGGTTGGACATCGATGGCAGGATTCGGGAATCTGTCGAAGAAGCTCGCGATGGGATTTTTGAGTAAGTGTATGCCGGATTCGAACCGCTGCACGGTGAGGACTTGCAGTGTGATCCAATTGTAGGCCTCTCCCCATTCTTTCAGGTACCAGCTCTCGCCAACATAGGTTACGCGACATAACGCAGCGGTGAAAACGACCATGAACCACCAGGTCAGCCTACCTGCTTTGACGTATTCCCAGTAAACAGCCAACTGCACCCCACCGTGCACTCTGCGTTCTTCCTCCACGAATTGGTCCGGAATAGCCGCCGCTTCATCAACTTCTGCACCGTGGCTGTCTTCGGAGCTTGATTGCGGCGGTCTGATCGCAGTGGCAAACTTGAGGCTCTTGAGATCTTCATCAGAGCGGTGTAAGGTCGCCGTTCCATGCGATATTTCGACCAGCTGCGAAGCAAGGTGTTGACAGAGGTCGGTGCGGTGCGTAACAAGGACAACACGGCGTCCTTCCATGAGACTGCCAGCCAAGCACTGCGTGACTATCCATTCTGCAGTTTGGTGGTCCAATGCACTCAGGGGGTCATCTAGCAGGACGATCGGAGCTCGACTATAGACCGCCCGCGCGAGAGCAACCCTAGCCTTCTGGCCACCTGAAAGTCCGATACCATTCTCTCCAATAAACGAGAGGTCGCCGTGCTTGAAATTGGCTAGATCCGGGAGGAGGGCACATGCTTCGAGGGTCTGTCTGTATCGAGCTTCCTGATAGGGGGAATTGAAGAGTATGTTTTCTCGGATACTCATGTTCTGAAGCCATGGCGTCTGCGCACAGTATCCGATGGGGCCATGCGGCCTCAACAATTGTCCACCGAGAAGATCGAGCTCTCCTAGACATGCCTGAAGCAGGGCGGTCTTTCCGGCTGCAACAGGACCGTATACCACTGTCACGCCTGGAGGAAAGGAGAGAGTCACATGCCGGAGTACTGGATAAGACAGACCTGGCCATGAGAATGTGGCATCAAGCATCTCAAGTCGGTCGTCTCCAGAGCCGCGGAGTTCCAACTCATCGGACTTTTCGGGTTCAGAGATAAAGTCCTCGATCCGACCCAGTGCGACGGAGGCGTCCAGCAAAACAGTGATCAGGTTCGGAATTTCTCGAAGGTTTTCTTGCATCAGTGCGAATAGTTGCAATGCAGGGAAGGCGATATCGACTCGTAATTGCTGGCCAGAAAGTGCGGTGTAAGCATAAAAGCATACCAGTGGGAGCATGCCGCCGGCTAAAGAATTGACGAACTTGATAGCACAGTTCCAGAGGTAGGTGATGACTTTCAGATCAAGTTCTGTTTGCCGCGCGACCATCACGTCCTCAAGCCATTTCAGATGCCACCCGTACCACCTCAAATGCCTGATAGCTTCAACATACTGTGATATCTTTTGTAGCTTTACATCAGTCGCTTTTCTGCGCTCCGTTTCCCAGCTGATCAGGATGCGAGCTAGGAGGTAGTTGAAAATCTGAGCAATCAGCACCACTGCAACACCGACCAAGCTCGACCAACCGAGCATACGCCATAAGAGGACAATGGATATGATCAGACCAAGGGGTTTGTTAATCAGCGTCTGGAATTCCCAAAACCGTTGAGCGACCTGATAAACGTCATTGCGCATTAAGTTGAGAATTTTTCCCATCGATGCAGAGGGTTTATCTTCTGGAGTGCGGCGCTTTTCCAACTTGAATATCGCCCGCACTTGTCGGAGCAGCTTTCGCCCTCTTTCAGTGAGAGTACTGGGAGTCTGGCGCTGATTTGAAAGGGGTTGTTCGGTCCGGGGAAGCGACTCTCTTTCTCCTGTATCTGGCGTATCCAAGCTAGCATGATCTGCACAGACGGCGGCCTTTTCCCTTTGTTGGTCAAGACCGCCTAGAATCTTCCTGTGGAGAGTCTTTTCGTATAACATGGTGATCATCTCGCCTCTTGCTCGTTCGTAACAGCGTCTTCCAAACCATAAACTGAAGACTGCGCTCTGAGCGGCGAAAAGTCTGACCACGAGTATCAGCAAGGCGAAAGTGACAGCAGGTCTTTTGTTGTATTGTACTGTCTCCATGGCTTGGAGCAGCCGCTGCAGGATAACTGGAGCGGAGTAGTTGGCGACCAACTCGACGATTGCCAACAGGGTGAGAAGAACAAGATCAATCCAGTTCGCGACCAAAAGGCGTTTCATGAGAGTTCCTTTAAGTTCCCGGAAGGCATCATGCAGATGACGATGTTGGAACTCATACCCTAATGACCATACATCCTCGTCGTGCAGCTGTCTTTGATTGCCAACTTTGATCAAAGGGCTTAACCAGGAGACTGTCATCCATTGGAAAAGGGTCAAGTTATCTTCAGGAGACCGGAATGTGTTACTGGGACTTGCAAATGGTGGACTGATATCAGCTTGATCAGCTGTAGGATCTCGAAGAGGCATGTTGACCACAACCGACAACGCGACAACCGCTAGCAGGGTGCTTAAACCGGTCAGAAAGGCATCCCATCTGTAGACATCTTCAGAGAAATAGAGAGCGAATGAGCCCACTCCTATAGCGGCGATGCCTGTAAAGCCGCCCAGGAGCGGCACTGAGGCTGTAGTTGGTCGCAATGTTGCAACATATATTGCTGCAAGGCCCCATAGTACAGCAGCCCCTATAGTCCAAGGTACCTGTAGTGCGACGACAACCTGAGTGACAAACCCGATGGTTGACAATGCTAGAAGACATGCTGCGGTCCATGATATTGTTCTACATTCGCGGTCGGATCTGGGTTTCCCAACAGGCTCTTGAATGAAAGGCTTCGGCCAGATGCTCGGAAGGCCAGCCATTATTCCCCTAGGCTTGGAATGCATTGTGTTCACTTTCGTCCATGGCACGAATCTGCGTCGCGCAACTCCGCAACGCTGCAAGGAAAAAGAGGTAGTCACTTTAATCGACAAGAACGCGGCGCCGGTACATTGGCTCTATCCTTTAGAGACCGGTGACTATGACGGCTTGACCTCGTCTGGCTTGCCTGAATCGTGGCCCGGCGGTGTGTTCGTATAGTTGTTCGGAAAGTGGAAGAAGGTGGAATGCGGAAGGGAGGATGTTGGGAGGTTGAGTTTGTTAACTCCCGAGGTCGGTTGCAGTTGGAACGAGTCCCAATCGGGAAGCCAAGACGACAGACCGGAAACTCCATCTGGGGCAAAGTCAAATTGTAGTGCAGAATAATTAAACTTGATGAACCTTGAATGTCCCTATCTACCCGTGTATTTGATCTCCAAGAACCTCAGCGGCACGAAGGTCAACACGGAAAAGCATCCGCTGAAGATCCAACCAAGTTCAGCACCATCGGGCTTAATAGCCTTTGCTACGACGCCCACATACCATGTCTGATCCATTGAGAGCACTGCGCCCACAAAGCCCATCGCGATCGCAAAGAAACCAGCAATGCCGTGTGGGATGACTTTCATGTTGTTCCAATCTTCCAACGGCAGCTTCTGCTTGCGAAAGTAGAAGTATTCAATGGGAACAATGCACAGGAAAGGGGTCCCTGTGTACCCGATAACGGACAAAAATGATTCCAATACTTCAGCAAACGAGTTCTCGGCGGCGATGGCAATCGCAATGAAAATGGCCGACCCAGTCACGGTCCATACAAAGCGAGGAACCTTGAGCATAATCGGATGGAAGTTCTGGCAAGAGAAGGCCAGCGAGTAGTTGTTGACGAGGTTGCAGCCAATGATGCTGAGAGCGGAGAGGACAAGCAGGAACTTGCCAAAACCGCCCAAGGGTCTGAGTGCTTGCCCCATGATGCCGCCAACTCCACGAGCATCGTATGCGGCGGCGAACTCTGGATCAGCAGCTACAGCAGTCATGTAGGCGGCACCAAGAACTTCCGGGATGGAGCACCCGAAGAAGTTGCCGGCCCAGATGGCCAGAATGAGGTTTCGTTTATTGGTCGTGACAGGCATACGCACGTTATAGTCAGCCGCAGACTGTGCCCAGCCAGCCACGAAGCCATAAATGACGGCAATGAATGACAAGGCTGACGCTGCCTCTGCCGAACCAGAGCCCATAGGGAGTGCGCCGGCGTCGAAGTGTTTTGCACCATAGCCGATGAGGAAGATGAAGATGATGACTTGCGGAATCCAGCAGAATCGCTCAAAGTAATGGACCGCATAGTACCCGAAGAACGAGATGATGGCTGTGCAGACACCGATCACCAGATTTCCGGCCCACAGCGGACAATTGCCATCAGATAGCTCATTGAGAACTTGTGCCCCGGCAATGGCGTTCACGCTCGACCAGCCGATGGCGCCACAGATACCAAGGGCGATGATAGCTCTCGTACCCCACTGGCCAAATGCATACCGACCAACAGTCATAGTACGCAATCCCGTGAGGGGCCCGAAACAGCCAAAGAGGCCGACCACGAAGCCAACGAAGAAGTTCACCAGCACAATGATGGCGAACGAGTCCCAGAAGCCCAATCCGAAGACAGGACCTAAAGTGCCCGTGGCAAAGGTCGAGGGACTAAGAACAGTCGATTAGCACTCTGTTGTCGTTGTGTGTTTCTGTTGAATGCAAAGGGAGTCAACTTACGTGAAATTGGCCGAAGCCCAAACGGTATATCCATCGAGGATGCTTTGCTTTGTCCTGTCTTCTTCCACGACCCGTTCAATACCTCTTTCCTCCACGCGTAGGTAGCTGACCCATTTGACGACTGGACTGAACCAGCCTTTCGAGGCCTCAACTCGGTCGAGGTTGTCAACTTGACCTGTGTACCTCCGCGTACCCGCAACTGTTCCTTCCACCTCGTCCGATGGGCCTGGCTCAGCGCTGTATAGCGTTGGGCCCTTTTCGGGGTCTAAGCTGTTCATGTTTGTGAGCTTCACAGACTGCGTGGGGAATTGCTTCAGGAATTCGACATAGCTGCGCAGTCAGGTCTTTCGCGACCCCTTTGTCTTTAATATCCATCTTGTCGCTGCCACACCTGCTGTCGACCCTGGACGTGGCTTATCAAAGCTGTGCGATCTAGCGGCAAATGAGGGCCGGTGCATGCCGATGATAAGGCATCTTGAAGTCGCTTATCACGAACCAGAACGTGAAGATCCAGGACAAGGTACAGACATACGGTCTCCACAGTATTCAGTGAATGGCACCTCACGCTGGCTATCTTGATATACGCCACTGGTTTTCTCCATTTAGCTTACATTCGTGGGGTAGTCCCTAGAACTCTTATCTTGTCGAGCGCTGAAATCCATACACCACTGGAGGTGTATCACTGCTATATCCCCCACTGTTGTTTGCAAGAGCTGGTGCTCGCGACCCAAACGGATATAGGCGAGTGCACTGATAAACATGGGGCGAAGAAGGTGTCGGGCTGATGGCTATCTAGGCGAGCTCCGATGATATCTCGTACGATCAACAAGACTGTATGCAAGGGGTGCAACAGCCAAAGTATCCCGGGGAAACAAGCAATGCGGAAGTAAAACCAGATACTCATCCCCTGGGAGGAGGTCTCATCTTGAGGGAAGGGCATAATCATGGACATGGCGCAGCAGAACTCCAAGGTTGTCCAACCTTTCGGATACTATGGCATCCTTATTCACTCGGTCTCCGTCGAAAAGTTGGAATTTATTGACCAAGGACTTATAGTTGTCGACGCGACTGGCAAGATCGCTGTCCTCGAGAAGAACGTCCCACAAAGCAAGATTCAGGAAACACTGGCCAAGCATGGGATTAGCGAGTCGGTTCCCATTCACCTTCTCAAGAAGGGTCAATTCATCATACCAGGCTTGATTGATACACATAATCATGCTCCTCAGTGGACTCAGCGAGGGACTGGCCGTGGGAGGCTACTGATGGATTGGCTCAACACGGTCACCTTTCCACACGAGGCCAGGTTCGCCGATCCTGCATATGCCCGTGTTACGTACGCGTCCTGTGTGGATGGTTTCATCAAGGAGGGAATCACAACAGCCTCATACTATGGCTCACTGCACGGCGAGGCCACCAAAATCTTGGCTGAGACCTGTCTCGAAAAGGGCCAGAGGGCCTTTGTTGGCAAGTGCAATATGAATAGGAACGCCCCAGAGTTCTATAAAGATGCCAGTGCCGCCGAATCCATACAGGTTACGGAGGATTTCATCTCGCACGTCCGAAAGATTGACCCAACCTCGCAGCTGGTCACTCCCATCCTCACTCCCCGTTTCGCTATCGCTTGTGATGCAGAGGTTCTCTCAGGACTAGGGGAGCTGGCAGCAAAGAACCCAGATCTGCCCATACAAACCCACTTTGACGAAGCCAAGCAGGAGATACAAATTACCAGGGAGCTGTTCCCAGAATTCGAAAATGAAGCTGATCTCTATGAGCATTTTGGGCTTTTGAACAAGAGATCTATTCTGGCACATTGCATATTTGTTGATGATTATGAAATGGGTCGTCTGAAGGACCTTGATTGTGGAGTCTCTCACTGTCCTGTTTCGAACACCACCGGAGGAGAGTTTGGTATGGCGCCGATGAGAGAATATCTTCGAAGAGGTATCAAAGTGAGCCTTGGGACCGATAGTGGAGGCGGCTATTCCTCTTCTATAATCGATGCTATGAGACAAGCATTCGTGGTCTCCACGGCAAGGGAGACTCTATCTGGCGGCAAGGATCCATCATTGTCGATTGCCGAATGCTTCTTTATGGCAACCTTGGGAGGGGCGCAAGTTTGCTGTCTCGAAGACAAAATAGGAAATTTTGTTGTCGGTAAGGAATTTGACGCTTTAGAAATCCATACCGCCAACGAACATTCTGGCATCATCACACCTGTCGAGGATATTGACAACATTTCGGACATCTTTGAAAAGTTCATCATGACAGGTGATGACAGGAATATTGTCAAGGTGTATGTCAAGGGGAGATCGATCAAGAATAGCTAAAGCCTGGACAGTCGTGCGGCCTTAGGTGATCTGCGGAGATATGTACCCAAAAGCATTCTAGGCATCACCGACAGAGCACTTGTTTCAATACATCTTCAAGCCTTTGTGCAATGTTTGGAGGGTTGCTCCACGAACGCCAGGCCACAAAACCATCGGGCCGTACCAATGTTGCTCCTTTCGCAGAGATGCCGGCGGCGGATTCCCAGTAACCTTTGGGGGCCACAAGTTCCAAAGCAGGTCCAACAGCGTATGTCAGTATGTCCACTCCCAGAGAAGTGGCCACCCTCGATGCAGCCTCGCGCCAGGATTTTCCGTCTTTGCCAGAAATCATCACAAATTCCTTGTCCAGCAAGTCAAGTGTTGAAATGCGACGGCCCTCTCGTTCTACCCAGATGTGTGGAAGACGGTTGCCAGCTCTGCCATCAAGCCCTATTATCTGAGTTGGGGTTGGTACTAGGCGCATAGCCCTCCAAAGTAAAGGCGTCGTGTCTTCGTTATAGATTGACTGCGAAGTATAGGTGTAACCATAACCAGAGAGCCTGGGTAGTCGGCAGATCAATGTTTGGACTGCTGGCAGACTTCTCTTCATCGAGAACAAGCCGTGCTCATCAGCTGCAGCACCCGATTCCTCCGAAACGAGTCGTCCGATTGGAATTCTTTCAGGATCATATGTCGCCAGTAGCGAGTCTGAGGCAAGCCCACGGAGGACTGCTGCCAGTTTCCACGCTAGATTGTGGACATCTGCAATACCGGTGTTCGCACCCTGCCCACCCCATGGTGGCATCTGATGAGCTGCGTCCCCAGCGAGGAACACACGTCCATGTTGAAATTTCTGAGCGACCCGCACAGTTGGTTCCCATGGGAGAATGCTTTCCACCTTGATTTTGACATCAGGCATACCAAGAGCAATCTTGATCAGGTCCTGGCAGCGCTCCGTGGGAAAGTCTTCCACTGTCTCGCCTTTCCGAGGGTCATAGGACAGATGGAACACCCAACGATCGCGGTTATTGATGGAGGTGAAGAGACCGGTCACTTCTGGTTGTTCAATTAAGCACATGCTGAACTCACGGCCATGTACCAACTCTGTCAGATCGGCTTCAAACAGAATATTCAAAAGATATCCCAGGGTGCCAGCACCTGTTGTCGGGACACTAAGCTTCTGTCGAATTGGACTGTTGGCGCCATCGGCAGCAATCATGTACGCCGCGCGAACCATGAATTCAGAATTGCTCGAGCGATCGCGTAATGTTGCGGTGACTCCATTGTCATCCTGGTCAAAGTCTATGCATTCGGTGTTGAAGCGCAGATCGCCCCCTTGGTCTCGAGCTGCTGCAAGTAGGACGGGTTCAATCATATCTTGCGTTCCACGTATTCCCTCCACTGGACCAAGATATTCGAAGAAAGCCGCCCCAGGCAGTCGCCTTGGCTCTGACTTTTCGTTACGGGGATGTGCTTCAACAACCTCGACAAGCGAAGCGCCTTTGTAAATGCCCATACTGGGCGCCAGCGATCGACCAGCTTCACGAACAGCCTCGTCGATTCCTATCCCACGGTAGATTTCCATTGTGCGGCGGTTTAGACCACGAGCCCGTGGATGAATGGAGGTGCCTGAATGACGCTCAACCAAGAACGACTCAACGCCATGGTCAGACAGGAAAAGAGAAGCAGAGAGTCCGACGATGCCACCCCCCACAATCAAAACAGGGCTGGTGTATGTCGACATAGATTGATCGAGTAGTCAGGTTGTACTTGTGTTCAAGACCAGCAAGGCTGTAGAGAGTATCGGTACAAATGAACAGGCAGCGGTGATGGCTACATGTAGTCCGACACGCCTTGAATCACACGGCGCCGGAGTCGGAACCGCAATGACCCCCTGCTCGTGGCTGAAAGTGCCCGATTTGGTGGTGAAAAGGGAGTCGTTATTCTCCGGGTCCTGATGCCAGTATCCAACTAATTAGTCAGCATTATCAGTATACTTAGACCAATCAGAGTGCGGAGAGCCTTAAGAGTCGGAGCCGGAGGTCGCCAAAGAACGATATATGGAACCTATCCTGATTACTCCATGCGAGAGTTCTATTGACCCACACTGTTATTTGGACGGTGTATGCTGATGTCTGTGACGCCAGGTAATTCAAGTTTGTAGGATGGACATACACGTATCATGTCGTAACCAGGCTGCGACTAGCTTGAATGATCTTCCTTTTGACCCTTTAGATAGTCTTTCCAGACTTGGCCTATGTTATGCTTGTAGATCCAGTCCAGTTTATTGTCTTGTCCAACTCCAAACATCTGGAACCTTGCATTGAGTATGTCCTCGAAATCTTTGTTCTCTGCTTCCAGCTCTTGCATCTTGGCTCGCTGCTTGTCAAGATACCTGTACCTGAAGATTCACCCAGATGGTTAGCCATAACCGCCATGACGTTCCATGTGTGGCTACCTCGAACTTACATTCTCTTGTAGTAAGGCAGTCGAATTTCCTCGAAAACTTCAAGTCCTTTCTTCACATAGTCGAAAGGATCGCGGCTTTGCTCGAGTTCAATAGCTCGCGCAAGGATCCATCCGTCCTCCATGCCAAAAGCCGCTCCAGAACCAAAGGCACCTGGCGATCAATGTTTAGCAAAAGTGCAGCAAAATGCGATACAACAGGTGACTTAAGGATGCATACCATGAAGCGGATGGCTAGCATCCCCGATCAGGACCACCTTATCCCATCCTGTAATCTTCTCCGGGCCTGGACCTGCGAAATTGGCGAATTCTCTCCATTGTCCTTCTGGCACCGCAGCGATGGCATCTTGTACCCGCTGGTCATACTCCTAGAGGGAAATTCAGCTTCTCGTCTTGGAGCTAGACTGGGCGTAAGTCGTACCATGAAGCGAGATCTTACTCTTTCGTTGCTTGCCGGAACTCCCCAGGAGACTGTCCTTCCCGGTAGTTCAGGTTCTTTATAGGATCTAACCGAGATCTCGAACAGTTCCTCTTCCCCTGCTCTGATCTCTGTCGGATCATCAACTCCTGAGAAATATGCGTGGCCGCTTTTTCCGTACCACCATGACGTTCCGTGAGTGATGTCGGGGAGGTGAGCAAGGGATGACTTGGGAATGAGAACTCTCCACGCTGTATTGCCTGAAGGTTTGTCAGTCCATCTATTACCACCTTGACGAACAGACCATGCCTTACCGGTAAACCGGAGCTGGTGATCTGGATATAACGTTCGTCGCACTACCTATAGCAAACTTCTCAGTAATAAGTTTTGCCAGATAGAGATTTAGTCAAACGAACTGAACGTATTCCTTCCGCTCCCACAACCAAGTCTGCAATTGTTTCTGTTCGGTCCTCAAAGAGCAGGCGCACACCTCTTGTGCCGAGGTCTTCTAGAGACAGAAGCTTTTTGTTGAATTTAATCACGCCTTGTGGAACTTTTGCGAGAAGTCCGGACTGAAGGCGGGTTCTGCGAGCTCTGATCGCCCCACGCTTGTCTGCTTCAGAACTTTCAGGGTATGGTTGCAGAAGGACTATTTTACCATTATAGCCGTTTCTATGCCAAAACAATGTCAGATTCCTTCAGCATAGCCAGTATCGGGACACGGCTTCACCTCTGCCGAGTATCGGCCTTTGACGCCCCCTTAACACCATCTGCCGCTCCAAGCAAGTCCAGAACCTTCCAAGCATTGTAGCTTAGACTGATACCGGCTCCAGCCTCTCGAGGCTCTGTGTTTCTCTCGTAGACAGTCACGTCGAGAAATGGAAGTTGGGATAACGCGATCGCCGCGGCAAGACCTGCTGGGCCCCCGCCAATAATGGCAACCGTTGTGAGTGGCTGATACGAACCCATGATCCCTGCGTTGATGAGAAGAATAAAAGGTCCTAGACGTCGACTTAGGCGAAGTATATGAATGACATCCGCTCAACGCATTGCAGGTGTTAGATTAATGTACCATCGCCCATTTTCCCCAAGATAACCGATGTGAGAAACACGAGGTTGTTGCAATAGCACGCCATTCCGTACTGATCGATCGCCATCAGACGGACAACGCGGACCATGTGGCCCAACTGTCACACTATGAACGGCGCTTCGAGCGTGGCAGACCTATGTCGACGTGGCACCATCGCATCATATTTGGAAACTCCAACCAGAGCGCATGTGAGGCTCCATTAAACTTCCTAGGATATGACCTGCTAATGTCAAGCAAGCCGAATGCGTCGGGAGCCTCCATAAATACTTATCGCTGCGAAGACACAACCTCCATACCTCCACTCACAGCAAGACCTGAAAATCGTTTCGTGACCACTTATCGGGGAGAGTTCTTTAGACCATTCTCGAACTGATTAGCCCCAGTTGTCCATGAGACGGCTGGAGATCTAGATCTCAAAACTCACGAGACAATCTTGCTTTCCACGCGGCCATCCATTCTATGAGAAACATTTTTGGAAAGGTCGAAGTTGCGTTGTTCAGGACTGTAATGGCACAATCTGTCGCCATTCCTCTCTTGGGAGCTTAACGCTTGCTGATGGTAGTCTGCGCCATGCGTATAAGTCATGGTAAGAGACTCATAAGCCATGGACACCACATAAGTTGATCCAAAGTGGTTGCATCTGCTTGCAAAACCTCTGCCTGCCGGCATTCTGACTGGGTCCTTTTCCGCATTTGACAACAATGTCCAAAAATGTTGAGCCCGTCGTCGGGGCCTACGACGGGGCCAGCAATACCCCCGAGCACCTCGAATCGGCAAGGACATGGAAGAGCTACATCTGGGACTCATTAGATAAGTCACCAGAGGAACGACGGTTTCTGTTCAAGCTCGATATTGGACTGGTCGGATTCGGTTGCTTGGGTACAGTAGACTGCTACAATTTCACCAACAGTGGATATAGACTTATGGGTGGCTGTCAATAGGCTACTTTATCAAGTTTCTCGATCAGTCAAACTTGAATAATGCATTCGTGTCGGGAATGTGGGTTATTCGTTGACTTGCTGTGCACGATGGGTTATGGCTAATTCATAGCAGGAAGGAAGACCTATCAATGTTCGGGAATCAATACAACTACGCTTCAACACTCTGGACGGTGGGATACATCATCGGCGAGATTCCCAGCAATGTTCTGCTTACCCGAATCCGACCATCCATCTGGATCCCTGCTTGCCAGGTGGTGTGGACCGTACTGACCATGTGCTTGTCTCGAGTCACCAATGTGTCCCAATTGTACGCTCTGCGATTCCTTATCGGACTGGCAGAAGCTGGTTTCTTTCCAGGAATACTATATATGATCGGATCTTGGTATGGCAAAGACGAAATCGCGAAACGATCTTGTATCTTCCATGTTTCAGGTGGAATAGCCAATATGTTTTCTGGCTATCTCATGACGGCTGTGATCAGTCTCGGAGGGAAGCAAGGTCTCAAAGGCTGGCAATGGTGAGTCTTTGTTCGTTGCAGACCGAATATATTTGCTCTAGAATTGGCTAACTGTGGACACATCAGGCTGTTCATCATGGACGGAGTGATATCCCTCCCTATTGCTTTCGCTAGCTTCTTCATGTTGCCCGATCTCCCATACAATACCCGTGCCTGGTATCTGGGCGAGAGTGTGAGGCGGTTCCTATCCAAATGCTGACTCTTGCTGAATGAAACCCACCATTAGGACAAGATACTCGGCAGAAAGCGAATGGAACGTATTGGTCGTGCACAGAAACAGCCATACACCAAGGAAAAGGTTCTCAAAATCTTCTCAAGGTGGCACATATGGGTTCTTCCGCTCCTATTCATGTGAGTATTCTGATCCCAAGACCAGTCAACAATACAATAACATCAATCGCAGCTTCGGGTCGGGTGGTGGAGGAGCCGGTCAGCCAATCTTTGCATTCTATCTCAAAGCCCACAAAGATCCCAAATACACAATTGCACAGATCAACAACTATCCCACCATTACCGCCGCGGTGCAAGTTGTTGCCACTCTCGTGTATGCATACGTATCTGATGGGCCGCTTAACGGTAGAAGATGGCCGGTATTGTTATTCTCCGCGGTATGTGTTTCCCAAACCCACTACCTTCACCATGCAGGCTAACACTACTTGTCCTAGACTCTGAGTACCGTGTTTTGGATTTCTCTTGCGGTTTGGAACATCCCCGAGGGCTGGCGGTGGGCATGCTACATCATGGTTGGACAAGTAATTGGGATGGTACCGATCGTCTTGACGTAAGTACTCTGCCCATTCTAAGCAACGTGCTATACTGATGCTTGGCCAGCTGGGCTAACGAGATCTGTTCCGACGACAATGAGGAGCGATCTGTTGTGGTTGCTACTATAAACACCATGCAATATGTGATCGGAGCCTGGTTGCCACTTATCATCTGGAAGCAAACCGATGCTCCAAGATACAAGAGGGGTTTCATCACCGCGATTGTCTTCAGCTTCATCGTCATTGGATTAATCTTTGTCGTTCGTTTCCTGGCCGAGAGGGATCGTAAGAGGTACGCGCCGACAAAATATGTAACAAGACCTGGAGGTACTCGCTAACATTTGGTGTAGGAAACTGGCAGCGCGTGGCCAGGTCGAGGGTGGTCTGTCATACAGCTTAGACAGGTCCGAAAGTGGTCAAGAGAAATGAAGGATGTTGATAGGCTTGGGTCGTCAAGGCTTCTGATGAAGTAGGAGATGGAGGAGGGGTTGTCCAAGTTGAGCAATTCCAGTGTTGCCCTTCTATTTGGAATGGCTATATGGTTACCTATGTATGATTTTTCCTAGGGACGTTGATGGAGCATATGAATGCCTTTCAATGTGCTGAGGTCTCGTTTGAGGCGATTGAGAATACAAATACAAGTTAATTTATCACCGTGAACTGATCATTATTAATGCTTTGCATAGGGCAGTTTCTTCGTCCTCACTTCGAACCGATGCAGGACTTCCACCTATTAATCTGTACACCTCTCAGACTGTTGTGTTCTTAACAGCAGGTCGACTCCTAACCGCCCAGCATGTGTTATACTCTCTCTCTATGAGTGCCACTTCATGTATACCCTTTTTGCACTAGCCCCTATACTGCACCCACAGCCACTATGAAACCTGGCTTCTTAAAGTGAATGATGACGCTTCTCTATTCCCTTATGCCTTCTCCGAAACGTCGCCTGTAGTTATTTTCTCATCAGCACCACTCGGGACCTCTATCTCCACTCCGACGATATCATCAATGCCCATCTCCTTCCGCACGTGGACTGGTACAATGACGTCTTTCTCGAGGGGATAGTTAGTAGCAGTGGTGCACTTCCATGCGATGAAGAACATAATGGGCCAAGATGCAGTGGCCAAGGCAAAGTAAGCCGCGTTTTCGTTTTCGTAGGGTTGAGACGTCGCGTCGACACCAAAGGACACAGCCGTCCCTGCACTAAGCCCTACTCCAGTGTCAGTTCTGTTATACCAGTGACGTTGCCTTGATCACACTCACATGCAACGAAGAAGCCAGCCAATGCAGACGTCTTCCGGGGTTCATTGGTCAGGGATGTCATGATATATAGCACCAGGTTCTGAAAGATGCCATATTGCGAGGCATACATCATATAAATGACAATAGCACCCGCATAGGCGTCATCCGTGCAGTCGATCATCGGGCCTGGAACACTACGATCGAATTTCCAGCTTGCCAGCCATGCAGTCTGCGCAATGTAGGTGCCGGTGATCCAGACGGCGTCGAAGGTGACACCAATCAGTGCGCGCTTCTTGCGGCTTCCGATCCTCTCCGAATCAAGCAGCATACCCATGCCAATAGTGACGGGAATCTGAATGAGATTGTTTAAGAGGCTGTTGAGCGTTCGAGTGCGCAGGTTGAAGGCGTAGGCGTTCATCGAGGCCTGGAAGGGGAAGAAAACCTCCCCCGGTGAAGCACGGGATGATCATGGCGAGTGCCCGCCAATCTTTGAACATGGAGGCGGTCATCTTGAGTGAGTCCCACAGCGAGATGGCTTCAAAGGCCGCCAAAGCCGTTCCGTCGCTACGGCGGATCCGATTGGGGGGGTAGCAGCAGAACGGCGAGACCCAGAGAAAGGCATTGTAGAACGATGAAGACAATGTATACTGCGTGCGGCACGCTCAGAGAGTTGGAGTTCCAGCTTACTCCCAAAGCCACGCAGGCACCTGTTGCCGCTCCAGACACGTTCATGGTCCACTGGATTGCACGCCAGGAGCCCTTCTGCTTCTCTTCAGCGTACGCGTTGGATGTATATGCGGCTGTGGTCCAGAGACAGCCGGCCGTAAGACCCAGATAGGCGCCCGCAAAGACCGGGAACCAGAGGTGGCCGTACTCGTCAAAATACCACATCGATCCAATGTAGATGGGATAGCCAGTGACTCCGAACATCATCGTGTACCGTGGACCGAAGAGGTTAAGGATGGTGCTAGCTCCCAGTGCTGAAAAGACAAATACCCCATAGAGGACTCCATTGCTGATATTGGCCATGCTGATTGATGAGGCACGGCCCCCACCGGCTCCGAGGAGCTGCGATTATGTTTGTGTCAATTGTCGGTTTTCCATTGATGGGTCTGGTTTAGAGAAGCCTTACCGAAATGGCGAGATATAACCCCGGATTGCAGAAGAGACATCCCGACGCAATGAGGTTCTGAATGAATGGGCTGGGGGCTGTTAGCACATAAGAAAGTCATATATGCAGGGTGGCGTAGATCTCACTTGTTCAGCCGTAGAAACGGCAACTTGGGGATAGTTTCCGACATGGTATAGTCAGGTCGAATTCGAGAGCTGGGGTTGTAGATCCAGCAGCGGTAATCTCAACAGAAGGATCTTTATACATGTAGCAGAGGAGGCGGCTTGGGGTGATTGTCAGCTAGCCTGCAATCGCCTGGGACCATATCAAGATACTGGGATGGTTAATGTCAGTTGAGATAGCCTTTGGTGCATGTTCGGAAGGATCCTGGCCGGAGATAGATAAGAGGTTGGTTGTATTCAACGACAAACATCACCCAAGAACACTGCGTTGACGATTCAATCATTAGCACTAGCCGCCGTAAGAAGCGGATCTCCCATAGAGAGGTCACGCAACTCGGCACTCACGGGTTACATGTCTCTTGTGTTGTTATCCGATAACGGGACCCACTGTAAGCAGGGTCCGCAGACGACCTTGTCAGCCTCGGAATAGTTGAACAAAATCCATCGATTTGGAGATAGACAGGAATATTCGACCAAGCATTATGTCTTGTACTGCGTGCTTTCGGAAGGTACGAAGCATGGAAGAGGGATGAAGTTCCTGTCACTCAGGGCGCCTGTGGCCTTATCTTCAGAAACTTCAAATCGCACCTTAGCCAAATTACATTTCGTGTCTCAGTATCACGTCGCTGGTCGAGGTGGTGAGACCTTGGGCACTTCGTTCACTATGGAAATCAGGATTCTATGAGACTTAGCCAATGCTCTCGGTAGTCGTACTAGAACATCGCTGTCCCGTTTACGTGGCTTGCGACTCCTCCCGGACAGTTCGCTGGTGCAGAGCAAAAGAAAAATGTCCATCGCTTATGCTTCCTTGACAATACACTTACACCTTCGAGATCGAGCATCTCCCCAATCGGAACTCCCCATAAAGCGAGTAAGTACTCATGCAGCTTGTAACCCTCGGGAGGGGGCCACACTTCAAAGGCTGGCGCATCCCCTGCTACTGCAGCAAAGTAACAATCGTGTAGCCAGTTCCGAACAGCATCCTCCTGGCTCAGTCCTGCCCATACAGGCTCGTCCCGCAGTCCCAGGAACGTGTTTTCTTCATCAGACTTGCCGTAGTAGTCCTGAACGAAGCCAGACCGGACAAACAAGAAATCTCCCACGTGGATGTCTCCGCCTTCTGATGCCGGACGTATATCGAGACCTTGATGCTTTCCGCAAGCGACAAGGTCGGCATGGGTGATGGAATAGTGGGACGCCGAGTCGTATACTACCCCTTGGCTCTCAGCGTATGCTCTGTAATCAATCAGAATACCACGCCCGACCATCCCCTGCGTCGACCAGTGATGAATACTGCACTTGTGATTTGGGTTTGCTCCAGAAATGTCTTCTTGCTTGGTGTTGTTGTAGAAGGTCTTCGTGGCTGCAAAAGACATATGTCGGAAGCCATCCCACTGGGTGCCAGACTGTGTGTTCAAGTGGTAGAGATCGTCATTGCCGATGCCCTCACTAACAACCTTTATCGTATGTGTGAAGGCTTCACGGGACCATGCAGGCCGTTTTGGCACGTCCAGAGGCAAATCCACGCGGGCCGTTTCTCCAGTCTTGATTTCTGATGCTGCAGCCTGGACGCGCTTAGGTGTAAGCAGGTTTAGGCGACCAAGATTGTCCTCTGATCCCCAAACCCAGGCACAGTGTTCTGGGGCATCTGCTATTTGAGGCAGATCCCCTAGATGAGGGAACACGGCGTTCTCAGGGTTCCATGGGAGCTGCTCAGGTGGTTGGTGCATAGCGTCGGCAACTCAATGTGAATGCAGCAGGGTCGATGCCCATCTAGCCACACTGTTGCGTCTGACATGTCTGCGTACCTGATGTCTTGTATCAGGTCAGATCATTTTATCTATACACAAAACGAGCCGATCTCCAGCCCATGGGCGGTAGGGTAGATGGTACTGGGCCTTATTCGCACATTCAGCAGCTGTCAGCTTATCTCCGTCTGGATTGTTGATTGAAGCTGATAGGTTACGAGTGCCGAGTTCCGTCTCCGGTATCTCAGCCCCGTTATCAACTTACCTATATACCTTAGTGGATTCCCGGTGTGGGTCTTCGGCGGTGGGAGTGCCTTTGCCGGCGACGACCCCAGATCAGTTAAAGCGAGGCTGATAACTGCCGTACGACAACGTCCCATACAGCTGCGACCATCTTCGAGTAATTCAAACATCGAAGCCAAGCCGATCAAGACGCCATGTCTACATGGCAAGAAATCGCTTCATCCTGTCAAAGTGCTGTTCTACAGTCCATTCCTGATAAATGGCGTCTACCAAGCAAGCCAGATGCCTCAGTCACAGATGTCCGCGACGTTCCCCGGACTTGTGGCTTGATCACACCCCAACAACTGGCCATAACCGACCAGACGACCGATGAGCTCGTGACCCAGTTGGCAAATGGAAAATTGACATCTGTCCAAGTGACCGAAGCCTTTTTGTGCCAGGGCGGCCATCGCGCACCAGTGTGTAAGCCAAAAATCAAAACTGCCCGCTTGACATTGAAGACTGGCTCATATGTTCGAAGGTCAACTGCCTCACAGCCTTTTTACTGCGAGGAAGCTCTGAAGAGAGCGGCTGAACTAGATGCCATCTTCGCAGAGACTGGGAAGCCTGTCGGTCCTCTCCATGGTCTCCCTGTGGCAATCAAGGTGCGATATTTTGTCTACAGTACATGTCGCTGGTCATGCTGATTTGACAGGACATTTTTGCCGTCAAAGGAAGGCCGAGTACAATGGCCCTGGTAGCCTGGCGCGGCAAGGACTGGGGTTTCGACGCGGCTATCGTAGCACTACTCGAAACCGCGGGTGGTAGGTGATTGCACTCCTCTTCGAAATACGCATCTAATCACCATGACGGACGCAGCGATCCATTTTGCAAGTACAACCATGCCTCAGACCGGTATGATGCTACAGACCGTCAGTCCACTATGGGGACGTACTCTGAATCCGTTCAACCGATCCTTTGCTGCTGGCGGCTCTTCTGGCGGTGACGGCAGCCTTGTGGCCTTGCATGGTTCTCCATTTTGTCCTTCGACCGATATTGGTGGGAGCATCCGCGCACCAGCGGCCTTCAATGGACTTTACGGAATTCGGCCCACAGCAGATCGAATCGTGAAAACCGGTATGCTCAGTGCCGCACCTGGGCAAACCTCTATCAAGGTCTCCTGTGGCCCAACCTGTCACAGTGTCAGCGAATTGAAGCTTGTCACGAAGCTTTTGTTTGATTACGAGGAGTATATCGGGTTTGAGCCTTCTGCTGTTTCCATTCCCTGGAAGGATGTGCAGCCAAAAGATAAGTTGGTGTTTGGCGTGATGAGAACAGATGGCGTAGTGAAGCCCCAGCCACCCATAGTGCGAGCTCTTGATGAGACCGTGGAGAAGCTGAGGGCGGCAGGCTATGAAGGTGAGAGTGTTAACCTGACTGATGTGAACAAATCAAGCTTACTGCGGATAGTTATGGAGATTGAGCCACCATTGGATCTGTGGGACGCAGCGCAAATTACAGTACGTATTACACTCCGACCACTTCATCCTTCTCAACTGATCATGTTGTCTTAGTGGAAACTTTACTTCCAGACCGGAGGGAAAGAGGTCAAGGCTCTTGTGGGATCGACAGGAGAACCTTTGGAGAAGACCTTTGAGTGGTACCTCAAAATATTTGGCATCAAGGAACTCACAGTACCGGAGCTGTTCGAGGTGAGTCGTATGGTTGAAGGTTGCCTAGTGTACTTCCAGCTAATGCTGTTCAGACGAACCTCAAGCAAGCGGCTATCAAACGCCAGTTCGCCCAGTTCTGGGCTTCAACAAAGAACTTGACCGGTACTGGTCGCCCAATTGATGCTTTGATATGCCCATGTGCCCCATCAGCCAGCGTTCCCCACGACTTTCCAATTTGGTGGGGATACTTTTCGATCTGGAATCTCCTCGACTACCCTAGTACAATCGTTCCGTTGAAGGATTTCAAGATTAGCCCAGAGAAGGACCCGAAAGACGCGACCTACAATCCTACCGATAACGTATTTGACAGAATGAATTACGAAATTTGTGAGTTCAACGTTTCTTGAAATCTAGCTTGGTGCTGACAGTAGGCAAGATGGTCCCGAGCTATGGAGTAATCTACCAGTCTGCATACAGATAGTCCAACAACAATTTAGGGACGAAGAGCTACTTGCAGTAACGGAGGTGTTGGATAAGGTAGTCAACGCTTGAGGACAGCATAGAGGGATGTTGGGCAATTACCATTCCAGCTCCTGAGGTCTGTGATGAACTGCTGAATGGGCATTGGGCAAGTCCTCTGAAGACACAAAGTCACACGGTATTGGAACCAGCGTGACTACATAGTAGTACGCTGAAGGTAACATATCTTCGGACCCGAGACACGAGATCATCTCGCGAGTGCAAACAACGAAGCCTCCCACTCTTCGTCTCCTTCTTGCACGCCTTGGCCAGGATGCATCCATAACGAGGAACTCAGTATATCTGCCCAATTCATGTCTGTATCGGCAGGTTCTGCACCATTCACCACATCCGCATGGCTGTTGTTGTTCCACTGCATACCAGCATTAAGCACCCCAGTATACTTATCAAGTAAGCTGCAGAATACCTTTCTCACCCCTTCTGCATTTGGCCAAAACTCAGACAAGTGTTGAGCTACGGAGCAGACTCTATCAAGAAGATGCCGCTCACTGATGGCCAACATGGGATTCCCGTCGTCTACAGCCCGCTGAAGCTGTTTCGCGGCCTGGATGGCGGCCGCAGTGAGGGCGGTGACGGCGGTGAAATGGCACTGTGCCATCATTTTCTTCGCGTGGATCGTCTCCAAGGTTGAGATTATGGTTGTCGCCGCGCTGGTGCTGATTTTCATGGCTTCCTCAAACTGACGACTACCAGAATGTATACCAGAATGTATGGGTTGATCTGTAATGACTCGATAGAGATGGATGACAATCACGTTATAGTGTAACCTTAAGCTCAGTCCGCCGAAGCTATCGTCCAAGGATTTGCCATCTCGCTCAGTGGACTCTCTGAGCATCCACGATGCAAGTCGTGAGGACAACTTGGACGTACTGGGCTCAACATTGTGTTGTCGCGCGGCTAAACGAGGTGCGCTTAAGCTCATGACTTCGAGAGCAATGTGGCATAACTCGATGTTTCGCACGCAATACTCAAAGTCAACCTTTGTGTTGATGGCACCGTCTGACTCCATCAAGTCTTCTATGGTCAATGGGTCCTGATCAAAATCTTCGAGACGTATCATTGGCGGTCGTCCATGCTCCAATGCTGACATGGTTTCGGCTTGAAATAAGGTCCACCACGTCCTTCGCCACACTCGCCGGTCAGGCAGTGGCATGCGATCAGGATTGGGAGGATCATGAAGTATGTTGCGATGCATTCCCAGGCCTATTGCGATACGACAAGCGACACCAAGCCAGAACCAGCTGTTGGCACTGGCATTGTCACCGTTTTGCAGGTGCAGGGTGAAAAGCAGTGCAGCCTGGACAAGGTGGACGCGGTCGTTTTCGTGACGCATGTCAAACACTTGCTTTGCCCGGCTAAAAAGCACGGCTTTCACAACGTGCCTTGCCTGGATAGCTCGCGGATGTTCTGAAACATGAGCACCAGCAAGTAACACAGCGTGGAAGATGAGGAGTGGGGGTTGGTTTTTCGGGTCAGCATACCTCGCCCGAAACTCGGCCTCGTCAATGACCGGGAAGTAAGGATGTATCTTGGTGAAGAACGCCTCGATAAATTCATCACGAATGTCCTTGGCTGGGAATGACATGAAGTCGCGGAGGATGTTGTCGCTGGCGCTTGACTCTGGGGCCTCCGGCTTCCAGGCCAGAGGAGCATGGATCTGTGGATAGGGATATATCAAGAACGTCGGTGATGCAGGCCGGTCAAGCTTGATGAGATGTGTCATGTTGGATATGTGTGTGCCAACATAGACGACACGAACACGGTCTGGCTGGTCAAAGACATTCCAGTGGTAAGATGAAGAGATACCTTCCCTGAAGAAGCGAAACAGAGAGGTTTGTGCCAATGCCAGGGAGGTTGTGACTTCGGTGGCCGGAAAGCTGGGATTAGGGACGGAGGATGAGTTTGGCGATTGTGGAGTAGATGATGCTGCAGATGAGGCCAAGGTATGAGCCTGGCTTGACAACGTCGACGGGTTCTGGTGGCTGTGATTTGGGCTGCGATTCGGTCTCTGCTGGCGATGCTGTGAGGGAAATAAGGGTGCAGAATTGCTACTATCGATAAGGCCATGGTTCGTTTCGGTCTGAGACGCAAAGTTGTCGTTGTCATCGTGTGAGGTGATATTTGGGCTGTTTGTGGATGGAGGTTGCGTCTGTTGGCGCTTTCGTCTTCGCCAGCCTACTGTGAACCTGGAGAGGTTGGTCAGTCAAAAGCTGGTGTCGATGGCAACAACTTGTGAAGCCTCACCTGCAGGCGACACCGGCCTTGACACAGGCACTGCATGACTCCTTGCTGACCGAGTCACAGCGAATCTTGCGGCGGCGGCATCCATCGCACGAGTGCATCTGTTGCCGCCTAGCGCGCTGCATAGTGGACATCCCTCAGATATCGGAAGCAGTCAGCTTTGAACGTCTGTCCAACACAGGCATTTGATGACTTCCGTTTCTTCGGAACCATGGTTCTGCAGCCTTGATATGAGTTTCGAGTTCGTATGCCGAGACTGCGATAAGCAGAGTCTCGGTACCGATATCAGGAGGGTCGGTTGTGCATCCGCTATGATTGGTTACCCCACATGTCATTCCGGATCTGGAATCGAGTTCCGACCGACGTTGTAATACCATCTTGGGCTGCACAAGATACCATGAATCACAAGGCTTACAACGGGATTGCAGAAATCAAAAGCGCTGCGGACCATTCGGACTAGAATCAAGTCCCATTGGAGCCTCTATCTCTGCCCGTATCCGCCATATCCAACAATAAATATGCTTGATAAGACTATGCCTCAACCTACTACATCCTCTCGGCAACCCCTCACCTTCATCAAGTCTGTCGGACTCAGGAATCCCGTGACTGTCAATCAATATGGCACCGTACACTCTGACCATTGATCCCCCTGGTCTGATGGACAGTCGCCCAACCTTCTCTCACGTTGTCACTTCTCTAGGCGACAATGTCCGCATCGTCTTCACCTCTGGCCAAGTTGGCTCTGATGCACTGGGAAACATCCCTGCCGACCCTTCAGATCAAGTCCGTCTTGCCCTAGTCAACCTGAAGCGCTGTATGGAAGCTGTTGGCGCCACGGTGCAGCATATCCAGAAGCTGGTTTACTATATCGTGGACTATGACCATACCAAACGCCACCACTTTCTGCCTCTGAAAGAATTTCTGGATGGCCACCGACCAGCGACATCTATGGTGCCTGTCCCGAAGCTGGTGAATCCTCAGGTCAAATTTGAGATTGAGGCATACTTGGCCATTCCACGGCATGCACCACAGAAGGTCGACGTCGTCGTTGTGGGCGCAGGTCTGAGTGGTCTGAGCGCTGCGTATCAGGTGCAGAAGGCAGGCTTCTCATGTGCCGTCCTTGAGGCGCGGGATCGGGTAGGTGGCAAAACATGGTCTGTAGACGGTGCAGACAAGGGCAAGTTTGTGGATATGGGTGCTGCCTGGATCAACGACACGAATCAGTCCGAGGTTATTGCTTTGGTGAGAGCACTGGGGTTGAAGACCGTGGTCCAGAACACTACAGGAAGCGTTGTTCAACAGGATATTGACGGCAAGCTTTCAACGTTTGCTTATGGCGAGGTTCCAAAGGTTGGTTCGTCGGCTAAGGGTTGGGGTGTGACTGACAAATGCTAGACGTTTAGTGAGCCAGATGGTGCTCAGAAGATGCTTCATATCCGCGACAAGGCTGAGGAAATATGCCAAAGCCTCGACATTAACCACCCTGTCCGTACTGGCTCTCACCTAGACAATGTGAATTTTGAGGAATGGGTTGTTGCCAATGGAGGCGGTAAGACCGGTCTTGCCTCTGCAACAGTCTGGACTCGAGCTATGCTGGGCATGGAGCCCAAAGAAGTCAGCGCTCTATACTTTCTCAACTACTGTAAGAGTGGTGGCGGGCTTCTTCAGATGCGATCAGACAGAAGGGACGGTGGCCAGTACCTACGTCTGGTTAATGGTGCGTTGTGCTGCAAAGAGGCAGAAAAGTTATTGACGCGTATTAGGAACTCAAAGCCTTTCCATCGGTCTATCTGGTCTGCTCAAACCCGATTCATTGCACCTGCAAAGCCCTGTCAGGTACATTGAGCAGACTTCTTCTGGCGTTACCGTCTACTGTGCCAATCGTACCTTTCACTGCAAACGGGTTATCGTGTCAGTTCCTACGCCACTGTACAAGGATATCATCTTTAGTCCGCCTCTTCCTGAAGATAAGCTCAAGCTGAGCAAAGCGAACAAGCTTGGATATACCAATAAGGTACTTGTTCGTTACCCATACCCATGGTGGCGGAAGTCTGGCCTTTGCGGTATGCTTCAGTCTTTTACGGGACCTATTGCTGTTTCTCGGGACTCGAGTGTGGATGAGGTCGGATCATACTCACTCACTTGTTTCTGTGTTGGTGACCTTGGTCGAGAGCTGTCGAAACTCTCTCAAGAGGACCGTTTCAAGAGTGTTACGGATCATATCAGGGCCACGATAGGGGTTGCTGCTGGTGTCGAAGTGCCAACGCCCATAGGTATTGAAGAGCACCAGTGGGCTAACGATCTATGGGCTCAAGGATGCCCTTGTCCTGCTCCACCACCTGGCATTATGACAAGATATGAGCACGCCTTGAGATCGAGTCACGGTAAGGTACATTTTGTCGGTACAGAAACGGCCTACGAGTGGAAGGGTTACATGGATGGAGCCATTCGATCAGGCAAAAGGGGGGCGAAGGAGGTGATTTATAGTCTTACCACTCCAAAGCTATAGGAGATTTGTCCGACTTCCTGGGCCTTTGATCGGAGAGGAAGGGGTATGGTAGCTAGGCAGCCTAGGCTTGGTGCCTGCTTATCCTGATGGAAGACTATCCCTGGTAAGATGGACTACAAAGACTGTAGGGATGGTTCAGCTAAGAGCTTGAACGATGGGTCCAAGTAGGGATGCTCTTTGGAATAACATTATGGATACATGACAAAAGGTGTATTGACCTACGTTCTATAACTTGGGATATTACTAGCCAGGACTACTGAAAGCCCCCTAGACTTGTATATTCTATTGTGCCTCTGGTTTGCGCAAGTCTTCGGATGACTGGTGTTGATATGGAGAGTTTACACTGTAACAGTCTGCTACATCTGGCCAGTAGAACCCCTACTCTTTGGTGACTCCTGAAGCTTGGTAGGGTTGTCACAATAATAGGCTGGGTCCATCGCGTGAAACCGTCGTCGGCGCAGGGTTTCTGGTGCTGTTACTGCTGCCTATTTGAAGGACGAGGACTTGGAGGTTATTGTTTTCGAGAGTGCTCGTTTCAGGAGGTGTTCGGTCAGTAAAACGTACCTGAAGGGTCTAGGCTCTAGATGATGACGAGGCCGTCGGCTCTGCCCCATTATGTTGTAGATCGAGGCCACGTCTATAGGCGTCGTGCTCCACCGTACGACGCTCGATGACTATATAGTCTGCTTCACAGCACTTATTCAGTATGTCCTCCCGGTCCTAACCCCCAACCCTCTGCCGATTTAAATCCAACAGGACTGCGCAAGGGATACAGCAAAAACCACCATTTTGGTCTGACACTCCGTACCAGCTGCTTCAAGGTTCCGTAAAGGAGAACATCATCTACGCCCACGGTCTAGGGGGCGAGCATGCGCGAGGTTTCGGCTCCCTTACACTACCGAAAGAGACTGAACAGGACTTGGACAAAGAATGCCCAGGGTGGACCTCTTGGAGGCCCAAGCTGCGCTGCACTCGGAACATGACTTACCTACAAGACAGAGGCATGGTGGGCAACCTAGGATGCTTCTTGAAAGACTGGCACATTCCACACGCTCGTCCTTTGTTTGTCTTACACAACAAAGGCGTCGACGACACCGTATCTCGCAGCCCAGCCTTATCGGAGGCCAGGTCTCATCAAGACACTTGGTTTTATGCAAAGACCACTCTCCTATTCTATCGAGATGTCTAGTTTCTCAGAAAGACATGCGCTCAAGGCGGCTGCAGGGCTCGACGCTTTGGAGTCTCCTTTAAAGGCAGCCCGTCTGGAGAGCCTCCATCAACCGCAACCTCGTCGTCCGCTAGCACTCGCCACAACTCTACGTTTCCCAAATTATTCTCAGTCCTCAAAAGTCGAGGAGTGGCTCGCGTCTTTGGACCAGGACCGACAACAACAATCCAAGTCGGACACTCACTTAACTCGGATCTCCCATTTCTTCCAATCGACCGAGATCCCCTCCGATTTGGAGCCGGAAATGCCCAAGAAGCCAACTTCATCAGACCTATCTTCAGGAACCTCTCCGGAGAGCAGAGCCTCATGTTCCCTGGTTGGAGACCCAGCGTACCGGGATCGAAACCTTGCTCATAATGACATCTACTTGCGCAGCATGGGTGAGACGCTACCTAACAATATAACATGGCAACTCTAGTCAGGATTCCATATTATTATAAGGTTTACGCTAGCAGCTTGGCGCCATTTGAAGCAAGATACCTCGAAGCAAGATTCCACATTGGCGCCAAGAATGTCAATAATAATTATCTACACTACCGTAGTAACTCAAGATTCCTTAGCGGCGCCAAGATACTCAATATTCCTGTTCTCTATAACCACGTTCACCCTAGATTCCATACTCAAGATACCACCACCCAAGATGCCACACTCAAGATACCGCTGCACTCAAGATACCGCTGCACTCAAGCTTCCACTGCACTCAAGATTCCACTGCACTTAAGCTTTCATACTCAAGATTCCAGTGCTGCACTCAAGATGCTACACTCAAGATGCTACACTCAAGATACCACTGCACTCAAGATTCCACTGCACTCCAGATTCCACTGCACTTAAGCTTTCATACTCAAGATTCCACTGCACTCAAGATTCCACACTCAAGATTCCAACGCTGCTGCACTCAAGATTCCACTGCACTCAAGATTCCACTGCACTTAAGCTTTCATACTCAAGATTCCAGTGCTGCACTCAAGATTCCACACTCAAGATTCCAACGCTGCTGCACTCAAGATTCCACTGCACTCAAGATTCCACTGCACTCAAGATTCCACTGCACTTAAGCTTTCATACTCAAGATTCCAGTGCTGCACTCAAGATTCCACACTCAAGATTCCAACGCTGCTGCACTCAAGATTCCACTGCACTCAAGATTCCACACTCAAGATTCCAACGCTGCTGCACTCAAGCTTATAGTTAACTTAAGCTTCCAGCTGTTCCACGCAAGATTCCAGCGCTGCACTCAATCTTCCAGCTATTATACGTAAGATTCCAACGCTGCACTCAAGCACCCAGTTAACTCAAGCTTCCAGCTGTTCCACGCAAGATTCCAGCGCTGCACTCAAGCTCCCATGTACGTATATGCTCCTTTCGCCTGGTTCTCCGTCTTTTCCAACAATTCTAGCATCAACGCCTCAAAAGACGCACTTGGCGTCGAGAGCAATACCTCCTCTTCTCCCTGGTCGGCCAATCCCATATCTAGCTGCGAATCTGGCACTCGCTCCTCCTCCTGCACTATCGGCGGTAGTTCATCCTCATCGACGTCGCGCAATCCATCTTCCGCCTCTTCGATTATGGTCTCGTCTCTCCGACCTGTCTCGTCTCTATCCTCCATTGCCGCCCGGGTCCCTCGCTCTCCACTCGCCATCGGGCTGGACGATATCCAAATGGTTATCGGTTCGACCGATTTTCGTGCTTGATGCCTACGATTGATTGCCAGCCTCGGCTCATCACCCATCCGGTCCTCTCTTTGTTCGATAATTTGGGATAGTGACGGGAAAGAATAGGACGATGGCGGCGTCGGTCCCTGTTGTTCCACTTCGTCCTGGTTGAGACCTTCCCCCCTCCCGTCGAAGGCGTGATCGCCCGTATTATCCCCTTCTCGTCGTCACTATCGACAATACTATCTTCTCCTGGGGATATCACCGAAATCCCCGTTCTTTTGAACCTTGGCCTATATCCACTCGAAGGTTCCGTTTCAGCCGTCGAGGGTATGAATCGGTGTAACCGCGGTTGGCTCGCCGACACGGCCCCCCAGGTCTCTTCGACGTTCATTTTCCCCCTCCCTTACGAGTTGTTGTTGTCTCTCCCGCTCTTGTCGACGCCTTTCCTCCTTCTGCTCCTGTCTTTTTTTATTCCGCTTCTCTTTTTCCCGCCTCCGTTTATTTTCCTCTCGTACTTCATCTCTTCGTTCCATCACCCTCATCTGGGAGGCGGTAAAAGGTGGGTGGGCCGGTTCTGTTCGAGCGCGACGTTTCGCTTCCTTAAGGGTCATCGGAGGCAGTTGCGGTCGCGGTCGGGGAGGCACATATAGATGTGCTAGATATCGGTCCATGGTGTACAATCACGATCGAACGTGTTATCGCGACGATTAGGGAAGTCAAGCCACAGTCAGTACGTCAACCTGCGCCCACTGAAGCAAATCCTAGCACGATAGGACAACAGTCAGAAGAGGGGACCTTAGTATGGTCAGAAGAGAGGCCCAGAAGATATTTTCACGATGGAGAAAGCCCGAGGAGTCGGCAGAGGTGGCGGATCAGAGGTTCTTTATTTAACTCCTAGTTGTGTCTCACACCGCGTCCTTCCCATTGTTATTATTATCCTTTCTATTTGTCCTGCCGCCCCCTGTCCCCGTCTCCTCTCTGCGCCACCTCGGCCTCCTGCCCTTGAACTAGAGTTGATGCTAGCTCACGCCCTGGCACGCGTCCACCCACGTACGCGGTCCTGTCCTTCATCCCCCCCCCCCCTCCTCTCCCCTACTCGTAATACTCCAATATGTTCGCCATCATGTCCTCCTCCGTGGCCGCCCAGAGGACGTTCCAGAAGTCTAGACTTCCTAACCAGATGTCATCATGCCTGCCGAATTCGGGTTGCAGCTGGAGATACTCCCCAAAGTGGCGGCGATCCATGCCCATCACCTCATTGTCGCTACCGCGATAGACCGACCAAAGTTTGGCAATGCACATACCCCCCCGACCGATAACTCGGGGATAACAGACCCGGGTCCGTGAAGGTCCGGATATCTTGTATCCACCTATGGAGCAACATCTTGCCGAAATCGGCATTGTTGAAGGCCGCGAACGCCTCGCGTAGAAAGAATCGCACCTGGATCAGGTCGGCCACGGGCAGTCTCACCAGCGTCACCCAGAGGCGCAATTCCGGGATCCGCCGTGCACTCGCCCACGGTATCGTCAACAGCGCCATGATACACTCGTACGAGGGTATGTAGGTGTTCACCAACTCGCCGAACAAGCCGGGGACCTCTTCCATGGGGAGCTGGATCAGTCTGTCCCAGGCAGTTCTCCCGACTTGATCAGGTTGGTCGTCCATCCTTCGAGCCGGGGTGGCTGTGGCTCGTTTGCGTTTTTGCTGCTCTCTCCTTGCGGCTTTCTTCTGGGCTCGACGTGTTCTCTTTCGGGGCAATGGCGTCGGGGTCTGCACGTGTTCGTCTTCGCTGGCGGGACCGACCTTTTCCCCGGTTGGAATCACCACCTCCACGGATGGAATCGCCACCTCCACGGATGGAATCGCCACCTCCACGGATGGAATCACCACCTCCTCGGTCGGCTTGGGATCGACCACGTCCTTGGTGGGAAGGGGATCCACCACCATGGTCCAGGGGTCCGTCTCGGCCATTTGGGGTGTCTCGGCCATTTGGGGTGTCTCAGGGATTGTATTAGCGCGCGTCGTTCGCGTCAGTACAGGGGTGGTGGGTGCCCTTCTCGTTTCGGGCGGCAGTTGGGTTTGAAACTCCCAAGGGCTTGAGCTTCCGGTGTTCACGTTCATCCTTTCTGAGAAGATTGAATGAACTGAAATTGATCGTGTTGAAGGACACGAGGTCAGGTATATATACCTTGGTCGGCTTCCTCACCCTTTCCCGTCCTCCTGCCCCCTCGCCACTTACCGGTATATCCATCTCATGTCCTCTTACCGTCTGATCCCGGTTCTGCATATTCGCGGCCAGCCACCTCCATTGTCCCAACCTATTTCGACTCCCCGTCCTCCCTCTGTCGGGTCGATCTTCGTCTCTATCCCAGTTTCCCGCCTCCTATCTCCCTCGCCGTCGGTCCTATAATTAGGAGGCCGATTAGTCCCCCAGCCTCGCCAGATCCACGATCGCCTACCAATCTCGGATTTTAGCCCCACCTCCGTATTAATCCCGACCGCCAGCCAATCATAGCAGTCGGGATTATCCTTCCATCGCCAAGCCATTCTAGTCGCAACTCTAATCCGGCGACCTCGCCCAGCGTGTACCACATTATGTTATATCGTTCATCCTGGTATCACGACCTCCTCTTCCTGCCAGCCACTCTATCTACCAGGTATGTTTCGTTGAGCTGCTTGATCCCTAGTCATTCTATCCATCTGTCCTACCTCTTCTTCTCCTGATTGAGTGATCGGACGGCCATATCTGAGGCCGACAATATTTGGTGAGGGCTCACCCTTTGATGTTTCCTGGTTTATTCTCGCCTCACGACCTCCTCTTCCAGCCCGCCACTTTCACAACCCGGTAGGTTGTATCGAGCTGCTTGGTTTTTTCTATCTGGCCTGCATCCTCTCCCCTTTCTCGACGGATTCGCCCGCGCCATAGGAGGTTGGCGAAAGTTGTTGAGCAGCTTGTTCTCACTGATCTGGTCCGGTTCTCCTCGGACTCGGTTAGTCTACGTATCGTTCGACGGCTTTCCGATCTCTGAATCTACGTCTCTCCCTCCCGGCCAGCCACCTCTCCTTCTCTCCGACCGGGCGTGTTGTTCGCCGTCGATCACGAATACTGTTTCCTCCATCGTCGGCCCTATCACCCAGCCCGGACTACCCACGTTGACCAAACCACGGTCGTAACCCTGGCGGTATCAGAACATATTATTTTCCGGTGTGAGCGCGTCTCCCGCTCTCCTGCCTCCTCCACGCTCGCGTCACGCCAGTTGTTTCTTTCCTAGCATTGGGTTCCAAGAGGCTAGGTCTTTTTGTTGGGGCGGAGGTTGTCTCTTCTTGTCTGTCCGAGTTCAGGATCCTCGGTCTTCGACGAGCGTGCGCCCGATCATGGCCACCGTTGACAAAGGTCTATGGGTATATAGTCTAATCTATACCTCGTTTCATCTTCATCGTTTCCTGTCTTCACTGCTCTTCGTATTCTCGCCTTATTTGTGTCTTCGTTGACCCTCGTCCGCTCCTTCGGACCTACTTTTCTCTTCGTTATTCTATCTTCTCCCTTTGACTTTTATCTTTCTTTGACTTCTCCCTTCGGCTTTTATCTTTCTTTGACTTCTCCCTTCGGCTTTTATCTTTCTTTGACTTCTCCCTTCGGCTTTTACTTTCTTTACCTTCTCCCCTCGGCTTTTATCTTTCATTGACTGCTCCCTTTCCTTCCCCCCTCGTCATGGCCGCCCCATCCGACAACATGGCTCGTCTCAGCTCTGGCGTCGTGGACCCCTTTCACCTGGACCGTTTACGCCAGATGGTCATGTGCAAGACGTGCCGGCGTGGCGTATCTGCCGACAATACATGCGTCGACAATCATCTCTCCAAGCATCACACAAACCAATTCGACAGTGCACAACGCCAGGAGATTCGACTTCGGTACGTCGGCAAGAACTTCCTCGTCAAGACCGACACCCTCGCCATCAAAGGGGCTATGGCCCACGGCGGCCACCCCTACCTCCCCTTCGAGGACGGCTTCACCTGTCCACTTGACGGCTGTTACTCGGGCCAGAGCTTCAAGACGGTCGCCGCCCACATGACCAAGCACCATCCCCAGACCTCCGAGAGACCCCGACAGTGTAAGGTCTCCTGGCTCTTCGGGGAGGCTAAAGGTCTCTTCGAAGTCCAGTCCGAGTCCGCCCCGGCCCTCCCTGTGACCCACGTGGCCGATGACACCGTCTTGCAGCAGGCTCGTCAGACCTTGGTCTCCACCATCCAGGCCCGTCGCACCCAGCAATCTGTCGTGCGTCCCTCGGTCACGGGCCGGGAGACCCTCTGGGCCGAGCGCACTGGCTGGCCCACCACCTTCGTCGACCTTGACATGGCCCGTCTCTCCACCCTTGTGGACCTGACCGCGGGCCCGGGCGAGGATGCCGCCGCCGTGACCTGGTTACGCGAGCAGGTTCGCGCTCTTATGCGGCGCTGCGACGCGCACCTAGGCGACACCTTCGACCACGCCGGCGAAGGGACCTTTGTTCGTCGTCTACTCTGGTCAGCCGACGACGAGGTGGCCGGCCGACCTATGTACCGGCTGCGAGAGAGCCAGGTCAAATACGGCCTGATCTTCGAAAGGTTCGTGCTGTTCTTGGTGCGGATGGCACGGTGGTCCTCCCCCGAGCAAGCCGCCGTCCGCTTCACCATGCCCTCCTCCCTCGCCGACGCCGTAGTCGCGCTCGAGGCCGCCACCCAGACCCGCGACGCCGCCGAGGCCGGCCAGCTTGTCCACCTGGCCTGTCGTCTCGTGATCCAGCAGGAGCGCTCCTACGGCGGGCCTACCAACCCCATGCTCTACTTCCTCGGTGTGGCCGCCTTCCGAGTTTCGACGGCCACCTGGATGACCCCCCAGGACTGGAGCCCCGTCCTTAGCGCCGTGGTGTACGGCATCCGTATCCTGGCCCTCGGGTATGTGTTTGACGAGGCTGGCGAGGACGTGGCCAGCGTGATTCCCCGGCTCCAAACCTACCGGCAACGCTACCTCCGCAACGGCAGCCCTACCTTGTTCGACGAGGTCTTCAGCCAGCGCAACTACGCCGGTGCGGTGGCCAGTGAGTTTTACAGCCGGCCCACCATCCACTGGGAAGAGGATCGGTCGGCCTTGCTGTACCAGGGGACGCGGATCCAGATCAACGCGGTGCAGACCTGGCTTCGTAGCCTCCTGGCCGAGGCCGAGGACCTGCTGGCCGCGCAGCTGTTGGGCATGGGGGTGAGCGACCTGCGCGTCTACGATCCGGCCCGGTTGACAGACAACCTCACCTGGGAGCAGTGTGGGGCCTCCCTGATCACCATGAACCACGAAACGCTCGAAAACCGACTGGACATGGCCGTGCAGCGGGCCGAGGCGGACCCGTCCCTCCATTGGCATCGGGTTTGGGCCCAGCCGCTGGCCATGCGGCACAAGATCTACTCGCGCTACCACCGCACCGTCCACGAGTTCTTGCAGAAACTGGGGCCCCTGATGATGGTCGCAGGCGGTGGCGAGCCCCGGGCCACCGAGGTCGGCGCCGCCCTGTGGTGCAACACCCAGACCGGCATGCGCTCCTACTACGTCGCCCTGGGGCACCTGATGTGGGTGGCCGACTATGGGAAGTCCGAGGTCCTCTCGCACGCTCCCCGCGTCATTGCCCGCTTCTACCCTCGTCGTGTGGGCCAGCTGGTGGTCGGCTTCCTGGCCGAGGTGCGCCCTTTCCTGGAGTTGCTGGCCATTCTGAGTGAGCAGCATTCGCCCGACGTCTACAGCGACCTGGTTTTCCACACCCACGGGCGTCCTTGGACGGCTGAGCAGTTGACCCCCGCCCTCGAGCAGACCACCGAACTGCACCTGGGGGTCAAAGTGGGCGTTCGTGCGTGGAGGCACATCCACGTCGCCTTGTACCAGGAGGCCCTCCAAGACGAGGTCTCCGCCTCCGGTCGGCTCTCCACCGCCCACGATAATGTCGATGCCGGCAATGGCGCCCTGCACAGCGGCCACACCGCCGAGGTCGAGGCCCATCACTACGCTCTGAGTGTGGACATGCTACGCGGCCTCCACGAGAAGGCCATGACGGTCTTTATGCGTCACTCTCAGCGGTGGCATCGCTTCCTCGGTCTGGACGAGCCGTGTACGGCCGCCAAGTCCAAGAAGCGAGTTCGGCCCTCCCCGGACCCTATGTCGGCAATCGCTAACCGGCTTGACCGTATTGAGGTACTTCTTCGTGGTATCACGACCACCGGCCTCACCAGCGTCACTAGTGGGACCAAGGATGATAAGGAGGATAACAAGAAAGAGGACGACAAGAAAGAGGACGACAAGAAAGAGGACGACAAGAAAGAGGACGACAAGAAAGAGGAAGACAAGAAAGAGGATAAAGACCAATTCGACGATCAGTTTAACGATGATTTTGATACCGACTTTGATAACGACTTCAACGACAATCAACCGGGTAATGAAAATGCCGATGAAAATGCCATTGAACATGCAGATAGAAATGCTGATGAAAATACCATTGAACATGCAGATGGAAATACCGATGAAAATACTATTGAACATGCAGATGGAAATGCCAATGGAAATGCCAATGGAAATGCCAATGGAAATGCCATTGAACATGCCATTGAAAACGCCATTGAAAACGCCATTGAAAATGCTAATGGAAATGCCAATGGAAATGTCAATGGAAATGCCAATGGAAATGTCAATGGAAATGCCAATGGAAATGCCAATGGAAATGCCATTGAACATGCCATTGAAAACGCCAATGGAAATGCCAATGGAAATGCCAATGGAAATGCCAATGGAAATGCCAATGGAAATGCCAATGGAAATGCCAATGGAAATGCAGATGGAAATGCAGATGGAAATGCAGATGGAAATGCAGATGGAAATCAACGTCTATATCAATATCAACATGAAAATGGGAATCGGTCCAGGAGCCAGGCAGGGAATCTAGAGAAGGATTCAACGGAAGGCCCCGGAAAGCCGTACCAGCAACAGCAGAGAGGGAAAAGGCAGTTTACGTGCGACAATACCGAGCCTCAAGTGACCAAGCGGGCTCGCCTCGACAGCAATCTTGTCCTCGTTCCTCCTCAACCGGACCACTGGGCCTTTATCCACCAGCGTCTCCGGGCCTGGTACGGCGATGACTTTCAGTGGCGGTCCCCCGGGCAATTGAAGGCAGTCCAGACGCTCGTCGACGGTCCTCCCACTCATGATATCTTTGTGCAGCTACCCACCGGCGCCGGTAAGACCGTGCTTATCGAGGTGGCCGCGGCTATGGCCAAGGGTCAGACCGTGGTGGTGGTCGTGCCCTATCGCCACCTTTGCACCAGCCTGGTTCGTCGACTCCGGTCTCGCGGCTTCGATGTGGCCGATCGGTTGACCGCGGATCACTGGCGCGCCGTCCCTGTACTGGTGGTCGTCCCTGAGACGTGGGAGCAAGACTCTAACTTTCGGGTCCTCCTCGACTCTCTCCTGACCAAGCGCAGCCTCGCCTGTATCATCTTTGACGAGGCCCATCTGCCCGCGATGGAACTCCGGGACAATTTCCGTCCTGCCTGGGCCCGTGTGCTCCGGCCCTGCCCGTCCCACGTTCGGCGCATCTTCCTCTCCGCCACCCTCCCCGCCGACGTTCGAGACCAGTTAATCACCCTCGCCCAAGTCCAGCCCGACCGCCTCCTGAGTGTGCGGGAATGTAGTAACGTCCCCGGTATCCGCTGGGAGCTTCGACAGCGGCCGGGTCACGAACCGCTGTCTGCCGCACTCCAGCGCCTGGTCCTCCCCTCCCGCCCCACCATCATCTACGTCAAGGGCAAGGACGAGGGTCGTCAACTGGCCACCCAGACCGGCTGGCCTTTCTACAGCAGTGATTGCTCCGACCTCGAGGCCGCCGCCATCCTCGAGTCCTTCCAGGATGGTCGGTGTCCCACTCTGTTGGCCACCACCGCCCTTGGTGTCGGCTACGACGTGCTTGTCGACCATGTTGTCGTCGTGGAAGGGGGGTATGACCTGATCACCGTCGCCCAACAGGCTGGCCGCCTTATCCGGACCCCGGGCCAGCGAGCGACATGTACGCTGTTGTTGAGCGACTGGCATCGCCAGAAGTTCCTCTCGTCCGACCAGGCGCCCTCCCCGGCCCTTGGCTTCATGCAGCTGCGAGAACTCGTCAACACCACCCGGTGTCGCCGTCAAGTTGTGGTCTCGTATCTGGATGACGCCCCCTTTCGGGTCTGCCAGTTTCCCACCGACAATCTTTGCGATCTTTGTCAAGCACGCCGGTCGCCCTCACCTTCTTCCGGCTCGGATTCGGACAGGCCTCCCTCGTTCTTCGGTCGTCTACCCTCCTCTGGCACCACCGTCTCCCCCGTCGGCCCTCCCAAGCTCATCTCCCCCGCCGTCGAGTCTAATCCGCCGTCCACCACTGTCATAGCCAAGGTCCCGCCCAAGGTGACGGTCAATGTCATCTCCCAGCTCCCGTCCAAGGTGACGGCTAATGTTATCTCCAAGGCTCAATCTACCATTGTCAAGCGCACTCGGATTCCTCGGCTGATCGACCCCAGGACGGGCGCACGTCAACCCTTCTACGACGCGCCGCCTATGCAGACCTCCTCGAGCAGTGCCAGCCCGAGTACCCAGGCTCGTCTCTTGAGGCGAGTCCATGAGGCGTGGACTCACCACGTGGATTGTGATCGCTGCTGGCTCCATGGCGATCCGCAAGATCACCCAGACGGCTTCCAGCACTGTCCCCGCTGGCAGGACGACGTCGCCACGGCCATCGACAAAGTTCGGCGCGTGCATAAGGAGAACCTCCTCAAAACGATGAACCTACACGCCAACTGCTTCTTCCCCACCTACAAGGGGAACCCCTTACACCCAAAGAGTCGGTTCAATTTCTCCCACCTATGTGACATCCATGGGCGGGTCTGGGCCATCGTGGAGGCCGCCTTTGAACACCCCGACCTGGCCTCCTATCTTGTTCGCCAGTGGGAGATTACCAAGGAGGACTGGCGGGCCCAGACGAGTTATCCTGATCGAAATCAAGACTTGATCACGCGGCTATTGGCACCGGTGCCGGGGCAGGAGGGCACTTTGGTGCTTCATCAGGTCGCCTGGAGTCTTCTCGAGCAGGCTGGCGTGGCCACCGGGGCTTTCTAAGGTCGGGTCTCATCTCTTGCGACGTGACGAAGCGGTGTTGGGGGACGGGCCTCGACTGGGTTGAGGAGCTGGGTGATCGCAGCCACCTCGTCGAGGGCGGCATTGGCATATTCTCGTCTTTCTTCTCTTTCTTATTTAGCTCTCAATTAGTTTCTCTATCTTTCGTGGTTGATATCTCTCCTTTCGGCGGCGTCTCCGAGTCTCCTTGCTCTCTCGTCTCTGTTCTCGTTATACTATGGCCGGACTTGGGAGGTTGCTCGTCCTGGAACCTCACCCGACGGTGATCAATGGTAGACATCCCATGTTTCGTCCTTTAGACCAGCAGCACCTGAGCCATCCAACAGACCGACGATATCGAATACGTCCTTTCTGCCCGCCCCAGTGTGTGCCGACCATAGTTGCCTGGGAAACGGATTCATCGTGCTAGGTTGGCGGAGGTATACATCTCTCGTCGCATAAAGCGTACCGGTGATGTTATTGCTTTGTTGTCCAAGACGCGGTACTGCCCCGAGTCGCCAGGCGCCTTCATCAAGTGCCCAGATCCCATTGTTTTTTTCCTGTACAAGGGTTTCCTAGTCGGACCAGCGCCTATACTGTTGAATTGGTGGCATTTATGACCTATCATGCTCCTTGTCCGCTTTCGTCGTTGCTCTCGAGCGGGCGTTGGGCACACGCTAGAATAGCAACCGTATCCCACTCTAGGATTGATCCATATCGCCGCGGGGTCTCTGTCTCTCTCGTCTGTGAACCTGGGTGCTCGTCACGCTGCTTGATATCCCGACTAGTGTCATAACCCGTCCCTTCACAGCTCCTCTGGCCCCTCGCGTCTTCACCTTCGTCGATCATCTTTTGCTTCCCTCTGTCCATCCATCTTTCCTTACTCACCTCTACCTATCTATCCTTCCTTACCGACTTCCCTCGATCTTCATTTTCTCCTCAGCCTCTCCTTTTCTCGTTTATTAGGTCCCATCGACAGCATGGCGGACCCTATCGAGACCGACGTGCATCAAAGGTCAGAGAAGTGCGGTTCGCCCGAAGCGAACGAGGTGCCTATGAGTCCGGCCAGACTCCCCTAGATCGTCCATAATTCTAACACACGACAGTCACCATCGTCTTCCCCCGGTCGCGACGCTGTCAAGCGGTCTACCACTCCACCCCCATCGTTGCACGTCCAGGCCCGCGAGGAGTTTCTCCATATCCCACCTCCTGGTCCGTCTTGGCCACGCGCACTAGAAACACCGTCGTTGACCTTGAGCTAGATATCCCACGAGCCCCAACCGCCCCGGTCGAGACGAGTCGCACTCGCGCCCTAGCGGCGGCACGAGCCACGTTGGAGAAGCTGTATCCGAAGCAGCCGGATACTGCTGCCGACCGGTCGTGGCGTATGGCACTCCATGCACGCATATAGGCACTCGAGAGGCATAAGAAGAAGTGGGCGCAGGAAATGGGCGAGGCCACGGCAGAGCCAATGGAAGTCGTGAAGAAGTGGGTATAGGAAGTGAGCGAGGCCACGGCAGAGCCAATGGAAGTCGTGGACCCGCCTCATGATCGCCACGGCGAGATCGTTACGGAGGAGACTGCTGGTTATCAATAGATTCTAGCCATGTCATACGGTCACTTCAGTCCCAATATCAATCATATGCAGCCAAGACCCAGCATTCTAGGCCTCGCTCGGCAGATCAACGACATAGCTATATAAAGAATCATAATGGCATATCGAAAGAAATGCAACGGTCTGCTGGAAGAATTACAACGGTCTACTGGAAGAATTACAATGGCATATCGAAAGAAATGCAACGGTCTACTGGAAGAAATACAATGGTCTGCTAGAATAATTGCAATATTATATCGAAAGAATTACAATGGCATATCCAATGAAATACAACGGTCTGCTGGAAAAGTGCGACCGCCGGCCAAATAATGGCAGTAGTCTGCTGGATAAATTGTACTCTACGGCCAAAGAATTGCAACAATCTGTTCAAAGAATTGCAACAATCTGTTGAAGGCATTGTAGCCGGCGGCCAAAGAATTGCAGCAATCTGTTCAAAGAAAGAATTACAGCAACCTATTGCAAGAATCACAGCTGGCGGCCAAAGAAAGAATTGTAGCAACCTGTTGCATGAATCACAGCCGGCGGCCAAAGAATTACAGCAACCTATTGCATGAATCACAGCCGGCGGCCAAAGAATTGCAGCAACCTGTTGCATAAATCACAGCCGGCGGCCAAAGAATTGCAGCAATCTGTTGCATGAATCACCGCCGGCGGCCAAAGAAAGAATTGCTGCAATTCTTTGCATGAATCACAGCTGGGCGGCCAAAGAATTGTAACAAGTTGTTCAAAGAAAGAATTGCAGCAACCTATTGCAAGAATCACAGCTGGCGGCCAAAGAATTGCAGCAAGTTGTTCAAAGAATTGCAGCAACCTGTTGCATGAATCACAGCCGGCGGCCAAAGAATTGCAGCAATCTGTTGCATGAATCACCGCCGGCGGCCAAAGAAAGAATTGCTGCAATTCTTTGCATGAATCACAGCTGGGCGGCCAAAGAATTGTAACAAGTTGTTCAAAGAAAGAATTGCAGCAACCTATTGCAAGAATCACAGCTGGCGGCCAGAGAATTGCAGCAATCTGTTGCATGAATCACAGCCGGGCGGCCAAAGAAAGAATTGCTGCAATTCTTTGCATGAATCACAGCCGGGCGGCCAAAGAATTGTAGCAATCTGTTCAAAGAAAGAATTATAGCAACCTATTGCAAGAATCACAGCTGGCGGCCAAAGAATTGCAGCAAGTTGTTCAAAGAATTGCAGCAACCTATTGCATGAACCACAGCCGGCGGCCAAAGAACTGCAGCAATCTGTTGAAAGAATTGCAACAAGTTGTTCAAAGAATTGCAGCAACCTGTTGCATAAACCACAGCCGGCGGCCAAAGAACTGCAGCAATCTGTTAAAAGAATTGCAACAAGTTGTTCAAAGAATTGTAATAAGCGGCCGGAAAATTCATCATGGTAAGCCGAATAAACCGTGAGAAAGGCCAAATCTTTAATCCATGTAAGTCCACCGACTTGAGCCCTCTTACGACATCGTCGCTAATGGCCGAATAACGCTTTCGTCAACACCGGGGTACCGTACTCTTAACCTGCCGGCACCACTGGGTAGGCGTACCGGCAAACATATACCCTCGAGGAGATATCTAGACAAAAACGAGTTCGCGCACCGTATAAGGGCGTCAACCCACACAGCTAAGGAGATCAGCGTCCCTCATCACACCCCGTCCACGTTGCCGGTAGAGTGACCTACCACACCCCGTCCATATGGCCGGCAGAGTGACCCACCCACCCAGTATATATATATATCAATTTTGTGAACCTCGACTTCTTGCACGCCGCTTTTGGCCAAGTTGTGCTGGTGCTTTTCGAATTTCTAGGGGTGAGTCTGTTGAATCGTTCTGTTGCGGAGTGGGCCTACACCTCATAAGCATATACGGCGTACACATATCAATCCCTTTGATTCTGACCCAGATTTATAGCGCCGTCGGCCTCTCCCTCTCCCTTGCCTCCACATTCCGTCCATAATCTAGCTCCTCAAAGGTCGCCATAAAGTCGTTGCTATCATCCATATTAGGAGGTAAACCACCCGCCACGATAACCGGAGACACTTCTTCAAGTGTCGCAAATAGCTCCTATTCTGGTGGCACCCTTCCCCCATATTCTGTCCATAACCTACCTCCTCTTTCTGTCCATAACCTACCTCCTCTTTCTGTCCATAACCTACCTCCTCTTTCTGTCCATAACCTGCCTCCTCTTTCCGTCCATAACCTGCCTCCTCTTTCCGTCCATAACCTGCCTCCTCATTCCGTCCATAACCTACCTCCTCAAAGGTCGCCATAAAGTCGTTGCTAAAATCCATTCTCGCGCTCGCGTTCTAGGGCCGTCTTGAACTTGTACTTCAGCTTTGGCAGGATAAAGGCTTGCTTCGACTCAGTCTGAGGCTGAGTTTGCTGAGGCTCCGTCAGGGAATTGTCGGATACACATAGTTCACTAGGAAGATGCGAAGGCAGCCTTTGGCAGCATAATTGCGTCGGCGCCACCCGCCGCAAATGGCTCCTGTTGTGGTGGCACGTTCCAGCAATCTAGTCCACAGCCGTATAGTTCGTTGTCTCCCGTGATAATCGGAGACACTTCTTCGAGTGTCGCAAATTGCTCCTGTGGCCTGAGCTCGCATCGGCTTTGATCTTTTGGATCTCCCTGCTATACTTTCCTACTGCCACAGCCGTATAGTTGGTTGTCTCCCGTGACTTTCCCGAGTGGGATGTCTGGGAGATAGATAGGTGGATTCAGTTCGCCCGTAGATGGCGTCGAATAACTACCACCGTATAAACGCTCAATGGCGTAAACGATCTCGCTACCTCCGTTCGAGGTGAAAGCGTGGTCAAAAAGACCGCATTATCTGGTATAAACCTCGCGTCTAGGTTCCAGGCTATTAAGTCGCCCAACCGGGGCGTTATCCTCGAAACAATATTGAATTGACTCACCATATATCCGTCCTCGAGAAGATAACCAATTGCAAACGCGGCAACAGTACAACAAAGGTAGAGCTGTGACGAGAGTGAACCACAAGAGTGAGGAAGCCGCCACTTGTTATAGTAATCACAGGACTGACAGGGATGATGTGAGGATTACACCTCTTCCGGTGATGTCCACTCCTCCGTCCTGTCGAGTTGCTCGATATAGGGGCATCGTCGTCTGGTTATTGGACTAGGTGATATTAGGGTATCCGACCGATATTATGGGACGCGTACCAGTGCGTATACGGTTCCCAGTGCTTCGTCCAAAACCTGCGTAAATATCATAGAGAGGATCTTGATATCAAGATCGAGGAGAAAATAAGGAGGTCTTGCTCGTGCCATACCGTCACCGGAGGGACAAGACCAGAGGCCTCCCTCTTTCCTATATCGCAATCTATCAGACATAACCTCGGTCGGTTATACTGCATTTCCACCGGCAGAAGTAGTGAGGTTTCCCATCCGCTCTGGGGTGGATATGGGTAATGTTCAGCTCGCTGTACTTCTAGTTGGTGAAATAGACCTTACAATTTCTCACGATACGGGAGATCTAGCCCCGCGGGTGTGCTACATCTCCGGCGTCTATTCATCCATGCCATAGGCAAGTAGGTAACCGAAACGGCACCCAGCCTTGGCACAGTCGTGTGGTTATTGGACCAGATGATACAGAGGCACCATCATCAGACCGATATTGTTGGAATAGACTGCCCCGAAGCCTACCTAGGCACACCAGGCTTGCCCGTGGCGGAGGGCAGAAGGACACCAATATCCAATCCGGATCTCCACCCTCCAATACAGACACCAAACGGATATCAGTATCCTAAAGAGCAAGGGATGCCCTATCTCTCGCGCCCACCTGCTTCTCCCACTCTTCGACCTTGCGTTTGAAAACTCTGGTCCCGATGCGGTAGTTAGCCGCCCTCGACAACCCAGAAGGATCGAAGTATTCCCGAAGGAAATATGTCTCCCAAACAGATATACATCCCAAAGGGATATAAATCTCCAGAAGACATACCAGTCTCCCAAAGAGACGCCAGTATCCAAAATGGACACGAGCGTCCAGAATACACAAGAGCGTATAAGATACACCCAGGGAAGCAGAATAGACACGAGTGTCCAAGATACACAGGGTATCCGAAACACACACCAGTGTTCCGCATAAACACGAGTATCCCAAACACAGCGGCATCTAGAACACACACCAGTATTCAGAATGAACACGAGTGTCCAAAACAGACACCAGTATCCGAAACACAGCGGCATCTAGAACACACACCAGTGTTCAGAATAACCACCAGTGTCGAAAATAGACACGAGTATCCTGAACACACACCAGTGTCCAAAACAGACACGAGTATCTTCGACAGACACCAGTGTTCAAAATAGACACAAGTGTCTAAGATACACAGCGGTATCCCGAACAGACACCAGTTTCCGAGAAACTTACCCAGTTCCACTCCAACATACCCCCCAAGTTCCACTCCAACCTACTCACCAAGTTCCAAGATACACACCAGTATTCCGAATAGACATAACCCTCCAAAACGGATATATATTCCCCAAAAGAATATAAATATCCAGAAGGCATAACAGTATCCCAAAGAGACACCAGTATCCCAAAGAGACACCAGTATACCAAACAGCCACAAGTATACCAAACAGCCACAAGTATTCCCGAAGAATATAGGTATCCTCGACGAATACCAAGTCTCTAAAGACAATATATCTATCCCCAAAGGATATAAATATCCAGAATAGATATCAGTATCCCCAACAGAACATAGGTATCCCAAAGGGATAGAAATGTATATATATAGTCGGGGGTTCTGCCGACCTTCCCCAAGGCCGAAAGTCCCAGGATAAACCAATATCCCAAACAGACACCGCTTCCCACTTGGGCTTTGATCGGTCTGATTTCCACAGACCGCAGTATCCCAAAGAGACTCCAGTATCTTAACAGCCACAAGTACTCCCCGTATATATAGCTCTGACGGGATAGGCATAAGTCGTGGCCGAGAGTGATCACGACACCAACCGTATCGTCACGACCGAAGAGTGTTGCTCTCTGCTGCACGGATATCGAAACCGACAGGCAACCGATCGAAATATTTATCGCCAGGATCAGCCATATATAGTGACTGGATGTGGTTCGTCCCGTCCAGGTATATCCTCGGAAATAGTGTCTCTATTCTCGCCGTGGTCCCGAAGGCTTCCAGAACGCCATCTTCCGGGACAAATAGCGAGGGATTCCCGAGGTGTAGGATCTAATGTATCCCCAACCACCCAGCCCCGACGGATTCACACCTTCCTCCCAGTTCGTGTTGCGTTTATGCGCCTTTAGGAGGCTTACAATCCTCTTCTGAATTGCTGCCACGACAGCTTCGCGTAGAAGTAAAGTGCCAGGTTTGTGTAAGAACCTGAGATTGGCCCCATGTATGGTCGACCTAGATCCGTGTACAAACCTCTGTACAACTCCAAGCACGACTCTGAGTATATAACTTTAGATCAAGCCATACCCTAAGCTAAGCACCATAGCCGAACTGGTCGACGCTGATTCTTGTGAAGGAAGACGGGAAAGATGCAGAGGTTGGGGAAGAGACTAACTTGTACCTTTGCTTCCTGCTCGAGGATAACTTATGCGAGGTAGTGAGGAAAAGTTCTGATCAATCGAACGAGATAGATGGTGGCGTTTCCCGGTATCTCTATCGAAGCGTACCGCTGCAACAGCCTATGACTCGTCCCACGTACTCTCTCCAGCTCAGCTAGAGCAATGATCATGGTCTGATCACGGTGAACTGCGGAGGTTGGTATCACCATTGCTGGGGTGCTATCATCTTATGCTCCCAAGAGGCACTCTGCAGGATAAACAGTTGGTTGATCCAACCCAAGTCTTCGACGACAATATTGCATCCTCCGTGGCAATTGCGGAGGCAGCGGACAATATCGCCCTAGAGCTCACGAATATCGTAACAAATAGCTAAGGAGTGTTCCGTATTCCGGGCGGCTCATAGGAGATCGCGCGGTTGGTTGTTGAGCCAATTGACCACGACTTCGAATGCAGCTGACTCGTCCTCCGTCATCCTCTTCCTTTGCTTAAGACGTCCTCCTACCTTTTGCCTGTGACAGCCAGAGTGGAGGATAGCCATCCACCCTCGAGACTAGCCTTGGCGGCGATAGCATTTATGCCTCGGAGAGAGAGAAGCCATCCCAGTCGGCAATCAGAGGTCAGTCGTCTAGGACGAGCGAGGGGATAGAATGTTCGTAGGCAGGTGGCAGTCGAATGCGTCAGTGTTGAGCACCGTCTTAGACGGCTATATGTGTATATATAACGACAGCGTCGTTGAACACCCTGTCCGGTCTTTATTGTGAGAATCGCGTCGCCATAACCGATAGCGCTTACTACCTACCGCGTAGGTCTGGGGTGGGATAGAGTTTCGAGATATATATAGGTCTGGGGTAGGACATGGTCTCGAGGTGTGTGTAGGTTTGGGGTAGGTATCGGTGCAAAGCACAATGCCAGGCTTGTTCGATAGGATCTAGACAGGATTAGTCATTGCTTGCTCTGCTCGATTCGTTTCTCGATATATGCATAGGATATTGCTTGCTGCGCCCTGTGCTTGTTATATGTCTTGTTGCTAGCAGACTCTTATCTTGCTTACCGAATGTCATGTTGCAGGCTGCGCCCAGTTGCTGTGCGTAATGTCTAGTTGCTTCCTAAGGGTCTTGTTGTAAGCTGACCCGGCATCTTCTTCTCTGGCATGGTTAGCAAGCCCGGCATACGGAGTATATAGAAGTCTTCATGGCGGCGGTTGCCCCAAAGCCTTTCTTGACCGCTTCCAAAGGCCTTCGAGCCTGTCTCCGAACATCTCCCAGCCTATTCTGCCTCCGATATCCGTAACGAGGCTAACACCTCTTCCTCAAGATGATCGAGACTCCTAAGCAGGAGGTCTCCACGTCTAACGATCATCGAGACTCCTAATCAGGAGGTCTCTACGTCTAACGATCATCGAGACTCCTAATCAGGAGATCTCTACGTCTAACGATCATCGAGACTCCTAATCAGGAGGTCTCTACGTCCCTAAGCAGGAGGTCTCTACGTCTGACGATAATCGAGACTCCTAAGCAGGAGATCTCTATATCTGACGTTGATCGTTCTCGCCCGCACTACCAGGTCATCGAAGCAGTGAGTTGTTCAACACGTAACGGATCAACCTGGAGCACCTCCTAAGCGTCGAAGTCGGACAGAGGCTGCGCCAATGTCCAAGATCATCACGTATTTCCCCTCGATAGCCTATTCAGGCTTGCGGGCCAGATAGTAGGTCAGAGCCGCCGCGGGCTCATAGATATAGGGCTTAGGTAGCCCGGCTCGTTTGGCTGCGTCTCTAGCCAAACGGACTTGGTCCGGTGTCGTAGCTATAGGGAGAGGCAATGCGACCTCAATAGTGATGTTGCCAGGATCCCAGTGCGGAATATCCTGCTGCTTGTTGACTCCCGTGATGCTGCGCTGAATGATTTGTTGCTGCGCTGAATGCCTTATTGCTTGCTGCGCTCAATTGCTTGCTATGCTGACTCTTATGTTGCTTACCGAATGTCTTGTTGCTTGTTGAATCTTTTGTTGCTGTGCCGACTCTTATCTTGCTGTCAGCGCCCAGTTGCTTTGCGGCATGTCTTGTTGCTCGTTGACTCTCGTGTTGGTTACCCAATGTCTTGTTGCTTGCTGAATCTTTTGTTGCTTGCTGAATCTTTTGTTGCTGTACTGACTTCTCATCTTGCTAGCTGCGCTCCGTTGCTGCGCTGAATGTATTGCCTTGCTGCGCCCAGCTGCTTGTTGAATGTCTTGTTGCTTGCTGCGCTCAGTTGCTTGCTGGATAGATAGGAGTTTGGGTTGCTTGCTGGATAGATAGGAGTTTGGGTTGCTTGTAGGCACGATGGGAGTTTGGGTTGCTTATAGGCACGATGAGTCTTCGGGTTGCTTATAGGCACGATGAGTCTTCCTAGGCTGTGATAGCATTGTGCACAGAGCAGGTATATATATACCTCGAATACAACGAAAGGTCCTGATAGTAGGAAGGAAAAGTCCTGATGGTGGGAAGGAAAGGTCGTATCACTTACACCTCTGGCCTCGAAGGCACTTCTGACTGATAGGCATCTCTGACTCAGAGGTCCGTCCATTCAATATTCCATACTCTCACTCCGACGGAGGGTAGGAAGGTGACTTAGGCATCCTTACCAGTCACTTAAGTCTCATGCACTCGGTGAAACGCCTCTATCCAGTTTCAGTTAGAGTAGACTTTCACCATCCTAAGACATTGAAGGAAGTAGGGTTGGCAACCTTCAATGCAGTATAGTCACCTGATTTCACCATCCCGAGACATCGAAGGAAGTAGAGTTGTAACCTTCAATATAGTCACCTGATTTCCCATCCTGAGACATCGAAGGAAGTAGAGTTAGCAACCTTCAATACAGTGTAGTCACCTGATTTCACCATCCTAAGACATCGTAGCTATTGTAGTCGATGGTATTCATTGTGGAATAGTTATCCGCCTTCAACCACATAGTTAGTAGTCATCAACGAGTACGAGTATGGCCAAGGTCTTCATGTCAATATAGGTAAGGTCATCAACACCTATGCGGCAATGGGTTCAGTAGTTATCAAATGGGTCGTACCCTCTCAATTCGTCAGTAGATTAGCCTGTTCTATCTTCAGTAGGTGGACGACGACCGTAGACGATAAGTATCCTTCGGCACCGCCTTCCAAGCTAACCAACACCTACATCCCCCTATGGTTGGCAAAATGCCGTACTTTCGTCCATGCTTGTTTTCACATGCCCGTGTCGTCTATTCTCCGGGCGATTGCTGCCAGCTTTGGTGTCTTCGGTGTAGGTCTTCGGCGTACTGCTGCCTTTGCGCCGCCAGGTATGATAATACGATAGGAGGAATACCAGACAGCAGAGAGTCACTTTAGATATTGTCAGTTCTGGTAACCCCATCATATCCCTCCATATATATGTCGGATTTTTGCACTCACCTTCTCCAAGACGACCGTCTCCCTCAACGCCGAGGAACCGCGTATTCTCTTGTGCGGACGCCTAGACAGGATCAGCAGGGGATCATAACAAGACGGCACTGGGCTTGCTCGCCTTATCCGTCAGATGGGTTTCTCTCCGTCGATGGCCCCGTCCATCGCCTGATCATCCACCTCCATCAGTGATCCCGTATTGGCCGGTAGGACAGACGATCCATGGTCGAATTTCGTGTAAAGCTGTTATCGGTCTCTACAATCTCTAGCCTCGAGCCTGGCTACGAAGACGGGCTTATCATAGCGTCATCATCGTCTTTCTCTCCTCCTTCTTGATAATCTCCATCATTAGGGTCTTTGTTATCCCAATCCCCTTTATCTTCCTCGTCACTCTCGTCACCGTGATCATCTTCATAGTCATCACCATCTTCATCGTCTTCGATCGCGAACAAAGATTTAGCCCAACGGGCCTTATCTCGCTTGGCGTTGAAGCGGGTTGGCTGTGGCGGAGGAGTGTCTCGTTCAAGGATATCGAGGTACCCGAACTCTTCCGACTGATAGACTGCCTGCTCCAAAACCTCACACTGCTCTTTGAGCGCCGCCTCAGTTGACCAGTCATTGACCAGTGCCTCTGCAAACCTGTTTCTCATAAGGTTGAAACGGTAAAACTCGGAGTAAGCGTATACTAGCTCCTGCTCACGCCCGTTCCTCTGATCAGCCCAGCGCCAGAGATCATAGCCCCTCCGAAGGACTAGGGGCCCCATTTCCAAGTCCCAGCGGCGTTCGATATCCACAATAGCCGCCTTGACCGTCGCCTTGCACTGTTCGAGAGAGTCGGCCGGTGATTGTCTTACTGGCTGGTTACCCCGCCTGAGAAGGATCCGAGTATTGGAGACCGCGTTTGAGGAGGATTCAACGTGCTTGGTGGTATTGGCGGTGAGGTCTAACCTGTGGCCGAGCAGGCTTTGAGGTCTGAAAATGGAGGGCGAAGAGAGTTTGATATCACGGTTAAACGGAGGGGGATTGTCGATATAGAGCGTATTGCGTATACGGACTCGCGATTCCACCCACCTGCTGGCCTGACGGCTGCCCGGCTGGACTAAGCACGAAGACACTCGAGTGCCTTCACGATAGCTTTACGCTACCCAAATAACATAATACCCAGTTCCGTTTTGAGTGTATCCATATCCATACCCAGAAGGATCTCCCCGTCAACGTGATTTTAACGCAAGGTGTCTTCGAGCAAATGTCGATCTGGGATCACTAGTGGTAACCATGGAGGGTTGGGATT